>CM032887.1:13046706-13646706 GCA_019176425.1 Megalops atlanticus | reverse complement strand
TGACGTCCAAAGCTATGCATACAGTGCGCTCAATAAACTGTAGCTTAATGAGTTAAAAGAAAATAACAGTGCTAATCAGGATCGTTTGCATGAAAATGTCAGATTTGATCACAAATTTTTTAAACATGCAATTACCTGTAAAAGACTATGCTGCTGCTCTGTACATAAGTGGTGATGTTAACTTTTAAACATGCTTTTATTTAATTGTGCAAAAAAAAATACTGAATACATTTTTATTTCTTCTTTCAAACAGCTTCTGATGTTCATGAATAAATCAGTATTTACACCTGCCCTACATAACCAACCAAAATTTATTCAGTCTATCCTTACATGAACTTTGATACAATTTAGCAGAGATCTTTCACTGTACAGAAGGCAGCATGATGCAAGCTAATATTACTCTAGTGAATGATTTCTACCAGTGACAGTTTGGCACCATTACTAACCTTTCCACCAAAACGGTTTGCTAAATTGTCACTCATTGACTGTCTAAGGATTGCTGTCTTTCCATTTCCAATCTTATAAATAACTGAGCTCATTGATAAATTCCATTTCATACAGGCTAATTGTTTAATTGTCAAGTGATAATCGTCTTTGTCTATGTAAAGCTGCCCGTTGGCTAATGAGCCACACCTGCCTAATTAAAGGCCCAATAAGTAGAGATGTGTGGCTGGTGTCCTTTGTTGGTTTTTAAAATAAATTATTGTTTTTTTAATGTTTGGTCTTTCTGTTCTTTTGTGAGAAGTGTTGGCCAGCTTCTCTAAACTTCCATAGATCATACAGTTTACAGATGCTTTACATTCAGTCTGGTATGATGGTAATTGCTGGGAGCTTTGTTTTTTTTGTTATGTTTTGACTCATTTTCATTTTAATGGCATTTTACTGTAATGCTGGCCACCCTGCACCTATTTTATTGTGATATACATTACAAATACCATGCATTATTATCCTTGTTAGTCCTTCTGGATGACAGTGTCTCCTAAATGAATAAGTAATTCTTTGCAAGGGAACTCTGGCTACATTGGAACAATCTGAGGACAAAGCTACAGTGGAAAAAGGGCCCACCAGCAGGGGTTTAGCAGCATTCACGGGGGCCCAATTCTAGCTCTCTGCACGCTGTCTTGCACTGCTGGCTGTGTTTAGGCAGTACTCACCTTGAAGTGTGGGTGAAGCATGAACAGGAAGGTCTCACCAGTGCCGTAAAACGTCTCACTGGGTCTCAGTGGGTGCGAAAGGAAGCTTCCAAACACCTACAACAGTCAAATTCTTGAGGCCACTCATTCAGGGGGCAGAAAATATATGAGCGTGCTGATTCAGGGAACACCAAGCCCAAAAGGTCACTGATTCAGGGAGCACCAAGCCCATGAGGTCACTGATTCTGGGGAATGTCAAATACACAAAGTGACTGATTCTAGGAGCTCCAAAATCACAAGGCTGCTGATTCAGGGAGCACCAAAATCACAAAGTCACTGACTCTGGGACTGTATCATAAATTGCATCACTCACAGAGGGCCTGAAGTGGCTTCTGAATAGATGAGCACATTCTTGCCCTCAAGCCTTAAGAACCCAGTTTGCCTTTTTAATGCTTTTCCCTTCATACAACCCCTTTCTGGAACTGCCAATTGTACATTAGGCTTGTCACACCGCAACAGCCTCTGCAGACATGCAGGACCACTGAGGCAAGACGAATGCCATCCTCTGATACACTCTTACTCAGGTCAATGGCTCTTTTCTACACTACAAGCGCTACAGTGCACCATAGTGAAGCGGGTGCCAATTGGAAGACAGATGCTACTACACTGACATCATCTGAGCAACTCACAGGTGCCTAAGAGCCAAGGAGACACTGGCCTATTCTCAGCAGAACAAAGCCAATTGGCTCTGCCCATGTGTTCCAATTTATTTCTTGCCGAATCAGCCGCCTGGGAGCCTACCCTTTTATTTTTTACTCTTAAATGTTGTAAATATAACCACACATACCTACAGGGTTTCACATTTCTGAACTAGGCTCACCTGGCCTTGGGAGTCTTTGATGACGATCAGTACCGGAGACTCAGTGCCGGCCAGCTTCCTATAGAGGGACTTGAGGCTGGAGCCGTGCCGAGACGTGCTATAGGACAGGTGCCAGGCGTGACCCACGGTGCGGGGTGGCAGCTCACTGGAGATCTGCAGGCACAGAGAAAAGATGCAGTTTAACACATTAAAATACACACACACACATTTGTAATGTATCGATTCAGGTAAAGCAACATTATGGTTACACCAATGCTACTCAAGAGGTGAACCAACAACCCACTGGGCCAGAGTCCAGAGCTACTGGGTAGGATCCACACTGGTCTGCATCAATGGGGGCTATTATACTGCAACTCAACTCAGTTTCAGTCCCAAAATCCCAGGGCCTTGACATCTGGTCAGTAAGAGCGGGGGGCTAAGATGCTGCATGTTCTCCTCGCTTCACTGCACAGGAGGTGTGTGTGTGTGGGTGGGGGAAGGGAAGTGCTCGCATGAAAGTGAGGAGCCCCTCCGAGGTCAACAGTGCAGAACAGACATAAAAGTTTGTTTCCTGTTCCTGCTTTAACGGTTTGTACCCAATCTGAGAAAATGTAAAGTTAGCAAACTTAAAACCACCACATTGTAGCTCTGGAGCTCTGGATTTGCTTAAGAGGCTTATGCTTGCACAATATGAGTGTGTGTATGTGTGAGCATATTTACGTTATATATACAGTATATATATGCGCTTACCTCCCTGATGTGCCCTGCCTCCAGGATACGGCTCTGCTCCAGGATGTCACTCAGTCCTTCAGGATCTTTGTCCACGACTAAAGTCTTTCCTCCCTCATCCTCCACTGAGACCATCTGCCAGGATAATAAACCTCAGTGCAGCGTCACTCTCAGTACGATCTTCCCACGCAGCACACTAACATTAAATCCAGATCTGTTTAGACAGCTTTTTATTCAACACAATGGAAAATGGAGGATGGGTGTTGAGAACTCCACCATATATTATCACCACACAGGTAAAACTTAACGTCCTGACTGGGACACAACGCGGGCAAGGTGTGCAAAGACACAGCGTCTCACCTCCCAGTCTTCTCCAGTTCGGCTGTCACTGTGTGGCACCCCCTCCCCCTCCTCCTGTTCTCGGTCATCCACCAGCACAAACTCTTCCTCCTCCCCCTCTCCCTCCTCTTCCTCACCCCCCTCCAGGATGCAGAGGTCAGACCTCCAGTGGCTCAGGTAAGCGTACAGCTCATCTGAACTGCAGACAAGAGGCAGGCAGGAAAGAGTTAATTGAAGTCAGTGCAGCTTGGATTGGTATTATTATCTTTGATCTTCTATTTGCCTAGAGCTTAATGATACTACAGACGAGTGGCAGGAGAGACTTAATGCAATTCAATGCAGCCTTGATTGTGACTGTTATCTTTCATCTTCTGTTTGGCTAACAGGTAAAGTATGGACAAAGCGATGTCAGCTCAAACCAGCCCCATTCTTAAATCGCTTTGCTCCAAACCATTCTCAGCCCCTGAAAACATGAACAGATATCCTCTGAACAGATATCTTCTCTTACCACTTCATGTGCTAGACTGCCACTGAAAGGCATCACAATGACTTATAAATAACATCTTTTCCATTTTCTTCAGGAAGTTTATCTTATTTTTAGTTGTTTTCATTCCCTCGGTAAATAGTGTAAAGTACCTTGTGACAATCTGATTGTATAGCATACTATATCAAATTGAAAATGTGACAAAGTGATTGACTTTAATTAATAAATAGTTTCATACATTTAATGGGTCTTTAAGGGTGAAATTCTGGTACTTTTGCTCAATAGTGCAATGTAAGAGATGTGAAACCCACAGAAATCTATGGTGCACTAGCCCTGAGAAACAGCTTAAGATACAGCAATTTATGGTATGCTAGCCCTGAGAAACAGCTGAAGATACTGACTGTGAAAACTATGAATGGGGTGCACCCCCCTAATAATATACCTCTGTTGGGCGAGGGCAAACCAGGCATCCTTAGTGGGAGGAGTTTTGGACACACCAGGCTCAGGGAGAAATACACCCCTCTTCTTACTGGGGGGCAGCCGGAGGCGCAGCCGAACAAACATCAGAGATCCAGAGCTACCTGAGGACTGATGAGACAAGCCTAGCGAAAGAGTGAAGGAGTAGGAGAAAGTTGGGGTTGGGCATTGAAAGAAAGAATGGGGAGGTGAGAGAGGAACAGAAATGTTCACCAAGATCTTGATTATGTCTGTTGTTTCCCTCCCAATCCCTTCTACCTAAAATTTGAAAAAATACATTAAGTATGTACAACTCTAGCCCTGTAGGGCATGTTATTTTTGTTCCACTTCAATGCTGAATTATATCTCTATTAAATGCAATCTGCTGTTTATCTGGAGGAGGACTCATCTCCTCCACACTGCATATGAGAAACTGGTGATCTGAAGATCATGAATCTGCTACCTTTGCGTTACCAGCCTAACTCTTTAGCTAAAAATGCCACAAAACAGATTCAATATGCTTTGCAGTTTGCAAATCCCTTCAAATAATTAAAGACTCCAATGGGTCGTCTTGCCCACCTGCTGGCCCTTTCCCTGCACCTTGCTGCTGTTCCGTGCCATCCAGGTGCACCAGCTCCATGTTCACTTTGTCTCCTGCATCTAGGCCTCCACAGCAGAAGGTGGCAGCACTGCTCAGAACAGCCACCCCTAGCATTCCGGCTGACTGTGCAGCCAGCTCATCCACAGAGGCCCCCGTGGTCTCTTGCTGCTTCTTGGCCTCTGCCGTGTCCTGGCTCTCAGTGCTGTGCTCTTCGCTGGTCTGGCCGCCCAGTGGAGGATTGTGATTTAAGGACGAAGCTGATCTCAGGTCAGCTGTAGCGGAAGACACGAGCGCAAGGACAGCCTCCCCTTTGTGGTCAGCCGCATTGCCGTGCTTTGCTCCGTGGAACCGCTGCACCAGGTTCTTCACGGCTTTGGGGTTTGGGGCCCTCTTCCTGCCCTTCCACCTGCAGGTTCGAACACAGCGTTGTCAGTTATTTCCACGTCAGTCATAACATCAGACAAACGGATTATGTGACGATTCGTGTACTGACCGCTGCGTGGAGGTGTTGAAGTGGACGTGGGAGATGTCAGAGTAGAAGGAAACAGAGATGATGCTGTCCACACAGCAGGAGAGCAGGTACTCCTCACAGCCATTTTCCTTCACAAGGGGGTGAGACTTGTAGGGGTCAAAGAAGATCTTATTGGGCGTCACCAGCAACACTCCCGAGACCACACCCTTGAAAAGGGAAGCTGGACATCAGGCCACTGCCACTGCACGAATGCCACTGCATGGAACTGCTAGTCAGCTTCTAAAATGACAAAGGTGCTCTCACCTTGCGGTCTGTGATGTAGCGGCAGCTGAGTTTTAGGTAAGGCATGGATGTGGGCCCCGCCCCCTCTGAACACTCAGCGGGCAGGGCCAACAAACACAGCTGTCCATCAGGCATCGGCACCGTCTCCACATCCTGACAAAGTAGAGACCAGCCGGTGCATCATTCAAACATTCCTATGCATTTTCCACAACGTCAGTAACAAGCTTCGATTTCTGTATTAATGAAGAGTAAAAGTGGACGCTGACATTTCTGCGGTTCACAAATAGTGCCGACACTGCACCTTCTGACAGGACAGCAGGGCCACTTCCTGTAAGCCCATCAATACAATTAGCCAGCCTTTAAGTGTAGTTTATCTGAACCAAAGCAATCAGCACTTTTGTTCTATTGAACTGGTCTGACTGGGCTGAAGTGGATGGGGAGGAGAGAGGTCGGACAGCAGCATTAAGAAGTCAGACAATATGCAAGCACAGCAGCAAAAGGGCCAAAGACACTTCCTTCTCCTACGAACGACACGTACCAGGAGCTTGTCGTACTCGGCGTCGGGAGACGGGGAGAGGGGGCCACAGGAGGGAGCGGGCGCCGGTGTGTTCGCTGGGTCTGGGTCTGGATCTGGGTCGGAGGACGCTGCCTGCAGCGGAGGGGGCGAGGCCGTCCTCTCTGGAATAATCAGGCGCTGCACAAACCAAGAACACCGAAACAGCTCTAAATGTCCACAAAAATGACGCACTCTTGTACTCAACCACTCTCACCCCTCCTACTTCCCCTTTTCTCCTAAAACATCTGTCACAAAGAGGCTGCTGTGATCTGACTGTGGGTCCTGGGGGGTGGGTAGGGAATGAGCAAGCACTATTTTTAGCATGTAAATGCAAGTTAAATGATAGGGTCATAGCATGTTAGTTTACCTTTTGCTTCATGAAGCTTGATGAGGCTGGTGAAATATGGCTGCTTGAGGCTGAGGCAAAATAAACTGTTGAGTCTACTGTACACTTGAAATCATATCTCTCTAAAAACAGACAACAACCAAAGTTGGCACTTGAAAGTAACACTTTACTGATTTTGGGTATTCTTTGCAGCCAGCGTGGCATTATATATAATTTTCATACTTTTTATTGAATTTACATTCTTTTTATTGAAGCAAAATATTTGCCTTTTGTTTCATTGAAACCCCCTTGACCGCTGATCAGTACTGTCAGATTCAGCTGCGTACACTTTGCAACCTCTCACTGGCCCTGACCGCCCAAGACAAGCAAAAGCTTCCCTCAGACAGCTTCCAGGAGACAGCCCCTGGCTGAACGGCCATAGGAACTGCAAACACTGCAATATCCTGTCAGACCTCTACCTTGATATAAAATCCCTCCACTGTAAAAAAAATTCAGGCCAAATCCCCACCTAGCTCTGCCCAAAGTAGTAGAACACTGTATCATTGACCGCCACACATCCACATATTAACATCGGTATCATCAGTAACGAGAGCATTAGCAGTAGCTCGATAACCAATGCTGTCATTCACGCGCTGGACTCTAGCTGAACCCTGTCCCTTGCTGGAAAAAGGAACCTATTCTCACAGGCTACTAGGTTACTATTTCATCTCAATTGAATTTTCTGACAGACTCTTGTCCACTCTTCAGACTCTTCAAAAAGACTTTAGTTCAATGGCAGTAGTTACTACAGATTCAGATGTGGTCTGCTGTTGTCCCTTCTGCGGTGAGAGTCGCTCTAGATAAGACCATGTAAATGTAACTGACTGAATGTAAATTTGAATGTAAGTTGCTGGGCCAATACGTTCCTTAGTTTCCCATGCTGGCAGTGATGGGGTACAGGGATCTGGGAACTGGGCAAAAGGTCAAAGTCTGAAATACAGCAGTGCTATCATACCCCTGAGAAAAGTACTTAATTGTAACTGCTTCAGGAAGTATACTGCTCTATACATTTTTAATGTGCATTTTGTTGCAAATGGCCCATGACCTACATGTGTGTGGGTCAATCCACAGGAGACACATTGCCAGAGCTTCAATGTTCAATTTGAATCAGACTTAGGGTAGCAGTCTTACCTGTCCTGGAATGAGGGTGTTGTTGGGAAGTTTGTTCAGGTGTACTAGCTGGGAGGGCGTGGTATGGAACTGGGATGCCACACTAAAAACTGTGTCATCGGGACGCACCTGCAAACACAGTGTAGATAAGTAACACCTCAGATGCATAGTGATCACACACATACACACACCCATGAATACACACATACACACAAGCATTCATACATAGATGCACACACACATGCATACACGGACACACACACACACACACACACACACACACACACACGCACACACATGCACACACATACATACACACATACCCACATGCACACACACACCAAGGGGTGGTCTGCGCCAGTTGATTGCTGATTAGGTATAATTTGTTCCAATCCAAGCTAGCAGAGAACACAGAGCGTGCACTGAGCAGCTGTCGCAGTACTAGCTGCGGTAAGCTGAAACCTTTAAAGCCAGCACATTTCTCTTAACCCACACCCAGTTTATATCATGCATTTATTGCGTCATTACAAACAGATTTTATGGCCCTAAAACAATTTTCCCCAGCTATATCTCTTCATAAAACAGGGATTTTAAAAGTAAAAAAATCTCTGTCTCTCTCTCTCTAACTGACCTTGAGCCAGAACCAACACTGTTCAGTCGATGTCAGTTCATATTCTTCCCTCATTCCCTCCCACACTGCCCTGGCAACCGTATCCCACCCCTCTACACTGACCCCCACTACCCCTCTCAAACAGCATCTCTGACAGCCAAGAGCACTCTTACCAGCCCACACACACCCTCACGCACACACACACACACACACACACACACACACACACACACACACACACACACACTCACATTCAGATTCAGGCCCAGGTATTGACAGATGGGCCCAATGACCTAGATTAGGTCCCTGTAAACTGAGAGACTCCCCAATGTCCAATGTGTTTCACTGCACTGTGTTTAGCTACAGGCAGTCTGCCATCTTCTGCTCTCTCCCTCTGTGCATGTATGTGTGCTCATACAGGAATGCATGGATCAATGAAACTGTTTAGGGAAAAATTCATTTACTACTGGCTTCCTTCAACAGAAAACATATATCTTTTATGTAACTTACATAACTATAATCATTCATCTGAGTTTAAATATCAAAACATTTTTCTTTCAGTAAATTCAATGCTGTGTATGTTTTAATGTCTTTATATAAATGTCAGAAAGTGAAATTGGCACTTCATATGCAACGTGTCCCCACAGACTCAGCCACAATTAACAGAACTGAAACTCTCAATTAACCATGAAAAGAAATGCTACACAGGTCACCAAATGCAGCTGTTTAAAAAACCCCAATGTGGGTACAATTACAGTAAAAACACTAGCTCCTACAGCAATCATATTCACAAGTCAGTTTAACATTTTAAATGCCAAACAGAATGCACCACTCCTTGTCTCTGTACTTTGACTCAGATTCAGTCTAACATCAACTTAAAGGAGTATTCCTTGGACTCAAAAGGAGCCATTTAAACAGTAATGTTTAACAGGTACCTTTGAATATGACTTCTTCCTCCGAAAATCATTGAAGAAATTCTGAATCAGGCACCGTAAATCCATTGAAGTATACAGTAAAAATTCACCAGACCATAATGGGCTCGCACAGGTACAGCATATCCATGACCTTTGATCATTGCTATCAGACCTGTTAGATTCCATATGTGATGTAACACACACTGGCAACCAAACTGTAGCAGCTGCACTTCTTTATCTCAGTATGTGTGTGTGTGTGTGTGTGTGTGTCTTGTATGTGGCCGTGTGCATGCATGTGAATGTGAGTGTATGTGCGAGTGTGTGTATGTGCATATATGTTTGTGCATGTGTGCACGTGTGTGCATGCGAGTGTGTGTGTGTGCGTTTGTGTGTGTCGTATGTTTGAGCGTGAGTGTATGTGCATGTGTGCATTTATATGTGTGTGTGTGTGTCTGCATTTGTACTCACTGTGTACTCAGCTCTTCCATTGGATGTTTCAACCTCCTCTGGTTTTGTCTTGGGGACCTCTGGAAGCCATGTGGCCTCTAAAAAAGACAGATGCAGAAACATGGTTTTGGAAATAACATTCTCCTGCTCTCCACTTTCTCGCCTGTGTGTACAGTGCTCAGTCTCTCAGATCCCTCAGTGATGCTTCTGCTTGCTTCAGCAGCTCAGTACTGCCTTCCATCCAGATTGGCCCTGTTTTTGTTTATTAAAAAAAGCCATAAAAAAACAGACACAGACCTTCTTCTCAGGCACATGAAAGAGATTAGAGACGTTGGGAGGTTATTAAGGATCTGAGGGCTCTCTCTGAGCCTTGGTCCAGGAGCCGCAGAAAAAGGCAGCAGTGTGGTAGGGGCTCTAACAAACACTGTGGGATTTGGATCCATGTCAAATGTGCAATGTAGACAAATTTACAGTAAATTGACGTTATCAAGATATACTGCATAAACTAGACAAATTTCCCCTTGGTGCCACTATTGCTAAACAAGAAACAATCTTTTTGGTGAAAACAATCCAGATGTTTGTTTCATGTATCTCTGTAAGTAAACACGATCTGTGAAGTAACAGCAGCTCCTTATTTCAGGGAGGTTCCGGCTATGCAATGCCATGATGCCAAGATCTGCCTTTTACACACATGGACAGATTTTTATTTGATCCAAAAAAATCCAAAAAAATGTATGCCTCATGCCTAAAGAACTAAAAACACTGCCTGAGAGCTGCTTGGATCACGCTCTGGTTTCAGAAAGAAATTGAGATACATGCGTAGTACATATCTTCTTAAACATGATCTGCTTAACACTGTCTTCTGTGAAGGGAATCCAGCTCTCTATTTCTGCAAGGATTGTTGTTCTAAGAGGCTTTGTTTTCAGATGGCCATGGTCTCTGTTTTACCTGCATTCCTCCTAAAAGTGGATTTTATATCATACCATATTACATCTACACATACCACAAAAAACGGCAAATGAGGGTGACTGTATTTACTGGCATCCAGACATTTTACTGCACAGAAAAATAACAAAAATTCTGCAATTAAAAAATGCTACAAACTGCAAAATGGTTTTTGTACAGGAGGAGAAGCAAAACGTAAACTGGAGGGGATGAACAGGATGTAGGCCACATCTAATCAACGTAATGACACACTAACACAATTATCATGGTCTGAAATGCTGACTATTCATAATCACATACAAACCCACAAGTATCTGCCACAAGGTTTTCATTAAAACATTGTTTTTTTTCTTAACATGGTTTAGACATGTTTACATGTGATTGCAGATAAAATGATGAAAAATTGCATAACATAGTGAATCTGGTGTGCATGTAATAAATATTCTTTCACAGGGTGATACAAGTGCATAAACACGGATTTGATCAAGAGATTGAATTAATAATTTGCCAACCAAATAAAATAGCTATATAATAATGTGTTTGAGTACATTCTGTTTAGTTCTTTCATTATATGATTAATAGTGTGTGGGAGTGTGTGTTTGTGTGTGCGCAAGTGTTTTTCTCCTATTTTCTTATGTGTCTTCTGTTGTTTTGAGCTTACTTGGACTTTTTGTATTTTGCATCTGTTGTTATTGGGATTAAGATTTCTTGTTTTGAACACTTTTTTCTTTTCTGGATATCTGCCAACATTTCTGGGTCTGTTACGAATCTGCATTCATTTTTTTCTGTGTTTGAGAACCATAAGTTCAGTGTTTTTGTGTTTGCTTCTAACAAACATTTAAAAGCAAACCCCTATGGTTTTCCCTAATTGCTGGTGTCTGTCTAGAACAGTGTTTTGCCAAACAATGCAAAGTTATACATTCACCTACTTTACAACTGCAATGCTGTCATTTCTCCTCAAGTGTTTTGTGGTCAGGGCATTCTTCATACTGTCTAGTGCTGTCTCTCAGTGGAGTCAGCTATCTATGACACTGCGCATACAGACATCTTAACCTGAAGAGGTTCCAGGTGTTTTAAAGGTAAAGCTCAGCTAAACTCTGCAACATGTATACCTCTCTTCAGAAGGGAGTTTCTTCTTCCGATTCTTCTTCAGTTTGCTCCCATGAATGAGAGTCTCATTAATAGACTTAAAAGAAACACACTGACTGGCAATTCATCTCCAATTTACTTCTAATCCTGTGGTGATGTAATCCTTGTCTTACATAAGACTAACCTACAACCAGTTTCAGAAGGGTCTTAATTGATTTTCTGCACTCCCAACCCCATCTCTCTTTGACTTCCATATAACAAAGGTTGGTGTCCCTCTGTACCTGCCCAGCAACACACAGGGAGGTCTAACTGTGATGAGTGTCACCTCACCTCTGAGATAGTACTCTCGCAGCTGGGGGTTCCGTATGTGGGGTACGTGGTGATGGGGGCGGGTCCCTTGGGGGTGTCCTGTGGTGTGGGTGCCCGGGGTGTCCCCGCCCCCTCTCGGTCCCGGGCCGGGCATCACAGCATGGCGTTTCCCAGGCAATGAAGCCCGGTGGCTGGCTGCTGGGAGGCAGCTTCGACCCCAGCCTGAGGATGTAACAGAACAGCTTTTCAGCACCGGGAGCAGGCTGAGAGGACATCAATAAAGAATACACACACACACACACACACATACACACCATACATGTCCCCAAAAATGACCCTCATGGCAGTCCTCCATTGGCTATACCATGCTATAATTATCACCACAACCAGCATGGACTATCTGATGTGACCAATGAAGTGAAAGAGCAGTATTGACAATGATAAGCCACAGTCACAGTACTATGTAAGTACATTTTATGATGTCTTTGTTGACAGACTATAAATCACTGCTGAGGCTTATTAAAAAGAACTGTTACATTATACGTCTGGGGAGGGAGGTTACATTGGATGTCCCTGGCAAACACCTGCAGTCTGCTTTCCCACACTCCATCCTGAACTGTCCGTGACCTCTCTGTCGTTCTTTTAAAGAGGAAGAAACATGACACCCCAAAGAACCTCTTCATGAAATGAGAGGCAATAAAAGAAGAGAGACACAAAGACAAGGGCATTTCCCCAAAGTGTACTCATGACTGACACAGAAGAAAGGGATGTTCTTCTGTGCAGCTGGGTTCCTGGTAAACAGAACCGACCTATCCCCTTGAGAAGACAAACACTACCTCAGGAAAGATCATGAAGAAAAGAGAACACCTACGTTATATGTAATCAGTCCACTACAGAAAGTGCACGCAGGCCGACGTGCCAGAGGAATTCTGAGTACAGCATAGCAAACCTTTTTTTTTCCACATTTCCTGCACAACAAGTCCGGCAGAGCCAGAAAATGTCTGACAGATTCCTTTAAAGGGCCTGACGCGGCCATGCAGAGAGTAATGAGGGTGAACAAAGCAGGTCTGTCCTTAAAGGGAACTCATGCCAGGGCACCCCGTAGGGACCAGGAGCGGAGGAGGTGTGACACTTGGCCCCCCTGAACGCTGATCAGTCACCGCCCACTGACACCCTCCAGGGCAGTGGGTTGTCTGGAAAAGGTATATATTTTTTTTTTTGGGGGGGGACGGCAGGGGAGTTACCTGGTCTTTACGTTGCTGAAGTAGCTAGTCCTGGTTTTCTCCCCCCGTGGTTTCTGCTCCATGGCCCCTGGAGGAGGGGGAGTGAGGTGGTGTGGGGAATGGGGGTCTGTTCAGGGAGAAATGGGGCTCTGCTTCTGATGTCGGGGACAGCTACGAGGATGAAGACGACGATGACGAGGGCTCGATCTCCTCAGCTGACATCCCTCTTCTTGTCTCTCCCCATCACGCATTTCACACACCTGTGGTCACAGGAAGCGGCGACTGTCAAAGCGCTGCTGCAGCAGACACAGCCCCGTCCCCTTTAACCCGCATAAGAACTCAGTTCACTTTGCAAATTGATTTTATGGCATTGTCTGCTTATAGGACATGATAAAATCGAATAAGCACTACCCTCTCTTAACATCGTCCTTCAGTCACTACTCCTCTTAGTCTATGAAAGCTAATGCCATGTTGGGAAACTTCCAACACCAAGACAGTCATTTGTGTCAATGACGTGCCAGAATAGGAATATCAAAAAAAAAAACAAAACACAGCAATACAGCTTAATGTCAGGGAAGGCTTTTTAATCTCCTGCTAAATTAAAAGCTACTGTTATCTGCTGTGTTCAAACTGCACGTGTTGATGCAGCACCGAGACATCGTTTCAGACAATTCACAATGCACGCTATTTCGGCACAAGTACTACACTGTGAATGGCTTCTCTGTTCAAGAGCAAACTCCATTCTGCCAGCGAGTGAACAAAGAGGACATCAGCTGTCTGGTTCCATTTGGACTTGATAGTAATTTCACACCAGTGGCAACGCTGGCAGTAATCACCCGGGCTCCAGAGCAGAATCCAGCACTGTCCCGGACTCAGTGCTCTTGCTGTGCGTACACTGGCTGTTTGTCTCAGTGGAGGTGCAGGCTGCAGTAGGCGAGGCTGAGGCCTACCAAGCCCTCCTCTTTAGTAGCGCAGCTGTGAAGGAGTGGATGGTGTGCCACATTAAGGACTGATCCCTGTCATACACAGGGGAGCCCTCCAAGCTGTAACGCCCAGGAGGATGGTGCTGAGCCAATGCCCCACCCCCCAGCCGTGCTAAACTGAGGCAATCTTCAGGAGAAGGACACTCTGCTCATTGTCCATCCCCACACAGCTGTGCCAAGCCCCCTGCCACACAGCCACTCTCCTCTCTTTCAACAAAAAAGTGCCACCCAAGCAGAGACCGCACTGCCACCTCTGCAAAACAGGGCCACCGGCTCCAAGCCAGCCTGCTACCTCCTGACATTACTCCATGTAATCCCTGCACTGCTGTTCTGATGGAACCTAGCATTCACTAGCATCATTTTTTATTATGTATAGCTACCACAGCAAATGGCAATGCATATTATTTACTGAAATCCACTGATTATGTCTTCTAAAAATCAAGACATTGCTTCATGTTTAGATATGAATCAAGTCCATTGCATCATTCTGTAAATAGAACCATTTACAGAGGTTACTGTAACTTAGGTCGCAAAGTTGCCTAACTAGAAACAGCACAATACGTCAGACTGCATTCTTAGCCCGATGCTTGCTGAGCAGATTTTAGTTAGTTAAGATAGTTTTAGAACCTGAGAACGTGAAAAGAATGAATGACAAATGCAAAAAACCGCATGTCTTGTTTAGCCGCACAGTGCATTGTATCTGTACGACTCAGAGTACACAACCGGGCTGTACGAGACAAAATATTGGTTACATGCGTTTTCCGTCCTAGATTTACCGTTAACGCACCATCCTGGATTTCATTTTGAAATCACACCAATTGTGTCAAAAAGGCGTTAGGCCCACGGGGAGACGAAATAAAAACACTTTCGAGTTGTCTATGTCGCATTTGTAATTTCTGTGGTGCAATTCATTCTATTTTTGTCTACCGAAGATGCTGGAAAAATATTAATAGAACAATATTTCTAAACCACACCATTATTGAAACAGATATCAACTCTCTTCTCTGTAGCATAGTTTCTAAATGATCAAGTTCAGGGGGTTAATCTGAAAGTACACCTTTTAGTGGAGGAATGGCATTAATGTAGGCTATACTGCATTCTACACCCATTCCAAGTATGGTTGGTGTTCCCCGATCCTCCCTTTAAAATTTCGGAGTTTAGGCTCATACTCGAAAATCTGAGGGTAGAAAAACACTTCTTTTATCCTCGTGTGACAGCGATACGACTGTACAAACTGACCTGGCTCACAGAAATGATCCAAAACAGCGGTGGTGTTGCGGAAGCGATCGGCGCACTTCATGTTGCGGTGTTATGTTTTTGATATCACTGCAGACAACGGTAACAAGTTCGGCCTACGGTCCCGCCTCTTTCTCGCTCTTCTTAAAGGTACATACGCTCTGAATCTGGTACTGAGACTCCAAATACACAGAGTAATTTCCTCTGGACCTGTTAGCTTCCTACGTGTTGTAGATTACAAAGTAATCTTACTATTTTTGTTGTTCTTCTGCCTGTGTTTTATTCGAAAATGTTTACATTTGAGGAGGTTGTTTGCTAGGTAGTTACAAGTCACATTTCTATTCTATGTTACATTGTCAAACGCAACGAATACAGAAGTACAGAGGTAGGAAATAGAATAGAGTAGGAAATAAAGTAGAGTAGGAAATAAAACACTAGTGACAAAGTGTCAGACTGAAATGTACTAAGATATAATTGGAGAACTAGCTTTTAAAGTGTATACTGTGCAGAATCCGTAAAAGGTCCATACAAGAAGGTATTACTTTCTCATAGACGAGGTGCCCAGCAATTAAACACAAGAATAAAACATGCAGTAAACTTGCAGTAAACTAACCTACACAAAGTGACTAAGAATGATCTATAACATGGCATCTAACTTCACTTCAGGTATACGTTTGTCAGTTAGGAGCCAAGCATAGCTTCCATCCTGTTTGTGTAGTCCAAGATATAGTCTGAACCAGTGAGTTTCGAGTTGGCACTGGAATGAATGATTCTTCATTTATGATGATTGTAGGTAGTTTAGTTCAGCGTTTATAACACCACAGGGGTGTCATGTGAGGGATATAAAGAATTTAGAATGCACAGCCGTAGGGTTGCACATAGGAATTGCCAGAGTGCGGGGCAGAGGTGGGTGAGAACCAGTGATGAATTAAGGTTAGGGAGTGCTGTTGCTGTGTCCAGAGGAGTAGCACTGGGGTTTTGAATCTGATGTAAATTGCCAGTGCAGCAGGGCTAAAGGAGGTGAGACAGGCATATTTTGGGAGGCTGAACACTAGCTGATCTAAGGCAGTCTGTTGGCACAGTCAGGGAGGCCTGGTAGCAGGGAGTGACAGTAGTCACTGCCATTAAGGTATAGCTGGCCAAATACATGACTGAGGCCACTGCCATTAAGGTACAACTGGCCAAATACATGCCTGAGTAACATCAAAGCATCATAGCTATTTCTCCTATTTGTTTATTGTCTGGGCTATTAAAATTGACACTGAAGTGCTGCTAAGAGCTAAGTTAATGTATGCATACCAGCTATGTGCTTCCACATAGTATTTCTTAAAATAGCCATTATGCCACTGTTGATATTTTACCTGCAAGCTCAATAAAATATATGTTTGGGTAGGGAAGGGTATGGTGCAACAATACTGTGAATTACTTCGGAAGAGCAAATCGTTAAATGCCAGCCTTTTATGTTGAGTTGAGATTCTAGAAATGTTGAGATTAGCGTTTACTAATACTGCGGTACTGTTTGTGTGACAAAAGGGGGCAGTGTTTCTGACGAAGGCAACCTTTCCAACGTGTGAAGGTCTTTCCCTATCCGCTCTAGCTGCACTGCAGCGTCCCCTGCTTTTGCTGCAATTCCATTGGCTCGTATCGTGTAGCGTGCAAGCGGATAGCCAATCGGAGGGACGAATATACAAAATGATCTTTCCGGGCCTAGTGAAGCGACAATGCAAGTACTGATGTGAAAGGGGCTTGGCAAGACTGCTACAGGAACGAGTAATTTCAGTTATAAATCCGTTACGTTAGCATTTGCACTGCATCAAGACTGTGAGTTGTATGGCATTTCTCTCCTGCTAGATTGATAGCTAATTACGATTTATTTTCACGGTCTATTGTAGTTAAACCGATGATAAACACCGCATGTGTGAAACTGAGGGTCAGCCAAAGTATTCCATAAATGGTTAGCTATTGTAGCTAACGACAACTACTGCCATGGAGCTGGCTGTGGCTACCTGGTTAGCTAGCTAAGGTTAATTAGCTTAACTAGTTAAGGGGAAAGGTTGTGAGCTAGCTTGGTCGCCCTTTAGTAGGTCTGCAAAGCTTGGTAGCGGGATTGCAAGCTAGCCAGTGCAGTTTGTTTGCTAGTTGCGTAGCTAGTTAGCCAGCGAGCAATTTTTGTGTATACACTAGCTACCAAGCAACACTGTGTATGTAGCGTACTAGCTGTCTAATTAGCGCTATTTTCCAAGTGTGCTACCTCAGTAGCCAGTCTCATCTTACGGGATAACATGCTAGGTAGCTGGTTAAGAAGGTCAATAACAATCGCTTTGGTAATCCTGCGGTTGCTGACTGTAGCTAATGGCAAGATGGCTAGTCAGTGTGTTAAAACAAAGTGACTGTTTACTACTGAGATTATTTATTTGTATGAATGTAGATGGCAACCTAGCTGCCTAACTATATACTTACGAAAGCGGTGGGTTACAGGAAGCTCTGTAGTTCTGTTACTGTAAGCTCGAAGTTAATACTTATATTTGCAGCCTTCAGCCTAATGGATGAGTTAGCAGTTAATGCCAGAGTAGTAGCCATACAAATCACGTAAAATGCTAGCTAGCTGTAGCATCAGGTATACGGTCGCGCTAAAAGAGTTTATTTCTTGCTGCAACTTTTGAATAATTTCAGCAGCGCTGAAAGCGTTGTTATTAAGGATCGTTAGACTTCATTTTAAGGAAAGCTAGCTTGTGCACTATATCCAATTAAATCTTTATTTACTCGGGCAAGAATATGCCAACTCTAACTAATCCAGCTGGGTCCTCAAGGCAGATGTTATTTGTTGTTTTTTTCCCCCCTTTTTAGATGTTCTATGACCCCTCAGTAATCGACTGAAAGAACACCCGGCTGGTGCATCATGTCCTGTTCTTACTAATCAAGCACCCCTGATATAAACCCAGAGTAAACACAGATTTGGAATCATCTGTGTACAAACCCTGCCCTTCTTCATGGAAACTGACACGGTAAAGGACTAGGAGTCTTGATTTTACTGTGAGGGCAGAAAATACAACTAAATGACAGTCTCTTGAAGCTAATGCTGTGATTTACAAATTGAATTGTACATACCAGGTGGAGATATTATTTATTCATACGGCAGATGTATCAGTGAGTTCAAGCACAGTTTCTTGCCTTTCTTTCCAACAGGTCATCCCGATTTGGCAGAACAAGCCTCATGGATCGACACGTAGTGTGGTGAGAAGAATTGGCTCCACCCTGCCCCTCAAACCCTGCCAACGGGCATGTTTTCAAGTAAGACCCTGCCAGCCATACCCCACCCCACTTCCCCCTCGCAACATTACCTTTGTAGTGCGAGAGGCATTGCTGTACCTGATTGCTTGGATGAATATATCCCAGCACAGACCTCTTTCTTTGCTTAAAAATTTTCCAGGGTTATTATCTGAATGCTCTCAGGTTTAGACATGTTGTAATATCAAGTGAGGAAACTTTTTGGGCTTATTCAGAATAAGGGTCGCTGACTCTCAATAGGCTGGGGCATTATGGATTCTGTGACCTAGTGACTGTGATGTATGGTAGTGTGTGTAGTTGGCTTCACTTAGTTTCTAGGCTATGTAGTATATGCTTAGCACAAGTTAACTTGTAAAGCATGAACAGTGGTACACTAACACTTACTGGTCTGGGAGTGTTGTTAGCCTGGTCTGACACTTGCTCGTTCAACTAGGATGGATACACTTTTCTTTCGTACTGGAAGTTGCTCTGGGTAATGGCGTTTAATAAATGTAATGTAGTGTAATGGGGTGTGGTTATGTGAACACATCTCAGATCCATTATGTGTGACCCTCAGTGTCTCCGTGTGTTTTACAGGCACTCCCCGGGCTCCCGCCACTGCGGCCCATGGATGGGCCAATGGTCCCCACCCTGGCAGACATCGCCTGGATAGCCGAGGACGAGGAGGAGACCTACGCCAGAGTGCGGTGAGTGCCTGTAGCTTTCCACACCTGCTCGCTCAGCATTTCCTCAACCTCCATCCGTCTCTCCTCTAAAACGGCCAACTATATAACCAAAACCAGCATCTAAGGAACGTGAATGAGTGTTTTCTTTTGCTCTCCAGATTTGGTGAAACCCCTGGTCCCTGCCTCACCCCTCCACCTTCTCCTTCACACTCTGTCTCTCCCTCTTCTTCTCCTCCTCCTCCCCCTCACTCTCTCTCTGTCTCTTCCCCCCCATCAGGAGTGACACTCGTCCCCTGAGACACGAGTGGCGCCCCACGCCCTTGCTGGTGCTCCACAGGAACTCCTCCGTGCCGAACTTCCGGCGCGAGGGCAAGAAGGTGGAGGGGCTGAAGAAGCCGGGCGTGACGGCACTGAATCGCACGACTGCCCTGCAGGACGAGCTGAGTCGGCTGAGAGCGCAGATCGCCAAGATCGTGGCCACAGAGTCAGGTAACACGCCGGGGGGTCACCACTCGCTGAGTCTGGTACACAGGTGTACTCTTACTGATGCTCCTTACCCCTGGTGCAGGATCTGCTTTGTAAATAAGGAACCTACTACAGATTTAACTGGTTTATGGACTACAGGCTTTGGTTTGGTCCTTTATAGCAATCTCCACTTTGGATAAAGTGATGCCTTTGGAGTGCTTTGGCTTCATTTGTGTTTTGGCTCAGTATTTGGCCGTTCATTAGTAACTCTTTCATGTGAGGAGGATTTCTTATGTGGACACTAATGAAACAGATTGACATTGTGTGTGTATATCACTGTGCAGTTATTGGTGAAAAGAGCTAATTCTTCAAATGTGGTGCAATGTTGTCTTGAGGTTCTGTTCAGTGGTGTCTAATGTTCCTGTTCCGTTGGGTCACAGGCTCCAACCCACTGACCCCTGACCTGCTCTCCCCGGATGACACCAGCATAAGCTTCTCAATGGCCCCGTTCGAGGCGGCGCCCTACCAGCCCAGCGCCGCCTCTTTCGTCATCAGCGACGTGACGGAGGAGGAGGAGGTGGAAGAGGAGGAAGAGGAGGAGGACGAAGAGGGGGAGGTCTCTGAGCTCGTGCCCGACCCCCTCCCTCCTGTCTCCATGACAGCCTCAGCGACCTTTGACCTTGACCGACCCACTATGGAGTTTCGAGAGGCAGAAGAGGACACTGTGTCGCTGTCCAAGTCCACTAGCTTCGCTGATGTCATGGACATCCTGAAGGACATGAATCGTATGAAGATGAGCAAGGACAGGTATGGACTTGCAGGCCACAACATTTTTAATTCTCTCTTTATAACTTTATTTTATGATACACCTTGATGTTGACGTACAATAGATGTAGATGTACAGTACTGTGCATTTTTCTTGGATACCATGAACAGACTGAAGTTCTGCAATAAATGAAAACAAGCATAAGTACAGTTTCAAAAATAAAAATAAATATGGAGAAGAAAATGCCAAATATGAGACTGCATAGAGGAGTGCGGGTTCACATGGTCATTTTCATTTCAAGTTATGGAGAAGTCGAGGAAGGTGAATGAATATCCCACTGTCCTTGCAAAGTTGCAGTCATTTGTCCAAATCTAAAAACCTTTTTTTGTCATTGTGACCATTTGTCTTTATAACTCAATAACTAAAATGTATTTTGCAATGTCCATGTGCTGATATTTTTAACAAATTGGCAAGGTCACTGGCTTGCTCAGTATGCCCTCTACTGAAAGTCATTGCTGACAGTGTCCACACAGATACAAAAATATTTTCAAAAAGTATGTCATAAAATTTGAGTTAAAATTGCTCTGGGAATTTGGCCTTTGTAGAATGATGTACTGCATCAACTAATCCAAGATCATCTTGGCTAACTCACATTCTAAACCCAGCCATTTTTTGGGTCAAAGACATACACTGATCCTGTGTCAGTGTTTGGTGCATATTCTAGCTTTTCAAACATGTACTGGAAATACTAAGGGTGCAGTGGAGCATTATTTTAGGCTGTGACTAAGCAGCCCTAGAAACTGTTGTTTGAAACATGCTGTGATTGTAGACACAGCTCACAGGCACAGGGACCTTGATCCCAGAGTCAGCTAGGTTGGACTTTTATGCCTGGTGATATGCGAGGAACGTTCAGTCACGTCTGTGCCCTGGGCTTATTTGTTAAGGTACAATCGCGGCTGCACCTCCCTGAGGGATGAAGACTCCGCCTCCCTGATCTCTGAAGCACTGAGGAAGAAGTTCACTCTGAAGGACGAGGACATTTCCATGAAGGAGAAGTAACCTCCAGTCCTGCTCCTCGTGTCCCCTCGGCTCCACCCCTCAAAGTAAGCTTTTACACTTGCTGAGCCTCTCCTTCCCAATTTTAGGACAACTGAAACAACACCGGCATTCATTTTGTTTACCTGCTTGTAGCTTCATTTTTTGCTAAGTGACCTTGTTCGATATTGGAGTCTAGTTTGCTATACTTTGGTGAGAAAGAGGGACACTTTTTTTTGCTGTGCACGTGTTGATGTACAGTAACAAGTTCCTTGACAGCTTGTTCCTACAGCTGTTCCCACTTTGACACTCTTCTCCCAAGTGCCATCATTTTAGCTGATGTAGAGACACACACACACACTCACACTCTCAAGCACATGTTTGTTGGCTGTGCTCTCATTCGCCTCCTCTGTTGCTAGGCTTGTGCCTGTGGACCACGTTCCCATGGAGACTCCATCAGGACCCGACAGCACTGCATCCACAAAGGCCATGCCCTGGCTTACAGGGTGCATGAACACAGTGTGCGCCCCTCGAATCTCCGGTCCATCATGGCCACCCATCCCGCCTTCCTGCTCCCACCTCCCACTTGTCATGGGTCGCCTACAAAGAGGACTGCTCCACTTCCTGTTCTCATCCTCTGCCATGCTCACACTCGTTCTCATCAAACATGCTTCTGAAAGTAAAGAACAAATTGCAACAGAGGATCCCATTCCGCTCTCTCTAGTCCCCTAGTTCTCCTTGTCTCTTCCAAGATCCTCCATGGACTTCTGACACCCCCCCACCCCACCCCTCCAGCCTGTTGTGATTGACAGCTGTGATGGACAGGGTCAAACCAATCCTGGTGCTTCAATGTTTCGTGGTGGAGGTGGGGGGGTTCCTTGACTGAGTAGATGATCTTTGTGTGTTTTTGTCTGTAAGGCTTGAATGACAAGCTGGGGTGTATTGAGTGTGTTGGACTATCTATTGTTTCAAATTTTTTTGGTTTTCCCCTTGAATCTGCTGAACGCTGGTGTACATTAATTTCTTTGTATGGAAATAAGGCCACACAGATACTTCAGTTAGCAATGGCTGAGCAGTCTCACAACACACTCAAAACACCCTGCCTTTCAGATGTAGCTGTTTTATTCTTGTTGTGTGCTAGTAATTTTTGCATAACACGAATGACTGTATCAGTATTGTAACTTGTTCTGGAGAAAATGGCATTGATGTTCCCTACTCCCACCTCCTGAGATATACAGAACAAAGAAATTTTTGTTTTCTTTTACTTTTTTTATGAGCCCCGATTTTTATAGTAAAGGGTCACCCTGAGGCATTGTGGGTCTATGAGTGTCACACCGTCAGATAATGCAACAGAGATCATACAAAGCGGGCTTTGATTAAATTGCCAGCTGCATTATATTCTATTGAACATGCATATTGTGTTTGCAGGTAATGAGATGTTCTGGAAAAGCATGCAGGACCATTCCTGGGGTGGTTGACATATTTGCTGTAAATTGTGAATGAAATTTTTTTTTTTTTCTTGTAAACGATGCTGCTGTGCTGTGGCTGCCTGATTAAATCGTGTCACCAAGGATAAATGCTAGGTCTGGGATACAGAGATCCGCTTCCCCAGTGTTTCGCATGCTGCTTGGAAAGCAGCACCTTTCACTTCTTCTGTAGAGGTGAAGTAACGTAGCACCGTGGGTTTCCCATATTACTACGTATTTGGTACCTGTGTTCCTTTGGTCCTCTTTACCTACTTGTCTAGGAGGTATACCTTGAAGGCTGGTAACAGGTTTTGGCAATTTCTTTGATGCAATACAAGCTGTGGATGTTCAGGTTTGATCCTGCCCCTTCAAGAAGGTTCACAACGAGCCAGCAAATCGGAACACTGATATCTTCAACTAAGACAGAACTTTTGAGTATGAAGTGCACAGCGCTAACTTTATGGAGAATAAATGTAATATCTGTGGTAGTGCAGTGAGAGAGTGAATGTGGCTTCCATGTGAACCCTCCCCTGTTGATGCCTTAGTCTACACCTATTGCCTGCTATTACTTGCTCACTTTTTTGTACTTTTTTTGAGCAGACTTTTTTTTTCCCGGCCTCACCGTCTCATCGTTTTGTCAGTTTTTACCCTAATGTGGTAATGTAAATACTGCCACCACCGATTCATATCTACGTCCACAGACATTCAGAAATTTAGAATGGAGCCACGGTAGTGGACGGCCTCATCACCCAATCACGAGTCACTCTCTCACTCTGCAAGCCTAGTCTTCTCACATAGGTCAATTTGCTGCTCACCATCAGGGCCATTTATTTTGAGCTCTGTTAATGTATCAGGATAGTGTGTTTGATAACGCTTTTTCTTATTGCGTGTGAATAGCATATTAGCTGGCATGTAGGAATATCTCATGATTATATGATTTCTTTGCTGTGAGAAAGAGTTGCATATGTTTTACTAACAGTGGCATTATTAGCATTGCTGTGCCTGCCTGCAAACTCACTCGGTCTGTTGTTCTTGTGTGTTTGGCGTCCTGCTGGGTTCAAGTTCATCCTCACGCACCTTCAGCTAGCGGCATGCTCTCTCAGTGCTGTGGGTCCTCTGGGGCAAAGCCTGTTTCTCACACTCCACATTCTCAGCGTAAGGTTAGAAAAAGCAAAAGCCAAACTAACGATAAAGGGGATTAAGCTTGCCTAAAACGTTTCTTCATTTCTATTGTCAGCTCAGCTTCGCCTGCTTGGGTTTTTTTAATATCTACCCCCTGAGAGATAAGACGTTAGATCAACCTCTTGGTAGGCTTTACCAGTACAGAGTCTTGTATTCCTTAAAAAGCAGAATAGAGCCCCTTTAAGTTTAGAACTACACAATTTGGACTTCTGTGCTCCGCTTCTCTGCTTTCATTCCTGTCTGGGGTTTACAAGTCAAAACGACCACCAAAAGACCGCAGTCTCCATACTAACCACAGGAAGCTCAGTAGTTTGTACATTTGCTTGTTTTTGTTGAATGGAGAATGATCCCTTTGTAAAGTCTTGCATTTAAATGAAAATAAAAGTGGACTGGTGTTTTAAACCGGGTGATCTGTCTGCCCTTTGTCCCAGGCTTTTAAAAGATGCTGATGAAGAAGGGCATAGGTCGGTGCATTTGATTTAATATTCATAGATTCATGAGTACGTGATGAGTTAGGGAATATTTAAGCAAATCTACACAAACACAAATATGAAAATCACCACATCTAAAATGCATGAAATGTCTGCATACTTTTCTGATACTGCTTTGAAAGCAAAAATTAAATCTGGAAAATGATAAAACGATTAGTTTTATATGACATAATACAAATATACACCTCTTCACTGTTATAAGGTTTCCTGGTATATGCTGTTTCACACATACATCCATAATGTATTAAGGAGCAGCTGGAGCTATGTGGATTAACTTTTCTGATGGATGGTGTTGTGGTGGACAGGGTCCCTGTGATTGACCATCACTGCATATAGCAGCACACCTGCCTGATGGACTGGGGTCAGTCTACTCTGTCAAGCACAGTGGACTCCTGTTCAACTTAGGATGGCAAAATTATAGGCATGTTTCCAGGGGTAACTACATTATTTTCACGTGACCCATGTGGTTATTGCATGTAATGCCATTACTGTTGAGTTAACTTGAATTAATTTGTAGGAAGTGATTAGGACTCTGGAATAATAATTTGAGGGTCATGGGTTTATATCCAGAGAGCTGCAAACCTTTCTAAGTGACTACAGGTGAATAAAAGGAAAGAGATCAGCTGTACGAGGAGATTTATAAAGACATAAACATGCAGTGTAAATGTTATTGAATTATTTATTTGCTTAGTAGATGCCTCATTTCTGAGTCAAACCAGCAACTCCTGGAGCAGTTTCTTACCAGTACAAAACACCAATCCCCGTATTTGTCTAAGGATATTGCTTGATGAGCTGTCTGCTGCAGTCACACACACACACAGAGTTAGCTCATGGGAATATCACTCACTTTGACAACACTAACGTCTGTGTCCTCTCATTGGACATGCCATGAAGTTCCCCAGGTAACAGTGTCTCATTGGGAGGGGTGTGGCAATATTCACCTCAGCCTTGTGGGATGGGTGAATATTTAGAGGTTCATGGTGTTCGCCCTAAGGGGCTCCCATGGCAGTTGACATGTTGTGTCTTGAAAGACTTTGTAAAAAGAGTAGAATCTTAAGACCTGTTTATGTATTTGTCTACTTCATTTTTTTTTTTTTTTTTTTGAATGGAGTGCAAACTCCATTCTCCTTTTATAGCCTTGAGATGTTCTGCACTCAGAGATTGAATATTTATTTATCTATTTATTTTTATTAAGAGCTGATTGTTGTAATGCATGTTAAATTGCATGTTTTGTATGAAACAATAAAAGTGTGCAAGATCATTCTGAAGGTACCATATAGTTTCTTTCCAGCGGACAATTAAGTGTGTGTGATGATGTGTCATGACCACTGGGTGGCAGTATAAACATGAATTTCTTCAAAAAAGTTGCTGAGATGATCATTGCTCACAAAATGTAAATATTGCATGTTGATTACATGTTTGAATAATGTGTATAGCTGTGTTTATCTGTGATGCAGTAACATGTTCAGCTCCTTTGCTGGGGTTGCTGTGGGCTGTTTTGTTACAGTGATCAACTAGACTTCAACTTCTTTTTGCATCAAGTAGCACAAATGATGGGGTATTATAGAGACAGCTATGCTCTGTGACTGTAACAGTTAATGTGGAAATGTATTTGCAAATCCCGGTTTGTTTTGTCTGGAACAGGATACCATAATGTGAGGATGAATCCAAAGTTTAGCTTAGTTTCACCTCTCACTCCTTATGTTTATTGCTATAACCAGGACAGAGCCTAGATTCAGGTGACATGCATTCCTGCCGTCCTGGAAGGTAATTCAGAAGAGACATTGCTATTTGCACATACTTGTGGAGCAGTGTTTAAGGACATATATCCAGAGGGCTGTGTGCTGAAGTCCTTGCAAGGACGCTGCTGCTGTACCCTTGCACAAGGTACTACTGACATGAATATCCAGCTGAATAAAAGTATGCTATCTGATATTCATATGCAAGTCACCTGTCATGAGATTGTCTGTTAAACAATAAAATGTATTGTAAAATATTGATTGTATTCAATGAGTTTTCTTCCACAAACATGATGTATCCTGCTGGAGTCTTGTGCTGGATAATAGTCCCATTCCATTTTGTGACTGTATTTGTGACATTCTTCATTTCACATGTTACATGAGTAATTGGATATAGGGCAGGAATTATATGCAGAAATAACCAAAGAAAGGCTGGGGAGGCTGTTAACCTGGCTGTTACTGATCTGCCCTGTAAGTTTCAGTTACATTTAGGGCAAAGTCAGAGGGCAAGTGTGGATGATGCCTTGACAGGAGTACTCACTGACCCACATTTCAAATAAAGCATAGACCGGGACATTATTGCTTACGGATCACTTCACTCTTGGTTGCCCTCATGTTTTGACACTACCTGCACCCACACAAGCACAACAAAACACCACAGCAAGTACTTGCAAATATCACACTAAAGTGAAGACATATCTGACTCCTGCTGGCTGTGTTTGTAAGTTACAAGAAATTATTAAAGGTAGTTCTGTACCTGTGGAAGAGATCTGTTGGTGAAGCAACACATGCTTTCAGTGTGACAGACATATTCCTTCTGTAGCCTCTCTGTTGCTTCCTGTGAAATGCCACCCTCGTGGAAACAGAACTAACTTTCGAAGTTTCTGGTTAACCTCGTTCCTCTCCCAAAGGCCCAGTTTGATCCAGGCCATCCGTTTCTCTGTAGCTATTTTACATGCAAGTCCTTGGCCTACTTTGTTCCCGTTCACCTCAGCAAAGCCAGTTCTTCCTATTTTAGATGCTAGAAGACGTCTATTGAGAGTTCATCTGACAGAGTTCTATGTCACAATGTCATATTGTGAAAGCTATAAATGTACACGTGAAGGTGACATTGAAGTTTTGTCATTGTAATCCAAGACATCTCAAAGCATCTTCAAGCAAATATACATAGAAAGAGTTTTCATGAATAAAATCAAGTGAGTGGAACAAATGAACAATATGACCAGATGCAATGTACAACAGAATCATTTCTACATCCTTGACTAGTGTCAAGTATACCATGTTTAATCAGACTCAGATATCTATAAATTTAAGAGTAAATGCTGAGATATCACCCAGCATATGATGCAGCTGTCCTACTTGAGCATGTTGCCATTTTTAGGTGACGTTCAGAAAGCTAATTCCCAACAACGTAATTTCAAAGGCTCAAAAGAGTATGACCTAAAGTTCAGTTTAGCAAATCACTCTGAATTCCCCTCTCTCCCTAATTGGTGCAAACAGCAAACTGAGGACTAAAGGATACAATGCTCTTTTGTGGTGATGAAGTCTTCCTCCCCACAGGGAGCAGTACTGAACAAGTAGCTTATTGGTTCATATGACCTGTCTTCAGTCAGAGACAAGCTTCAGCTGTTTTATATTGATCAGCTTTGTCTCCCGACAGATGGCGTACGTTGATAGTTGTGTATGTAAAATGTATATTTTTGCGCTTCCACTCAGAAACAGTTTCTTAACTCTGAGTATTATCGTGGAAATGTAGAAAACTGCGATCACAGTATAACATGCTAAGTGAGTTCACAGTGGTTTCACTTTATAGCATGTGACTTTTTTGGCATGTCACCTTTTTAGAAGTTGCTGACACAAAGGAAGCAAGAATTTGGTATTTACAATGTATGGAGAAAGTGCCTTGACCATAGAAATAGCAATTTACCTCCAGGAAGTGCCATACTAAGAGCAAAACCATTTCTTCCTGGGTGTGCTTTGAGAACTCAGAGACAGAACAATGTACAGTGCCATGTTATCTGTCTGTGAAGGAGAACCTTCACCTTTCTCCCAAAACTGTTTGTTTGTTTAATGGTCAATTTGTTAAATGTATAAGGATTCCTGTTTTTCCATTTTCAACCTTGTCAGTAACTGAACTCATCGATCAATTTCATTCCATACAGTTTCGTTGTCAATTGGTGGCTGTCTTTGTCTGTGTGAGCCACACCTGCCCAATTAAAGGCATATTAAATACAGGTGTGTGACTGGAGAGAGTTCACTTTTTTCATTTGGCTGTGAGCTTAGACCAGTTTCTTTTGTTTGCTGTCCACCCCCACCCACCCACCCCAATTTTTATTTTGAATGTTTGCACTTTCTATTCATTACTGTGAGAAATGTTGGCCAGCTTCCCCACACTATCTGAAGACAATAATTGATCAGAGGAGGTTATAATGGGCCTTATTCTTCAAACAATACTAGTTAAACTGTGGTTCGGATTGTCCACTTGCCAGATCTTGTTCTGAATTGCTTTTCTATCTATGATCTATCTATCTATGATAATGACAACTGTAGATTGGCAAGACAAGATGAAACAAGTCATGATAGCACAATTATGGTCGCCTTACATTTGGACTGCCTTACGTCAAGGCTTTTTGTCTGCCTGTGAACAGGATTTCAGTAAAATATACAGATTTGTCTGAGTGAAACTTGGTGAGATGGTAGAATGATTGTCTTTAATAAAGCACCTGACTTTTTGGTCTTACATGACAAATTTCAAAGACGGCAGGGGTACTTGCTGTACTGACTTTGTGGTCAGTTTTGTGGCTGGCTGTAGCAGAGTGCCAGACACATTGCAAAAACGTGATGGGGTATTATCCCAGGGCCCTCTGCAGCAGTTTCAGCCTCATTGAATCTTTGCTATAAATGCCTTGAAGTCTGAGTGATGGTGCTGCAGTGGAGAGGTCACTCTGAACACAGCTTGAAATAAAAGACATTAAACAGCATCCTTTGGCTCAAACAGACAGGACAGTTGAATTGGGCTGAACTGAGGTAATTTTTTTAAAATCATGAGATGTACAACTGATTGGCTGCTTCCTTCATGGGGAATGCGCAAAGGGGGGTTGATGTGGCAATCACAGGGGCTGGATTTGTCTCCATTCCAAGTCTGAGTGAAAAGCCTGAATTTTTCTGAATTTTACAGTATGTAAATATTAGTGTGTTCTACATTTTAGTGTGTACTTTAAAGTGCAAATCCACTGCAGACTTTCAAGGCTCTGGCTGTGATCACGTCAGGGTTGTGGAGCTCCAGTACAGAGGTGCAAAATCTTCAGACTTTTAAACCTCAGGAGTTGGTTTTTTTGTAAGAAATTGCACTGAATCAATCTTAGCACTCAGGAAAACCTGTGCGGTCCTAGATGAAATCCATTAATGCGCTACCTGTGAGTAAAAAAAAGAAATGAATGACTGTGTAATGTTGTTCAGTCTGGTTCCAGAACTGTTCCAGATTCCAGCAATGGCATCCCAAATGACCTCAACCGGTCCTCAGGCTATTTAAGCACATCTCTGTGGAAATACTGTCAACATGGACACAGAACCTAGTGAGGATCTACAGAAAAACAGTACCATGTATCACACTAGTGTACACATTATGCCTAAACAAACCACAAGAGCAACATTACACTGTATCATATTTTAAACCAGGGTTAGACAGATCAGATCTTGGGTATATAGCAGTCCAATTTATCAAAGTTTTAGGGACCAAAGTAAGATCTGAACTGGTGTGTTTCTGGTGGTGTTTCTGGCTCTGATGGTAGCAGATTGCTTTTTCACCACTAGGGGGCGAATGAGATAAAAAGGTTAGTTGGTGGTGGTGGAGGTGGTGGAATTGCCAGGGTACTAGGGGTTGCTGAGCAAAGGGCTTATGCTTGGGTAAATTCAATGTACAACAAACCTATATAAGATTAAATAAAATAAAAAGCAAAAACTGACTGATCTGATAGATTTCTCCAATTACCAAAGAATAGAAGTTCACTCGTCATTTTGACCATCACCTCAAATTATTTTGTGAAGTTGTATTCAGTGATTCCTCACACTGAGAGGACTGGATTAATTCTGTGTTTAGCTAAGACCAGCAATCACAGGACAAAGCCTGTTGCCAAAGTAACCTATGTTGTCAGCGGTAATGATGTGATGGGTTTGAGTGACAGGTCAATTTGAAAGGAACATCCGGAAGGTCTGTGTTGCACTGGTGATAAAGGATACATGGCCTGAATTCTGTTGAAATCAGACAAATACCTTTTAGTCTCAGAGCAGGCGTTTTCAGGCAGAGCAAAGGGAAAAAATGCTTCTGTTTTTGATTGGCAAATGTCACTAGCTCTTCACTTACACTTCTGTATTCCTCTCACCTTTAATAATTCATTCCCAAGATGTGTTTTGCAGCTCTCACTCAGAGAATGATTGGAAATTGGTCTTAGGCATTTGTTTTTATGACAAAGTCATTATTCTACACTGGAGCAATATTTCGGCAGTGAGAACCAAGTTTTGAAGGAATCATACATCACTGAGTTTTTTTTTGTAATATATTGATGTAACTGCCTTCTATTGCAAGTACCTGTATGCCCTGAGAGATATGTCTTTACACTCCTCATGATGCACAGCCTATTTGTTCTGGATTTAATAACTGAGGTTTAGTTTATGTTGCAGACAGAGAAAATAACAGGTTGTCATCTCAAGACTAATGTGTCCAGACCAGGCCACTGGGGGAATTTTCCTCTCAGAAATTGTATACACAAGTTCATTATATTCAAAGGGGTACAGTGTATTATTTATTGTAATAATATGTAATATAGTTAGATCAATACAGGCAAGATGTCAGAATATGCTAAGCTAACGTGTTTGTGTATGCTCTAGTTTTCTGCATTTGCTAATGATTACATACCTAGATGCATTGAACCATCTTTAGTTCTCCAGCCATAATAATAATAAGCAAGTGACTGACTGTATCATTTACACTGGTCATCATAACCATCATCGTTTTACACTAGTTAATTTCATACAGATGCTTCTCATTCAGCAGTCAGTGCTGGGAATGGGAGAAGTGAAAGAAATGTATTGGTTAACTATCATAAAATGGCAACATTTAACACCCTCAAACACCAGCATTATGTAATGTAGGTAGTAAAGATGATTGCATAAGTACACGCAAAAATAGTCCCTGTTGGGAATCTGACCCACAGCCACTTTGGGGGAGGATATAAAGGCTGGATTTGAACATGCAAAGGCTGGAACATTCAGAACCTTTGGGTCCATGGCAATGTGACACAAGTTAATGCTCTTATGAATCATTGTTTGGCAACATGTAAACACTACAACCTATGCCAAGATAATTTGCATCTATATAGAATAAGGCAAAAGCCTTAACATTCAGCCTTTAACAGTTATGCTGCATTTAAGGATATTTGGTTATTTGTTTTTCACCTTAACACATATTTACTGTTATTGTAGCCACTCTGTACCGGTTCTACTGCCATCCTTGTTTCTGCTGTAACATACTGAAGGCATCATGCCATATTAACCCTGTAAGTCACTTTGAATAAGAGTGTCGACCCCAAAATTAAAATAAAATGAAATAGATAATAAAGAAATATATAATAATAGCAATAATGCTAGTAGTCTCTTTGCTTGATATGTGATAATTTCCTTTGTTAAGAATCTTCTCACTGTGGATCAAACCTGAGAAATGAGGAAGAGTATTTCATTTCTGTAGCTTCTGGGCCAGATTAAATCAGAATGTTGAGCCTCTGATTGATAGGATTTTGATTTCAAATCCTATTTGCCAGATAGACTCAGTTTTTTTCCTGTTTCTGTTTGTAATGACTTCATAATGAAAGGAATCAGAACCAGGTAACCTGGCAACAGCCAATAGGTGGCCACTGAGTGAAGACTGCCTTTAAGTGGTGGAGGGCTATACCAGGGGAACCCCCCACCCCTACTTATTTGATGTGAAGCGTTGTTGACACTCAAGAGCAGGCATAAGGAAAAAAAAGTCCCCCCAACCCAAAGAGCCCTTAATGGAAATGCTACTTGACATAATTAATATTACGCACATGGCAAAGTGCATAAGAAGAGGCACCACTGACACTGTGTATGTTTATTGGCATAAATAAATAAACTATATGTTTTTTCATATGTTATGTTTTCTCTTTGTATTAAAGATTTTGACTTGTCATCAACAATATCCAGTACAAGTCTAAGATTGTAATAATGTACAAGGGGAAACAGCTTTTGGATGCAAAGCAAAGTTCTTTGAAAGCACATAAAGCCCTAACTGTTTAAATGCAATCATATTATAGAATAATGCAGGAATAATACAATAATACTTTATACGGCAGGCACAAGTGAGGATGATATTACATTCAGAGGACTCTACAAAGAGGTTTTATGTGCTTTTTTACTAGGGTGGTTTTATGAAGTGTGCAAATATTTTCAGATTTATTTTTGTATTTTATAAGTTGAATTTGCTTGATAATAGACAAATACAAACTCCCACAACCTGGACAGTGGCATTGGTGCTGCTGACCTACACAACTAGGGGAAGAAAAATAAAGAGCAATGATGTTAATGGACCTGATGTTAACCCTATTCAGTGTCCCACCTGCCTCTTTTCAACCTGGGCCTGGATTACTCTGAAAACCCATCTTGTGGATAACATTTGTGATTAACCCCAAACGACCCTGTATCAGTGTCTCATAAGGTTTTGCTCAGGCTCAAAAAAGGTACAGAAAAGCAACAGAACAGGGAGGTGTATGTTCAGGGGGGGCTGGTGTTGTAGAAGGGACTGGGGCTATGATTACAACTTAAACATGGTGACAATATGGAACAGACTGACTGAAATGGATTCCAGCTGGCTCATATAACATTTCTCACACTGAGCACAACACACAGAGAAGAGCCAAATCCCCTGATTGTGGTGCTAAAAATTCATAAAAAAGGGTTGTTCTCAGTTGTTCTTGTTGTTTCCCACACCAAGGGTGCAATTACTCTCATCTCTGTTGAGGTGACATTTTGCTTTGCTTCATATCTGAAAAGCATTGTTAAAAATCCACACTTATTCTATTTATTTTGTCATGCTGGTCTGTTGATCCATTCCTTCTCCATTGTCCAGTGTGAAAGGCCTTTTACTGTAGGATTATGGGACCAGGTAGGGCTAGCTGAATCCATATTTATACTGTGCTGCAGCTTTTTGGGGAAAGGCTCAAGGGTCGAGACTGGGGTCTTGATAAGTCTGAGAATCTGTGAGATCATTTGAGACCTGCTTGCATCATTATAGGTAACAAGCAGGCAGGTGTTTGTAGACAATTTGTACACAATTAATTAGAGTGCGCAGCAGTCTGTTTTTTTTTCTTTTTTTTTTGTAACAGACGTCTTCTCTTGAGAGCTGACAGGATTAACGTCTGCGTCTTTGTAGTAAAAAGGCTCGATTTGTGCCCAAGTCTTTTGTTAGGGTCTGGCATGCTCCCAGCTTTTGCTTCTGCCAGCTGCATCCCGGTGTAGATGACAGGGGAAAGAAGATTAGAAAGAAATGCCCTTTGCTTTCCCTTCCTGTCCTTAAAAGTGAGCGTTCACCTCTGTCAACAATGGAGTGAGGGCAGTTACTTTGCCCACAGAGAGCACCTTTATCACAGGTAAGACAGGTAAGAGAACCCCCACAGGAAGGTGGATTGTCTTAAGAATGAATTTTAAAATTGCTTTTGGAAGAATGTAAGGAGATGGGGAAGGGGGGGTTATACCTGTTCTCATTAAGATGTCTTTTTGATAAGCTGATGGTACAGTTCTTAAACAATGCAATGTTATTTTTATATAGGATCCATGTAATTTATTTTTGTATCACAGAGGTTTGCTTGGGAAAGTGACTTTATCTGATTTATTTGATTTATTTGGTTTCATTTCATTTCCTCCTCAGGTGACAATTCAGAACAAAGACAGAAAATAAACGTCTTTTATTCACCTGGCAGCCCATTACCCCAACCATTTTCACATTTAGATTTTTGCTAGAACTCACTTTGTGGCACACTTCAGAGATGCTGAAATTTATGATGGGCCTGTGTTTTTGTGAGATTCTGGAAGAGCATGGAGGGAATATTAGAGAAAAGAATATACTTGCTGTCTCAACTTCCACCTCCTGTCTCTCAGAGTAATGTGAGTTTAGCGTGAACAGTTAGAGTCTTGTCGCTGGGAAGAAGACGATGAGTTCCACTTTTGTAGATTGACATAACTCAGTGACAACTAGAGGCCCAGAGCCTCTCAAAGCTCAACAAAAGCTGACGACCGAAACTGGCAGCTGCTTTTTCTGCTGCTTCTCTTGGAGAGAATGTGTGGAGGACAGCAGCTAGCCAATGTTTCATACATGTGTCACAGCGCCATAATAAAACGCAGCAGACAAAGTGACTGCCTGCATTCAGCATAATCCCACTCAGAGCAATGCCAGTCAGAGCCAACATGACAGACTCTTACATCTGAGCTCCAAATCAGCCATTTTAAGTAAGAGGTGATTCGTGTTTTTCTTTGACGTCTGAAAAGAATCTTCTTTAATTTTCTGTATGTGTGTTCTGTGAGAGGAAAAGGAGATGTTAGTTAAAAGTGCTCATTTTGGCAAGCCATTTTTAAAGCTGAAAGCAGAAAGAGCTAACCAGGTGGCCCTTTGTTGCTTATTCAAAGTGTATAGTAATGTTTGAGTAAGGAAGTTGTTTATTAGATGTCTTATGCCTGTTTCGGCCTAGAACAGCTTATGAAACCTTTCCATCTGTCTTGGAGGACATTCCGATTCAGATAAAACATTTCAGTTTTGTTTTTAAATGAATTCAAAACAAACCATCTTTACATGGCCTGAAGACACATATGCCGTAAACATTCTGGAATAGGTTTTATTGTGGTTAATGGGTATGAGAGAAGATTTCTAAACTGAACAGACAAGAGAGGCTAAAAGAGCTGTACATCTTATCTAACCTGGCATTGAAGTTCACAAACTTTTGATTACAAAATACAAAAAACAATTTGCGATGAAATAATGCAGTGTACTTTGTTCTAAGCACATTCTTGTATCTAATCTAAGTTGTCCCTGTTTTTTTACATTACTGATTACACTGAAAGTACACATTTGAAGAAACTAAAACTGTTTACAGAGTTGCAGCTAACAATTACCAAGGAAAAGAGAACAGACAAGGCTCATGTTAGGTCAACCCAGTTAATATACTTCAGTTTTGCCTCTTTGTGTGTATTATTGTAAGGTATATTGTACGCTAGTTGTTGAATTTTTTAAATTATTCTAGCAGTCTGTATTTAGTATGCTGCTGTTTATTATCGCTCTGTGTGACGAATGAGCGTGTTTTGTAATTTTCTGTACTGGTGTTCATGTGGCCTTGTACGCCTTTACTTTGTACATTGCTGTGAATAACAGCATTAGCCAATTGTCTAAATGTAAATGTAAGGTAAATGTTAACTCCCCTCACATGGCACAGTGCAAGGCATCTCTCTGCTGAGGAGCTGGACTTTTTCCTGTGGGAGAATCTGAGTACGCACACTGGAGACCTGTCATGTACCCCTGTCGAAGAAATCACGTCTCTTCTTCGCATCAAGATGTTTTTTTTTAATCTATTTTCAGCAGGGTTTTTTAATGGTTGACCCGGAGCAGACAGCTAATTAAAAGATGTAGAAGTTGTAAAAGAAGGAATTATGAGAGCACGTCCCTCGCTGATCTGTTTAAGGCTCCGGGGCCCCTGAGGGCCTGTTGGCTGCCCAGGAGCCCCAGAGTGAGAACTATTTAGACAAAACCAACGAATAGGATGAGGTCACTCAGTGTCATATCTATGCTGGTGGTGGTACTAACTGGGCCAGAACATTCCAGAAACCTTTTGTGTTTTGTTATACGGTGACACTGTTCACAGTCCAACAGTCATCTTAACACCAGGGAGTTGCACACTGGAAGGGGGCCTGAGAGAGCAGGATTCAGAGATCTGCTCTTGGAGATTTCACCCTGGGATATAAAATGAGGACACAATTACCAGTGGTGCAAGTAAGCCAGTACTTCGTCAGTCTGCTATTTAGTACCAGAGAGACATTCTTTACTTTGCTACATTAGAAAGAAAATATGTGGCAGTAAGAAAGGTCAAGAGTTAATAATTTGTCGTGAGGTTTAGGTAACTGTAATACAGGAATATTAAAGACCAGTGAGCATGATAAAGGGAACCATAGCCGGGAGCCAGAAAGAGAGGGGGGAGAGAAAGAGCAAGCAACAGACAGACGCACACAGACACATAAAATTAGTGAAGTTTGAATGTGCTGCTTTCTGTAATTTCCTCTTTAGTATACTGGGTTATTGTCTGTGTGGAGAACATGAGAGGGTGAACCGCTGAAGATTTTAGGGCTTCTGAGGTGAAACAGAGGTCAAGGCACACAGCAAGAGGTTCTAGGATTTATATACATATGTATCATGTCATATGCGTATACTGATATGTGGTTTCTGGGTAAATATTTATGAAGGGGGCTTAATAGTGGGCTCCTGTGGTGAAATGGAGGCGAAATGGAGGATGAGGTTTCAGGGTCAGGGTTAGGTTTAGGTTTAAGACTAGGGTCAGGGTTAGGCTTAGGGCTGAGATTAGGTTTTTCATAGGGGCAGTGTTAGGATTAGGGTTACCATTAAGGTCAAGTTCATGTAGACAGTTGTGTTTTGATCAAGTGTCAGAGTTACGGTTAGGAGCTTCAAAACGGGGATGTCATTGATGGGGCTAAGAGACCGGTTGGCTTTGCATACTGTTAAATGGGTTCTAGGTGAATACTCATGGCTGGTGCGTTGGTCACAATCAGAGGTATTGTCAATGTTAGGGTCAGCTTTATGATTAGAGTTAAGGGTAGAGCTAGGGTTAGTGGTTAGGTTTATATGATGGAAGTCTAGGGGAGGCAGAGTGATACACATCCTCTAATGCCAGCACTCTTCCACACACCATGGCAAATGTCTCTCCTGGTCTCACATAGGCTTATTAAAGCTGGCTGATGGTGAATTGTGGTCGGGTGGGGGGTCAGTTTAGGGAGGACAAAAACCACCTGAAGCATGGCTCTCACATGGAAGACACATGTGGGGAGGAATTATTATATCCATAATCAGCCTTTATATTTTATACAAAAAACTACTCTCCAGATTCTCAGAAAGATCATACATTTTAATAGGACAAGATAAAAGCCACTGTTGTGTGAGACTTTATTTATTTATTTTTTACTCGGAGAGACTCTTTTCAGTAAGATATTTTTGTGTTCCTGAGTTAAAGCTAATTTCTCCTTGGTCTCAACAGTCTGATTTTCAAAGGATCAAAGCAACATACTGTCAGCACTGAAAGGCTTGATTTAAAATGAAGTATCCAGAAAAAAATGTAATAATAATAATGCACGATGAACTCAAATGGTTACATCTGTATATCAGATTTGAAAGTTCTGGCATCACAACTGAAAAGTGAGGAACTTTGGGCTGGATACAGTACTGCAGGGGTATTGGTGGGGGCAGGGTCAGAAGCATGAGTTGACTTGGGGTACAGGTTGAGTCAGGGGGCTGCAGTTGAGTATTCACTATAGGCTTGTTATTTATTTGTAAACCTGCAGTGGAGACCTGAGATATCAGCAGTCCAAGCTTACCCTTTTCTTGAATGCATGTACAGTATGCAACCCAAAGAGGGGACAGTGAGGAGGACAATGATGATCTGTAGCATCATGACAGCAGTCACACCATCACCATGTCTCTCAGACAGCCCACAGCCCACTGTATCAGTACCAGTCTTCCATCCATTACTCCATCCAACCATCCACCCTTCATTAGGGCAGCTGTGGAGTCAACGGATAGCATGGTGGACGTGCCATCAGAAGGTCACTGGAACTCCATGTGCAGTGATCATGATTGCACCCTGAGGCTATTTAATAGCTCTGTAAAAAAACCACTTGTTCTCACATTTCCACTCTGCTGCAGAGATGTTTGATTTGAATATTCAATTAATTTTGAATTTAATGACCTCTAAATCGCAGCAGGAGTCCTGGGGAACACCCATTAAAGCGTTTCCTTCCCTGCTGTCTTCGCTGGTACACGGCCTGATGAAGTGGACATGCAGGTCACACTTTTTGACTCCTATCAAAACAGACAAAGAAATTTTTTTAGTTTTTGTCACTTGTTTTTGGATTCTGATTGGCTCACATCAGCATAGTGTAGTTGAGGTCCATTAGTAAAAGAATGAAATACATGTTTTTGGTCACCACATATATTTTCTATAAAAAAATGATTTGTAAATGTTTGTAATTAGCTGGATGTCAATACCTATGTCAATATCAGAAATGTTGAAATGGTGACCTGAGGACTTGAATTTTTTAGTTGGTAATTATGAAGTTTGGCAGTCATGATGAACTGTATTCTATCGATTTTTGAATTATAATTCCACAGTATTTTTCATTTCATGCTGATGTTGTTTCTTTATGGGCTTGTGGCATAAAGAAACACGTGTGGCATGTTTTCAACAAAGGGCAATGTCTTTGAAATAAAATTTGACTGATTGCTTTTTAATACAGCTTATTGCTGGCAGAGGATACCCTGCTGAAAACAACCTGCATTGTTGACTGTGAAGAATTTGGCTGATTTTCCCTGAACTGCTTGCCTGAGCTGCACAGTTAGATCAGAGGCATTTCTAAATAGATCTGTTTTAAACAGAACTTTCTCTGTTCTCCACACTCTAAAGTGGTTAGCATTCTGGGAAGGTGGAAGGCAACATTCCACACAAAGCTGGATGTTATGTTCAGTCTTTCAGTGAGAAGGTAAGAGCCAACAAAAGTGGTAATATTAAGCTTTTGTCAGAGATGGTGCATCTGATTGGGATGCTACTCTGCAATTTTTTTCACAATGATGTTGATGGCTGAGTGCAATGTTTTCTCTGAATGATGAAAGATCCTAAGGAAGTGCTGAATGCCCTGAGTTGAACAGCAGAATCCTGAAGCATCTATGGCACAGAACGATATGAAAGAACCAATGGGGAACGTTATGCATCAGAAATCCCACCTTTCATTCTCATGCAAACCTATTGGGACATGTCTAGCCTCGTTTCCATGATTTGTTGTTGTTTATTTGCCTCTCAGGAAGACGGTAATGACCCTGCCCTTGTGTTTTACCTGCTTTAGTTTTGAACAGATGGGTGGACAGATTTACTCATTTTTACTTTTAGACCCTGGATACAGGATGACTGGGTTTAAATACATGTAAGATGTCTTTTTTGTCTTAGCCCCTGAATGCAACAGTTACTGGATTAAAGAACATAAGATTATTTTTCTTGGTCTTGTTTGCTTTTTAGTCTGTGAATACAAGGGTTTCCAGATTTTAGCATGTGTTAGAGGAATTTACCCTTCATAAGCTGCTACCAGTGGTACTTGTGTATGGTTCAACCACCTACTTCAGTAGCTGACTATGACCAGGATTCTTCACTGTCAGGAAAGAATTGGCTTTACTTCATGATGATAAGGTGGGATAACATCAGAAATGGTTCCTCATGTTACCACTGGATCAACAGCAGAATTTCATGGTACGATACTGATTTATCTGTCTACATGGGGACATTTCAAATGGCTTTAAACATAGATGTTGACACTGTGTGATTGTCATGGCCTTTTTTGCATTTACTGACAGGTGTATTCAGACCCATTTGCAGATAGAGTTTTCATCCTTTAATAAAATATATTCTAGAATGTGCTCTTAGGGCAAGCTTTATAACAACAAAATATTTGTACTCTGGCTGACAAATAGAAATAACCAATATAAAAGAAAGAGGAGCCTATATATAGACTATGTATTTATTTGTAACAGAGGTGATGAAAATATTGCCTGAAACATTCCTCTCTTTTTTCACCTAATGAATAGTGTGGACTTATTATTTCTTTATCTCAAGCCTTTAACAGTAAATTCTGTTTGTTATAGATACGCACTTTTTCAGTCTTCACTTTTATCGACACTGAGATTGCATCAAAAAGGTGATGAAAATGTACGTTTTCAGGACTGTTGAATGCATCCATCTTGTAGTCCAGTTGTGGCCTGCCCAGCACATCACCTTCCCTGCAAAGGCCTGGCCATTCTGGAAAAATGTCCCATAGGCAAGGCAATCCATCGGCTTCATAGTTCCAATCAAGCTGAAGGGAAATCCTCATTCAAATGTCTGCAGATATTTACAGAGGTGAGAGGCAACCTTAAGCTGAGCAGTGGAATTGGATGTGCAGCACTCTCTGATATCAATCTGCCCCAGCACAAATCGCATCTGGTTGGAGGCGGAGGTGAAATGTGAATGAGTTTGGAAACTAATTGTAAATCCGTGCGGACAGGCAGGACAAACACCTTCTGTTGACTTATTGACGCCTCTTTTTTGCACAGGAACATTAAATATTCAGCACTGAGCCTAAAGGGTGCATACACAGCTCTCACTCCGTGATGCCAGCCTGCAAACAGCCAGCACAACAGCTCCGGCGCGTCATTCACACATGCTTAACTTAGCAAGTCCAAAAATATACCAGTGGGAGAGAGAAAAAGTGTCTTTGATTTTAAAAAATCGAGAGCAGCGTCAATGTGAGGATGTTGCATTTTAAGATGGGTAAAAACGCCCACGAGAAAGAGACCGCGGAGTGAAATCGCATTCTGGAGGAAGTCCTTGATAGCCTGTGTGTCCTGTGCGATATTGTACACATGGATAGCAGAAGAGGGGGTTACATTACGGGCATTTAGCAGACACTATTATCCAGAGCAACTTACATCAGTTACAGTTTTTACAATGTTATACATTTATACAACTGGATATTTACTGAGGCAACTGTGGGTTAAGTACCTTGCCCAAGGGCACAGAAGCAGTACCCCAACAAGGAATTAAACCAGCAACCTTTTGGTTAGGAGTCCTGCTCCTTAACTTCTATGCTACACTGGGCCAGGGGGTAAGGGGCAGTGAGCAGCCCATCCCAAAGTAACTGATGTGAGCCAGGCATGTCAGGTCAACAGAGCCCAAGGTCCAGCAGTAAGGAATCATCCTGCATGGTCTAGAACAAAATGAACCTGGAGCGGCCGCAGGATCCACAGGCCCTGTGTCCGTGAAGGAGCAGGAATGAAAAGCACATCTCTCTCTGAGGACCCTGTCCAGGACGGCCGCAGCGGATAATCTGGGTTATTTCCCTTCCTCCAGCCCATCCCTTCAGGAGCAGGGCAGCCTTTGATCACAGAGAGAGGGACCTGACAGGTATAACCAAGGGAATCCTCCTGATGAAATCCTGGCCCCCGCCTGTGATGTCAGTGCCTGCACTATGAGCAGGAGACAAGTGGCACTGAAGCGTCCAATTTGCTAGCACTGCTGATCAAACTGAGGAAGCTCTAGTAGCATTACCACAACAGCCTCTAAAACTCTCTAAAGCCTTTCAGACACCTCACAAGGTCATGGAGTACATTTTATGACTGTTTCACTAATCCTTAAACAGTTAGCTTTTTAGATCTACATATTTAAATATTTACATTCACTTTAGTCTTTTCTCTGTTGCCTATGGGTTCTTCTATACCACTCATTCTGTCACTTACTGTAGCTGTGTATGAAGGAATAGTAACAGTAACAGACATCAAGTGCTGTCCACAGGAACAATATCAAAATTGTCAGGTAAAGAGGTCATTGAGGTTACATTTGTGACATGCCCCACCCAATAATTATAGTAGGTATCCCAGCATGCATTTCAGATCAACAGCCTCTGAAGAATTTAGCAGGATTTTGCTTGGCTCTTGTGCCTTTCCAATAGCATTTGAAGCATTGTGGGAGGGAACAAAACTGACCTGAAGCCTATTTTTAATGAGTCAAAGGAACACAAGGGCTGGCTTCCAGATGGCAAATGCTCTGCATTTCAACATGGAGCTCTCATGGAAAATCAATGACTAGGGGTGCAGATCAAGTTTCAGAATACCAAGCATGGATGTACCTTGAACATCTATTTAGAAGGCCAACTTAATTTCCATTAAATGGGGGAAATTAATCATGCCTTTTTTGTACCCTTGGTGTAGAGCTGCAAAGTATGTTCTACCAGTAGCAACTTGCCAAACTGTGGTCCCCACATACACTAGCATTAGTAAAGAGATGCTGATGAAGCCAATCTGTTGGCACCCAAAAGTCTTATTTTGATGTTGTTGATGTGATCTTCAGTGATATCAGGTAATTAATTTTATGTTTCCACATACTTGCCTTGGGAACTCCCTTGTATGTTTTTGTATGTATGTTATAGTTCATGTCATCAGCCATGTTTTATGTTGGAGGCCATGCTCATTTTGGAAATATTACTTTGTGTGGATTCAGTCCCCATTAAATGAGAAGTCACTTTTGCCACCAATAGGTGGGGCGGAGATTATATGACTGTAGCTGTGTATTTTGGTTGGCTTGTGTATTTGTCTGTGTGTCTATGAGCAAGATAATAGATACATTTAAACACTTGGTTAATTGACCAGAAGCAGAAAGGACCAAATGATTATATTTTGGTGAGGATCCAGATATGGGAAGTTTTGTAGGGTGGGAATAAAATTACTGATTTATTGCTAGACACCTTTCATCTGTGAATAGCCAATCAGACACCATCATACCTACAGTATGCAAACAAGTGTGTCAGTAGAAAATGTATGTCAGAAGTGCAGGCTGAGAAGGCTTCTCAGGATATGGGCAGCTGCTAAGCAAAGAAATAAAGGGAATGATATGTCCATGCATTGTGGGAAAAGCACAGTGTTTTGTTCTGCTAGGACTCATCAGGAGTCATCCTTTCACCATTCTTTTCACCACAGTTTATTCTTCCCAGAAATCACAGTAATTTGGATGAATTCAAAACCACAAAGAACCACAACAATGTGTCAAGTCTGCACTAGTTTATTTACCATTTTGTTAAGTAAGCATGGCTGTGATAGGCTGAGGGGTATGGAGCCCACACACTAGGGGAGGTCAACCCTGTTGTCTGTGTGGCAGGATCCCTGTGGGGGGACATCTGGTGATTGGATGGACCCTGAGGAGAGGGGTCCCAGCACCAACCTTCAACTATGACAGAAACTGCAGGAGATGTACAATATCATTCAAGGTCAACAACAGTACTCAGAGTACACGCACATGACACACAGCACATAAACACACATAGTACACGTATACACTACATATTACTTAGCAGATTCCCTTTATCCATACCAACATTCATCTCTTACATCCATACATGTTATGCATTTACACAGCTGAATATTTACTGAAGCAGTTCATGTGAAGCACCTTGTACCTGGGTACAACAGAAATGATCATTGGGTTAAAAACCCTGCTCATATACTCTCTATCTCTATTCCACCATACACATACACAGCGAACATATGCATAACACAAATGCATCAAATATACTGTTCATTTACAGCATATATACAACAAATCTGCTGTGCATCCACAGCCATAAAGAACATGTCTACAATATGCACCCACATGTCACCCATTCGCTAATCTGTCTTTTCACCCCTAGAAAATTGCATTAGTTTCTGCTATGCAATGCCTGCCAAGCAATACAGCAATTGCCTGACAACCAGCATTTCACGTTGCTTAGTGAAAGTGAAGACTTAAATAATCATCTGTATTGATTTTGAGGGAGCTGGTTTCGGACAGTGATTATTGCCATCTCACCTTTGACTGTCTAATGGCTAGGATTGCTGAGAATGTCAAGGAAACGGGGCAATGAATCTTTTTCATTGCTGCTATTTCCAGAGAAATAAATCCTTTATGTAGTGGCCCAGCGCGGACCTGACCTCACTCGGAATAGTTCACTATTTAAAGGACTCTGTGTGCTGGCCTAAAAAGCATTCCAGCCTTTGACCTCCTTCATCTCCTTGCAGATCTCCTAATTACTGTGCAGGAGAAGGAGAGAAATACAAACTTTGTATGGAGTTCTGATCTTTGACCTCAGCTTTGACTTTTTGTTTTTGTACAGAGAAAAAAAGCAAATCCTGACTGTAAACCTGCAATAATGTTGGTAGATTGCAATACGGTGAAAGTTGTTTTTTTATTCTAAGGAATACAATTGCATTGGTACAGAAAACTCTCTGCTTTTCAGCAGCTTTGTTTGCTAGTAATATAAAGATTATACGATGTAATCCAATGGAATCAAATGGTGTCCTGTGAGGAATGGCACTTATGTGTTAAGGCATATTTCCATCTTCAGATCCTCATAGACAAAAGCAATTCTATTCAAATGAAAAAATAATTAAAAGAAAAAAATTCCACCACCAAACTAGAATGGCTAGTATATGAGTACATGTGTTTTGAGCTTCAGATTGCTGATTCATATTTTTGAATGCAACTCATATCCAACACATCCTGTTATGACAGCAATACAAACTCCCTGTGGCATTAAAATTCAAAGTAGACCAACCTCACAGTGAAACAAAACAGCCCCTCAGTGTATAGCACACAGTCAAACACTGTGTTTACATATGGCAATTACTTTAGTCTTGAATGGCACTTACTTTAGTATTGAATTCACTTGAAGCCACTTCAGAGGGTCGCTGTCCAATCAAATGCCTCTCCTCTGCTTTCTCATCCAATCAGTTAGAGTGACACTGTGATGCTGATGCGTAAGCAAACTGCAGAGGTGGCCCTTCATTTCTTTTCAGCAGTGAAGTGGCTGTATATTGTGACAGCTACATTTTGATGATTTGTGCTCATGAATGGGAGGCTTTTCAAACGCAAATGAAAAACAGCAAAACAATCATGTATATACACAGCACTCTGGCTCAAAGCAACACATCATATATAAGCAAACTGCAAAAAACCTCACACTGACTCGTCAAAACAGCTGTTGTGTTTGTATTCATTAATGATACAATGTAAAAAATTCACCCTAGTGATACCTTCATAATCTAAAGACTGCTGCAAAACTTATTTGTGAAAGTACCCCTACTCACTCAATCACCCAATCGCTCACTTACTTATTCTCTCTTTCACTCACCCAAAATCTCTCAATCACACATTCACCCACTTGCTGATGCTCTCTCACTCACTTACCCATACTTTCACTCACAGTCTTTCTCTCTCACTTACTCTTCCACCTACCCACTCACTCACTCACTTTCTCTTGCAATTTTGTGCTCCATTCTCAGGGTTGAAAAAATGGCCTATTTTTGTGAACCAATGGACTTGGTTCCATTGACAAAGAACCAAATTGAACCAAAGACATGCATTCTGATGCAGCCCTCCTAGTGAATTCTTGTTTTATACACCCTCTCCCACCAATTTGCCTGCTGGCATTGTGTCAGTGATGGCAGTGGTTTGGCACTGTGTGCCCTTTGCTGCAGAATTCTACACATGCATTTACTGTAAGGGGGGGGTCCTTTGTGCAACCTAAAGACTGATGTCAACCCCATCTTTATTTAAAGCATTTGCTGATTTGACTGGATCCCATATTTCGAAAGACACCTTAGAAGGGTACAATAAGAAGGATGAAATACAGAGATAGTATCTGGTTGGATGTCCTAAGCCTTTGTGGGGCAATTAATTCAGTTTGCACTTTATTCCTCCAGCTGCACATTTTTCCTGGTGGTTATTTTCTCCAGGACAGTCCATTGTCCAATCAGATGTTAATGCTGAGAGGCAAACTGCTGATAGTATCTTTACATGCTAGCCAAGGTATATTTCAACAAAACGTACCGTCGTTAACAGTCCAATATAGTCTTTGTTATCCTTATTTTTTCTATACCTAATGTAAAACATTAAAAAGGAATTAAAGTAATTTTTTAAAAAATCACATTTAATGCAAGGCACTGGTGAATGTGATGCAATACAGGAAATTATAATCCTCTCAATCTTATGAACAGCCTTCAAGGTTAGAACAAATGATGCAGCCAGGACTCATTCTTTCTGGATATTAGCATGCCCGGCTGACTACAGAGAACAGTAACAGAATATTGGAGCCATAATGGAAATCCGAGCCCGATCTATTTTCCTTCCTCACACCGAATTATCACACCTATCTTATTGCTAATTGAAAAATGACTGCAACTCTGTAAACCCTATTATTAGATCTGTAACCTGATGGAAAAGTCCACGTGTTTTGATGCATGCTGTGAGGCAGGGAATAAAAATCCAATACGGAGGTGAATCAACACTTTTGAGAAAATGGTCTTGTGCTTGAACTCAGAGATAAGCAGGTTAGACAGGTTCCTGAGATGAACTCAAACCCCCCCCAAAAAAAAAAGAAAACAAAAACATACAGACATGTTGATCTGTGTATGCACTGATTTCCTCTCCAGACAGACAGTTCAGGTTCTTTGAACTAAGCCAAGAGAAGTGCATTCTCAGGATTACAGACTCGGGGCAACGTCAAGGGAAGATTCAACCTCATACACAGTCAGCGCTAAACGGCTGTGGTGATTGGCCTGTCGGGTGTAAGCAGAAAGACAGCCACAGTCGTTCAAATGTGAGGTGCAAGAGGATCACGACTCATAGGCAGGCCAGTCAGGTCTTATTCACAGCACTTCAGCAAAAGGCCTTCATCTCATATAATTAACCCCCATCTATGCAACACATTGGGTCCTATTAGAAATGGCAGCTGAGAGAGGAAATTATAGTGTATATATATCTCTCTCTCAATGCCCCCCTCTCTCTTTCCCTCTATCTCTCTCTCTCTGTCCCTCCCTTTCTCTCTGTCTTCCCCCTCTCCCTCTGTGCCCACCCCTCTCTTTCTCTCTTCCCCTCCTTCTCTCTCCCTGCCCTCTCTTTTGTTGCTTCATAATTCTGATGCAATGCAAATATATTGGTTTGAAGCAATATGGCTTCTCGGTTCAGTTTTCCATTTCGATTGATCCACTGTGGATGAGATTTTAGGAGTAGCTCTGTATGCCTCACAGATGATGGAGATGTGCTCGGTCCAGAAAACGGAGCACTAAGAGCAGACTGCAATAACAAATCCAGACAAAAAACCTTAGATTTGCTGCCTGCATTTTAAAGGTCTGAGAAATAACAAGAATACATGTGTTCTTGCAGTACATCTAATGAGAATTCCATTAACAAACAGCATGTACACAATGCTGATATTGTTCTGCACTTTAATAATGCAATTATTTTGCTTACATCGTGAGCTGGGCATAAAAAGCAAAATTAAGAATCCTGCAATGTCTCTCAAGAGCCTAGGTTGCTTCCTGGAGTTGCTCACACTTTTACTTGATTAAGTGCGGCAGTGTTGGAGCATTAACAAATCCATTCAAGGAAACACCTCATCAAATGACACAATAAAGTCATAAGCTAATAAGTTTGCAGCAATTACACTCTTTCCCCGTTGACTTCATAATGGTACATTACATTCGTCTGAGTGTAACACAAGCTAACATGAGGTCTGAAATTTATCCTCATGTGGTTTAGGCAAAACCCAACTCGTACCTGGTTCTAAATAAACAACCATATTAAAATAGTATAGATCATCAAGTTTCTAAAAAAGATTTATTTCCCAGCATGTCTTATATTTGACTTGTCTCTGACTGGAGCCGTGATAAATTCCATTGCAGTGCTATGTGGGCAAAACCCTTTATTTTTCCCAAGGAAAGTGTTTATTACATGTCAGTTTAGTGCCATGTCTTTCATATTTTTATTGTTCTCTCGATCGAGTGCAAATGAAACACAGAAAAGCAAACTCAGGCGTTCTGTGTAAACAGTCTCAGATATGACAGTTTAAACAGGAGGGAGATGTCATGAGGGGCAGTCCTTACACAACACTGTGAAATCCCACCAGCAACAAAGCGACATGCAGCCAATCTGATGCATGCAACCACTGCCTGGTCCTTGTTTCCTTGGTATGCAAATCATCATTGTTGCACCTTGCCTATGTCATAGATGGCACTGGCCTGTCTTTGGCCCGTGTTCTCATATGTTCAACATGCTTATAGCCATATAAATACAGTTGTTTGCCCCCCCAGCTGATGACAGTCAAACACAATATTACATGATATAAATTATTAAACTATTCAGTAAAAAAATAGAGATTCTGTTCCTTGCTAAAGAGTTTTAATTATTTAACACTGAAGCTTGTCCACAGATATGACACTAAAAAGGCAGGCACAGGATGGAAGCCATATCTGCCAGAAAGGGTGACAGCAGTGTTTGAATCTGTTCAGATGCCTCTGTTTGAAGCACTTACGAGTACAATTAAGATTGTTCCCTCTGTGGAGGACACAGGTTCATCACCTCAGTCCATTTCATTTATACCAAATGCCAAGACGTGATGGTGCAATTCCTAAAGTCTGACTTGCCTGGAAATTGGACCCACAAATGTTAAGGCAGACAGTTTCACAGCAAGCTCAATAAGCCACTGAGCCAGACCAGGGATTCTTTCACATCAAATAATGCTAAACATGCCAGTGATTTACCCGTTGGCCACATGTTGTACATGAGACTGATGGTCCCTAATGCTGGCAAATTGTTGGTGAGGCACCATTCACACTGCACTAGGCAAAGCCACTATTTACCCTCTTGACAAGATTTAAGGATTGTGACATCAATCCAGCCCACATGTGTCCCAGTGGCAATGGGACTGCCATATTGATAAATTACACATACTTCAAATTGAGACTGAAGGAAATGAGATCAAGAAAATAAGTGTAAGTTGACCAATGAGATTAAAAATGACTTTGAAATTAATCCATTAATCCATTATTGTAGGTTACGTCTGCACGTATAATGGTAAGAATGATGATGATGAAGATGACCACTGTCCAATGCACTTTGTCTTGCTGCTACTGCAGATGATGATGACGACGACGATGATGACAGGGATTGTGACGACAATGTTGATAGAGTAAATATGAATTTCTACACAATCCCAGTGTGAAGGTTACGTTTGATGTGGTCATAGCAGTACTTTCATTCAGCTTAGAGTCCACCAACGGGATTGCACCTGGCCACTTGCCAAGGTTGTTGACCCTCCCTTTGGACATCATAAGCAAGGAAAAGAAAGGGGGAGCTGGGGTGGAGGAGGGATGCCGTGAACAGCTGACATGGAGAGGAAGTGGTGGGTGTGATTTTTGCAGTCATGGACAGGACCAGTTTATCAAACTTTGGTTAATCGGTCTGAAAATTCTCCTTTCAAACCCTTATTTGGAACTTTAATAACAACAGTGATGACAACGAGGACTTCAATGGTGGTGACACAAAAGGACCAATGTCATTGAATGCACTTTTACAGGTAAATAAGAATTTTAGCCTCTGGGACCTTCGCATCAAGTAACAGCTAGAGGCAAGAAAAACGAAGATCTGGATGGGAACTGTATTTAAAATATACCTGGGTGAGAAATGAGAGCAATAAAGGCCTGCTGCAGTTGATGTGCTTCTCTCCCCAGCTGTACGCTGTATAAATTCTAGTCACAGCAGGACTGCAGTCTCCTGGCATTGTTTACAAGGGCACAATGCTGACAGGGAACTTTGAAAGAAAGACCTGCTGTACACCTGTCAACATCACCTATTCTAGCCGTTACTCCCATGCAACACACGGCAGACCTCCTGGAATACAATGTGTTATGTTAAATGGCTGTTCTATATTAATCCTTTTTTACAATGTAATCTAATAGAATCTAACAGAATATCCCTTCAGGGGATGAATTGAAGGTAATTATTTATTAGCTGGGTTGTCAGCCTGTATTTATTGCTTAAGGTTGTCTTGTGTTATATTTCCCAGTACAGCTGTTCAAATGTTCTGACAAAAATACACCCATATTCCATAAATCACATTTAAGAACTAAGAGCTGTCAAATGCAATTTGTTATTTCAAATACAGTGCAATAAGCTTAAATCAATTTGTGTAACTTTAAATTGTCTTTTTTCTACAGGTATTACACTTGGGTTATTAACTCTCTCTCTCTGATATCTTAACTGTGAAGCAGTGTGCTTAATGTGAGATTTGAGTTAAAGGTAAATCATATCACAGCTCCACAGGAGGCATGTGGCCCAGAGCAAAGCCTTTAGCCACCAGGAGCTCTACAGCAACCCCAGTACTTGGCCTTTGCCACAGTTAACTAACAAGCTTAGCTGTACAGCAACAGTTACCCTTTGCCAATGACACCCATTAGAGCATAGTGTAGTTTCACAGCATGCTGTACAGCACCAGGTCTTGCCATCATGGTAAATCATAATTCAATTTAAAATGACATGTGCAATTGAAATAATTTAATGAGTCCTAATGTTAAATTAAACTGAAAGAAAGCTTGCTTGTTATGACTAAGTGACCATGAAACTTGATGACTTGATGGATTCTGCATGTAAGAAGGCCTGAAGGCCTGGAGATACAGTACATTATATTGTTTTTTATTTTATTTCTTGTGATTATGAGTTTTAAAAAATAACAGATAAAGTTATCATGGAATTTCCTATTGGAATTGCTCTTTGTGTTCCATTTTAGTCTTGTAATGGACATTCAGATCTCTGGTGTGATTGCAGCAGCCTGCACTTTATAAATGCGATTTAAAAAAAATCAATCATAAAAAAATGTTTTAAATCAATGACAACTGATTTTCTCTCTCTCTTGCTCACACACACACACACACACACACACACACACACACACACACACACACACACGTGTGTGTGTGTATGTGTGCGCGCTCCACATTAGGGGGATATGTGGGAAAAGTAGTTACTTATAATTGAACATTGTGTGTATTATGCACTTGCCCCTGCCCTGTGTGACGTAGGTTCTAGAAGGCAGTGCTTGTCGAGCGCAGGCTGTAGGAAAGTTGTATATAGCTGTGCCATCAATAGCCGCTATGACTGTTGATACCGTATCATGATAACATTAATCAGTTATAACAACAAAGCTTTTCACAAAAGTAGACATAAGTTAAATACTGCTAACGGTTATCAAGTTCAGCAAAAATGCGATAGATAAAGAGATAAAGGTAAAGAAGCACTAAGGGGTGAAGAAGATCACTGGCAAACAACTCTCATATATTTCGCAGACATGACTGCGTGGATCTAATACTTAGTTACGTAAAACAGCTGCGATGCTGATAAAACAGCCACGGAATATGTGAAATGGTTTTCGCTCCGTTGGTTTTGTCAGCGGTTTAACTCCGCCCAAAGCCCTCGGGCGCGCACACACCCACACGCACATTAACAAAGTGACAGTCGCTCCCATCTGACAGCGCAAATAGTTGTCCGCTCCTTGCCGTGACCTGAACACCCGCATCTCACTGCGTACGCAAACCGACGGCCTCTCACAATTCCGGAAAAGTCGCTAAAAGTAGAATACTTCGAAGGAAGACTCTCGCTATAGCTGTTAATTACAGGGTTTTGCGTGCCTTTGCTGTTTTTTTTTTTATTTAGGTGGTGATGAAATATTCTTCGTTCTTACGAAACGTGGGCAAGTTTCTTTCTTCGTCCATTTACTTTAGGGGATTTATCCGTTCTCTTTTCCATCGAAAGCATATTTGAATCCTCGGCACGGACGGTATCTACCACCACCACCACAAAAAGACAACAGGGGACCCGTCAGCAAAGCGGGATGCTTTCCGCTTCTGGACTAAGTAATTAGACTATTGAAGTACTGTTGAAGAAACAGCATGTAAAAAACGGAGACACCTCAAGGGGACGGGAGGCACCGAAAAGAAGACGAGAAACGTCCGGCGCCGTCGCCTTAAAGAAAGGAAAAACTCGGATCAGATGAAAAAATGATTCCACCAGCGAGCATGATCACGGACGACAGCGTCGGTAAAGAGAACGACAGAGAACAGCACGAGCTGCCACAGTCACCGGCGTCTAGTATAAACCAGCAAGAATCCAAGGTAGCCCCGTATAACCTCTCTCCAGTCTGTCTTGTCTTTGAATTAAAAAAAACATCAGGGCAATGCCCTCTGTCCTGAGCTGGTGATTTCCGCCGCTTTCCAAAATGACAAAAGCGTTCGGATAATTTGCATGCATCAAGTGTATGAGATAATCGTTTTTAAAAAGAGGCTGGTATCACCAGACATCGTTTCCCCATAGAAAGTAGTGGTTTGGAAATGTAGTCTAATTGTTTTTGTTTGTTTGTCTTGCTTTGCTTTTGTTTTTGATTTTTGGTCCTGATTTTATTGAATGATGTAATTTTCATTTATTTTTATTTAGTGCTCAGTAACACTGATGGTTGCCACTTGCAAGAAGCATTTTGACACTGTAATCCACTTTGATATATACCTGCAGATTAATTTTCCATAGTCATTTGATGTTTAGAATTTGAAATGCTGTCTTTTCCAAATAATAATGACCATAATGATTTCAGGTTAGCATATGTTTGCATTTATAGCTAAACACTGCAGTCTACTTTTGGTGTGTTTTATCTCATTTCAAAGCATGAAGAGGTATAAAAAAAGTGACAAGAACAGCCAAAGTATTAGAACTGGGTTTTATTCATAAATAGTACACTGTGAAGGTAGTGGTGATCTTGGCGGGACATTGTCTGCACAACTATTGGCAGTTTGTGCACTCTTCTAGTTCAAAACCGATTTGGGTCAGTCCTGGCCCTGAGTACTACAGACAGCTATGAACTATTGAGCAGGTTGTTGTGGATTAGACTTCACACTGCTTTGTTATGCTGCTTTAACACCGGCTGGGAAACATGATGACTTTAGGGCTGCTTTAATCTTGCAAATGACATCTTGTATTGAGAGAAACCACTGGCGTTTTTCCATTCCCTCACTTCAGCAGTCAAGTGACAGCAGTGACAAAAACCTGACATTAATCATCACACTGTGTGTGTGTGTGTGTGTGTGTGTGTGTGTGTGTGTGTGTGTGTGTGTGTGTGTGCATGTGTGCGTGTTTGTTTATGTGTGCATTTGTTGATGTGTATTTTTGGTGGTTGTGTTGGTTTGCATTTGTGTGCGGTGTACTGTACAAGAAGAAGGCCCTGAGAGCAACTCTCGGCCCAAGGGCCACTGAGAACATTCCAGATGGTGACAGGAATTAATCTTGTTAACAGTTAAGCATGCTCGGGACCCTGGGGACCTGCACAGCTCTTCTCCCAGTCTAGACACCTGCAGATAAAATCTGAGCTCGCTACCCATCCAGTGTTCTGTCCTTTCAGTATGTAGAACACCCTGAGAGTAGCACTCACAAGCAAATTAAGTAGCACTAGGACTTCCTTGAGAGAGCTGTTTCCATGCCCAGGGCTTGCATACCCCAGAGGCTGTCTAAAGTGTCCTGTTCCTTCAGATGCATTTACAAGGAGGTGTTTCATTCACTTTTTAGGATTGTCCTGACCACCATGTCCCCTGTATCATTTTAAATGCTGGGTAGTTTTTAATGATGTTTGAATGATACAAGAGCTGATTTTTCAATATGTACTGTAGCCTGGCAACAGGTCAGGGTTTGCCTACTTGAGCACTGAATGGCTGAAGGGTTACTATGACGTGTGAAGGTCAGGAGTGTGCACCATATGAACTGCGTTGTCATAGTGGCAAGACAGCAGACAGAAGAGCATTCATCACTAACCCTACACAATATCTAAGCTCAAATTTTATTGATTATTTTTTTCTTCATAAGACAGAGATGGCCCGTACAACTTGTTCAGCCTTGGAGTAAGGAATAGGAAGAAGTGCTTAAGAGGCACAGCGCAAAGGGATGCGGGTTCGAGGAGCCATACCCACTGACAGGCTGGGCGCTGACTGAATGAATGAATGATGTACACATGCTCTTCCTCCTCCTGCTTTAAGTCCCTTGCCTGCCAAGTCCCATTTTTTTGGGACGTGACGTGACATGATGGGATGTCGTTCTCATGTTGGGATGACATTCACGGGTTAAAATCTGTTGATGAGTTAACGGACAACAAAAACACAGCGGGCTTGGTGTGTTATGACCCTTAAATGCCATACGCATAGGGGCACCACAGCGATGATACTCCCGCTGGTAGCCAGGTCTGAAGATGCTGTTCCTTTAGCGCCAGTGTCATCTCATGCCACCGTAAGCACGCGCAGGAGGGGGTCAATGAGTCTTGACTGACATGGTACATAAAAAGAAAAGACGGGGTGTGATGACATAATGAGACATTTAAGCTTTTTAGTTGCAGATCCATAATTTATAGAATCCCCCAGGAGGCATCGACTGAATTAGCCTTTTTAACATTAAAAGATGTCTCATTAGCTTCCCAGCACCAGTGTGAGGGATTTCTGCTCAAGGATGGCCGTTTGGTTATCACTCTGCGGCAGATCCTGTGTCTAAAATACCTTTTCTCTCAAGCGCTACCCGCATGCTCTGTCACCGGCTCCCTATTCTATTTAACGCAAAGACCTTCGAATTGAGTAAACATGGCATCAGCCTCAGTCTATTCAAGGCCCCGTTCTGGTTGTTTGTACAGGACACCAATCGAGATTCTCCTGCTGTTCCCTGGGACATTTCGGGTTGATCCATGTTATCTTGACACAACAGAGTAGAATGGCTTAGTATACATTCTTGAAATGACATCACAGAGCTCTCCATCTTGTAGAGATAATGCATATAATTACCATGTATTTTACCTGCATTGGACTTTTTTCTCACAGGAAGAACTTAGAGAGCTTTACAGAATGGAAATGCAGTACATCAGTAGGACCAAAACATGTAAAAGCCTAGTAAAGCAAAAGGTAAAAACATTAAAACAAAGAACACAACCAATAGAATGACATGATAAAACCAGAAAAAACAGTATCTTCTTCTTCTTCTCTCGGCTGCTCCCGTTTAGGGGTCGCCACAGCGAATCATCCGTTTCCATCTCTTCCTGTCCTCTGCATCTTCCTCTAAAACCAGAAAAAACAGTATAAATAGTATATAATAGTATAAAAAATGTAAAATGGAAAATCAAGAATGCAGGGTGAGGGCCATGCATTGTGTCCTGGGAGGGAGTTTGTGAAGTTTATGAAAAACAAAAAATTCAATAAATTAGGGGGAAATAGACAAAAAGCTCATATTTATCAGTTATTACACACCCTCCCCCACATATGCTTACTCATTTTTCCTTATAAATCATATCACTGCTCTGGAGAGGAGAGATGATGGAAGAAAGTTAGAGATGTTCCTGACATTTGTCTTCAGTCTGACAGCGTGTTCTTTCAGCTTGATAACTGCATCCAAAACCATTATTCTTCAAAAATCATTTCTTATTCAGTTATGGAGAAGATCATCAGGAGCCCTTCAAATTTTGATCAGCAATAAAAATAACACAGTCTTTCGTATACATACAATACTACACAATACAATAGTCCTTTATTAACAGGACAAGTGGCAATTTAGATTCAGACTCTTAAGAACTGCATTTACATAAAATACAATACTGCAGATATGGCCAGAGAGAACAAAAATGCAGAATTTATAATTTTTTTTTTTTTTTTTTGCTAAGCTATCAGCCTGCTTCAGCGTGATTTCCAACACTTATTTTTTTATCTTTATGTTTTAATTTGTACAATTGGATATTCACTGAGGCAGTTCAGGTAGTTGGTTGATGAGTAAAACAGCAATTCCCCGCTCACGATTTGAACCTGCACAACCTTCAGTTACAGCTCCAGTTGCCTAAACTGGCACACCCGATGCAAGCATTTCACATGGGAAGGATATACGTACTGCCAGCCAATCTTTCACCCTCTGAAGCATCGCTACCTCCATACATACAGCATGTGCTAATAGAGTTCATGTGCATCCTCACACAAAGCAAATACTTACTAAGCTCATACACTTAATGCTCTGACCTCTTGATAGCTCTTGCATGCTGGGAAGGGTAGGCTTGTCTGATCGGCTTGAGAGTCCCACATCCTGGGTTTGATCAAGCTTGAAAATGGCACCATTCACTGACACCATTCACCATTTTTCTTTTCATGAAATGGAATCATCATCTGATGAAAATGATGAAACAAAACAAAACAGGTATGCTAATGTTTCTCAGAAATCAAAGGTCCCATAATAGGCCTGTGAAGCATTGAGATTCTCTCATGCATTATAAGTGAGAATATGCAGACAGTTTTACTGCTTCCACTTCTATGACCCCTGAGTTTTCAGCATTTCATCAAATAGGCGTGTCTAATGGCATAATAAAACTTACCAACTAAGGGAAATGACTTTTTAGAACGCTTTCAGATATACATTTCAATTTGCAGTCTTTCACATCCAACTCACTGCGCACAGCTGCGCATACCAACTTTCATTAGAGGACAGCTCTGAATGAACTCTCAGAATCCAATAGGGGGCTTATCGATTGAATGTTTCCAAATCGGCTGGAGGGATCAATAGGTCGCATCATCATCACCCAAGCATGCATTGAAGTCTGAACATGTGACCAGCTTCAGAAGCTGGGATTAGTGGTTTCAGTCTGCACATTGGGTGTGACGATCAGAGCAACAAACTGTCAGTTATAGTTTGTGTGCAGCCTATCACGTCTGGTCATTATCAAATTCAAATATGGCAGTACTCAAGAGAGCAAAGGATTTGAAATATGTGGAGCTTTACAGGATATGATGATGTGGTCAGTCTGTAGCTTTGCAGTGCTGTTGCAAGTGACTTTTGAATTGCAAGCACTATGTGGGGAAACATAGGCTAATCAGTGTTTCAGGTAGTGGCTACCAGTGCATTATCCTGATATACAGTTTTTTGACTGCAATCAAAGCCTCTACAGCTTCATTTTGTAAGCCAAGTTGCAGCCAAGAACATGTAATATTGTTTCCTAATATTTCATATTATATTATTACATATTACATCATGTTATGTAGTAATTTGTTGATATGAATTCTCTGGTATGTTCACTTTACAATTGGAGAAGTTAACATGGCTGGATGAAATCCAGTTTAGGAAGGGTATGTATGCTTTTAGGTTACTACACAATGCCACTAATTCTGTTGTGCAGCCACTAATTTTAGTTAATGATATATTATAATTGTTAATGTATGAGCTACCCTTTTATGCAGATTTGCATCTCAGTGGGGCTTCCTAGTGAGATAAAGGGTGAATTAAAAAAATAGAAATGTTCACCGCACTTGTGGGGAAATTTCGAAATACACATCTCTAATCCTTCCCTTCTACCCCCTACACTCCATGAGGGTCATTTTTTAAACAATCACATATTGGGTAGGATGACCATGTGACCCCATCCCACACCACTGCCTCGGCTGGGAGTTGCTAAACCTGCTGTGGATTAGGACACAATTGCAGAATTCTTACTGTGGTCCTTGTGATTCTGGGCAAAACTCACAATCCTTGAAAAACACAGAAGGGATGTTCACCAAGGCCCCCAAGGGACCTCCTTGCAAACCCATGGCAAAAACTCTCACGCTTTTGCTTTGCGGGGGTGGATCTTATTGATATAATACAGCAATCTTTCCCTCATTTTAGCGTTAAAGTGACCTGTGGCCAAACTCTGTGGTAATGTCCTTCCTTCTGCCCTGGAGCTACTCCTCTCATATCTAAATTTGAGATTAACCAAGATTAACTAACCTTTTATGGTTAGTTGTCAAAAAACATCCACTTTAGAAAACCCCAGTGCTATTTGAGAAGCAATATTCCTATCAGCAGAAATCCAAATACAGCTATGCACTGACCACTACAAGATTTTGGATAAAAACTGTTGACGTTCCACTGGTATTTGTTTTGAGAATTACCAAAGGATTATGCACTGAAGTAATATCAGTCCACTTTTTTGCTTCGCTATACATAAGGTCAAACATGAGATATACTGTGTAGGGGAATACTGAATCAGTGAAGTCCAGTCACTGTCTATCATGTTTTCCATGAGGATGTCTTCTGTTCTGTATGTAGTGTGACACTGTTTGTGCTGTATGGGCCTTACACACATTGTGTTTTTAATTTCTCGGAGGGGGGTTAGACAGAGGTAAATATTTAAAATATTTGGGGGAGGGAAAGCAGAGCTGTTTGACAAAAGATTAATTAATTTGTCCGTCCCTCCCAATACACAAACACACACACACACACACACACACAATTAAAGTTAATATATGTCAAACTAAATGTCTGTCACAGAATTGCCAAATGTACATGAAAGTAATTGTGCTTAATTTTTTCTGGTTTGAGGACCCTGTTCATTGAAAACCTAGGGCAAGTGCCCACAGCAAATGCAGAAGCCAAGGTCTTAGTTTTGGGAATGCTCTAACGTCAATATTTTTGAGAATGTCTGTTTTACACCTCCTTAAGTCATCACTTCAAGCAAGGTCTCAATTCTTCTTCACTATTTTCAGTTCAGAAAAAAACAACAATCAAAATCAATAAATTCAGTCACTAAATTATATAATGCCAGTAGAATTAACACAAACATTACATTCAAATATATTTCTGCAGCTACATTGTTTGGTTTATTTGACACCTTAGGTACTGTCTGCTGCAATAAGTGTTACACTGAAAACATATTGCCTTTTTCTCTCAGCTGCAAACCATTGGTATTTACTACCATCGATAATTGAGAAAACATTTATGAGGGAGGGACATTTAATATTTCACAGAATCACATGAATTCAAAAGCTAGTGAACTAACTATACCCTGGTGGTCCATATACAGGTGAACCACTGCTGGCTGAGATGGGCTCTAAGACTCTTCATTGTGCTGAACATCATCTGTTGTAGCAGGCTGCTTGTCAGACTCACTCCCAGTCACCCCAGGAAGTACTTCTGCCTCATAAGAAAGGATGGATTTCATCATCCTCATGACTGCTATCAGCTGGAAGGGAGCTGTCAATATCATTGCTTGCTTTTGAAATGCATGGCTTCTTCATTCATTCATGTTATTTTTATGACTTGGACAATTCACTGAGTCTCTGCTTCAATAAGGACATTACCATTGTTTGTGATGCCTCTCAGATATCCAGCTGCAACCTACAGTGCTACTGTAGGGTTTTGTTTTACTGTGCTGTTAGTCCTGCTGTCGTTCAAATGATTGCTATTCTTTGGGCCTGGTTGTTTGATGGCAATCCTGATAAAAATTGAAAATGCGTGATGAAAATTAAATGTCAATTTTCGACTGCTGAAACTGAAAAATAGGACAAAATAAGATGCAGTGGGAGTCACGAGGCTCCCCCAGGCTGGAAATATTCACAGGCAGTCACTTCAAAAAGTAAAGAAAAGATAGTAGGACTGTTAAATGTTTAAAAATAAATAGCCAATTACTGTAACACGTAGAAATAGTATGTACGTGTGGTAAGAGTATAAAGTATGGTACATATATATTTAGTAGTAGTGAGGTGGTGGATGTGGAGGCATATGTGATCACCACTTTTTTAACAGACATTTTGTACAAGGATGCATAAAGGACAGACACAAATACTAGCTGAAGGAGAATTTTAGATGCAGAGGCAGTAAGAAACTTGTAATTGAAAAAGTTAGCAGGAGTGTCTTTGATCTTCTAACTTGAGTTTTTCTAGGGCTTGGGGGAACAGTAGAGGGAACTTTTGTGAAAGGTTTGTTTAAAGTCCTTGCCCAAGCGGCTAAGTTTGTTCCTGGAAATCAAATTATATCGCTGAAGCCTTTTTGTTTACCTTGACCTTTGGTCTTGTGACTTGGAAATTGATAAGGCTTTTGGATAACAGAGAATAACATTGGGTCAAGTGTCCTTGAAATCTATGCATATGTTATAGAGCATGTTATAGACCATTTCTGTGACAGGATCATTGAAGAATGACCCCGAATTGGTCCTGGAAAAGCATACTTGTAACTTACACATCACAGAAACTAGATTTCTCATTTGTGATGGGTACAGATGGATGAAAGTTTTGTTTCTGAAACAATCAGTGTTGTGTACGAAAACGGTGACCTTCTATGATCATTTGTATTCAAATGAGAAAATAAAAACAGATTGAAAAAAGTGTTATTAGATATTTCAGATGTATTCAAAATCGTTTTAGTTAAAATACCCCCTATTCTTGTAGCAGATTTGTTCTTGTAGCAGCAAGAAAAGCAGTGAAATAAATATTGCCATAGGGATACATTGTGGGATGTAGTGATTGTTAGACAAATGAGACAAAATTATGTTCATTTACCTGTTCACTAAATTAGTGTTCAGATGAAAAGATTCAAAATAGACAAAATACTCTATGTGGATATCTGCTTCATACTCGGTGTGTGTGTGTGTGTGTGTGTGTGTGTGTGTGTGTGTGTGTGTGTGTGTGTGTGTGTGTGTGTGTGTCCTTTTCTGAAGATATGACAGAATAAATCTGGTTAAACTGTCCAGACAAAGCCCATGCAGATTGAATAAGCAGTAGATTATGGCCGTTTAGTTCAGTCCAAAGTTTGACTCATTTGACTCAGATCTCCTGCTAAGTGGAACTTAGGGCTTTTTATCATTTGATTTTACAGCCATCGGTGACAATAACTCTTGAAGAACCGTTCCTCACTCTACGACCTGAGGCTGTGAAAAAAAAAAAAAAAAAGAATTCAGCACTAAGATGAGATAATTAAGAATGGTTGTCACAGGGGGAGAGACTGCAAAGAAGAGAATCTAAATTCCTGGAAGAGGGGAAAGCCATATCACACCCCTTCCAACCCCCCAAATAGAAGCCATAATGAGGGTAGACTGTGGAGGTTCTGGGGAAATGTGGTGACAGTCCCACAGCATGACAGAAACACTACACTGCTGATGAGTTCACACGCCATCATATTAGCTCCTCAGGTAGGCAGCAGAGGTACTGTGCAATACCATGGTGATGGCTGCAGTAACGATGATTATGATGTGATGGAAGCAGGCTCTGCTTGAAGGCGCGTCGGCTTTTGACCATGAAGCGGTACCGCAAAGGATCTTACTGGAGACATAGGCATTGCGTGACTCCACATGGTATTCTTAGGTGAAGAAACTAATGCATTAAAAACTTAAAATGGTTATAGTTTGTTATTTATTTCCTGTATTATGGCCATGGCACAAATGAGGCAAATTGTTTTACCTTTATAACCATGTGTGGGTGCATGACACTAACCTGAAGACATGCAATTACGCTTGTTAGCGATCCATATAAACACATACTGGGAGGTTTCTAGCTGCTGTGGCATTTTGTCATCAAAGATGACAACACTCAAGAAAATTCTTCTCTCCAAGGTTTGATTAAAGTTTTTGATTAAAGTCATGTATAATTGGATATCAAAGCCTTTGTAGTCTTCCTGTCATTGAAGTCTAACACCTGGTCATGTCTGGCCTTAAACAAGCGGAAAACGATTGATTATCTGACACGCATGAGTATGGCTTGTGAATTATTGATAGTAGGTTTTGAAGCTAATTGGTCATTTGCAGCAACACTACATGAAAAGGACAGTTAATAAAGTAAACTGCGATCATCTTGTTGTGCACTGATGCGATAGCATTGCACAGAAACCCTGGGAGCATGTCCCTACTTTATACACTTTTGCCATGCACAGGGGAATTAGGAAGAATACAGTTTTCGACCCTTGGGAGGGTGGTTTATTGGCGTAAAGCTGAACTTCCTTCCTGTCTCTCCTGGGTCCCACAGCTGCAGAGGCTGAAGCGCTCTCTCTCCTTCAAGACCAAGAGCCTGCGCAGCAAGAGTGCCGACAACTTCTTCCAGCGCACCAACAGCGACATGAAGCTGCAGGTGGACCTGCTGCCGGAGGTGCGCTCCAGCATGGGTCACCTGGGCAGCTGCGACCTGCCCGTCCCCCTGCCCATCCCCTCCTCCGTCTGCTCCCCGGGCCAGAACCCTCGCCAGCCTGACCCCAGTGCGCACAGCTTCCTGGAGCACATCTTCAAGAAGCCCACCTTCTGTGACGTTTGCAATCACATGATCGTTGGTGAGTTGCCCTTCCCCGTATGCCTAGTGAGCGTCTGTGAGCGTCTGTGACCATTTCATGTATATTATATACATAGTTTTTTTCGCACATTTATAAATTTGCTTCGGTGTCTGAGACGCAGTGTCACTGTTCATACCCCGGTTATTGCTGCACCATTGTTGTAGCCTCCATCCACTGCAGTCATACAAAATTCAGCTGGAATAAAATTACATTACTGTTACTTATGCAGGAAGAAAAAAAGCAATATAATAATTTCAAATAAAAATGGAAATAAAGAATGGAGAAGGAGAAGGGTGGGGGAAGCAGGGGTTTCAGCACTTTATTATCCTGTCCCCTTTGTTGTGATGGCGCACTATACAGTGCAGCTTGCCGCATGCATGGTACATCTTGTCGACCGGGAACGTGATCCATTTCTTTGGGGCTTTTAAGGTGACGGCACCCGTAGGTGCGCGCGTGTCTATCTCTGGAGGTCATTAGGTCGCGGCTGCTTTCCCTCTCCGTCTGCTGCATTAGTACAGTAAGTCCCCAAGCAGATGCTGGGCTTTCGTGTACCCTCATTAGTGCGGATCCCGAGGCGACCGCAGGGGAGGTTGCGTAAGGCGGCCCCGCGAAGGGTCCTCACGGCCATCTGTTCCGCGAGCCGTCGCGAGGTTGTATGGGCTGGTGAAGCGAAACTCACCCTGCCATCACCAAGTGCTTCTAAAACTGCGCTTGGGGAGGTGAGTTTGAAAAGAATTGTGGGGTAACGTGGTCACTTCTCCTCAGTTCCTCAGCAAAGAACTGGTATAAGTTGGTGCAGAAACGGTTCTTCAGCATTGCTTGTGGCTGTTGTGGTGTAATGCTTAAGGAGCTGGGCCTGTAATCCAAAGCTTGCCCCTTGAGGAGGGTACTTTAACCAAACTGTAACTGAAGTTAAACCAAAAAGTAGCAGTAGAAATCAATAATATGTAAAAAAAACCCAATAAGCCTAAGCAGCGAAGTAATGTAATGCTACTAGCATGTGGCCACATCTCTGACTATTGTGAAATGGCTCTGCCACAAGAAGATGCCCTTTTCAGCCACATACTTCGCTGCTGCCACACCACAATGATGCTGCACTTTCTGTTCATTGCTCTCCTGCTGTGCATTTGCCTCCATTAGGAGGCCGCTCATCACTGGAGGAGTGGCCTGGCCCAGAAAGCCCAGAAAGTGATGGTCAGTGCAAAGTCATCTTTGGAGCGGAGAGAGGGTGCTGCCGGACGGGCAGTGCGACAGGCGGCCGTGGCTCAGATAATTAATTCTGAAGGAGAGCTGGCAGTGCTGCACACCAGATGTCTCTGAATTGGAGAATCGGCTGGGCTATGAAGGCCTCGCGCAGTTCGGACTGACCGTGAAGCACATTAATACATTAATACAATACGTAATTTACAATGCATATATTTCAGACCCCCCCATTATCACTACAATCTGATTGGGGCATGACATTAATACTAATGCAAAACATACAGTCATTTAGAAACAAAACAAGTGAGGAAAAGAAAGGGAGAAAGACAGGTAGACCCATGGAAGGGATTCAGTTAAATATGATTTAATGTCAATGTTTAAATTGTATCCTTAGCCACTGTGTCTTCAATTGACATTCTACAGTTTCTGGTTTATTGTGATTCTCCTTTTTGCAGCAGTCATTAACACCAGATTTCTGCACTTTCTTTAGAACAATTGTCTGGCTCGTAATTTCCTAACAGAAGTCTTTCCTAATAAAGACGTGAACACAGTGGGGTACGGATGTTAGTGAGAAACAATGTGGTCTTGATTCATCCAACGTCAGAGGTAGGCAGCTCCTTACCATATGGAAGTGGAGTTCCTTTTATCTTTCGCCACAATACACATTTTTAACAAACTTGTGGGGTGAAACTACAGGAAAAACATGCATAAAATATTTTTGGGGTTAAACATTGCAAACGTTTTGATAGATTGCAGTGGATGTTTGTTTATTGAGCACGTAGTGGTAGGTCCCATTCAAAGAACTTCCAGAGCACTTGGGCTTACAATAAATGCATTAAGACAATCCATAAAAATGGACGCTTGTAGTGCGGCAGTAAAATCATTTCCCACATTTCTCAGAATAACTTCTACTGCAGATGTTCCTCATCAGGAAGCACCGATCAAGCCTGAAATAGATCCAAGTGTGTTTATATCGGAGACAGAGGGAAGAGCCCTGAGAGCAGTGTATCTGAGGATAGGAAGAATATTTCTCCATAATCATACCTCTTGTGAGGTGAGACTATGTCCAAATCCCAGCAGACCAATGACCATATGCCTCTGATATGCCCCATTAACTCCACTCTAATGTGAATGCCAGTTTTAAAATTATTAGCTACAGCATCCACCGAGCCATGACTAAGAGATTGTAATTATGAAGGAATCTGTTTTCCAGTAACATTCAGGAGTTTTATTCTGTCTTGAAATCAGGGATTTTTTTTCCATATAAAATGTGTGGAATTCTCATGCCATTTATAATGGAAGAAGTACATTTGATTTATTATTCTTATTGGATTGGTGGCCTTGATGAAGCGATGCTAAATCATAATTTGTTGAAATTAAATTTTGACTCAGGCAAGACACTGGATCTTGCCATTAGGAGATGTTAATTCATCCCTTTGAAAGAATGTAATTATACTCCCAGGTATATGAAATGCTTTGCAGAGGATAATTTCATTGTGCAAATGAAACCAAATCATATTCACAAGGCATCAAACTTTTACTATGTCTTCTTTCTGGGTCTATGTCTCCATATTTTAATAGTGTTTGAATAGAATTAATGCAAGGCAAAATATAAACAAAATGCTCTGTTCAGGGAATGTCACTGGTCTGCCAGCCTATTTTCCACCCAGCAGTGAAAGGAAGTTCTTTACTTATTCTGGGGGGAGCTGATCAGTCAATCAGTGAGTGAGTGGGTGAGTGAGTGAATGAGTGACACTTCTGTATGAACAGCTGCTTTAGGAGTTGCTATAGAAAGGAGGAAAAAGGAAAGTGTTGCGGGGGCTGGGGGGACACTGGCCTTCCCAGTCACTAAGAAGGGCCTGTTGTGAGGTTGAACGCAGCATCAGGTACATCATGTACACGAGCGATTTCTGCCTTGAGGACTGAATAGCAAGTGCTGTTTGTTTTGTAGTTCCATTCCGCCGTGTGTCCTTGGTAAAAGAGACCCTTTTTCAAATGGCGTGCCATCAACAAATACAGTACAAATTGCATTAGGTAAATGCTTTTTTTCAAGAGAATTAGTTGACTCCCAGTCTCTGGCTGTGGGCTTCTTTGTAAAAGCCGGAGTCTCTCTGAGTCAAAGCCACGTGAATTACGTTTCAGATTAGCAGCAGCGCCCAAAGCACCTTGATTGAGGCCTCTGCTTTATTCTTCTCACTTAGGTATCGATTGTGGCCCCTGGCTGATTAAGTGAATGTCTGCATTTTTACATCGGAAGGAAGAGAAGGACTTTTTTCAAGCAGCTGCGGGCAGCAAATAATTTAGAGTTCAGAATGGGGTAATAAATCTGAGTCAACTTTAACTGAATAACTGAGCTCATGTCCAGTATTCCTGGTATAACTCTGTGTGTGTGTGTTTGTGTGTGTGTGTGTGTTCATGTAGCTGTTAAACAACCAGCTGAGCTTTGTCAAATTTAAAATTGATGTTAACGGACCCAACTTGGTAGTTACCTAACCGAAATGTAGTAAAAATTCATAACAGTCATGGACTGAAGCCATGTCAAGACTTGAAACTCGCAGAAGAGCATGGATGCTGAAACACAAAAACTTCATATAGTGATGGTGTGTTATTTATTTCCTGTATTATGATTTTTACACACAGACATCTCCCCAAAACATTACAGACTTCCAATGAATATGGTACATAGGGGATAATTTATTTCATTAAATGATTCATTCAATTGTATTGAATGACAGGAACACAAATATGTTCAGGCTATGTGTACACCTGTGTGTACAGGTGTGTGTACCTGCACAACATTAGTCTGCTTTTACATTACCAGTATAAAATTATTGCATTTCCTTTGCAAATATCCAAACTTGTCCAGGTTCAAGAAAATACTGATTATTACTATATATTTCTGACATGGATGAGCAAAAAGGTCAGTAGCTGCAGGAATGCCTGTACAGAAATACTGTGTCCAAAAGCACTGATCTAAATTGAGGTTATATTTTGTAAGCAGTGTAGCTGGGGTTGAGTAATCCGGTCATGGCCTGGTGCAGGGGGTCATTATCTACTGTCAATGATATCACAGCAGTTCAGTGTTTAGAGATTTTCTTTGTTATTTTGTTCATTTTCAATGTAGGATGACGCCTAAAGTCCATTTATTGTCTGGCTTTGTATCAGGCTGAGGAGCTCGCAATGACCTGCAGATCTTGGTGCATCCGTCACTCTTACATCCTTAATCTGAAATAATGTGCCATGGAGACCAGCCTGATACTGTATGCGTTGGTTTTAGTTTTAGCCTTTTGGTAAACAAATGAACTTTTTTAATTACCCCGTTTCATTTAAAACTATGTACATAGCATTAAATCTGTGTTATTATGGTCTGGATTGCCAGCCTCCCTAATAGTGTCATCTCCAGCACATGAATGTGGTCATTCGATAAGAAAATCCAGGTAAAATGGGTCCCTTACAGAATCGCTGTGCAAATGCACTGCGCTCAGAGGGAGGGAGGATGTTTTCCGCTTGGCTCTCATCCAGGCTATTACTGCAGTGGTAATGAAAAACGGGCAGGTGAGGGATCTTAGCCAAGCGAGCAGGCGGACGAGGGAGTAACTCACCGTTTGCGGTGGGTCTGCTCTGTGCCGGCCTGCCCTAGGAGAGAAGCTGCATCCGCTCCCACACTGCGTGATCTTACCCAGCTCCTTTATGTATGGAGCAGGACAAGGGCCAGCTTTGATGGGATCTAAATTGTCTCAGGCAGATGCTATCTGGCCATTAACCTTGCAAGCTGCCAGCCAGGTCTTGAATAGTAATAGAGGCCAGTTACTGTCCTGAGTCTTGGAGCTCAAAGTCAGCTGGTACAGCCTCCCTGAGTGAAATGGAAACAGAAAACACACTCCATACTATGGGTCCTTGACTTTACTTAGGTAATCCCTCGTTGAGCAAAACTACTGTGACCTTATTGAACTTGAGACTTTTGTTGATGAGGCTTACGTCTGGCTTGACTGTCACTGTTCTTGTACCAGCCAGTAAAGTGTGTGGCTGCCATCTGTGTTTTGATGGAGAAGTGCCACTGCAGGTGCAGTAGATGTTTGTATCTTGAAAGCAGAGGTATAGGGTGCTTTCTGCAGAGACGGCTTTTCCAGATACCTTTTACCAAAAGACATTAAGTTTTATGTTTTCTGGAAAAACACAGGAGGTTTGTAAAATTGAGCCAGTGGAGATGTGTTTATACTACAGTATATATTGTACGTATTATACACACAGACACACAGTACCAAGGACACAGTATGTCAGTGGACCTTACAAGTGTGCTGTACACATCCATTGCACGCTCAAACAAACGCTTATGCTGGGTTTTATTGTCCTGCAGAACAGAACAATTGTAGCAGCCAAAGCACCATTTAGCCTAGTCCTTCCAAAGAGCTAAAGCTGAGCACCACTGGGCTTGATTTGTGTGTGAATGGAAAATCTCTTTGGGAGGCAAGGTTGCTGTTGTTGGTCCAGTGTGCTGTAGGAGATGGCATCTTTTGGTTAAGACCTTAATCCAAGGCTTACTGTGGTTATTAGCAATAACATAGCTCTTATTGAATGAGCAGGGGTAGGGTTTCTGGTTCCAAAAGACAAAACTGGTTTTCTGATAATTCCCAGATTAGCTCCTTCAATTTAACTGTCTATCCTACAGTTGATTAACTAAGCAGTCCCTTGTGTTCCCCACCCATCTTGTGTCCTCAGGCCATCACTGTAAATACGAATCAAGTCCCTGTATGACTTTCCATGTCAAATAAAGGTTAATGAATAAGTAAGAATAAAGCAATGTATAATGCATGTTTTTAAAAGATACTGCATAGGAAAAATATTTGGGCCCTGGAGAAGTTAGCAAGGTAACGTTTCCCTCCTCCCCAGGTACGTTTCTTGTGTTTACCTCTACTTCCTCTCGTGAAAGAGAGGAAGGCATTATTTGCAGCCGGTCCTCACCTTACCCAGGTATCAACAGTCGTACAGATCCATTTCCTGCTAGAACCCTTGTGGTTGTGGTTGCGGTCAGCTCCTATTGTGTCGGCCACAGTAAAAGATACCACTTCTTGGATTTCCACCTTAATATGCTTAATCAGTGGCAAGGTAGAAGACTAATGAGCTGTAGTTTAGTACCATGGGGCCAGATAGGCGAGTGCTTTCCTCCCTGGTGTTAGTTTCCTTTTCTGGGGCTCATGATGGAGTAATGGAGCTGTCCTGTCTCTGGGCAATGACACTCGCGGAACCCGACGCAATATGCTTCATCATGACAGGGGAAATGATACAGAACGCTAGCTAAGCTATGAGGGAAAAAAATAATAAATTATGGGAAATGCTTATGGCAGGGGTGTCCTGTGAACATGAATCATATTTCGTAGAAGGAGAGAGTGTATCTGTTTGTGTTTGTGTGTGTGTGTGTGTGTGTGTGTGTGTGTGTGTGTGTGTGTGTGTGAGAGAGAGAGCATGTGTGTTGATCTGTGTGTGAGTTGTTCTGTGTGTGTGTGTGTGTGTGTGTGTGTGTGTGTCTGAATGTATGTTTGTGTGTTTGTTAACATCGGTTTTGTATTCTGGACATTTTCCTGTTGTGTGTTTCCTGTCAGAATTGCATGTGACCCTACACACCTGTTTAAGCAGATATGTCTGTGGTGTTAGGCTTTCTCAGTGATAGACCAATATGCAAATATGTCTGCTTTGAAAAAACATGACCCACAAAAGTCTGGGCTGGGCTGGGCAGTCTTGTGATAAATCAATTAAGAGCTGGATGCAGAATGCATTTTTTTTTACCTGAACTAATGAGCCTGTATGCAGTACCATGACAATGTCATCATGAAAACCAATCTTGCTGGAACTGTGGAGAAATGGTCGTGGTTTTTAAGTGGGGTCGCATGAGGACATGTGTCAGATCAGGAACAGCAGGGTCTTGGTCCCTGCCGGAGGGTCAGGGCTGGGGATGGGTCAGAGGGCTCTGGGAGCATTTAATCAAACTTGCTATGCAACTTTGTCCTTAACTCTCAGGGAAGAAATTAAAGCAAGTGCTGCAAATTTGGGACTGGCTGGAAAGAATCAGCTTAGTGCTGGGTCAGGATCAGGATCATGCATATTCATATGAAGTTGCCTCTGCTGTTTTTGAACTCCTGTGGCAGGTAGCGTCTCTCCGTAGTGCACCCCACGTCTGCGAGACGGGTGTCAGTGACGCTCTCTTAAAGGACAGCCTGAATTAGCACAGATGCAGTGACATTCATTCAGATGTACGGTTAATACCCCTCAATAACTCCACCAGCCACATCCCTCATTACCGTTTGGCACACTGTCAGGGAGATGGCAGAAAGTATACTGTAATTACCATTTATTATGGCCCACTAACCCCCCGACCACCACCACCAACATCACCCACTCTGATTGTCTCTTAACTCAGAGTTACATAACTTCTGAATGCAATTAAGCCTAATATAATTAATCTTCAATTACCCAAACTTCTCTGACTCATACAGCAGTCCGTGCGATTGGAGCGCAATGGCTATGGCTGTGTCCAGAGATGAAATCCATCCTGGTGATAAAAAAGGTCAACTGATCTCAGAACAGTGCCTACTCTGAAATGATGCTGAGAAAAGACCAGACCTTGAACAGTCAGACACATTTTTATAGTGGTCTGACATTTTTATAGTGGTCTGACGGTTGCACCTTTACACAAATGGACATAGAAATAGGAATGACTTGAATGCTTTGTTGTATATAAACAGGCACACAGGTTACGGTGATTAGACCTTTGTATTTAAACAAACACATGCTGTTAAAGATGATTGGATTGTTTTACCTTCAAACATACAGACACATGGGCACATGTGGGTAATGGGACCATCTTGGATGTTGTTGACAGGCACCACAGCCAAGCACGGGCTCCGCTGCAAAGCCTGCAAGATGGGCATCCACCACAAGTGTGCTGACGGAGTGGGCCAGCAGCGATGCATGGGGAAGCTGGTAAGAGCTTCATAATCCTCATTTCCATCATCATTATTTTTATCATCCTGTTCTTCATCATCATCACCATCATCACCTTCATCACCGTAACAACTATCACCACCACCACCATCATCATCATTGTCATTGTCAGTATATCAGTTTTATCACCATCACAATCATCATCATCTTCGTCGTCATCATTGTCATTATCATCACCGTTCATCTTCATCAAAGAGGACTGTGACGGAGTGCCGTCACTACGGTTGAGTATGTGCTTTGACTGCCATACCAACGAGCCTGGCTCTTTGGCGTCGCGGTCAAAGTCGCATGTTTGGTACCCCGTAGACCCAGGTTCAAGGCCGGGTGGGGTGACTGCTCTCGCCCTTCACTACAAGGACCATTTCATCATACAAGCACAGCTCTTTTTTCAATTTGACTGATGTGAAAGAGCTCTTACTGCTTTTTTCAAAGCCGTAATGTGAAGCCTTTATCAGTAACAAACAAACCGGTTACTCCCGAGATAAGTGAATGAGAACAGTGCACTAAGGCTGTTTATCCATGTTATGAGATGTAGATTGCAGGTGGGCTCATTTGTCAACTCACCGATTTCCAATCTGTTCTGACAGAGAGTCAAATGGAGGCTTTATGCTGGACACTGACATCAGTGAGGCAGGGATACACAGATGATTGTGTAATATCATAAAGACATAGATATTACAGCCAAATTACTAATGATAATCCTGCTGTTACGTCACTAGTGGCACAAAGAACAAGCAACCGTAAGGTAAAATACACAACAGCAATGCAGCAACATTGCAGATATGTTGTGAGAACATTATCTGTCAGCTGGGGCATCCTGGATCCTTCCCCCACCTTTAACTAACAAAAGCCTTCACAATCGATTGCCTTAATGCGACTTTGAAATGGGCAGAAATTCCATTTCACGTGACGCCCGTTTCCTTGTCTCCAATCTTTCCTCCCCGTTATTCTGGGCTATTAGCTGTAGATGAGGAGTTCCACGGCGCGATTCATCACACTGTTTTTTTTTTTTTCCTCCATCTGTGAGCGGGTGTGTGAGCGCGCATTTTAATGAGGCAGCGATCGCCGAACATGCCAGGACGCATTCCTCACTGCGCCGTCTTCCACCGCTCTCTGGAGGAAAGACAGTCACGACCGCGCTCGGGTTTAGTCACTTGCATGTCAAAAGAAAAAGAAAGGAACTCAATCATGTGTGACTGGATCAAACAGGACCCCCCTCCCCACGCACACACAAACACACAAACACACACACACACACACACACGCACACACACACACACACACACACACACACACAAATCCCTCACCACCCCTGCCCATGTGTCACGTATGGAGCACTAGATGAACCGTGGAATGATCCGGATTCCGTGGGACCTATGGGGTGTACACCAGTGTGTTGCCATCCACTGCAGAGACACTTCTTGTGCAAAACAGAAAGAAAGCCCCCCTCCGTGATTTTCCAGGCGACGCAGGGTGACAAACTGCACCGGGATGTGGTCATCTCCTAGGAAAGGGAAAATGAGCATGAGGGGTCAGGCATGAAAGAGGAATATTCCCATTAGAGTGAGATGTATTTTTAGGCTTCTCTTAGCATGGAAAATAAAAAACTTCATTATTTATTTTTCTTGGCTATTTTTACTGAATTTTTGGAGTAATAGAAGAAAATTTCCCTGAGACATACAGTTTAACTTGGGAATTTAAATTCCTTAAATCAATTTCAAAAATTAAATTTCCCCACATTTGTTGATATTTAAACAATTCAGAAACATAAATTGAACATAAATTTGTATTGTTTACTAATCTATTGCTGTTTAGTCATAATTGCCTTAAATGTAAGTAGATGGAAAACCTCATACATCAGACATAAATATATTCATGCAACATTTCCTCTTATATTTCCATCAGTGAGGCCCTCAGAAAATGGCCAACCAGTTGAATGATTTCAAGTTAACCAAGCCAGAATGGCTGTTGATGGAGAGGTCACATCTGTTAAATTAGAGCTTTTCATGAAAAACAATCAGCAGTGATGATTCTCCTTTCAAAGTAGATCTGCATGAAAGAAATTGTTTTTATGTGTGCCCCACACATATAAATACTGAATGTTCAATGCAGATCTTTGGGAAATGCCACAGTTCATTTTATAGTGGACTTGCAACAGATTTGAACTGGTTAATAAAGAGGTTTTGTGAGCAAAAAAGATCCACTTTTTTGTATACATGAGGATTTCATTAATTTCATTAATGGGATATGTGAACATGTTTTAATTTAGATTTGTTCTTTTTGATGAGCTTGCATCTGAAACGTGATGTTGCAGCACTTAAAGGGTCCCTGCTGCCATAGAGTGACCCTCTGTTAGCTTTTCAATTTAAGTGCAGAATTAGTTTTTAATCAGAATCCATTATGGATGCATATTGCATAATCTATTCGGTGAAGACAAGCACAGCACTGCTAACATGCCCCTTAAACACAAAACTGGGCCTTACGGCTACAAGTGGACATGAAAACAACTACATCCACATAACATCACTTTATCCTGTGTGTTTTAAGGGGCACTGAAGTTAGCTCTGCAGCTTGTCCCTTTGGGCAACTTTGTATTAGAAGAAAAAAGGAAGACGTTTCCAGTCAATAATTAGCCACCTTCCCCAAAGTAAAAGAGTGAAAACCCATGCTGTTAGGCCCTTTCCTGGATCAGAGAAGAATTAATCCGATGGGAGATGGGAAATATTGATTTTATCAGGGTTGGGAGGGCAAATAGAGAAGTAAATGATTCACATCAAGGGGACATCCCTTGTTTGAACTCCGTGGGACGTGCCATGTGGAGAAATGGCGAGAGGAGGACCGGCATGTGGCCTGTTAGTGGCTCATAGGTGACATTTGATTCTGTCCACTGGGCTAATTACAGTGGATTTATTAGTCTGTTCCTTCAGGGCCAGACAGTGTTACAGACCCATTATCGAGTGCAGCTTTGAAACCCAGAATGTGCCTCTGTGAGCCAAATGCATGTCACACAAAGCTGCATTAATACTCTTCAACATTTACATTATTTCATATGTATGTGTTACGAAGCTGTGGAACAACTGCTCAGGGTGTGTTTTTTGTTTAGGTTTTTTTTGTTTCAGGGTGCAGGGCAACACATGTCAGTGAAAGAGAGACAGAGACAGGGAAATAGACAGACAGAGAAAGACAGAAAGGAGGTCACAGGGTGGATATCTGAGCGTGTGTCGCTGACAGGGTGCGGCCCATGTTGCCGTATCGATTTGCTCTGCTGATGTGTTTATGCTCTCTCTCTCTCTGTCTGTCTCTCTGTTTCTCTCTCTCTCTCTCCATATCTCTCTCTCCTTCCAGCCCAAAGGGTTTCGTCGGTACTACAGCTCCCCCCTTCTCATCCAGGAACAGTTCGGCTGTATTAAAGAAGTCATGCCTATTGGTGGGTATCTGCTCATCATCCCTAATTCTCTGTCTGTCTTGCCCTCTATGCAAACTGCCTGGCACAGGCTAGGGGGCTCAGGACCTTAGTGGACAGGGAGAGAGGGAGGGAGGGAGGGATGACAGCTTTTTAATTTATGGGTCTTTTTCTCTCCGCCCCTCCCGATTCCAGCCTGTGGGAGTAAAGTGGACCCTGTGTATGAGGCCCTGCGTTTTGGGACGTCGCTGGCACAGAAGACCAAGAGGACCAGCACGGGCAGCGGCTCCGACTCGCCCCATCGAAACTCTGTATGTTTTTTTTTTGGGGCCGTTCTCCCACACAACACAAATCTGTGCTCCTGTTGAGTAGGCGTGTCTCTGAGGAACATTAGTTTAGTTGCTCTTCCATGGCACACACAGACGTGGGTCTCCTGAGATGCAATGTGGAGCCAGTGAAGGGTGAGCTTAGCTGACGGAGGATGGAGTTGGCCGTGTCCGCATCTCTACGGCTCGGACTAAAATCACGCTTCGCAGGCCCCTTGTGAAATTACTCACTGTGTGGTTTGGTACTCAGCCGCACTGCAGCTTATTAACATAACTCCCATATTAACCCAATGGCCTCAGGTTTAGTGGCTGGGTTGCCAGAGGCCAGCGCACCTTGGCCGTCCCACTTTAAAAACTTTGGAAAGAATCCAGATCCCCGAGACAAAGCACTACTTCCACGTCCACAGCTGTGTGGGGTGATGGATGTCATAAATGCTTATTCATTGATTGAACAGCAGGCGTCCTAGCTTAATTAATCGGGGGCTCAGTAACTTATGATGATGTATGGCCCACGATTTAGCAAGCAGAATTTATGGCAGACTCTGGAGCTATGTGTGGAGATGCAGGTAAGAGTGAGTTCACCTTGACCGAAGAGACAACATTAGCAACAGTGGATCTTCTTCACGCATATTCTAAAGCTTTTACAGTTTAGTCTGTGGTCTTGTACACCATCCTCTTTCATGTTTGATTGTGCATAATTCCCAGGTGAAATATTTAGTCACACCAAATTATATCCTGTGTGAAATCTTCCTTAAACTGCTATGAAAGAAAATGAATGCAGTAAAATACATTATGCTTTTATACTTAACTATGTGAGGCGTTAAAGGAAGTTGATTTGAATGTACACTGTTAGCTCTGGATTCAGTCAACAACTGTCATTAAAAGCAGGACTTTTTCAATGCAAACAATTATTTCATTAAATTTGGGGATCACTGAACTTGGCAAACTGCTTTTGTGCAGCATAGGCGCCGCCTACTGAGTGAATTTGCTGAGAGACATTATTAGTTATTTTCATGGTAGGTTCTTAGTAGATCAGAATTAATGTAGCAAAAAAAGTATCTCAGTCTGAATCAGGAATAGTGGGAAAAGTGGAATTGGTAGTGGAACTTGAAAAGGCCACCTTGAATACACAGAGTAACATATCTGGAGCTGTACACAAAATAACACACGCAGAAACATCAGACTTTATCCAGAGAACAAATTGAAATGAACTAGTGAAGAATCTGAGCTGTAAGACAGGCTACATCCACTTCTCTGAGATGGTCAGCACTAGATATCCCCGCAGCAAAGTAAATATTACCAATAAAGGCAGTCTCTTTCAGGAAGGTGCAGAGGTTTGTGAATATATATTCCTGCTGAGAGATCTCTGGTTATAAAAAAAAATGCTACGATTCCAAACCAAACCTTTTGTAGGGGTGTACACTCCTTACAAAGACTTTGTATAAACATGCAGCAGCCATGTGCTGTGGCTTTAATCACTGGCACAAAATAAAAGCAAAAGGGAGCTTTGCTGTGTATCTATTTAATCTCACACATTTCTACTGCTTAAACGAGCCTCGTTGTCAGACAAAAAAAAAAAAAAACAACCTTCCATGGCAGTCTGGAATCCCTGCAGTCTGCTCACAAACAGCTGACGTGGGCCAGTCACTGAAGGCAGGCTTAAAACCTCAGGAAGATTGTGATCGCTGCAAGCGTCATAAAAATAAGACTGAAGTTTATCATTTAGACAGTGTGCTGGCTGAGAACACAGTTTTTTTTTTTGAGGGAGGAATTGATGCCTTAGAAATAAATGACCCTGTGTGTTGGCTTTCACCGGGGATATAATGAAAAAAAGCTGTAATAGAAAGCAGAGTTCTAAACAAGCTTCTATCATGCTGCCTTGAAATTCCACTGCAGGTGACCCCTGACCCTAGCACAATGATCCAGTGTCATGGATGTGCTACACCTATAATGTAACTCAGGCAACTGCAAGGCTTTGAAACTGAAATACACACTACACATATAAGAAAACAGTTCACACAGCAAGACAATCAAAGCTTGTGTTTAAGCCAATGCATATTTTTGTGTCACATTATGACCTTACTGTATGTGTAAGCTTTAAAGATATTGCAAGTGTTTAAGCAGAATGTAATTTAGGTCTTGTGAGTGACACATTAAATTAAATTAAGTAAATGTCCAGCATTATAAACACATTTTGCCACATATTCAATACATATGCCAAACTGGGTGACCCAGTCAGATTTAACTCATGTTCTACATGTAAAGCTTAGTCCAACCAAGCTGCAATATGGTTGCAATCACAAAAGATATTATCAATTCAGATTAATACAGAAGAGTGATTAGTATTTAATATAAATTTAATATAATATACATCCTTAACATAAATATATATTACATTATTGTCATTTGCTCATATCCAGAGCAACTTACATAGGCTATAGTTTTTACATGTTATCCATTTATACATCTGGATATTTACTGAGGTAATTCTGGCTTAAGCACTTTATGCAAGGGTACAGCTGCAGTGCCCCAGTGGGGAATAGGACCAGTGGGGAATCAAACCAGCAACTCTTCGGTTGTGAACCCTGCTCCTTACCACTATGCTACATTGCTGCCCTGTAATGGCATCAAATGTATCACATGGCAACAAAGGGAATTTATGCACACCTGATGAGAAATTTTCTCTTTGATACGGGTGGTATGTGCAAAACTGCTTTGGATCAGTCAGAAGATCTATAATGTCAGGTTCTCTGCCTGTTCATGGGAACAGGAAATGCATGCTCAGTAAAATCCTGTTGCCCGAGTCTGATTGGTCCGTTCCTGTCCCAACAGACCAGTGACCTGGCGGAAGTGCCTGAGGAAGCCGTGGCCCACAGCAGCAAGGCGGAGCTCACAAGGAAACACAGCGACAACGGTGGGTAAAATGGGAAAGGTGCTAATGCAAGACTTTGATGTAGGACTAATCTTCTAATGTACATTTGTGTGCCCTGGCCAAAATATAAGTGCACATCAGTTACAAATTGAAGTCAGTAGTAACTTTTTTGAGAAAAAAATGGAAAACGGTTACTTCTAAAGTAATTCTGCCTTCAGTCTTTTGTGGGTTTAAAAATTAAGCCTGCACCTGTCAATGTCCTGAACTTCAAACAGTTTATAACATGTAAGCACATAAAAACTGTTGCAATTATTGTTGTATATTTCTAAGGATTTTATGATATATGATTTATGATATATGTCCTCCAACAGTAGAGAGTATGGGTAAAATATTATAAGTTTAGTACAGAATATGAGTACCATTATATAGGTTTTTCTTCATTCCCGTTCACCAAAAGCAGATTTTGAAAGCATATTTTGAACTAGTAAGGACGAAAACAGGAACTAAGTCAGTTGTAATTCCTGTCTCTCAGAGCAGGTTGAGAGAGAGAAATCACACTTCCATTGTGGATGAACTGTGGGTATACGTTCAGGTTCCTTAAGTGGATAGAAGGCGTCTTTCGCACTGATAAATCACACACAGTGGCTTCAGCCACAGTGCCACCATGCTACATGCAGTATATTCATCACTGTAATGCCTTCTGTGATTCCCTGTCCATCCTAGGGGTATTGTGGGAATTCCCCTGTGGTTGCTAGGCCCCTACTCCTTACATGCCTTCTACATCACGAGGAGATGGTAAAAGGTGCTGGGCTTAAAAAAGTCACATCTTATTACAGTCAGAGGTGTCTCCCACACTTCCCCTGCAGTTGTCACACACCTTTTTCTACTCTGATTCATCACCCAGGTTGATGCACTGTCCGTGCCATTGCTTACAAATTTCTGCCCCAGAATTTCATTAGCAACCATACAGACCAATGCTTAGCGATACTGGTGTGGAAACACACTGCGACAATTGCAATAAACCATTGCAGGCAGACTTTTGATTGGGAGCTGTGTTCTCGTCTGATACAGTTGGCATTGGACCACAGAGGCCCTTTAGAATAAGGGCTGTGCTGAGGTAACACAGGAGAGGGCATACGAAAGCGAATTTAATCTCTGGCTATCCAAGTGTCAAAAGCACCTGCTTCTCCCACCAGGTGATGCTTGACTGTACATTGAGATATCCTGTCAGCCTGCAGATTTCTCTTCCCCCAAAAAATCCTTTGTGACAAGCTGAAGATAAAATTTCAAACAATTTCAGAGATGGAAGCAAAGACCGCTGATTGTCAAAATGATTCAGCACTTCAAAAATAGTTTAATGCTATGCCATGAACAGAAAATTATGCACAAACACTCAGTTGTCAGATCGTTCTGTGTCAGTGTCTGTTTCTTCCAAGATGTTCTGAAGACTGAAAAAATAATAAAATGAAATTACATAAATATTATTTTTGGAGTGATTCCTGTTAAACTATTTTTGATTTTTATTATGGTTCAACGTAAACATAACAGGTTTGTTTAACTGACATCCTTATCCATGGCGGCTTTCTGTATGAGACTGTGTATTATCTCACGTACACCACAGATCAGACAAACACCTGTCTACATCTTGCCCAGAGTATTTTTTAGATATATTCTGAACAGGTACTGGTAGTACAGGTAACAGTACTGTCCTTTGTCCTAATCTGCCATGCTTTAACCATTACACTTCATGACCGGCCAGATCTCTTCTGGCTCTCTCCTGTCATACTTACACTGTATCTGGGTCAGCCCTGCAAAGCCAAATCCCAGTATTTTAAGATGATGTTTAAAGAGGACGGTGTCATTTTTAAAAGGCAAAAAAAAAAATCATCAGTCTGAATAGTTTGCCCATTTGGCTCTGCGGTTTATTTAATGGGTGAAAAATGTTGGAACATCCTCTCCATTGTTTCAGCTTTTCATATACAGTTACTCCTCTTAAACTCCACAGCCCTGAAAAGCCAAATGTGCCACCTGATCCATTTTGATCCATTTTTCCAGCTAGTTTTCATGCGGGCAAAGTGCACTTTTAAAAGAGAATATCCTCTGATTGAAATGCAGGCTTTTGTGAGGACGTTGAATAAAAAAAGGTCATGCCGTGTCCTTCCCGTGCCTCCAGGGGAACATTAGAAAAGATTTATTCTGTATTTTGTTTTTGTTTTTGGAACACAAAATAAACTGAAAATAAATCTGCATTCATGAAGCACATGTTCCATTTCCACCTGAAGACGTCTGACAATCTGTGTCAGCCTGGATTTTTCAAAAGTGGATTGTATTCCTGGAAATGAAATTCCAGGAATACAAAACATCTGGGGTGGAGTGATATTGGCGATTGTGAGTCATTTTGGGTCAGTTTCACAATGAACTACTGTCCCCTTTTAATTGATTAATGTATTTTGTCTTTTCCAGTTTTTACGCCTCTAGAAAATGGAACTGAACATTTTCACCCAGGGGACCGGAAACTTGAAGACTCACCAGTAAGCAGACGCACTGAATATATATTGCTGGCATCCCTGAAATGTCATTGTACTTTCTTCTACTTAACTCCTGGTGTATTGTAATATATACTATAGAATCTGTCCTTCAAAATGGCAAGATATAGAACTGTTCTTATTCAAGAGGTAGGATGCCATATGAGGGGAACTGATCGTCCAGATTCCCAACCCATCAAAAGAGAAGTGTCTATAATTTAATGTCAGGACTTACGTTAGAGATGTCTGAGTTGCCCAATGAAAAAGAATGGAATTTTATGACACACACCACTGACTCGCATTGCCATGAGAGTGTAAATACAACCTGTCAGTGGAGCTATCAATGAGAAGTCATTGCAACTCAAGGTGAGAAAAACCACAAATATTAAATCCTGGTTCAGTGAAGCCTTGTGTGGCCCTAATTCTACAGTATTTGTTTTTTTCATCCTTTTTTAATCATACCGCAGATGAGGAAGCTGACAGCCCATTCTGCAGAAATGATGGGCGCTGCCTTGAGCCTGCGTTGATTATTGGCCGAATCTTGCCAGTCTTTGTCATTTATTATTTCAGTTTTTTTTACGGGAAAAGTGTAATGCCACTGTCTGGGGGAATTAGGAGGGGCTCTGATCTGTTTATCGGAGCGGCAGTACCACACATTTTCATCCTGAGAGGATGGGGACTCCAGAGCCCACCGTGTTAGCCAGCGCATGCCGCTTGGCCAGACTCCAACCCCGCTGCATTTCCCAGGAGTCAAGACAGACCTCAGCCTGCAATAACAATCTCTACCCCCAGCTCTGCCAAACGCTGTGACAAAAATGGATAGGCTCTGACCTGCAATATTTATTTTCTGACAGTTTATTTTGTATGATATTTATTTTCTCCTCACGGCTCGTGCCCGATTCAGAATTCATGGGCGAGCCTTCCCCGGTGAGGGAAGGGCAAGCAATCACACATCCTTTCGTTTACACTGGTGCATGTAAAATGCAGCACACCCAGAATTCAACTTTATAAGCACCTGTGGTCTTTTTCTTTCCCTTAGTAGGCTTTTCCATCAGCACTTTTCATAGGTGGAGTCACTAAAAAAACTAATAATACATTTACCTCCCAAAAAGTTGTGTGCTGTACATTGTCCCTTGTAAAGCACATAATTTCTCACAGTCTGATAATGCTACAGGCTTCCTCTGTGATGTCATCATTTCTAGAGAGCATCTATACTGTAATGACTGTTTGAACAGGATATCATCAACAATATTCATAATTAGAGCATAAAAAGACAAAAAGGTAATAAATAGTAATAAAAGAGTTATAATATAATGAATTTACTATGCTTTTCCGTTATCATTGGAAATGGTAACAGAAGGACCATGTAGTATCAGAGTAGCTAAACGGCAATGCTATATAACAAATAGGATTGTATCTCGTCTTTCTCACAGCAAAAGAGGAGATGGCTGAAAGGGGTGTTTATCAGCTCCCTCCCACACACTCGCACACACACACTCGCACACACACACACACACACACACACACACACACACACACACACACACACACATATGCGCACCCCCGCAGCCTCACTGCAACAGCCAGGTGAAAGATGGCATGTGTCTTTTTGCATTTATCTGGACCAGCTTGCTGGAACAGCTGGGAGGAGGTCAATCGCCCCGTCTGATGTTTGCTCCATGATATAAGCCTGGCAGACACTTTCTAGACAGGGCGATATGCTGAGAATAAAAACGGCCCTCTGCAGGGTAGAACTGCTTCTGCTGTGAATGAACTACACTCTTTATAAAATGAAAGATGGAAACAGAGGCCTATTGATTCTTTTTTTTTAAAGCGCACCTAGTGTTTCCCTGTCGTTTCTTTTCAAAAGGTCATTTTATGTCCTTTACAACCCACAACCACTCAAACTAATTTCACTGGATCGCTCTGTCTAACTTTGGTGCTGCTCAGTTTGGCATTTGTCATTCATTCATTCACCTTTCTCATGGCATAATTACAGATTTTCTGTACACTGACAGTACATTCTGTATGTTGACAGATAGTCCGCTCTGTGCGCTCTGCATTGAAATTTCTGTGTCTTCTATCTCTGAAACCAAAAGTGATCTGATTTGCTGGCACGTTATGAGGATTCCTGAAGGGACGTGGTTGAAAATGGAACATCCATTGTCAGTGTAAGACCACACACAGCACCAGAAGTTCTTCTTACCAAACCAGACCCTCTCAGATGGAGGATGGAAGGAAAACTGCAGCTGGTCATTGTAGAAAATCTGTGGCATCATTTAACCCTCATTTCAGCCACGCTCACTGGAGACACAAGAGCCAATCAGCAGTGATGTGCTCTCTTCCGTACTGTGAGCACTACGCATACTGAGAAGTGCTAATTCTGCCCATTTCATTGCCCCAGTAGTACTTCCATTCAATAAAGAACTTTGATTAGTCTTTACTCACACCGGGACGTTTTCCCATGGAGGCTTTTGCTGTAATAATTGCAAGAATCCTGATGAAAATGTCTCTATTAATAACAAAACAAAACAAAACAAAAAAAGCGTTTGTGTAACAGTCCTGCTGTTCTTTTTGTATTTGTGAGCTTTGCTTGCACTGGGGAGGCACCAAGGACCTCCCCCACCTTATAAGTTGAGTTTTTTTTTTTTCACTATTGCCATGGTGATGGTGCTTTAGCTGCTCATTAGCTGCCCATAGGAAGAAAAGCGTCAGTAGACACAGCAGGAGTCACAGAGAGTCTGAACCAGGGGCCTGAGGGTTCCTCAGTGAGGAGTCAGCACCAGCCAATGGTTTGGAGGGCCAGAATCAGAGCAGCCTCTGGAAAAGAGAGAATGTCACTTCTCATTGAATCCACAGCGCATCACAATTTATAACTGTCTGCAGCTCCTTGGTACAAATGCGGTGAGAGTACACTCAATAATTTCACAGAAGGAGCTCTAATCACTAAATTTCTCATTTGGTAGTAGAAATTACTTTTGAAAGATGAAGACTCTTCACAAAGAGTAATAAAAAAATGGGGTGCATGGCCCAGTAGTTTGCTGTCAGAGTCATTATTGTCTGTCTCTTTAGAAATGAGTGATTCATAAAAATATGAATCCCCTGGTCTTGCCACCACATATGGTCAGCAGGATGTCACTCTGGAAACAAAAAAGATGTCTCATCCATTGATATTGAATCGTACATGAGAAAGGTTGTCTGTAAATGATGTAACACAACACCAGAGTGCACAATGCTCTGAAAATGAGAAGCTCTACAAACTTCCGACTGCACTACAGTGGCTATGAGTTCAATTTGATTGGCACACAATGAAAAGAATAAATAGCAGTCAAATAATAGCCAGATTTCAGCAATGCCCCCCCAGAACAGAAGTAGAAGTAGATGAGGAACCTAACACAGGGTTTTACATTCATCATCCTGTACCTCTGTGGACTGTAAAAACCCTGCAGGTTTGGCAAATGTCAAAGCAGCTTAAACACTTCCAGGCTGCACATGCTTATGCACTGCCAAACAGCAGAATGCATTTCCATTGGGTGTGGAATAAACTTACACACATATGGCCCAATGTCTCTAGGCTCTGCATGGAAGTTATTTGGCTTTGTTGCAGCATGTGTGTGAAAATGAAAGTGTGGCACTATGGTACACAACACCCCGGAGCGACCTGTCTTCCAGTCCAGGTGGAATATGGTTTACTGGCATGATTGTGTAGTTCTGTCTGGTGTATTTATTAAATTTGTAATGCTGTGTTAGTCTGTTTAAAAGGAAGCTATAGTTTCTATGTAGTCCAGACCCAATGTATGCCTGATGGTCTTTCTGTGATAACTGTGGGAAGGCACCAGCATCGTCATAACAGCCACACACTGCTGTGCCTCTATTAAGCCTGTATTGTCAGAAACATGCTTCTTCTGATAATGGAGGAAAGAGCGAATGGTTTGGTCCCTGACATGTGACTAATGAGGATTTCTCCTCTTGGGAAAACACAGGCCTTTGTCCGTGACAGGCCCCGCGACCAGTCATGTTAGTCCTGTCACGGTGTGTGGAGAGACAGGAAGAGGACGGCAGGTGGCCGCCGCCGATTCTCGCACCGAGCTGACAGTTTCCTGTGCCACCTTTTCACAGGTGCGGAGACAGGTGAGGAAGGACGTGCTGCAGCTGAACACCTACGTGGCCTTGTACCGATTCGTGCCGCAGGAGAGTCACGACTTGGATTTGAAGTGAGTGGGAAGCGCTCTTGTCTGTCTCCTGCGGCCCCCGGGGGCAAAAGACAGGCGACACACACACACGCTCCGTATATCTGTCAGCTCGCTCACGGGATTGACAAAAGAACAGCACAAATCTCCTAACACAGAGAATCAGTGTGCCATCCCGCTGTCCAAACCCTGCTTATCTGCTGCTTGTCAGGCCAAGCCTCTCATGCAACAGCTTCCTCTCTGACAGCGCAGGCTGTTTGATTTCTTCTGTTTGCTCGCACTGTGGCCTGGAGGACGCAGTTGACTGCGCCTTTTGAACGCTGTCAGCGACTACAAATTGCTTCCGCTCTCCTTTCCCGAGCACACAAATCGCACGGTAGCCGGCCATTGTGTGTCACTTTCACTGATATGCTGATGAGCTTCAAAGAGTTGGGTTTTTCACATTAATTGCTACCAGATAGGGACCAGGTCTTTGTGTGTGTGATTGTGTGATGCAGAAGAGCATGACATTTCATCATTATTTCTGTGCTTTTGTGTTCTTATCTTTTTGTCCTTGTGTTTTGTGTGTGCCTCAGGTGCCCACACACATGCGTGGTCAACCTATTAAACAGGCGACCGACTATATTTCTGTATCATTTCTGTGGGACAAAATTCTTACAAAGTATTTTCTGATTAGAAGGTTGTTATTAGTAAGTAGGAATGTAGAAACTTTCTTAGTACTGATGATTCATTAAGACAACTGTTTGCCTTTGATCAATATGTAAATAGGTAAATACAGTATGTATTCTCAATTTCAGAAGAATATTAATAAAAGTCATCTCTTTTCTGTGCAGAGTTATGCATGAAATGAATAAATGGCCCCTCCATGCCACTGGGCGATATATTATGAGTAAAGAAAAGAATGTTATAAACCTGTTTATGTCAAATTAAAACAAAGGATTTGTGATGAATTTGTGATGCAAATTTGAATTCAAACATCTCAAAAATGCAGTTTCTTTAAATTTGTGATGCTTCATTTTGTGGCCCTGCATATAGCTTTTAATAAACAAAAGTGGAGTTTTCAAAAATGTGCAACAAAAGTCAATTCACCTGGTAATTCTTCTGTGTTGGATACAGTTTCATTTACACCATATGTTAACTATTCAAGACTAAACAGGGGAAAAAATGTGTCAGACCCTTTCCAAAAATGGAGATAAAACATATATATATATAACTGACAACTGATGCTTATATTTACTAATATTTGTGGTGAAAGATGGAATTGAATAATTTTATATTAAAACTTGATTCAGCCTTTTTGAAGAGGGTCTCATTTAATACACCACATCATTTCAAAATGAATGCACTTACTACCCCAGTGGGAAGATACATTCAAATACAACAACAACACCATTTATTTAATGAAGAGTATTTTACAACCGGTGTTGGCACAAAGTTCTGTGCAGAGATTTTCTAGAGGGAGTCAAAAGAAACAAACAAAAAAAACCCAAGGCCAATCTGAAAAAAAAACAGAATTATTCCCTGAACAGATGCAGTGAATACTACACACATTATCAGATGTGTAGAAATCATCAGAAATGAGCTAGGAGTTTGTTAATGGTTTGGGGAGATGGTCAGCAGTGGGCTACAGGGGCATCTCTTGTTTAATGATGGGGCTGTTTTCAGGATGGCCCCGTGGGTTACGGATCTTGAATGTCTCAGTTCTAGCAGTACAGGTTACACCCAGGTTTTCAAGATAATTGCATGATGAACAAGAGAAGTCCTATGAATAAACTATTAAGTGGTTCACAAAGCTTCACATGGCCATCGAAAAACCCTTGTATCGACCTGTACTCAGACTGTCTCTCTCTCATCAATCCCATGATACAATGATGGAAATCTCATCATCTTCTACCTGACTTCACAGCAGACTGTATGAAAAAACAGGCCTCTCTCTTCAAGCTGGAGTGTGTTTTCAGCTTCATTACCACGACTCCTCTACAGAGCCCTTGTGCTGTGGTCTATCAAACTCCATTCACATTTCAGGACTGAGTGGGGAATGGTCTGCTACTCCTAGACATGAAAGCTGAAGTAATTAGCGTACAGCTAGCCTACATCTCCCATGTCTGCTTTCAGGGCAACCTTGAAGTGACCTTTTGAAAGGTATGATGGGACTTCACCTGTCACCAAAAAAGGAGTACTCCCCTTCCTGGCCACATGAGCATTTCTCTATTTCATCACAAAGAATATATTCTTTGCCTTTATCACATTTGTGGGTCACTCATTAACATCTAGAACACGCTGTCTGACAGTGGATACCCAAGCTGACTCCTCTGTTTTCTTTCTTATTCGAGCGTTTCAGGACTTTTACACATGTGTGTTGCATACAAGAGTGAGACAACAGTTGCTTCAGCTCCTTGCGTTAAAGTACAGCGTGGCCTCTCAGCTGGAATGATGTCATCCTGACTGACAAACAAGAAAGCGGGTTCAGACACTGAAGTCATCAACCTCCATCTCTCACCACATGGCTCAGTCATCTGCACTTCCTTTAGAATTCATTGGCACCTTGCTGGGAAGCTCAGTTCACAGACACTGTGTCTGCACGCTTTATGCTGCTGTTGTTGTTCTTAAACCATACAACTAACTGTGGCAGCTTCCCTGTGTTCCATAATCACTACAAAGTACAAGGGCCACTGAAACAGGCAACAAGTGACAAACATACCCTAAAATCAGATCAGCAGTCAGAGCCAGCACCCAAAAATTTCTGTCACTGGAATTTTCTCCCTCTCTCTTTTCCAGTCTGTCTGTCTTTGCAACTTGTAGAACGGCTGTTGATGATGTCTGGTAGGACCCGCAAAGCTGGCTTACTGTTCTGATGTGTAAAGCAATGGTCTTGGCTTGTTCTGTGCTGCCCACATAAAGAAGGAAGCACACCATAGCATCAATAGGAGGTGATGGGACTACCACAAAGTCAGATCTTCACTGGCAATTTCATCATCCCTCATGAGAACGGAATCCAGCAACAATTTTTGCAAGCTCCTTGACAACAGTATTACAGAGAAATCTGAGCAGATGGACATTTTTCCTCCATTAGTGTGTGTGGGATTGGAGAAGGGGGTTGTTGGGGTGGGGAGGGGCTTGTTTTTTTCCTGGGTCCAACCTTGTTTTTCACATCCAATAAGACAAAACTATGCAGATTTGGCATCTGGCATGGGTTTGGACGATTCACGCAAGACGCAGGGCATACGTCACTCCGTATGTATCATGCGAAAAGAATGTTCCATAAGCATTTGAATAGCGGGCCTGTGGAAGGCTGGGAGCCTCTTCTTTGGAGGCTGAAAATAGAACGCCCTCACAGCGTTGGTGGGGCGTTGGTGCTCGGATTTGAGCTGGCAGTGACGCGCCAACGGTGACGTGTTGACGGAAGGCAGTGATGACAAGAGGAGACATCAGATGCGTTTCAGCACCCAAAACGCCCCCAACCCCCTCCACCACCGCCACCACCACGTCATGTACCCAGAGCAAAAACCAGACCATGCCAGGAAATCCACACGCATAAAACACATAAAACACAGGGTGAGTGTAATAAATCAGTAAATAAACCTGATACCTGTGGCATCTCTCACACTAAATAAGAGACAAGGGTTGTTTGTGAGCACCTCTGAGGGTGCTGACAGCACAGCCCAAACGGCATATATCATCCTGTCAGCACTCCTGTGATAGCAAGACATCAAAATTACTGTTACACTATGAAAAACCCTTGACTTTGATATGTAGGCTACATCATGCACGTATATGCATAACCTTACTTAGCTCTTATTATTTCTTTTTTCACCCAGCTTCTCCAGTTTTCATTCGATCTGGTTCTAAGGCTTCATTGTAAGATATTGCACTAAGATTGCAGCAGAATTTAAAATTGCACCCAGAACACCCCTTAAAACTCGCTCTCAGGTTGAGTTTTTGATGGAAAGGAAAAAATGAAGATATGTAACCTTCTGAAATATTAATTATATTTGCACTCCTTGGTTTCAGACCTGGAGACAGAATCGTGCTGGCAGATGATTCTAATGAAGACTGGTGGAAGGTACGTGCTAGCGATAGAGGGCTTTAGAACACAACGGAGGCTTAGTCCTCATCTGTTGAGAGAAATCTTTTTTTGACAATTAACGGAATAATTCTCACTTTACTCCCACTTTAAAATAAATAATTACTTAAGTGACATTCACCAGAATTTTTTACAGCCTCTTTTGAATTGTTTATAATTTTCAAAACACAACCAATTAGATGACTTGATCTGTCAGTTGCCTGAATATAATTACTGTAAAAACTGAAATTGCTATTGAAGGTGAAATTGGACATTAACCGGCTTGTCATATTAAACGAGCAACTTCTTTTTGACATGAAAAAGCACTATAAAGCAGCTTGCATTAATGAGCACATTGTTTGCCTGAATTATGCATTGTTTAGCCTGCAATCTTATATAACTTAGACAGTATTTCCCCTGACCGATGTGTTGTACACACAGAAATGGCTGAGAACACAGAGAGACCATGTCCCGTTTTGACATGCATCTATAAATTACATATATTTGCACAGTAATTATAGGAGCAAGACAAAAGCCGGCCCTTTTACATAACTGCATGACAGATAAATTAGAGTGAAGAGGGGCCTCTTGGTGACAAACAGGAGCCTCCTGGATGTAGCATGGTTATCATTGTCACCATTAAGGGTCACGACTGCACATTAATCATTGTGAAATTTTCACCATGGAGGCGTGTACTATTTGCAGTGTAACCCAAGCCATGGTGGGTTTGAAGCCATTACTTGGAGCAAGGTGCTTTCGCTAGTTTGTTCCAATCAAATGCAGCTGAGTAACTGAGTCACATGTCAGATACAAACCTTGGAAGTGTTTCCACTCTCAAGGAAAAATAAATGGATAAGCAATATATTATGATGCCAAACCAATGGCTGTTAACGGCTGACTCGGTGACACGTGTGCTCTGGTGGCTAACTGTTTCAGGGTGTGATCGAGGACCGGATCGGGTTCTTCCCTGCTGCCTTCGCCCATCAGGTGCGGCCTGGGGATCAGGTGTTCAGGTGTCACAGGACCTTCATCGGCTGCAAAGAGCAGGGACAGATCACGCTGAAGGAGGGACAGGTGCGTGACTCGGGGAGCATTGGGGTGTGGTGCGGAAGAAGGATACCTTATAGCAGTGTTTCTCAACCCTGCTCCTCGCGGCACAATGTCCTGCATAGCTTCTATCTATCCTTGCTGCTTGATTAAATCAGGTGTGCTCAGCTAATAAAATGTGCCACTGGTGAGTTCAGTCAGGTAGGTAGAGCAAGGATAGATAGAAGATATGCAGGACAGGGTGCCGTGAGGAGCAGGGTTGAGAAACACTGCCTTATAGCCACACCTGGAAAAAAGAGTATTTGAGTATATACCATTTATAAATGTAGTTCTTCAATTTTTTATGCGTAAAGGTGGCCAGTCAGGTGATGCCAAAACATTTGAATCTTTAAAAGATCTTGCTTTCTTTTTGGAAGCCCCATTTTGACATAATTGGACGTATGGTGGTCAGATCAATGGAGTTTTTGTTTCATTGTGGGTTTTTGAAAAACAACTGAAAGTGTTACAATGTGATCCAATATGTCTTTCAGACATAACAGAGGGACAAAGAAAACTTTTTCCTTCAGCTTTATATGGATTATAATATTTTTCCAGGATGTTCCTCCATTGTCTTGGTTTATCTTATTTGCTTGATTGTGTTGTTTGCTTTTCTTGGGGTAATGTTTTAAAAAGAACTTTATGACCAGTATACAGAGACACTTCAGCATCAGAATTCTCTCACTACTTCTTACTACAACTACAGTAACATCAAAAAAATGCAACAACCTTCCTTTTGTTACCTGTTCATTAGCTGTCTAATTTCTTAATTGTGCAACTTGGAGTAAATTGCATGTGAAGATAACATGAGACCTCACGTGTCTCTGCATTTGAGTTTGAGTTCATCTGAGATTCGTATTTAATTTGGCTAAACGCAGCTCTTCGTCAGTGTGGTGCATTTCTTCCTAGCCAAATACTATGTGGTGGTGTGCATGCAATATCCATATTTCTAAAAGTCTTACTTGACGCTATGAACACCCAGCCCTTCTTATCTAGAGCAAATTTGTACCGCTGACATCAGATAGGTGCTCTAGTTACATAGCGTGCCGCGCCTGGTCCAGGAGGTCAGCGCTCCCCTCGGAATGCTCGCTGGAAAGGAGCGAGCTGAGCCATCCCACCAGGAGCTCCCTCATCTGCTGTTGCCATGGTGTTATCTGGCGTGTCAGGCGGCCGCCCACATCAATTTCCTTCCCACAATGCTGTTTGGCATCGACCGGCTGAGAGGAGAGGCCGGGCCACCGTGCCCCCGACTGGGCTGCCTCTTCGAGACGCTCCCTTTGAGAGTCACTCAAGGACATCAGAGCTTCATCCTGTTTAATGAGTATTACAGCTGCTCCCTTGTGAGCATCCCAAAAACCTGCAGACTTCTGGGAGCAGAAGATGCAGCCCAGACTTCAACCCCCTGCTCCCAATTAAGTCACTGCTTCCTTAATAAAACACAAGGAGAATAAATGCATATCTTTTTCTTCGTTTCTCCCGTCAGATTTGCGTAAGTGGTGAGGATGAGCACAACGGCTTCATCAGGGTGGCAAGCGGGAAGAAGAGAGGGTATGTGCCCTGCGACGTTCTGGAGAACATCTGAGAGAGAAGGAGAGGGAGAGAGACAGAGAGAGCAGAACTGCAGTATTGCTCTCCCATGCCCTTTCACACACAGCACCTCTGTGGTGAGCTCCGCCCAACTCCTAGAGGGAACATGCTGATTGGACCAATAGGAACCACCATCTGAGACAATTCTGAATGTGGACTGCAGGTTTGGTTAAACTGTGCGGTGACTTCCTTGTTTCCTTCTCCATGATTGGAAGACTGAAGTTTCGACAGACGGTGTGTCTGTGGCAGGTTAAGATTAATAAGAAGACGTAAAAGTGTTTTCAGCTGGATCATCTTTTATATATTTTATTTTTGACATGAAAGGATTGCTGTATGCTCTTCTGTTCCTGCAAGATATGTATGAAAACAAGGACCTTTATCAGCTCTCCAAGTGATGAGAAAAGAACTGAAGTCATAGAGTGCAGAATGAATCCTCTCACGAGCTCAGAGAAAGGAACGAAGGACAAAACTGAATGTTTGTTTACAGTATTTTTCAACAAGTTTCTAAATTTATACACAAGGTCAGGCTTTACTTTATGTAGTCTTGGTTCAGTGAGTATTCCATATGAGGTCATCACCAAACATCGAAAAGCACCAATTGTTTATATCAGATAGTAGCCTGTTGCTTTATTCAGACAATGAGGTAATTTATGTAGAGTAATTCTTGACATAAACAATTAAGTCAAGTAACACATACATGTACACAGAGATTATCACTGTTTTGTCCTTACCCTTAGTTCTAAAGCCACATTGAAGTAATATTTCAGAATAGATTTTACCCTCACTGCCCATTCTCAGCTGAGAACATCCACTGAAAGACTAAATCTTAGTGCTAAAATGAATTCCAGATATCGTTTAGTCACTAGAGAAAAAGAACAAAAAGGATAGGAGAAGTGTGTCAGCTCTCAGGGTGGGCGTATTTTCAAAGACAAATGTAAAAATCAAAACATTGGAGGGGTTCTTTTCTTCTTTGCAAAAAAAGAAACTTTTGTGCAGAAAAAATAGAAATCTAGTGACGATTCAATTCCCTCTGTAAGACTGAAAGGGAAACTCAACTCGCAGCCGAATTATTTATTCTGTTCACTGTTTCAAATTTGACAAAAAAAAGTGTAAATGGAACAATGCACTATGTTGACAATAAGCATTCAAGCTGTTCAAATTTCACAGAATCCTTGAAGGATTCTGCAGTAATGCTCTGTGTGTATGACTTTAAAATGTCAATATCAGTCTGGACAATGACCAGTTACAGTTGTCTGTCTAAATACTGTTCTGTGTTCTATCATAGAATGTAGATAGAATATCATAGAATTTTAAGATATTCTTAACTTTAGGAATTGACCAAATGCTTTAATTTGTGTTTAGACCAAACCCATTGTTTCTGTCATTAGAATTTTGTTTAATCTCTCAATACTTTTGCACTGTTTTATGTGTTTGTGTGTCTTTCAGTACTGTTTAAATGACTCAGTTCTTTCCCCTTCTCATTAGTCTCCTGTATGTTCCTTTCTTCATTGCTAAGCTTTTTCAGTTAAGCCTGGATTTCTGGGAGGTCAAAGACTACCATATATCTGTGCAAAATAAAGGAAACTATTTATTATTCACTGTACATTTAAATGTGTTCCAAACTTTCCCGTACACTTAAATCCTTCGCATAAGTACAAACATATTTTTTCCATTCATTGTAATGACTGCTGAACTTTCAAAAGTGTGAAAAAGTAACACTTACATTCCTTTGAACGTGAGTTAAAATTAAGGTTAAATTTTGGTTCAGTCCAGGGGAGAGCCTCGGTGCAGATCAGTGGTTGCTGTGTCTCCGTAATAGCATAATAACACAGCAGAGAGGTTTATCTTAATCACTGTTGTTGTCCCTGGGTAACCTGTAGCATCCTGGTATCACAGAACTCGCTCAGTGTGATGGAGACCCCGCCAGCTCACACGTTCAAACCACAGCTCCTGCAACGTGAGGCCACGCCCGCCACATGACAGTGTGCCAGCCAACTCGCGCTTTAAAAGGACCACAGCACAGAAAGGATCCCTCTGTCTGTTTTGAGGGAAATATCAATATTCTATCTCATCTCAGTGTTTGACAATACATATTACAGTATGACAAATTAGCATTGTACAGCTGCAGCAACAAATCAGTATTGATTTCAGATACTAAGGATTTGTCATAGAGCTCTAGAGTATGTTGAGCACCCAAATAACCAGGCCAAAAGACTAATCCTGTGTTTTAATTCATATTGAGTTTTTTTTATCCATGATGGCTTTGAATAGATCAGTGTCAATCTGTAATTTGATACAATGGTGATGCATCACAATGTATCACAATGTAGAAAAGTACTTTTCACACTGACCAAACAGCAAGGCACAAAGAATTTGTAGGATCCAATTGGTTAAAATTTCATTGAGAACTTTCTCACATAGACATCACACAGTGCCAGTGAAAATCCCAGCGCTGAGTTCCACCTCAGCAGTGCAATATGTCTATGTCGTCCCATGAATCATCTGTTGTGTTTCCCTGCTTGTTCATGGTTATGAACAGCAGAATGCTACATTCAGACAGCCTCAGATGCCCTCTGATTCTGACCCAACCTCCGAATTATTTCAGTAATTGCCACTAATTTTTAATTAGCTAATTATTTGTTCCGACAGACTACCCTGAAGGCAGTCCGCACCTGCGTCCCTAGGGCTGCCAATGGCTTGCACGTTATTACATCATTACATCACACACTGCCCCACCTGGGAATTAGACTGGCAATGTTTATGAGCCCTGCTCCTAAACACAACACACTGCTCCCCTTGTAAAATACCCAGATTTCACTTATTGTGCATAATTATGTATTTGTTCAAATGCATATCACATTTCAAAATGCATCTTGCGTATAGCACCTCCCATGAACAGTATCCACAACATGAAAACACTGTCTGAGACTCAATGAGAAGAAGCTTCACAACTAGCAGGGTGGGATAGTCCCCTGTTAAATAAGCCCCTTCAAATAAATCAGGCCTGGAACTACTGTGTGTAAAGACTTCTGGAGAGGTGCAGCTCTATATCACTTTTTCCACGTCCAGAAATCAACATTACAATATATTACCTGGAATTATGTGCTCGTCAGATGCACTAACCCAGAACAACTTACATAGCTCACATTTGGCATGCTATCCATTTATAAAGCAGCACATTTACAGAAGCAACCGGGGGTTAAGCACGCTGTTCAAGGATAGAAGAGAAGCAGCCAGTGATGTTTGGGTTACAGACCCTGTTCCTTACCACAATGCAGCTATCAGCCCCATTAGAGATTTTAGGTTAGCCCACCTGGCTTAGTATTCCAAGGTGTCTGGGAGTCCAGGATGGTACTGAGAGTGAGATAATGAACAGCAATGGAGTGCTTTCAATAGGCACTTAGAAACCAATTTGACAGGCATTCATAGATATTAAGGCCAAACTCAATTCTCAGCTCAGTGTCATGCCTCCACAGTAGTGTAGAACTAGCTATGTCCATGGAATAATCTTCTATCAGATTCTTTTTCAGTCTGTCTCATTGTGTTTTTGTTCAGGGCTGCTGTTGTTAACTTCCAGCACATATGACAGTAGCTATCACACTTATACCTGCTCCAATGTGTTAGAAAAAAGAGAGAGATACTGAGCTGAAATGAAATCGTCCCGCTCCACAAACCACATAATGGATGACTGATGGGTAAGCTTTGTCAGCTGGCTCCTGTAGGGAGGGAAAAAAACACTGAAAGGGAAAGGAAAGAAGCAATCGACTGAATAGCAACGGAAAGAACAGGGTGAAAGTGAAAGCTGACGGATGGGGCTGCAAATCCCCCCATCCCAAGACCTATTTGTCAACAAGGTGGAGTGGGGTGTGTGTGGGGGGACCTCTCGCTGTTTTCAGATGGTCATTGAGAGTGTCTGGCCATAAAACAGAGCAACGGTGCGGCCAGCTGATGATTAATGGCCATTTTCAGTGGCGGCCCAGACGCTCCTCTTTAATGCAGTGCCTTGAAAGTGAAATTGTTATTAAACGAGTCGGAGGGAACGCCAGACAACCGTTTCCAGGGAAGGGCATTTCTCTGTTTTGTGTTCATAATTTTTCATCAGATGGCAACAATCACATTGGGTGAGAAAATTGATTGTCCTCATAAGACATATAGAGAGGCATATCTGTGGTGCGTATGGCACCTGGGGATTCAAGTCGTACAGCGAGTCCCAAAATGTGAACTCTTTGTATTTAACCTTTTATCCAGTCTTAAGTGTGTTTATATTAGATTGTGCTGTATTGAGGGGAATCCTGTCTGTCATGCAATCTGCCAGAGACAAGCTTATCTCATTGCTGAAAGGATAATCTGAGCCTACAGTCTGTAACCGCAAGTGAAATTGTGATTATCTTCAAATATGAATTTAGCACGGGGAAGATATGGATGCCATAGCTGGCCATTTATTAAATTTAACAGCTGCCAAGATGGCTTGGTCTGGAAAATCTGGCAGAATGTGGGTACTTTCTAAACCTATCAGAAGCACTGTCTAGCTTCCAGACCCTGAGTTTTAAAGGCCGTCTCTGTATTCTTTCCTATTGCTCATCATATACCCGGCGGTAATATGGAAAGGAATCTCATTAGAAAGGCAATTAGCATGTCATATCAATTGATGTATAGGTCAAAGTCAACAGATATCATTAAGGTAGCATCGGGACTAGGGAGTAACTGTCTCCCCAAATCAATGCTTCCAATGATGGAAATAATTTGTTATTTAGAATAGTTATTTGGTGTAACGCAGGTGAACACAGTGAGCTGAAAAGGTCCTGTTCAGGTGTATAATGGTAAGTCCTTTTGGGCTGCATTTTCTTGCATCAATATACTCTTCAGTATACTCGTTTGCGTATAGTGGTCTGTTCCAGGAAAGTTCCATTGTTAGTGAATGTGGGGGAGGAGGTGTCATGTAGAGTGTGGATTACCCTGACCCTGAGGTTGCTGATTCCGACCCCAGATTGGACCATGCTGCTAGATTCCTTGCCTGAATTGTGTCTCATTTGTTCAAAGAAAGTGGATGATGTAAAATAACTAGCTTTGCAAATGTAAGCAAATTGATTACAAGGGATGACAGTCTACAGATCCTGTTTTAATGGTCCCTGCATTGCACTCTATGGAAAAAAGAGAAAATACGCTCCTCTTTTTAAAATACATATCAGAACATGCCATGATTTACCCATCAAAATATTGTGATTAACAGTGAAATCACACATGCTGTGCTGCTAAAAAGATTAAAGAAAACATCTGATCAAATAATACATGTTGCTGAAATCTCCAACTTATTTGACAGGTAAGATTCCCCAGAGGAGTTCTTGAAGGGTATTGAGCAGTAATTGGTGTCAGATGTTAATGAATCATACTTTCAGTGGTGCTTCTGGAAATTATGCATGGGACAGTCACCATGGAGACAGCTGAGGTGTGGCTCTGGGTTGATTGAGATGTGTGTGTGGGTATGACAGAGTTCCAAACACAGAAGAGTCAACTCTTTTTACCTACCTAACTTTACAATAGCCTGCCATTGGTCAGATCAAACCACAATGGAAAATAATGGTGGATGATACCTACAGCCCACTGGCCGCAAGATGAACACTTTAACAATTGTTCAAAGAAGAGCAGAAAGAGATGAAAGATGATTAATAAGGTTATTCATGTTATTTGAAAGAACAAGGGGTCAGGTGTGTGTGCATACATACTTGTAGGTACATGTGTATGTGTGCAAGTATACGTATTTGTGCCTGAGCATATAAGCATGGGTGCGCATGTGTATGTGTGTATATGTGTGTACACACATGTATATGGGCACTAGCATGTCATACGCGCATCACGTCTGTGTGTTGTGCATGTACATATGCAGGTGTGTTGCTGTGTGTGTATGTGTGCGTGTGTGTGTGTGTGTGTGTATGTGTTTGCCTGTGTAAGAACAATGGCTGAGACATGCCTCAAGGTGCTTTAGTCTGGTATGTGCCAGGGCTCATTATCGGCGCTTTCCACAGCCCTCAGAGATTCAGCATTCCTACAGGAGCTTGTTTGCTTAAATTCCACAGCCTCTTATTTCCCAAATTTTGCCACTGCTGCTCTGTAGTATTTTTAGTTCAGTGGGGGAACCCGCCACCTGAACCAAACTTTCACCACCCAGACAGACTTTAATGAGACAGGATGTAAAAAAAAAACGCTCAGGGAGAGCAGATGGAGGCTGTCTTTACAGCATGATCAGTGGGATGATTCCTTTGTGTCCACGTGGTGCTGTCAGATCAGACGTGACCAAGCCGCATAGTCTGTCGTCTGGGTTCAAAACTGTCATTCTCCAGACAAGAGAACACCTCATTACAGTTTCATCTTGTGAGAGGGAAACAAACTGTGGACACCAAGCAGTATGACCCCACACCCACCCCAGAGCCCCAGTCTTATCGAGGACGAAATGCATTGGGGCTCAGCTGTCTTCTTGCCCTACAAACATCAGAAATGCTGTGTCTGCCGGCCTTTATCTAGAAGCAGGTCAAGAGTCTGCTTTCTCTCTCAAGCGATTTCAGATGAAGACATCCAATGAAGCTGGCTTAACCTGATATGAATAATTACTCAATTTAAAAAAGGATTAAACAAAAGATGATTGTTTTGGAGGTCATTTGGACATTTTGGCATGCAGTGATATGTGTGGGGAACACGCTGAGAAACTGAGTCACAGAAGGGGGTTACGGATTGTAGGACCTCTGCCATACGGTGACAGCACAGAAGACATGTTTTGCCTCATTACCGTATCAACAGCAGACGGTTTCACAACCCTGAGATGGCTCAAGCCCTGTGCCAGGTCTCCAGGGGGGCCGCACATGTCCACTTCCTGTCAATTCTCCAGCACCCCTAGCCAATAAGCCCCTGGAGTCAGATGGAGGACTTGCTGAGCATTTCAGCTTTGTGTGATGCTTTTTGATGTCTCCTTCATTGAGGAAAAAAAAACCTTTGAAAATTCACCTATTCATTACACCTCAGTGCCACTCACTCCTGTCTGCTTCGCTGGGCCTTCCGTGTGGTGGCACCTTCGAAGCTAATTAAAAGCTAGCGTCAGTCCAAAAAATTTCAGAGGCATCCCCGATTTGCATATTCATTAAACTTGTTAAACATTAATTTGTGATAGTCTTGCTGTTGGTGGCTTCTAGATTAGACTGCCACTGTGTTGACTGCAACGGCCGACCTTCCGTCAGAGAGCATGGCAGCCTTAATCTACAGTTTTAATCATTCCATGATTTTCTCATTAACCAGATGCTCGGGAAGAGGGGGTGGATCGCCTCTCCCATGACCTCACAGGACGCAGGGGAGATTTTCACTTCTCACTCACATAACAGGGACTGGGGACTTATTTTGGTCAGCTTTCAGCACTCTGAGGAACAGCCTTTCTTATTCCTGTGATGGCTGATCAGGGGGTTTCGAAATCATCAGAGACTCTAAGGCTTGACTCTCAGGTCTGATGAACCAGTCGTGTGTGGTCAACCTTGCAGTAGATGAGGCAGGGCTCAAGTGCACAGCTCTGTTGGCCTCTCTGAATACCCAACTCCCATAGCAAAAGGAGGAAGAGCCCGTGTTTCACGGGGGGAGCCCATCTCCCATTGCGATGGACGGAAGAGTCCATCTCTCCAGCTGGGGGGTGGAGAAGCCAATCTCCAACTGCAGATGGGAGGAAGAGCCAATCTTTCACAGCAAGCGGAAAGAACAGCAAATCTTCCACAGCACGAAGAAGAGAAAGCCCATCTTCCACAACAGTGGGAAGGAAGAGCCCATCTGTCACAGCTGGGGGTGGTACAGCTCACTACAGAATGATGATGTCAGTGACCTTGCCTGACGTACTGCAGCTCCCAATGGCATTACCGAAAACCTGGTGAGAAGATATACCTGCCTATTCGTCACATTATGGTGATATTTTCATTTATACCTGCAGCACTCTTGGTGTTTCTTGTTGTGACTACAGCATCAAAGATAATTTCTGCATACCTGTATTTTGTATCTCTTCAGAAGTCACACCTCAAGGTAACTTTGACTGCTTGCATTTACACATTGTTCATGGGTGTTTTTCTTATCCTGGCGTATTCAGGTTAATTGCATTCTTTTGAAATTTCACACCATCCCAACCAGCATATGAATCCCAGAGCCCCATTTGCAAGTCAGCACTACTGACACGTTATTACCAGTCAATATTCACTCGTACTGTACGCCCCAAATGAGTGAAAATTGGAATCAGCAGTCCACAATCACATATTCACCAAATTGACATTGACTCGTATTGCACGTGTTAGCCTTCTGGAGCGCAGTCTGACCTCTGGATAATGAGAGTATGGGGAGCTCCGGCTCACACAGCATTCCTCCCTCTGAGCAACAGGATTCACAGATTTGTCGGCATGTGGCATGGGAGAAAAAAAACTATTTCTGGAATTAGTTTAATTGGGGGCCTTAATGAAGCCAGCAGACCTTTGGGTGTGGGTATGGGTGTGTGTGCGTGTGTGTGCGTGTGCGTCTGTGTGTGTGTGTGTGTGTGTGTGTGTGTGCGCGTTCATGCATGTGTGCGTGTGTGTATTTGTAATCGTGTGTGTTGGTGGATACCTGGGTGTATGCATGTGTGTTTGTATGTGTGTGTGTGTGTGTATGTGTGGGTGGAGAACAGTGTGTATGTGTTTGTGATGGTATGTGTATGTGAATAGGTGTGTGTGTATTGATGTTCTAAAATTACGCAAACACATTCCATCAATAAACTAACATGCTCACAGGCCTCCTTGTCATGCTTTGTCATAAACAATGAAAAAGCTCAATCATCTAAGTAGTCTTTTCAAGAGAGTATCATGCCATGTATCCAAAATTTTTCATTGCTGAGAGTAGAGGTTTGCATGTCACCAAAAAAGACCCTGCATTCAGCCTGTGCACCTGCTATAGATAAAAACGCATTCCAGAAACCATTGACGACCTATAGCCCTTTTAGCAAGTAGCTCCTTTCTCATGCTGTTTTGGCTTATGATGTGAGGCAGTGGAGCTCTCATACAGATGTATCAAAGACAACCCTAAGCGCTAACCTAGAGGATCCATTGGGTCACGCTGTCTCAGCCCACTTCCCCTTCCATTCCCTTTCTCCCTCTTTCACCAATAAAAGAAAAAAGTTACAAAATTGAAACAGAAGAAAAAATTCCTCTGGGAATCTTGTTTCATAAAGAGTCATGGGGCGGCCTCGGGCTGTCATGTCTGATTCATGGGGAGCACTCAGTGAACAGAGACTTTGCCGTTTCTCAAATGAAGTGTGAGTCCTTGGCTATAGAGGAGGCCCAGGACATTTGACCTCAGTTTATTTCACTGTCTACCTCTCATCAGCAGCCTGGAGCACTTTTTAAATATAATGGCAAAGTAGCATTAGAGATGAGTGACCCTTGCCTGTGAGATGTGCCAAATGGAGCTAATGTCTCCTATACCCCACATGCAGGCTGGCTACCATAAGGCCTAGAGCTCTGCCAGGTAGGCAGTGCCACTGGGCGGTCACAATGTGCCTGGCAGTGACTGGCCTGTTACTCCTTTGACCAGCAAGTTATGAAAACAGACACACACTAAACAATCCAGGTTTTTAACATGCATATTAGACTGTCATAATAAGTGCAAATGGCCACCCAGAATTATCTTTCATGTGGGATGACAACAGCTTGGAATAGTGGAGAATACTTTGGTGTGAGCGAGCCCCTCTTGACCCCAGCAGAACAAGTTTAACAGGGTTCAGAAATGATATGCGGACACACTTGCACAGTCTGCAAATTAAAATTCAGCCACTGCAACAAAAAAAGAACCTTACAAAAACAGAACCTTGGCTGATGTCATTTCTTGTGGATACCTAAGCTGGGTTGTTGGTCCCTGCCCCCCTCCTCCACATCATAATCAGATAATTTCAGGCTCCCATTGTCACTCAGCACCACAGGCCTACTCCAAGCAACCACTCTTTCTTCTTCACTACACGCTGTGTTCTCAACAGGACCTGAGCTCTGAACCCCCATCCACCCCGACCCCAGCACTATAATAATATATCTTGAATGGATCAACATCACCCCCCCAAACCACACACACACACACACATACACATACAATCTCTCTCTCATCTTTCGCAGGGATAAATCACAGAGAGATCATTTCACTGGGTAATAAATTCAGCCTTGCAGCTGTATCTATTAAGCTCTTTATTTTCCTGAACCTGCTAACATATATACCATTAACTCTCCCGGTGATGCTGTCGGCAGTATATCTCATATTACTGCAAATCTACAAGGACATTACTGTTGGTTGTGCAGTGATCCCATGCTGAATGCAGGCATGTATATTGAGTCCTCACATCTGAATTACCATCTGGAGAAAATGCCATTATCATTTTGATATAGAAGTAGGAGGGTTTTGGTTGAAATGCATTTGAAATGCATTTGCACATTCACTGTTGGCCATTTACTCTTGGCTCCTTCTCCCGCTGAGTGGTATGTCGGGTATCAAATGGAAAACCATCATGTGGATGTAATATGCAGGTCACAATAAAAACCTGTACCCACTTGTATACTGGACCCTATCCTCATTAAATTTCAAATGAGAGATATTGTGAGAAGTTATTCATGACACACAAACTGAAAGTATGTATTGGTGGTTGCATTGCTAAAAAAAAAGTCCCTGTCGATTATTGTGTATAATGAATAAAGAGTGGACACACAACAGCCCTAGGTAACCCCTGTAACAATGACCTTATAACAACCTGGCCCCAATAAGACTTCTGCTTTTCAACAATTAGGCAAATCCCCTCTCACGAGAATTTTTACCCATCACAGGGCACAGGTTGTGCCTTTTTGCTGGACTGCACTCAGCCCCAAGTGACCAAGTGCTGCAACGAGGTAGTCTATCTACCCACAATTCTTCCAACAAACAACAGTTCTTTGATAGCCTCCTGTTGTTCATCATATTTTCTACTGTATTACCTTTCCAGATCCAACCTGTTTTAAAGCTTTGCTCCCTGTCGTAGGAGCGTAGGTGCAAACATATTGACATTTGAGTTAATTGACAGTAAAGTGATTTTTTTTTCCAGCTGTGATTTAGAGAAATAAATCTGAAAATATAGGGCAAAATGGTGTGGTGTATTTGACCAAAAGGAGTAAAAGACATAAAGGGGTAGACTCTTTTATATTTGTTTTATTGCAAAGGTATAATACAAAGAACGCTTATTCAAGCGATCACGCGCTTAAGATATGGGAACAGAGCACCATCTGCTGGTCGTGGTTACGGCTGACTTTCCGGGGGAGGCCGGGGGGGATTAATTCTCAAACTTAATAGCTGCAGCCTCATGACGACCCCCATAACGACATGTTTAAACATCCACCATTCATAGACGTCCACCCTTCATGTAATAATTATATATAAAAAATGACTTGCTTGATTACTCCAAAAATGACTCCACGTTTGCCCATTATGAACGTTGAACAGATAGTAGCCACTGGGTGGTGACCATGCACCATTAAATAAACGACGAGATTCTCACTGGAGATCCGGTGCTTTGTGCATGAGCTCATTTCACCAATGTCTGCTTAGTCAGATTTGGGTGTACGAGGAGACGTGACAGATGCACATGCTCGGAGTGTGGACTCACTCAAACATTGTTGTGGAATGCATACATTCATTTATTTTGTGCGCAAAGGGGTATACTACTACACAATCCGTGCAAAAGCGGTGGAACTACTTGAATTCAATAAACGCACGAATGAGGGCTGAAGAGCGCAAATCTCAGTGCGCCTCAACAGTGATCTGCTGTACATACAGCTAGAGCGCCGAACATTGGCACTTCAGTCGTATATTTCTGAGAATTGCGTTTAATTCATCTTTGACGGATCTCCGACGGAGGACGCTGTCAGGTGGAGAATCTCTTTTACTGACTTCTACTGCTTTAATCCTTCTCTTCGCAGAAGGGCTGATGAGGGGCTTAGCTTTCTATCCACGTTGTTGACTGTTCTCGCAGAAACCGGCAATGACAATGTAAAACTATGTAATGGCGCATTTCCCTTTATAAATGCATCTTCGAGGGGATTCGAAGAGCGGGGAGAACGTAATGCCAGGTACACAGCTAAACTGCTTTTTCATGTTAGCAAGACAACTTTGCCTCTGAACTATGGACTTGTGTTGGAAGTTACGAGGATGGGGATAATGAATATGTTTATAGTTATCAATAAATAAATACGCACATTTATGGGTATGTCTTTGACCAACTTGCTTAGTGAATTGCTCGTTTTAAAACCCCTTCGAACCTCTCCAAATTCTTTACACTTGGGACTAGGCGTCCTAGCGATTCCAAAATGGTGACAGCAAAGAGCGCGACGAGAGAATGAGTGGAAGCCGTTCCTTTTCGATTGAGGGAAAGCGCAAGCTCGCGATTCGTTGGCAGGGGTGTGCGACGGCAACGCTGCCTATTCAGCAACGTAAACCGTCTGTCTGTCTCCCAATGTCGCGTATGGTGCAGTACAGACATTTTCAGCAGTGATCTAAAAACTCGGGACAAGTGGCATCTCTGGATAACAAATAAACCATCTAATTTTCAGAGTTATGTATTGAATTAATCTCAAATCTGAGATCTGTCACTCGTTAGGATTTTTATTTTCGTTTTCTGCTGTGGAAAGACAGCCGGAAAAGACGTCCCATGAAATACACCGTTGTAATGTAAAGAATAATTAATCTGAGGTCTTAAATGTGTGTTTTGCTAGATTAGACCTGAAACTACACTTGATCACGTTTTCTCAGGCAAAAACGCAGGGTGCCGCTGTTCATACCAGCGATTAAACGGGAACAAGACAATCTAACAGAAAAAAATGTCTATTGTCCATATTGTTCACAGATAATTAATTTTAAAAATTTTACGACACGTTTATTCAAATGTTCAATTATGCAATTTTTAAAATTAAATATCATATTTTACTTAAAACCAACGTCTCGTCCCCTGTCTTTCTTTTGGCCACGGCTCCTTAGGCAAGTCTGTCATGCTTTTCGGCTGTAGCCATAACCCCCTTGTATGCCTGACCAAATCAGGGGCCATGCCTGCTCCTCTGATGCTGTACATTTGATCAGTCAGACGCTAGCACATTGGATCAGCTGATCGTCACTGGTTGTTAAACACATGCAATTTTATCAGCTTTGCCCTGATAATGTAAAACCTTAGTAGTATATTCTTGTGCCCATTGTAGGAACACCCAGAACATTAATATTTGACTGTTACTTTTCTGGTAAAAGCTTGCACTGTGCTAATTGTAGCGTATGGATGTTATAGTGTATAGTGTTTATACACGTATAGTGTATATAGTGATTATAGGCGTATAGTGTTTTTTGGGCCCAGGATGCCCTGTTTGAGTTTCTGCAGGTCTGGAGCCCAGTTGCTGGTCAGGTTATAGTGTACATCATTAGGTTATCTTCAGCAAGCTCTCCACAATTCTAATGCTTACCAGAACCTTGTAGCACACAACAGACAGTATCACATTTGTGTTACCCATACCAGAGGAGGACTTACAAAATACTAAATAGAGGGTTGTGGATAAATTTGACCCTTGTGTTTCCTGGACTAAAACTAATAATTCTGTAACAATATTACATTGCCCAGTGCAATGCTATTAAGATTAAGAGTTAAGAAGAGTTAAGAAAATTAAGAGTATTTTCTTCCTATTTAAACAGGCGTATGAAGAAAAAGTGAAGGCAAAGTATATGCATAGATGATACATATACTGATAAAAATGCGTGTGCTCACACATGTCATGCAAGTCCTGTCACATTTCACATAGATGCTATTTATATCAGAACCCATCACCCACCAATGTTAGCGGCCAACACCTGTAAAATCCCACAGTGGAGATCAGCATGGTGGTCAAATGCTGCAAAGTGAGGTGTCATGTTTTTCCGATGACATTTGCACCCTTCTCCTCAAACCTACTTACATAGGTTACAGCTTTTTGACATGTTACCCATTTATACAGCTGGATATTTACTAAGGCAATTCTGGGTTAAGTACCTTGCTCAAGGGTACAATGGCAGTGCCCCAGCAGGGAATCGAACCAGCAACCTTTCAGTTATGAGTCCTGCTCCTACCACTATGCTGCACTGCCGCATATGTATTTCCATGGGCCCATTCTGAAATAATTTGACAGAAGAACAGTAAGGACAACCTTGGTATAAAAATTTCAGCCTTTGAAAAACAAGCCTTAGATATCAATATGTAGGGATAAGCTACTGAAAGGGGCTTTCAGTAATGGGGATAAGAGGTAACAGAAAGATCGAAAGAAAGACAGAGAGACAGTAAGACCACAAAGATACAAAAACTGGTCAGAGAGAACATGAGAACTAGTTGTTTAGACCACAGCAGACAGAACTTGTGATAAACATACCACAGTCATGCTCCGTTTTTAATGCATAAGGTTTCATTATTTATAAAATGTTGCTGAGATAGCTCAGTGGTTTGCTTGGCAGTGGCCACCATCTACTTGATTTCACATTAAGTCTGTCTTTTGATCTAATATCTCATTTCCAGAAATGAGAGTTCTGAGACCTACAGCTTTTAGGTCATGCCCTGAAAGGACACGAAGCTGTAGTGTTCGAGTGTAAAAGCCATTAACTGAGGGGTTTTTAATTTCATGAGTTATATCCCCTTCAGTGATTTCAAATGACTGAGTGATTCTGTGCAAGACCCAAATGCTTTCATAAGGGAGGGTGACCACCCTGGAGGAGGGAATGGGGCAGGTAAAGAATGATGGGAGCACAGAGGGTGAGAGTGGGGGGGGGTTGCTGGGTGCTGTGAAAATATATTAACTCATGAAGGTTTATAAGAAGTTTTAGACTACTTCAGACAACTCCCAGGGGGACACTGTTCTTGTACATTTACACTTAAATTTATTCATTTGGCAGGTGCTTTTATCCAAAGCCACTTACAAGTCAGGTACAATACAACACAAGCGAAAAACCATACAGAGTCAACAATATTAGAAATACTGCATGATAAAGTTCCAAAGGTTGGCCAGGCGAGGTACCAACTAGCAGGTAAAGCTAGCGAGTGCGTTAAGCAATTACAATCAAACCATTACAACTAAACCATTACAGCCAAACCTTTACGTTTAAACCAATACAACCAAACCATTACACCAAATTGATACGTTAAACTATTACAAGCCAAACCATTACACCAAATCATTACGCTTAGACTATTACAGCCAAACCATTACTTTTTTTTTTAATATAGTTTAATAGGAGATGGGGGGAGGTGTTTCAGGTGCTCAGGTGAGAGCGGAAGAGCTGTTTTTTCAGTTGTTTCTTGACGACAGAGAGGGACTCAGCAAAACAGATGAGGTGTGGAAGTTCATTCCACCAACGGGGGACAACGGCGGAGAAAGTCCTGGATAGTGATTTAACGCCACGATGCGACGGGACCACCAGGCGCTTTTCCAGTAGCAGAGCGTAGCAGTCAGGAGGGAACATAAGGTTGCAGCAGTGAGTTCAGGTACTTAGGTGCAGTTTTGTTGGTCACCCTGTACGTAAGCATCAAGGCCTTGAACATGATGCGGGCAACTACAGGGAGCCAGTGGAGTGAGACTAAGAGGGGTGTAACATGAGCCCTTTTTGGCTGGTTGAAAACCAGACGTGCAGCTGTGTTCTGTATCAAAACCAGAGGTTTAATAGTGCATGCAGGTAGGCCGGCCAAAAGAGCATTGCAATAGTCCAGTCTTGAGATGGATAGGTAGGGCATGATTTTCCTGATATTGTACAGGGCAAATCTGCATGATCTGGTAGTCATAGCGATGTGGTCAGTAAATTTCAGCTGTTCATCAATCACTACCCCCAGTTTCCTTGCAGACCTGGATGCAGTCAGTGTCGTTGAGCCGAACTGAACGGTGATGTCGTGCTGGATTGTCGGGCTGGATGGGATCAGTCTTGGATAAGTTGAGTTGAAGGTGGAGCTCCATTCATCCAGGCTTAGGTATCTGAAAGACAGGCAGAGATCTGCCCTGAGACAGTGAGGTCATCAGGTTGGAATAAGAGGTAGAGCTGGGTGTCATCGGCATAGCAATGGTAGGAGAAGTCATGCGCCTGGATGATCGGACCCAGGGCAGCTGTATATAGAGAGAAGAGGAGGGGGCCAAGCACCGATCCCTGAGGTACCCTAGTGGTTAGCTGGTGGGGCTTGGACTCCCCTCCCCTCCAGGATACCTGAAATGATCTGTCTGTGAGGTAGGACTCGAATCAGCGCATGTGCAGTGCCGGTGATGCCCAGTTCAGCAAGGGTGGACAGGAGGATCTGGTGGTTCATGGTGTCGAATGCGGCGGACAGGTCTTGAAGGATGAGGGCTGACGACATGGAGGCAGCTCTCGCCGCCTGCAGGGTGTCGACAACAGACAGGAGGGCCATTTCAGTGGAGTGACCGGTTTTGAATCCTGACTGATTGGAGTCCGACAAGTTGTTCTGGAAGAGAAAAGCAGAGACCTGGGTGAAAACAGCTCGTTCAAGCGTTTTAGATAGGAACAGGAATAGAGAGATGGGTCTATAATTTTCTATTTGGGAGGGGCTAAGCGTAGATTTTTTTGAGCAGTGGGGTTACCCTAGCCTGCTTGTACCATTATGCAGGGTGCTTAACCTCAATGCCTTCACTAAATATCCAGCTGTATAAATGAGCAGTATGCAACAGTGTAAGCTATCTAAGTAGCCCTGGATAACAGTGTCTTCCCATGAAAGATATGCATGTATTTCAATACTATTTTACCACAAGTTGTGGCTTTGTATGGATCTTTCGATAAAACATGGCTCTGATGTGAACAGAAACAACACCATTATTTAGTACAGGACTTTGATTTTCTGTCTGGTTCCTACTGAATTCAAGTATTCACTACCACAATATTTTGTGCAAACTGCTTCCCAAGTGCACAACTCCCACAAGGGAACTTAAGTGAATTCATAATGTGAATTCACATGGTGGTAATAGATGTGCACAACTCTTCCAGGAAGTGCTTAAGTGGGGTCTAAGCAGATATCTCAAGTCTGAATCAGCCCCTCTGTCCTTCTGTTAATTTCCTTTGCAAAGTAGTCTGCTGTCCTTCCTCCTGAAAGAATAAAGAAATATCCTTTCTGGTTATCAGCAGCAAGGGCTAAGCAGTTCGATCTTGCCCACACTAATTCATCACTTATTGCACCTTCATCCCACTCACTCCCCCTCCCTTTGACTCAGTGCTGTTTTTGACATCAGTTTGACATCAGCTTTGTCTGGGTCTACCTGTAAAACCTATGTGTAATGTGAACAGAAATCCCCTTTATTGTTCTACCATTATTTAGTACAGAATTTTGTGTTGGTTTCCTACTAAATTCAGGTACTCTTACTTATTTGGAAGATACCATTATCCTGGGCAACTCACAGAGCTTTAGAAAATATAAAAAGAGAGAACAGTGACACAAACAATGACACATGTCATTTTCTTAGGTGCTGGACAGAAAGAAGTAGTGTTATATCAAAGAACAACCCTGCCCTAAAGAAGACAAAGCTTGGATTGAAGCATCCTGTGCGTACTGGCAAAATAAATTTGTGGTTTTTGGAGCAAACTGTGTGTGGACGTTTGGTTCTGCAAAAAAAGAAATAGTAAAATTAGCAAGTACAACATAACTTGGGTACCCAAAAAACAACACCGAGCCATCTTATCCAACTGAAATACAAACACTCAGTGTAAATCATGATAAAAGCTACCTGTCAGATATCTAGTATAGCTAGTATAACATAAAAAACAAGTAAGACAGAAAATGTGCCACAGGTCTGAGTTTAATGGATTATTAACACAGATCTGAGAACAGTTAGAGGACCTGTTTCAGTGGCCTGATTGAAGTGTTTAGTGTAGCTCATTCAGCCGCGAACAGGCCCTAAGATTGTGTTTGACTGAAAATGACAGTTTCAGTTACCGTAACAGCTGCTCATTGGTTTTTGCTGATGATGCCACTCAGGCAGGTCTCATAAACGAGAGTGAGGATGACTACAGGTTGGAGACTGAACATTTCAATCAATAGTGCACCAACAACTGGCTTCTGATAAACACCGAGAAAACCAAAGAGATGGTCACAGACCATAGTTGATAATGAATTGACATGGAATGCCAATACTGATGCACAGTACGGCAAAGCCAAACAGAGAGTGTACATTACACACAAGAGAGGTGGTCAGTGCGGTGTGAAAATCTTCATTAGTTGCATTTGAAGCATCTCATTCTCCAGACTACACCATACAGATGATAGCAATATATGATGATAGTGGTAAATGAAATACATTTTGTAGGGGTTCATACATGCAATGACACAGACCTACGGTCAAGACAAAGTCAGACAAAAACAAATGATTCAGAGAGACCACCTCAAGAGGCCAACCTCCAACTGTAGCTGGAAAGGGGAGGTGTTCACTACACATCAGCTGAATCGCTCCTAATATGGCCATGCAAGCTATGATACACAGCATTTATTTTTTTGTCATTTGCCCCAAGCTTTCCGCCAACTTCATCAAAGTAACTTCCAGGTGCAGTCAGCAGATCCAGTCATTCTCAATAGATGACATACCCGGTTTCAAATCCAGGACATAGGGCTGAACTTGAAATGGACATTCTGAAGTTGCACGAATTCACACTAATGTGAGCACCTAACGTGAGCTCTGGTAACACATACTAAAAAGTGAATAGCTATCAACTACCTTACATGGAGATGTAACAAATCAAGCTATATATTGGATTGGGTCATTCATTCACCACTCTAACAAGCCAGCTAGGAAATATTCTATAGTTTATTGGGATGAACAATCAGCCCTGAAAACCTGAACAGTTCAACAGCCATGACAGCCTCAGGTGAGCTGATTTCAGTCTTCCAATACACTCACAAGCAGTGGATTGGTTTTTCTGTTGGATGTTGTTTTTCACATTGTAAGTCACACAGTGCAGAACTGTGTAGTGGGCACTCATTGGAGAATATCCACAGCTCCACGTATATCACCTGAGGAACAAAGTCAATTTGGTCTACTGCTGTGGGATCCTGGTCAATATCAGAAAATGACAAGGCTGGTCTTGAACCTGGGGCATAGGGCTCAGCCTACACACAAAGTGAGGTCATTGCTAGCTGAGCCATTTGGGACCTGAGCTGGCACACCAATTTAATGGTTGATCATGGAGGCAGTGCAGCAGATGAGAGGTGGGACAATCACACATGTGGTTCCTGTGCAGTGGTTATGGTTGTAGGGGGGCGTGGGGGCGGAGGGTGTGAGACAGGTTAGGTCTATAAATATAGTTCCACCAAGCACACCATACTTATTGGAAGACTTCATTATTCCTTCGCTGAAGCTCCATTTCTCTTGTGGCAATGTCTCCTGCTGTGGCCGTTTTCCTTCTGCTGATGTGCTCAGGTAAGTCTGGCGTATCTTCTCTTACAATAACAGCTTTTCCAAAGTCACTGAGACCCTTGACACAAGTCTGTGTTATTGTTAATATATAACACTTAGAGCATGCATAACCCTGAACGCTTTGTTGTTGCCAGCTGTAGAACATATCAGATCCATTTGTTGATATGAATAAATTCTATTTAACCACATCTGCTGTTAAATTGCTCTTAGTCATTTGTATCTGCATTGGAGGAGTTTCCCCGTGTTTAGCTCTGGGCACACACACCCTGTACAGCCACTACATAATAAATGCTTCGGGAGAGTACTTGCCACCTACGTAATTAATACCCTGACTGACACCCTACGTCATTGCTTCAATTCTTGCCACAGAATCTTAGACAAAGATAAGGTCAAAATGAGTTCACTCCGTTACCATACAAATTGTTACATGTATAAGATACAAGTATGCACTAAGTAGAGTCGCTGTGGATTATGACTGGCAACTGTAAATAAGTGTTGTAGCAATTAAAATGTCAACGTCATTTGTGTCTATTTGTGTGATTACCCTAAGAATTACCTTTGCTGATAGCATTATGCAAAGATTTTCACTATTTTGACATAAAACTAGATTCACTTTCTTAACGTGCATGTTTGCTGTTTTCTGGCATGTTGTGTGCTGCTGAACTGCACAGCGACACAGAACAATAAATGAGTTTTTTTGGTTAGCAGCATTGCCTCTGGACGTTCAATCCCATGACTCACAGCTCAGGGATCACTCGAATGAGGATGTTCCAGAAGAGATGGAGGCTGAGGTAAGGTGCTGACACAGAGCTGCTCAATACATAAATGGTCATCGCATGCAGAGTCATTTTACTAATGAGCACAAAAATATTATGCGTCAGTGAGGGATGAATGCTAATTGATCTCACAATCTCTCTTCTCAAATAGTATTTATGCAGCATAAATGAATATGTATTAAATGTAATTTCGCTAACATTAGTCAGTGTTATTGTTTACACAGAACTGAGTCTCCCCTCCCTGCCCCTCTTTGTCCTACCTTCTCTCCCCCTCCCCCCTTATCACTTTCTCTGTTGTAGGGTACAGCAAAAATCCCTGTTGTCTGTACAGTTTGTAAGCGCATCATGGAGTCTGTGCAAAAGAAGCTGTCTAACGATGCCTCTAAGGTAACAGCACCCCCTACTCTTTGCTTCCTGGTGCACTGTGGGACTTGTAGTGGGAAAAACGGTGGCAGTGAGGATGTGTGTGTATCAGAGGAATGCATGCACCTCACCACTACAAAAATTCTGTGGTTGCTATTGTGGAGGTTAAATGCATAATTCATTGTTGAAGCTGGATGAAAAGGGGGTACAAGTGAATATATTTTAAATATATTTAATATATCAAATAATATACATACACACATGTGCACTCAAATGGATTGTTGAAAGTGACATTGATTGGCATAACAGCTCTAGTAATAAAGGAACTGAGCCTTTCAGCCAAAGGTTGCAGGTTTGAATGCAAAGTTGGGCGTTTCAGTTCATCCTATGAGCAATACACCTAACCTAAATAGCCTCAAAGAAATATTCTGCTGTGTGAATGGATAATGTGCATTGAGGAAATGCTATGTATGCTGATGAACAAACAATGGAAGTAAATGATAATAATATGCTACACTGTGACAGTACGCATTATTGCATGGTCAGGGTCACTGAGCTGAAGGGTAATAACAAGTGTCATCCTTAAAGGACAATGAAGTGAAATTTGTTTTCATCTCTATTTCAGGCAGAAATCATTGAAAAGCTTCACAGTGTGTGCCAAAAACTGGGTCCCCTCAAAAGTGCCTGCAAGAATGTGGTCAATAAGTACCTCAACAAGCTGGCGGCTGAGCTTGCCTCACACGATGATGCTAGAACAGCCTGTGTCAAACTGAAACTCTGCAAGTAAGCACTGATTTCTCAACCCTTTCTGCACTGAGTTACCTTTTGGAAGACATAAACAGCGGGTACTTATTGTACAATGCCAACAGATATAAGCTGAAACAGTGTCTTAATTAACACTTGTCGCATGAGAGTTCTCTGAAAACGCAGCACTGAATCAACACGGGGCAGCTCAATTTACGGTCGCAATTCAGACTTGTAGACTTAATAAAACCAAACTACAATTGAATAGTGGAAAATACAGCATGCACTTTAATTATGTATAAATGTGGAAACAGCGGATGCATATTGATGCATGGGAATCACCAAAGGGGCATCTCAAATGTGAACTTCCACACACACTATTACAAGGTACAGCCCCTGCTTTCTAAAAACACTTCTGAGCGTATTTCAGTGAGAGAATGTGGGGCTTCCCCCGCAGTGGATGGTAGGGCTCCTTATCAGACAGCAAAGCCAGTCACGTAGTATCAAATATTCCAAAACCTCAAAAACTTATACAAGGATGATGCTTTAACAAATCAGCCAGGGTTCCTTGCAACTCCCGGCAACTCACCAAGCACCTATATTTGACTAGTTTTCATCAGTGTGAGATGCGCTGCTCCTCTAGTCAGCGCTGGGTCTTCTGTAGATCTGTCTTGTGAAAAAACAAACTGATAGGTACAGCTGTTGGCACCACTGGGGAGTGAAGCAGAAGCGTGCATGTGCCTTCCTTCACTACTTCCTGTGTGGGTCCTGCAGGCCAAATGATTATTCACACCCAATGCTCAATGCATTCATGTGCTTACCACCAAGAGGGCAGAGAGCGTGCCCACAATACAAAGAAAATGAAGAAGTTGCATTAGCAACCTTTTCTTTTTAACAACTGCATCTGTGCGTAGTTTTTAACCCCTAAAAACGTGTAGGTTTTTGAAAAGGCCTTCATGTTTCAGGGTTTTACTACATGTCATATGGTGATATATGCATCTTAAGCATCCTCTACCAACTGCTTAATGTTATATACTATGCAAATATAACATGTATGCATGTCAGAAAGTTATTTCTTTCTTCCTAGACCAAAGGATTTCTGGGAAGAGGCATGAAAGGAGCTGTTTTTGGAGGCTTAATCTGCTGATACATTCAATGAATCAAACATTATCAGAAAAATATTTCCTATCACTCAATAAAGCTTTAGCAAAATTAACCATGTATGTCTCATTCTTTACCTTACAACTTTGTTTAGCCTTGTGGGTAAATAACCATGCAGAAAAAAGGATGCCAGATCCACACCAAAGGTTCCACTGATATACTGCCAGCCTTCTGTCACCATACTGCAGTGCCCTTACAGAAACATTGTAAGAACATTACATTATTGAAGCCAATTTGTTCTGCCATTCTGGGATCTTGGTACTGTTGGCTGATGACACTCCTGTGAGCTGAAAAAAAAAACATGAGCCATAGCACTCTACCTACACTTGAAACGGGTAATTTGCTGATTAACCGAATAAGTAATTAAAGGGCATTGTTTTGTATTCCATCCATTCATGTTTAAAGCACCACTATTCTTTGGTTGATTGTTTGGCCTTACTGTGATAGGAATTGGTGGTGTGGAACTGGGGCATTCATAGCAACTATCACCCCACTACACAGGCACACACTAGCGCAGACACATTGAGTGCAGTTTTTTTTTTTTTTTTCACAACAGACAATAGTTTTCTGGCAGAAGAAAAGGTGTTTGTGCATGTGCAGGAAGCACAATGTAGTCATGAAATTTTCCGGTGTATATGTGGTATGTTAATTCAAACCCATCATGCGAATTTACCCTAGCACATTTTATTTTATTCGGACACCGTTTATTAGAGCAGTATAAAAGCAATGACATTCCACTACCTACACATCACTCACTCACTCTTGGATTGGCAGGAACACAATAATCAGCGAGGATGATCTGCCTATTCCTCTGCTCTCTGTTGGCTTCCTCTGGTAAGGTATATCTCTGTACTCTGTATGTACAAAATTTACAGAAGTAAGAAGAAAGCAATCTATTAAAAGCATAACAATGCTATTTTGGACTGAACAGTTTTTCTAGCAGTTTTCTTCTACCAGATCCTGTGTTTTGAAAAGCATCGGCTCACTGTGTAGACATATTTATTAGTTATAAGATATTATATTGAAAAGAATATATAATGAAACAGGCGTGTCTGATTTACATTCCTGAAAATATCCTGCAAACCTTTGTATTTTTACTGCATGTTGAAATCAGTAAGGACAGAGAGGAGGGAATGCCTCTCAACAGAGGCTGGATTATTAGTTAAGGGTGGAGAGGAGAGCTGTCTCTTCTTTTCTCAAAGGGGACCTATTTTAATGACTTACCAGGGCACATTGTAATGGGAGTATTATTGATGATGCTGAGAAAAGTGATGTACAGTTGGAGATCCTGTTTGATTTCCATGTGACCTAACAGTCGCAAAATTGGAACACATTTCAAAGGGTGATGAGTCACAGTCTATTATTTTGCCAAGCTTGACTCATAGGCATTTTGATACATAAATATGTGTGTCTATGGGTGGTGTGAATCACAATGGGCCAACACATTTGTAGGGGGACCTTTTGCGCAAAAATCTAGCAAGGGGACAAGATTTTGCCTTAGATGTTGATATGCAGTTTCTATGAGAATAGTTATAGAGGGGGCTTAGTAGTGAGCTCCTAAAATGAAAGGGAAATTAAGGCACATAGACAGGGTGAGCTTTTAGGGTTAGGTTTAGGCTCAAGGCTAAAGTTAGGGTTAGGGTTACCATAAGTTCTACAGTTTGCTTTGGGGTTAAAGTTAGTCTTTGTGTCAGCTCTAGAGTTTGTAAAATACAACGACAAAAGGCCTAATTTTTCTTCAGTAAACCAGAGGTGCACAAATAATATTTTAATTTGGTCATTCTTACTTAATTTGCTCAACAGCAGCCTTTATCCAAAGCTATACACGTGAGCCCAAAGCTTATCTGTTGCTACAGTTGGATATTTCGTGAAGCAATCCAGTTTAAGCACCTTGTTTCAAGATACCCCTCCTGAGCTTTAGCCTGCAACCACATGGTAGTAAGTTCAATTCAAAAACCTACAAGCAAGTCCAAGTTCATTGTTTTTTTTTAAGCTGGCCAATTTCTTTTTATCAATTCCTCGATAGTAGATTATCTATAAAAAATGTCTCTCTCCACAGTTTTTGCATTCTCGTGGGAGTACAAGACGTCTGACTTCAAGGAGGTGGACAACAAGGTGAGAGCACAGTCCTTAGGCAAACACCTACATACAATATTGGAGAGATTACACACAAAGGCCCCTTCCAGTTCAGCGGAGCAATCTACACCCTCAGCCTGAGCAAAGTGTGAAGATGGGATCGTGGCTGACTTGTGACTTGTGACTTGTGACATTGAAACTATTTATATCAGGGTGTGCTTGGTATAATCAACTAGTGTTTTTTACTTCTGCCAGCTGTACAATACAGCAGTCAGGCAATAGGGGTAGTGCTCTGTGCTTGGCTAGACGTCCCTCTGAAGTTAGAAACCCGATGGTCATGAACATCTTTTGGCATTTGATGTAATATATTATATGATCTATTTTGTATTTCCCAAAGAAGGTAGAAAGTAGACAAACCAGGAACCCCAAAAAGGCCCAAGTCACCTTTTGTCAGTGGCTTAGTTGTGATATTTTTTGTAATTAATTTAACAACAGCTACATTGATTGGTAAACATACTCAGCTAACTTAAGTCATTTTTATTTACGCAGAGCTCAATCTCCTCTTGTTACTCTTTCTCTCTCCCTCTCTCTCTCAAAAGCTGCCAGAGGATGAGATTGGGGAACAGCTCCCTGGTAAATGCTGGCTGTGTAAGTGGGTTATGAAGAAGGTGAAGAAAGTCATCTCCAACTCCGCCACTCAGGTGACAGCTCCAGCTTTGTATTTCCTGCGATTTCTGTCCTGTTCTCCCAGGCCCCCACAATGTTCAAAACGCAGTGTACTATTCTTCTCATTTGAGTTTCTAGTGGTTTGCTGTGAATTTCCCTTTTTCAGGATGAAATAAAAGAAAAGCTGGGAGCTGTCTGTGACCAAGTAGGTTTCCTAAAGAATGCATGCCGTCAATTCGTCAATCAATGGAGTGATGTTTTGATCGAGGAACTTTCAACGGCAGACAATGTGCAAACAATCTGTGTCAATGTAAACGCCTGCAAGTAAGTGTTTCCACTGAATTTTGAATGAATTGCAATTGAGTTTTACTTGAATATATTACACTTTCTAAATAATGGCATCCATGTGATCACCTATGGAAAGTGCCAGGCACATAAATAAGTGTCCATGAGTTAGCACACAAGTTCACATGTGTGTGGAAAAGCTGACTGATCACAAAGACTTACCATAGCTCTGACACTGTTCAGAATGCGTTGACACTGGGCTTTTTGTTCACACCGAACATTCATGTGTTCCACATCTCCACGTGTAAATCATTTCCTCTCTTGCATGTGCATATAATTTTTTTTTTTTTTTACATTCCAGGAGAAAGCCTTAGATCAAGGTGCCAATGTGAGCAAAGACAAAGATGTACAACCGCTGTATTGCAACTACTTTTATTACTATTATTTTCATATCCCTATTATGCCTGAAAAAAATGCATAACTTCTATTCTTTACTATGAAATAAAGCATGTTGAAAACAGGTCTATGTGGATGTTCTTTGCAAAACTTTCATAAGGAGGTTTACCATCCCTGTAAATTTGAGAGAGGGTCAGAGTGGCATTTATGCATGTCAGAGCATCTGAGGGTACCAATACTGCCAGAGTCCCTCACAACAGCCATCAGCATGAAAATATAACTTCATCAGGGAAATGTTTAAAAAGGGAAAAGCAACTTTATCATTTAGACACTCTAACAACACCAGAATAAACAAATCAATCATTGAAACTTTTTCAATATTCACACTAAATATTTCATATTCATCACAAATGTAAATCAGATTAATATAAACCATATTTCGAATCTTAACAGTCATAAAAATGGGGCACTCAATAAGCTGTTTTGAAATGTATGCAGTATATACATAGTCACTCTTAACTGCACTGCAATATTCTACTGTGGGTTGTTTCAGAATACCAAAATTTCCAAGTTATTTAACAAATAGTTAACAAATTCTACTGTTACGAGAACGATCACATTCACAGTTTACAGAGTGATAGGAAAAAATGGTTGAAACAGGGCCATTTGATCAGATAGTGGTTGGTGCAGTAGGTGCAAAACCACTGCTGTTTTTAATAGCCCCTAGTTGCCGGAGCCTGACCATTTCTGTCAACAGAAATAATTTAACAGAACCCCAAAAGCTATAAAAGGACAGGATTTGACATCTAACACACAGATCCATCAGCAGAGACACAATAATCTGCGACAATGATCCGCATCTTGATCTGCGCTCTTCTGGCTTCTACAAGTAAGTTGTCTTTATTACGATATCAGATTCATACCTGCAAATATCACCATTACTCACACACAACAACATCAACAACACACAACATCTGTAAGATGAAGACCGAATCCCTTTGTAAGAGGGCTGCTTCTTTTTCTTCTTTGGTTTCACGAATTGATGGGAACACTATCCTGACACTTCCCACCAGCTGTGGTGTACTGCTGGGAACACCACGAGATGTTCATTGAGGACGAGGACAATGAGGGGGTGAGTCTGTAACTGAGGGGCCAACAAAAGATGTCTTTCAGGTTTTAGGGCCACAGTGACCATTATCCACCACCAGGGTGTTGGCCATGCGTTTGTCAAACATGGGGGTAAGGACGTTACATTAATTATTTGTTTGACAGACACTCTAATCCAGGTTGATTCAGCCTGCAAGTCTAATTTTCCTCACTGTAACTTCACACTGCTGCCCCATTTGACCACTGAACTCAGCAGTGATCCAGGGCCAAGTTTGGAATGGAGCATGATTGAAGGTATTCGCAGAGGTGGACACCCCCACTTCAGAAAGTAAAAGTCCTGCCACGTATTTGTTCCACCCATGCACTACACCAGCTGAATTTAATTAGCACAACTCTTCAGCCAGGTAGAGGAGCTAATTAGTGAAATCACCTTGTTTAGTGAATGGCTAGAACACATACATGGTAGGACTTTTACTTTCAGGAGCCGGGGTGTCCACCTCTGGGTATTCGTCCTTCAGTGTGGATGAAGGTGCTGCAATAAACTCTCCTGAACTCTCCCTCTCCCCACTTCTCTTTCCGTGAAAAACAGACGGACAACGAGCTTGAGGTTCAGTCTGGGGCTGAGGCCAGGGCACAGCTCCCAGGGGTTTGCTGGGCATGTAAGTGGATTGTAAAGAGGATGAAGAAATCTTTTGCCATCACCAAAGGAACGACCCCGGTAATTGTCCAAGCATTTCATTCCAGCGTGGATTAAGCTGCCAATGCACATAGTGGTGCTGGGGAACCATTCGTGATTAATATGCTGTGGAATGTAGTGTGTGGTGAAATGCTTGGCTTTAGCTATCATGTCTACTTTTGTCCCCAGTTTTGTGATTTTGATTGAGAATATGGCCAACTTTAAACACAAATGTTTTAACTGATCTTGCAGCGTGATCGGACCACACCAAGTGTTGAGACCTCAAAAAAACAAGTGTCTTCTCTTAGCTGATACTTGTGACATTACTTTTTCTTCTTTCAGGAGGAAGTCAAAAATAAGCTGCTTGGAATGTGCGACAGGATCGGGTTTCTCAAATCCTTGTGTAGGAGATTTCTTGGGAAGGTTGCTGACAAATTGGCTGAGGAGCTTTCTACAACTGACGACGTGGCGACCATCTGCGCTAACGTCCATGCCTGCAAGTAAGCGCTCCCATTAGCTGCAAGAACATGTCAGTTGCAGTGGTCCTAACTGCAGTCTGTCCAGCTCTGTTATCATTCATCGCATTATCTACTTAGGAGACGGTCATAAGCAGAGCAGCCTCTAAAGCTAGTTTAAAGTTTTTTCTTACATACAACTGAATATTTACTGAAGCACTCTGAGGGAAGTACGTTTCTCAAGGGTACAACAGCAGTGCCACACATGTAAACTTTTGTCATTTTGGTTACAAGCACTGCATCTTCTCACCATGCAACAGTGCTGCCTGTCCTCTGATTGGCTTATTCCCACCTGGGCTTATATGAGCCTTGAGTTGCAACATACAAATGCCTCCTAGCAACTTGCCATCTTGGCACCTATATGTCTCTAATCAGCAGTAGCTGCAATGTAGTTCATTGTGTGGTTTTCAGTCTAAAAAGTAGCCTGACAGGGGTGGCCATTGGCATCATGGGGAAGTGAATCAGATGAACGCATGTGCTTTGCTTCAGCGCTTCCTGTGTAGCAGTTGATTGAACAAGGCGTGGTCAGCTGGTCATTCCAAAGTTGAAAAAAGGGAAAAATATGTAATCAACAGATCTAAGAGGCCCTAATGGCAGTACACTTCCCCAGCAAATTCAACTGCAGGCAATCAATAACAAATCATACTATCTTGCTCAAGGATGTAACATTGTTCCTTATGGGTTACTAGCCCTGCTTGTTACCACAACATCACGCTGTTGCTCCTCAAACAAGCACCTTGCCACTCTAATTCCTCTGTTTGTGAGTGGAAAATATCATTGGCAGATGTTGTGTCCTGTGTCCTCTCCTATGCACACCGGTTTGGGTTAAGGGTTTCAATGTCTCACAGAGTCAATTGTGTGTACAACTCCCACAGACTGATCACTGAGACAAGTCGAACTTTGATACTCTTTGTTCACACTGAACATTCACGTATCCATAAGCTCATAGAAGTAAGGTTGAAGATGTACAATCCTTGCATTGGAGCTTTTTTGTTTGCTTCATTATATACTGTATATCTGCTTTTGAAATAATTTAATATTTTTTATTAAATTACCTTTATTATTTCTTCCAGGAAAAGGCGTTAGATCAAGGTACCAACGTGCGAAAAGACAAAGATGTGCAACTGCCACATTGCAACTAATTGACTTCATATAACTGTTATGCCTGAAAAAAATCATGTGCGTAATTTCTATTCTTTACTATGAAATAAAGCATACTGAAACTCAGGTTCATGTGGATGTTCTTTGCAGGACTTTCATTATAAGGATGACTATCCCTGTAAATCTGAGCTGAACTGAAGAGGGTCAGACTGGCATTTGTGCAGTTGATTGATGCATGTCAGAGCAGCTGAGGCAGTAATAATCCCAGAGTTCAGCGTGAAAAGATAAGAGAATAAATAAAGCACCAAAACCCTTTCAATATTCATGTCCAATATTTCAAATTCATCACACAAAAAAATCAGCCTATTAATGAATCATATTCTTTCAACAATGTCAACCAGTCATCCTAGGACACACATTAAACCTAATAAAATGTGCATATTTATTATCAAATTTAATTACACTGTAATATTTTACATTGTTATCTCAGAATATGTACACATTTTAGATATTTAAGCATTATACACCTTCAGAAATAAATTATACTTATTAACATAGCTCCTTGATCAACAGACGAGGCAATCAATTTCAGAGTAAAGGAAATTATGTCCAATGAAACATGATCAGACAGTAAGACTAAAACAGCAGAGCTCAAAACCTGACCATATGCACACAGGAATCATTTAACAGAAGTCCAGAAAGCTATAAATGGTGCTAAAATACGTTACCCTGACCTCTCTCTCTCCCATTGTCATTATTGTCAGATCAAACGGCTCTTATGATTTGATGAAGGGACACTGAAAAAAACTCTGTGACCTCTCCTGGTGGGGGTTTTCGATCACTACGTTGGCTGATGAACTCTGCAATTACCAGTGATACGCAAAGATCATAAGACTATACATTTTTGCAAAAACTCCACACCACAGTGTGGAATGATGGACAACGTAAGTGACAAAATCAGAGCTTAGATGAGCTGGATGGCCACTGATCTTCGTTAAACTTCTCATGTTCTTATGTCGTCTCCAGACTTCTACTTCCCCATTTTACTAGCTTCTTAAGGTTGTCAACTACTTCCCCTGTTGTCTGTCTGACAGATAGGAGCACTGAAATCATGCATCAATAAAAGTCAAAAGAAATGGGACTCATGTCCCAGTGATTAGCAGCAGTGCTGGAACAATGGTGTGCTGGTGGCATTGGCTAGCAAGATGTAGCCTACAATTAGTCATATCTGAACAATGGTGGCGGCATCTAATGTTAATAAGACACGACCTAGCACCTAAAATTCAAGGAAGAGCTTGCTGTTCAATTTCATCAAGGGGAGATAAGTGAATTCTGGGGTCACTGGAAGTACTGCGGATGTGACATCTCTGTGAAGCACGGTGGATTAAACAATGCATGCGAACATGTGAAAACATAGAGACATGACAGAATTGCAATGATAGATGGAGATCACAAACCCACTGACTTTTTTGTCCAGATGAAAGTGAATACTATTTACGAATGCCGACATGCTCGTAACCAGTTTTACTTTTCAGCAGAAGTCAGTTGCCATTCCAGATTGCTTGTCTCTTGCTGAAGGCAGTTTTTCAAATGCACATGCACAAGAATGAAGACAACAGCTATTTAGAATATAGCTCTGGCCAACAAAATGCTAGTTTTTTACGTCTTGTGATTGACATCATCACCACAGATATAAAGCAGTCTCCATTTTCAATGCTAACGTAGGTAGAATCGTGACTTAGCTTATAGCATTGTCAGCCTATGAGGATTTTTTTTTTCTGTTGTAGCAGGTCAAAATATTTTCAACCTTGAGAACACTGGAAAGCATTTCAGAGAGCACTGCATAGCATTTGGGACTGACAGTGTTGATGCAATGACAGATGCATGGCATGAAAACGGGTCATATCCTGTGCAGCAGGGTCTTTCCTGTTCGTGAGGCTACCAGTGCTTATGCATTAGAGACATTTCCTTAGCTGTCATTCTTATCTAGAGGGACCAAACATTTGGGTTAAAGGCCCTGCTCCTTACCGCTCCATCACACTGCTGCAACAGAAATCAATGAAAAGAGAATAAAGTCATTTTTACCAGCCAGTTGGCATAAATTACACAAATATACTTCATTTCATGGATTCACCATTTACTATGTGTACAAGATGTTGAGGTGATGAATAGTAATTTTGTTTTTGATAAAACATAAACACTTCCAGCTTAATGTGTGCAGACTGTCCTGGTGACATTGTATGCAATCTTGAATGAATGAATCTGCCTCCATTGCATGCTTGAGCTGACCTGTTCCCCATTCTATTAAGGCAGAGAGTCACAGCACAGAACAGGAGATTCTTGTTCACTTATGCATAAACTTACACAAAGGTGAGGTTCAGGACCATGAGAGAGGAAACATGAACACTACATTAACACATACTGTATTATGGTCCCTGTGATGGACCAAGGATCTGAGGGTATATATAAACAGCCAAGTGCACCATGGGAATTTTCCACTATATGCAAGGGCATACTGTACTGATGACTGCTGCTGAACACCAGGTATTAACCATGAGGCTACGCTGAGAAAAGGAGAAGCAGATGCTGACACTTCTGGCACCACTCTGCATGAGTACACCACAACACCACAATGAACAAGATGCATGCAAACACAGGCACCACACCCCCCTGTGAACACGCTTACGTGTATGCATGCATACACAAACGTGCAGGCATTCATCTGCAAACTACCAAAAATCTGTTTGACCTTGGTGACCTTTCCTGAGGTGTGAGCAAATGTAATTACAGAGGTGTGGATGCTGCACACACGCACATAAGCTTGCTGTTCAATGCTGGTGATGGGTGCACACTATTTATATCAAATATGATCAAAGGTGCTTTGCAAAACGCAGCATAAAGTAAGGGTAATGTCCCTGAAAAGAATGGTGACTAAAGGATCAATCCAGTTTGAGCTGGCTTAAAGCGGATTGTTAAATGTGTAATGGGTATGGAACGTGAGGTTTCATTGTGTACAAACATTTAAAACCACAAGAACATTTGAGGAGACTCAAAAAAATAAAATAAAATCATACTGTCAACACTCATTATAAGAATACATATATACAATATATATATATATATTTTTAAATATATATTATATATTTTATAATATATATAAAAAATATAAAAAATGAAGCAAAATGATTCAAAAATCACCTGCAACCCATCAGCATTCAGAGTTTTTTCCCCATCACCAGTTGTAATGCAACTGTCTTTGAGAAGACGGTTCACAAGTTTAGTGCAAAACAGCTACTTATCTAGCTCACCATTGCAGAAATTTGACAGGGCAATGCTAAATCAACAGTTATGAACTGGAATTGTGGAATTGTATGTCAAGGAATTTTATGCAACATGAAACCACAGTCTTTGATTACTTTGTAACTATACTTGGGTATTGCACAGTTAAAATCATGTAAAAGCATGCAGACAGACAAATTCTCTTTCCATCTTTCCAACTGAGGCAATTACACAATGCTTCATTGATGCTGGCTTTATTAGCAGTGAAATGGCTTCAAACAATATTAGATAAAGTGATCATGAACCTAAGATAAGCTTTCCACAACACAGACACCGGTCACAATCTCTAGTAAAATCAGACTTAGCTCACTTCTGAAACTGGCGAAGCATGTTTACTTTTATTTGCAATGCGTTGACTTCCACCTCTAAACTGTGACATCACGGCAGCTGTTTGTGGATGGTTCGAGGTGGCTTTGCTGCTGGTTTCCCCTGCAGTGCTTTCTCAGGAAGAGGCCACCAGCAGAGACGGAGTGCCATGCAAATAGTCCTTGCACCCTGCATTGTCAAAATGTCGTGGATCAGCTGGCCAAGGTAAGTGTGGACAAACTTCTTACACAGCCACGCCGGCACACCAATGCTCCTGCAGGCTAAATGCAAAGCCCAGTTGATTTTGCTCTAAAGGAAGGAGAAGGAAATGTTGAAAGACAACAGACACATTCAAAGAGTCTCAATCCATCATCATCCCTAAATTAACTTTTTTTTTTACTTTTTTATGTAAAGACACTGTTGAAACATTGTAGTTATCAGGTTAGGATATAACGCATTAGCTGAGCTGCATTGCATTGTAATAAAGGAATACGTAGTTGTTAAGAAGTGTTAATGTCTAGGGTGCCAAATTATCTGTTATGAAATGGGTCTCACCTTGGTATAATTCCCAGTCATTTTACGAATCGCATAACGCACTACCTTCTTGCAGACGTAACAAATTCCAGGGATTTTTTGAGTGCTGTTCAATCTCTGTGGAACCAGTTGTAAGGCATCATCAACTCATAGAGTGAAAGTTCAGAGTGAATTAAAGGAACTGAACAGTAAGATTTCCTTAATGGAACAGAAGGTAACTTACTCTGGGATCAAAATGATCTTCTCCCTGAAGAGCAAGGTCAAATGCAGAAAAATCAAGACCTGCACAAAGACAACAAGGCCAGGCCAAGAATTTAAAGATATCCAGACTTATTAACAAACCCTAGATCTTCAGTCCCATTCACCAGTAGGTTTATGATTCATAAATGATACCAATATCAAAGTAATGCGCATTAAATTATCTTCATACGAACCCCGTATTTCAGGCCCTACATTTCATATTTATATCTCGTAACTGAGCTTAACCCTTGTCATAAGCATTCTCATAACATAATAACAATAACTTCCATAATGTTATGATGCATGTAATAATAAGCATTATAATACTAGTGACATAACGATTACAAAGAAAATCTGTTTTTACACTCTAGCTATATAGCTGTAATGTATGAATGCTTACACCAACCATCATTAAGCATTACAAAATTCTAATGAAAGGTATTACTGTTATTTAATAATGACTCAAATAGGACTGCATTTTCATGTGATAAGAATGAAGGCTTTTCCATCCAATCTTTTCAATGAAACTTAGCACATCCAAACATGAATTACTGTGCAGTAAAATGTGCCATTGTCCATACACCTCATAGCTGCTCACCTGAGAAGTCCAAAGGGAAGTCTCCCCCAAAGTCAGCATCAGGGATGTGCTTCCCAAACGCTGCCATGAAACAGAAAGCGAAAGTTTAACTCTACATTTTCAAACAGCGCTTTCATGATAGATAACATCCTTTGGCAGCACCCTGTTCTGGTGACATCAGGTGACTGGGCCTCTCTCAGGTGTGTGGGAAGTGAAGGGCTGAAATGACACACTTTCTCCTGCTGCGGGTGGGGGGGGTCGGTCAGCGGGGTTTCCTTATCACATAGCTCCCGGCACCCTGCGACTCATTAGGCACCTGTGAGTCCTCCCAATTACATCAGTGAAGTACCACCTATCCTCCAATTTGCACCCACTCCACAATAATGTATTGTTGGAATTGTAGTGTGGAAAAATAGTTGCATTTGCATGTGTGTGTATCAGAGAACTGTATTCGCCTTGCCCTGCCCTCCCACACAAGTGAAGACTCTCTTGCAGTGAGACAACCTCACTATATGTACATCTGATGACCACAAAAGTTGGGTAAAAAAGGGACAAAACTGCAAAAAAATCCTTACTTTATCCTCATTTGACAAAACTGCACTGTTGCCTCACAAAAAGGTCCTTCGAACTTCCCAGGTATCCTCATTTGTTCCCACCATATTATTCTGTCTGGCAAAAAGAACAGGTGGTCCCCCTGCAGCACTGCTGCTCACAGCTCACTGTGTGTTAGGATGGGTCAAATGCAGAGGATGCTGAGGGATCAATAAATTTGAAGTTTAGGACTGCATTTTATGACATAAAGAGCTTTTCCTTATTATGTCTGAAGCCAGTCCGTCCTTTACGACAAAGCAAACAACTCATCCAAACATGAATTATCATGAGTGTCTTCATCCATACACTCACTAGCTGCTCACCTGAGGATGTCCAAAGGAAAGTCTTCCCCTGGGTCAGTATCAGGGATGTGTTTCCCAAACACTGCAATGAGACAAAGAGAAAGGTGAACTCTGCACTCACAAACAGCCCTTTCATTATAGATTACAGACACTGAAGTGTATTTTACACTGGGTGTATTTACTCAGAGCATACAGTATCTTGCGAAATTTTATTTCAAACTGATAGCGTGTCTTTTCGGTCTGTGGATAATATTAAACAATCATATTAAACAATTCGACACACTTGTGGGATATCTTTTCCTTCATAAAATGAATGAATACACCATAAACACATTAAAATGACGGCCACTTACAAAAAAATACATGTAAAACAACATTGGACTTTTCTGTTAAAGTGCTTAAGTTGTACTCACCAGAGCCAACAAGGCAATAGCTGATCACCATGAACAGATGCATGTTTGAATTCGTATTGGCCAGATATCAGCAGGGACACAGATTTTATACCAATAGCTGTTACATCACTTATGGGTGTTTAAACATTTTTAAACATTATGATATACAGTAGCTGGCTGTTGGCTACACCCAATGAACAAAAATAGATAGGGTGTCAGAACAGTACCACTCAATTGGCATGAAAATTAACTGTAAAAAAATTAACAGGTAAAAATGAGGATCTATAACGAATTTTGACCTGTGAGAAGTCTCAGAGGTCAGACATGTTGCCATTGAACGTAGCTTATCAAAGAAGGTAAGTGATGACAGTGTGATGACAGTGGCAGCAGTGAGCAAGTGGTTCAGAGGTCTGAAAGGTTGCGGTTCGCCATTGAACGGGGCACTGCTATCAAAGGGCAAGGTACTTAATCCACAATTGCTTCAGTAAAAATATCCAGCTGTATAAATGGATAACATTGTAAAAACCTGTATTTGATGTAAGTCTCTCTGGATAAGAGCATCTACTAAATACCTTTAATGTAATGATTGTGTTGGGGTAAATATAAGGTAAGATATTACAGTGGGTGCCTTACAGGCCCAACTATGGTGGCACACATGCAAATAAAGAGCACAGCTTCATTTCCATTGACCACAGTGACCTACGGGCTAGTTACAGCTGACATGGGTCAGCCTAAAAAAATAAACTCAACTACAGAAGAATGTCAATGGCAAACAACTACCAACCAGTGAAACTGCTATCCAGCTAAGGAAGAACAATCACCTGGTCACTTACTAGAAGCTAGCCGACTATGTGGAAAATCAGTCCAACTTTACAGATTTAAATGTTCTGTTGCATTCATTGATCTGTATTGGGTTTCAGGTAGGCAAATCCCAAATAAATGATGGAAGCACTGCAAACACTCAGTGATATCACACCATACCAGCTTAGTTTTAGGACTAATACATTCTTTTCTTTAGTGCTTAAGGACAAATGTAGCTATATATTGTACCCTAGCTCCCTCCTAATTATTGGATGCTGTATATTGGATATTGTTGTACAAGATTGCTCAGGTAAACTACTACAAGCATACTTGGTTTTTATACAACTTAGCCCATGTAAAGACTTGTGAATAAGTTCAATATGATGCAACATGTCACTATACCCTGTTGTAATGTTGAGGGAGTATATGAGGGAGTAAATGGGTGAAAAATTTCGCAAAAGCTTTGACAGTTTACCTTTCAACATGCTGATCAACATGGCTTTGAGGAACACCAAGATCCTAACTCAGCCACAACTGGCTGAGGTGAAGTCCAAAGATTGTGAAACACATAAGGGCAACTGTGATTTCAACCTTTACCCCTGTTTCCATAAAAATTAACATTTTGGGAACGTGATGATGACAGTAGTGTCAAGTTTCATAAAAATTTTTGGAAGATATGAACATTTTAGGGACTGGAAATCACACAAAAATCCTGCTTTACTTGTAGCCTGTGTGACATTGACCTTTGACCCTGTTACCGAAAATTCTCTGTGTCTCCGAGAACAGTGAAGAGGAAGCAGATGGTCTTTTCACAGCAGTATGGGTTGAGAGATGTAGGCATAAGGTCAAAGGAAATGAAGGCGTGGATGAGGACCATGACATTAACAAACATGATAATAATAACCAAAAGTACTTACCATATTTATATAGCACCTTTCATACATGTTTGCAACATAAAGTTATTTAGAGATAATTAGAAGAAAAGCAAGTAAAAGCAATAAAAATAATACAAGGGTAAACCATAATTTAAAAATCAGAGTGGCAAGATATAAACAAATCATACTAATAGTGAAATACAATAAAAATTGGCAAAAAAAAACAAAGAAAGTGAAAATAATATTAAATATAATTAAAATAGCAATAACAATCTCAATCTCAATCTCAAATGCCACCTTGAAAAAGAATCATTTCAAATGAGATTTAAAAACTGGAACTTAGTGGGAGTCACTGACATATTGTGGCAAAGAGCTATTTATTAAGGCCAAAGATGGACACCCTATAAATTTCTTGGAATAAAGATGTTCTGTGTCCCTTGATTTTTGATAGAAGTGTATAGTGAGAATAACAGGTTGCAGAATAGGCCCTTATTGGAACATTACAAGTAATGGTTCTTTTACTTGACACATATCTCAATGCAACAGAAATTGTTTGGTTAGACAGGATTGGCTTTGTACCTGTACTCTGCACAATGACAATAAAGTTGAATCTAATCTAATCTAATCTAATCTATGTTAAGGCTGAATCATAGTCCTGTCACATTTAGAAACCACTGCAATAGAATTTTGTAGTCTTCTATATCACATCACCAGCATCAATGTGGTCTAAAAGACACAGCATGCTGAGATAACCACAGTCTGCATTTATCTGCAGGACAGTTACTACTTTGAAGAGAACAGTTTTGGTGATGTTGTGTGGATGAAAGGCTGTTTGAAATTTTCAATTTCTCAGGATTTTTTTTCCAGCACTTTACTGAAAAAAGGGGGACTTGGGCTTATTGTTGTTTAGTAATGACATATCTTAATTTGACCTCTTGAGAAATGTATTGACAAGACTGTTGTTCAACACTGTTGGAAAAATCCCTGTGGCCAGTGAATTGTTTACAGCAGCTAGTACATCACTGGACAGTTTTAAAAATGTCTTCGAAATTTGTGGTTAGAACAGGATCCAGTGCACTGTGTGCAAACTTCATCTGTGAAAAAGTTCTAGGTTGGTTCTCTGAATCAACCTGAAATACTCATTTGTGCTTTACACCATGTCACTGTCATGGTATATTGTCCCTGGTAGTCACAATTTAGTCTTGAAAGTAGCAAAGGAATGCTTCATAGTATTTTATTGACAATTCACAGGAAGTGATGAAATTAGATTCATTGCACAATTGACAGTAGAGAGAAGGACTCAAATTATTTTCATTAATTCATTTATTGTGCTGTACCTTCCACAGGAACCTTTTTCAATTCAACCGGAGCAGCAAGAGCAATGGTTATCTCATAGGTTAATTTAGGACTGAGGCCTACTCACATAATCAGAAGATTTAGATGTAGCAGTGAACTGGGCCTTTGGTATGCAGGGATTAGGATACATGTTTGATAAAATCAAAAGATTCTGTTAACCCTTTAAGTTCCCCCAATGTCAATATGCAAACTATAATTACCATGAATGATTACGTTGTCATATTTCAACACTGCCAATAGAAAAGAATTCAGAGAACGTAGCTCAGAAGATGAGAAATCATGACTGTGGACAGGAATACACAGAAAGTTGTTTCTATATGTAACAGCTGATCTCTCACCTCATCTGTTTGTCCTAGGCCTGTGGAACTGGTTGTAGTCATAGGGGCAGGCTTCTGTCAAAGGCACATGATCATCATCTTATAGCCAAGCTTCAGGCACAATAAAAAAGTCTACATTGAAAGTAATAATCATAAAATAATCAATAAAATCATTCATTAAAAAAGTATTGTTTAAACATATTCTAGCATTTAATAGACCATAGCTAACTTCAACAGAGAGTACAAGGGAGCAGTATCAGAGAAACAGCAGTGATGTTAACGTTCACTCTGTGTGCAAGAGAACTCACAGATAAAAGCACTTTGCAGTTTGGATGGGGACTGTTGCGTTTATAATAACTGGGTCTCGCCCAGAATGTGTCATAGTCGATGAAGGCGATGTGTTTTCTTTTGCACCAAACAAGCTAGGGCTAACTGCTTTGGGGTGTCTTTGGCACCAATTAAAAAAGATAAGAACTTAATACAAAGACTTGTGAATGACAGAGAAACAAATAGAAAACATGAAGGCTAGCTCAGCAACACACTTTAAAAAGACAAACAGATTTTCAGTTGAAGCGTGCTATAGGTATTCTGAGGTAGCCTATTCAAAACTCATTCAAAACTCACGGGATGGGGGTGGCTGTGAAAGATGCCTAGGATACAAAGTTATATATAGACAGCCAACTGCACAATGGGAATTTTCTACCATATGCAAGGGTGTACTGTGCTGATGAGTGCTGCTCAACACCACTTACTAACCATGAGGCTAACATGAGAAAAGGAAGATGTTTACACTTCTGCCATCAATTAAAAAAAAAACAGCCACTCTGCTTAAGCACACCACAACACCACAATGAACAAGATGCGTGCAAACACAGGCACCACACCCCTGTCCACAGGCTTACACATACATGTACACAAATCATTCCATGTCAAATGAGCTAGTTTTTGTGGAAATGTTTCATCTTTGTTTCTGCGAATATATTTCAGAACTATGACTCAGATTTGGCTTGGTTGCCTTGGTTCTAGTAACATTGAGGACTGAAATATAAATGAATCAATCAACATATACCATCTGATACAGTGGCAGCAAGTTCTGAGAGGGTGGGTGTCGGGCCTACGTTTTTTTAAGATGGCCTGAGCTGCACACAGGCAAGTCTGCAAACTGCATAAGATAACGTTTTGACGTTTGTGGTCTTTCCTATGGCGTGAGAAATTGCAGAGTGATGTGTACCCTGTGCACAAACATACTCACACACCCTCTGCACACATGTACATGCATGCACAAACCCACGTACACATACATGCTGGTCAGGGCTGTGAACCCTGCAGAAGATGCTCATAAGTGCAAACTGAGAGTGACACAACTGCAGCTGGGTAAAAGGGAGGCTTTTTCTCCACAGCAGGGCCTTCGTGAACTGCAAGTCCTAGTAATTCCTTACTCCTTATGCTCAGCATTTGATTTTTTTTTTTTTAATTTTGAAAATTAAATGACATTGAAAAAAACAATGTCAAAACGTGACTGAATCTTGCTAAGATGAAATGACAGCACATTAAATTTGAAGTCATACTCAGAGCAAGATTAAAAGATAAAAGGAGGTACAAGATGGCTCCTCTTGACAGTGGTTAACCGGGTAGTGGTTAAAGCGCTCACTGGTTTGAGTGCATGCTGAATCATACGGCTCAAGTTTTATCCCAGCATGTGTCATCAACCGACAAGAAGCGGGAGACTTGAAGTGGTGCTTAAGCTCACTGTAGTATGCTGGCCAAACTGCAGTGTAAAAAATTGTCGCAGTTGGCGTGTGAGTGTACTGAAGAATTGCATTTATTGTTCCCAGGCACTCCTGCACAAGTGCAGTGGTTGTTACAGTTAGGGGAACATAGCATATCCAATTGCCAATTCCAAAACAGAACTGCAGAGGGGAAAAAGCAGAAGGATGAAAATGGATCTAACGAAAACAAGATAAAAACAGGTCTGGGAGGCTGACACTAAAAAGAGCTTTTTAATAATCTTTTCCAAAATGGCAGGACAATTACACAACAGCACAAATAATAGGCCATCAGGTAGACTCTCCTACTGCCAGACATCAAAATGACACACACACACACACACTCTCTCTCTCTCTCACTCACACACACACACACACACACACACACACACACACACACACACACACAGACACACACACGCAATACAAATATTTATCTAAAAAAGAAAACAAAGACCCATTGATCAAGTGTCCATTTTAATCTCCAAAGTAAGAAACCCAGGATCCTGAGCCTTAAGCTCGTGGCAGTGCCACACAACTTAAGTCCTATATTCTCCAACAGTCCAGGTGATGCTCCCCCATGCCACACGGAGGTGCCTGAGCCCCCTCACAGCATGGGGGCAACCGTGAGCAGACACTTGGCGTTTCGGGACAGGACGCTGGCTCGCCGACCCTCCCAGCTCCGTAGAAGGACCCGTCGATCCAACTTGTTGAGCCCCTGGGAGCAGAGCCGCAGGTCCTGGACACAAGAGGACAGGCCGTCCACAGTCGAAGACTCCCACGGTCCAGCCACCTGACAGCCACACACACACACACACACACACACACGCCCTTAAGGAACTTATCCTGGATCAGAATTTAAATTTTACACTGAATGGCTAGGGTTGGGATTGTTGGGGGGGGGGGAGAGAGATGCAGTGAGCTGACATGAGATCTGTTGTCTAGGGCAGAAGCTACCTGGAGCTGACAAACAGGCAAGGTGCCAGATTGAATGCCAGAGGGCTATGGGGGACAGTGTGGGATCAAGGGTTAAGGACGGGTGCTCCACATCCACATGTTGCAGATTAGATTCCCACATCTTTTGTTAAGTCTCGTCACTGCAGTTCATCGCGGAGTATAAATGCATTTTGACACCATGTGCAGGTGCCCTGCCGCAGGTGCACCCTTGGGCAAGGTGTCTAGCTTAGACAATCCGTTTGTAGCAATGAGAATCAGGTAAAAGCATGAGCTATGGTTAAGGGCAGGAACTAAGCACATATAATGCACTGTAGCTTACCAAATGCCTCGTCTGAAAGACTGACAAATAAATAGATAGTAGACAGTAAGATAGCAAATAATAGTAACAGTAACAGATAATAAATAATACAGGGCCATGAGAAAGAATCTTTAAAAACCGTCTTAATACACGTGCATACAGGGCACCTTTGATCCACTTCAAAGGGGCTCAGAAAGAGTAGCTGACCGCATTCAAAAGCTCTTGTTGGTTGGGCCAGTAGAACTCAAGGAAACCACAAAGACTGTGCTGCATACAGGCACCAGGGCACAGAAAACCTGAGTAGCAGTGAGCTGGAGGCCAAGTATGGCCACTCCTGCAGCATTCTGGCCTGCAAATAAACAAGAAACCCTTCCATTTGCACCTACATTGGCACGTAACAGTATGTGCAGTATCTACTATCAGATTGTGACTCTTACAATTTAATATTGTCTCTGCTCTTAGCCTAACCCTGTTGCATGCACTTTGTAAGTCACTTTGAATAAGAGTATCTGCCAAATGACTAGATCTAAATGTAAATGTAAATCCCTGACATCCCTCTAGAAAATAACTAGGAAATAATTAGATAAGTTTTTTTCTCCCATTTGTGATGCCCTAAGTAAAAGGAGTTTGCATTTGGTGTGACACAGGAGAGCAAACTGCAACTCTGTGGCCTGGGCTTGGTATTTCACACCCTCAAAAGGAGACACACAGCAAAAACATCAGTCAAAGTTTGATTTTTTTTTTTTCTCCCCACCAAACAGAAGACTCACACACTCCCACAGCGGTGATGTTACAGTGTCAGCTAATCATGCTGCAAAGGATTATGGGTGTGAGAGCAGACTGCCCTACCCTGCAGGTTGAGCAGGATAAGAGACCGCTTTGCTTTCTTCAGGGCCTCCAGGATGCTCGCCAACCCGGCAGAAGTCACAGCAGGGTTCCCTGACAGGTCCAGAGACACCAGGGAGGGACAGACTGGCAGACACCTGGACACATAGGCAGGGCAGCATCAGACACGTCAGAAGTGGAGAGCGTGCAGTAACTGTACACTGGGTTTAAGCATGACACTGAGCACTCAATGAAAGGCTTTTAAGAGGCACACCTCTGCTACACAGGCCATAAAGAATCAGAAAGGAGCTATTTATGTAGGTAAGCGCACGCATACACATGCATGTGAAAACACACACACAGACAAACACACACAGACATGCAAAGGCACATGCCTTTGCATGTGCACACACAAGCACACATAACCACAAGCACATGCCCACACACACACACACACACACACACACACACACACTAACCTGGCGAGGGAGGCAAGGTCAGTGTCCGTCAGCCCGTTCCCTGCCAGGCTGAGGTGAGTGAGGGTGCACTCCTCCTGCAGAACACAAAGAGGGCTCAGCTACCCCTGCCTCACGACTGCTGCCGCCACGACCACAGCCCTGCCAGTCACAACCTCCACTGCCGTGGCCTCAGACTACCACTGCCTCAACAGCTCTGGACTCCATGCCACGAGCCCCACAGCGACGGCCTCGGCTATAGCCGCCTCCTGACCACAGCCACGACTGCCATGGTTTTCGCTGCTGTAAACCACATTGTTCTGGCCCACCGCGGTTTGACTGCAACTGCATGCAGAAGCTCTCGACACCAAACTCTTCATCTACATGCTCAAGTACAGGCTGTATTGGTCAGAGAACTGTACAGTAGAAATGAGGATAGTAACCTCGGGCCATTGCAGTCAATTAAAAATGGGTTTACAGAACAGTTACAGATGGTAATAATATACTACAAATAATATGGGGGTGGCAGTGTGGCATAGTGGTAAAGAGAAGGGCTCATAACCAAAGGGTTGCTGGTTCAATTCCATGCTGGGGCACTGCTGCTGTACCCTGGGGAAGGCACTTAACCCAGAATTGTTTCAGTAAATATCCAGCTGTATAAATGGATAACAAGTTAAACTTGTAAGTGTGTAATTCACTCTGGATAAGAGTGTCTGCTAAATGCAATAATGTAATGTAATAATAAGCATTCTCTGGTATATCATACAATCAAACTGAATTCTCAGCAACAAGTCTATTGTTTCAACAGAGTGGGCTGCCATGAATGGAGCAGTCAGGAGTGAACAGATGGTGATGAGACATTTCAGTAGTTAATGAATACTCAGCACTAGATTAAAGCCACCAAGGGGGAGCATTCTGTGGTTTGTGGTTAACAACGGTGAGTCAGTCTACTCACATCTCAGGGCGAAGCAGAAAAAACAAAAAAAAACACAGCTCAAACCTGGACAAGGGAAGTGATTGGCATCTCTGCGACTGCTTTATAGCAATAGCCAATAACATCAGACATTGTGATATTTGAATATAGTGCCAATATGATTTGCACAATTATGATATCAGGAAAAAATTCTGTAATGAATTTAAGTTCATGCATTTATCACAGTCAACAGAGATCCACAATCAACTTGTGTGCTACTTGTGCAACAAAGCTGAGCTAGTGGTAAAAAGAAGGTTACTCCTACTTCTGTTGTATTTGCCTGTGCTAAAAAGGGCAGACAGCAGCAGAAACCGCACACAAACTGTGCATGAGTATTACTAATGGCATTCATGGGTTTCCCATTCACTGCAATGCATCTTCAATAATCAGTGCAATCTCCTTTATTCAATAGCAGCCACTGTATTTCAACCGCCTTATAATAAACAGAGCAACAGGCTGAGTTATGGGAGCTGCCAATTCAGCTACCTGTGACAGGAGGGCAGTGAGGTGGTCCGTGATGGGGGGGTCAGCCGGCCCTCCGCGGACGGCTGAGAGGTAAAGGTGCGTGAGGCAGTGGAGGGGCAGGGTTTTCAGGACCAGTTCAAACCCTGTGGAGCCCAGGGCATTGTGGGATAGACACACTGACCTCAGGTGACCTGTACCTGGTGGGGGGCAGAAAGACAACAGTTAGGAGCTTTTCTGTCAGCTGAGGCCATCTGGAGTAACACTCTGGAGCAGCACTTTTAATGCACTCCTTCCTTTCCATGCTGAAACTTTTATCCGCCTGAATCTAAGGCAAAGTCCGATGCGTAACAATGACTTATCACTGCTCTGTCTCTGTGCAAGGCAATGGCAGATCATGCTGCAAACGATGGCCCAGAATGCAGAACCGGGAGGAGCAGCCACTCAGTCCAACTCAGACTAATCAATGACTGGCCGCTGAGCTGAAACAGAAATCTCTCTCTGACAGGATTGGCCAAATACAGAGCCAGGCGAGACATGCACAGTTACCACCACTCACTTGACAGCGCACAGGCCAGCTGAAGGCGGTGCTGCTGGAGGACCCTGGCGGTGAGGCCGCAGCCCTGCAGCGACAGACTGGCTAGCAGGGGGCAGGCCGACAGCAGGCTGGACAAAGCCTGCGACACACCGTCTCCTAAAGGGTTAACGCTCAGCACCAGCTCCTCAAGACACTGCAGGGAGAGAGGAGAGAGGTAAAATGCAAACACGCACGTACACGCACACAAGCTTGCATTCAGACCTACACATTCATACTCCTTTTCCTGTCAGTGACACAGCAACCCCAGCAAAGCCTCCCATTCACTGACTCATCAGGGCATGAAGAGGGGGCAGGCAAAGACACAGGCCTCAGGAAACAGTATAACAGGAAATGACATCACCCCTCCCCCCACTGTTACTGCTACTAAGTGCTGCAATGACACATCTTAGAATCACACACAGACACACCCTCCATGATGTGATATTCACACTGACAGAATTAGTCACACCTTCTACATTCACAAGCGTTCACACTAACAGATGCAGACAGTGAGAAATAGATACTTCCACACACATGCAAACAAAAACTCTGCACAGACACAACTGAGGGGGGTGAATTTATGCCAGAAAGCAATCATGAGTCTGTAGCGCCTCCCTTCTTGCTGTTGGATCAGTACAGGCACAGGTCTCATTAAAGCTGCAACTGCAACATCACTGGTTAGACAGCCAATAGAATACCGGAAATGCTGGCTGACTCCGCCCCTCCAAAGTCGACACAGCCTTCTTCAGCCCCTCCCCCGTGATCTGATTGGCAGATACATCCAGGAGCTGGAGCTTGGGCATGGTGGTGACCGCAGATACGAGCTCTGGCATGAGGTCGTCGTGGAGACGGTTGCCAGAGAGGCGGAGCTGAGTGAGGTTTGACTGCAGTTTGAGGGCGCGGAGCAAGGGGGTGAGAGAGGCAGGGGGCAGGCCGAGTCCACACACCGAAATGGAAGGGCTGCCGTCTTGAACCTCACACAGACGTAGCAGCAGCCTGTTCTCACCTGCAGAGACAGAGACACGCTTGCCAGGTTCACATACCTGCACACCCCACACACACACACACACACACACACACACACCTGGACATGCCCACAACATACATACACACACATCGCCATACACATGCAATAGACACAAATGTAAAATATGCAACACAAAACACACACATACACAGAAACACCCGCATACCCACACCTATGTGCCAACCCCCACCCACACACAGAGACACACACAAACAATGTCGCCATCTTATTTACTGGCTCAACATGACCTATTTGATCCTAACCAGCCTGGTTTCAAAGTGGGTCATGCAATGGAGGCCACTCTTCTCTCTACAACTAGGGAACTCAGCTTTTGTTAGAGCTACCACCATGTCCTCAGTTCTCATCCTCCTGAATCTTTAAGCTGTCTTTGAAGCAGCTGACCATCAGGTCCTACTGGCAACATGGCCAGCATGAGCATTTCAGATTTTGATTGTACCTTTGATTTTCATCGTAGCTTTCTGATCCCTCCTACATGCAGGCCTGAGACAACACCTTCAGCTCACAATACAAAATATTCACAATACAAAGCTATTTCGAAACAATATCCCCCCAAGAAACAATACTGATAATTTCCTCCCACATATTATATGCTACGATTAGTACTGATTAGTATAGTATCCCATTTACATGCAGATTATCTCACACATCAAGGCTTGCCTCAGTAATGTATATGATAAACAAACATCTCACACACACACTTTTCTACATGTCAACAAGTCATCACCACTACACCACCTCACAATCTCCCGTGACATCATGACTGTGTCATCATCCCTGACAACTGTCCTGAAGACAGCAGGATCACTGTCCATTTTCTGGCACAGACTCAAAACCAGCCTACTCAGACTACACCTGGCTTCTCCAAACTCTGACCCCTCCCACTCCTGACAATGTGATTAAAGATAGCACTCTTAAACCAGATTGCTATTTAAGTATAAAAGATAAAAGCTTGGTGGCACTTCATGCTTTTGCAGCAGCAACTGTTCAGTGGTAAATACACTGCGGCCACACAGAACATGGAAACTAGCAGAAATAGTTTAAGGTTGTGTGCGTATGACTGTACTTACTGATATTGTGGCAGTTTTCCACAAAGGCACTATATTTCAAAGCCTGCCCTAATGATTCAGTATATGTGCGGCTAATTGACTAACCCTATTGAATAGACTCCTCTGTCACTATGAAATGTAAAATGAATACATACAAATGCCCATGACAGAGTGAGGTAGTGACGGTAAAAGGTAGTAACAGTGTGAGGTTGCACCAGTGTGAAGCAGTGAAGATGTGAGGTATTGATGGTGTGGGGTTGTGTGTCTGTGTGAGGTGGTACCTGTAGCCAGACTCTGACAGGCCTTCTTGTAGCGTTCAGGGAGTGGGGGAAGATCCCAGGAGCACACCTCCGCCAACACCTGCGTACACGGTTACGTCTTCATATCCATCATCATCATTCAACATTTTACTTCACAAGAAATTGAGTGCAGTTTGTCATTGTTGTCATCGTCATCCTCGTTGCTACTGTTACAATCCATGAGCCTTCTCTGTGAGAAGCAGTAACAGTGCAAAATAATTTGTGGCACACAGACATCAGCTCTCACCTCCTCATTGGTGTGGAGCACAGAGAGCAACAGGTCAGTGGGGGAGAGAAGAGCGCCCTCTTTCTGCAGGGAGAGGCGTGGCAGGAGCCCACAGGCTTGGTAATACCGTTTGGCAGCCTGTTCACACAGCCAGGACACAGTGCAGGTGTCCGCCTCACTAAAATACAAGCAGACAATGAGTACACACACACACACTTACATACAATACAGGCATACACACATACACAAAGTTTTATCATTGCAGGCTGACACAACATAGGCCTGAAATACACATATCACTCTAGCTCATACTTATATAACTTCCAGCAGGTCCCTTGCATCCTTTATTTAAAGGCTTTGAACTAGGCTAGGCTTATAAATATATGGATTTAAATAATCTTCAATATTTTGATCTGAAAAAGCATTATCTCCAGTACTAACTGCTTCACAAACATATTCACAACTTAAGATGACAAATTCAAGGGAGTCTGGGAGTCCCCTAGTGGCACAAATAGAAACTGCATCAGCTGTAAACACTTATGACCAGAGTGATGTGCAGTCTGAGGCAAGAAGACCAACCTGTGTGGAACTGGAATGAGGAAAACATTGTCCTGAACTCTGACCCTCATTCTGATTGGAGCCAGCAAGGGAGCTGCGACACTCTGCGACGGAGCTGGAGGCTTGAAGAAACACCCAAAGATGATTTTAATCTTCTGCATGTCAGACATATTTAAGTGACCTTCAAACAAGTGACCATGGTGCGGCATGCCCGCCACAATTATAAAGACACATCATTCGCCCACACAGCCACACACATGCACTCATCCACTAACCTAAACACAGCACAAATAACACTATCCAGGACAGTGTGTCTAACAGACAGAACTCATGGCCTGACACACAAAAATAAAGGCTGAAGCATACTCCCTCCCCAACAAATGACACACCTGCTTTTTAATACATGACTTGAAATAATTTAACTTGAATGAATTTACCAATCATTACCCATATTATAAAACATAACAATGCATTACATGTACATTTTTCAAGAAGAAAAAAAAATTCCCTTTCTCATCATTGCCAGTGAGGCCTGTAAGTGAGGAGACCCTCTCTTGCCCTCCCTCCTTTCAGCCCTCCTTCCTCTCTCAACTCCATACCTGTGAGGGATATGAGAGAGTGGGCTCCTCCATCGTGGGGCTCTGAGGTCGGCTCACCTCCCTCCGGCCCAACATCACCATCCCAGAGAGCTGCGTCATCTTCACCTGCCGGGACTTCGAGGCCGCCTTCTGCAAAGAGTGACCCCTACTGGAGCTGGTGGAACCTGCACCGGAGAGAGAGCAATTATCATTGCTTTATTCAAATATTTCAGTGTTACAGTAGTGCAGTCTGTGTCTATGTGTGTGTGACTGAGAGTGTATGTGTACAATGAACAGTAATCACTGTGTGAGTGAGTGGGTATGTCTGTGTGAGACAGCAAGTCAGTGAGTGTTTGTGTGAATGAACAAGAGACTACGAGAGTGTGTGAGAGAGAGAGCGTGATTGTGTGTGTGAGTGAGCAAGAGTATGAGCATGTCTGCGTGTGTGAGAGAGAGAGAGAGTGTGTGTGCGCGTCAGTGAGTGAGTCAGAGTGTGTGTGAGTACCTCTAGGTGCAGGCTCCGGAGACACAGTGCGGTGACTCTGACTCCTCGCTGATGACGAAGGTCCCGCCTCCCGCCGCCCACCCTGTGCTGTACCGACTCTCCGCCTCTTCTTGGGCTGAGCCTCGCCCAGGTCGTCCTCTAGCCAATCGTCCACCACGTACTCCTCCTCTGGGACCAGCGCTGACCTGCCACTGGTCAAAGACGACGGTGCGCCGCTGCACTCAAGCTCTGATAGGCCCTGAGTGAGGAGGCGGGTCTTAGCGCTGCCCAGGCCGCGCATGGCACTGTGGTACTCCTCCGCCTCACAGACAGCGGGCAGTGCGGCGTCTCTCGCCGTGGGTGCAGGACGGCAAGGGCTGAGAGGTGCGGCCGGAGGAGGAGGGGACGCTGGGAAACGCTGGCGAGGCCTGACAGGGCGCAAGGGGCTAACGGCGCCGTCAGAGTCGCTGTGCTCTGAGGAAGAGCTGCTCTGCTGCAGGAGGAAAGCACACAGGCAAAAAAAAAAAAAAACACCAATTATTTCCACTGTGCTCAGCACTCTGTGTTCTGAAGCTGCATTCACATGGATTTCTTTCAAACTTTTCTTTGTGTCAAGATTTACTGATTTCCAGCGGGAGCTCTGTGCTGTAGCTCAATATGTTCACCATACTGAGGTCAGACGTGACTTTGATTTCATGTCTTAGAAAATAGGCACCAGGTCTATTTTAGAGGCCTCCCACAATGCTTTGGACTGGCTGGAAAGTCACTCCAGCCAATCAGGTGATAGAGGAGTATCTCAATCTAGTACAATCTGTATTTAATCCAAAATAACTTCATCTGATAAGTTTGAATAACATTAACTGAAACACACCCACACAACTGACCCATTTCAGCCAATGTTTTCCTACTTTTAACCATGTGAACGCAGCATTACAGAGCAAATATACCAAGACGACTCATACCCCATACAGAACAGCCTGCTCCGTTCCACGCTGATGGCCACTGGAGCGCCTCCTAGGTGGGCTGGGTGATAATGCACGTTCTTCCTCACTCCTGGCCCTCTGAAGGCCCTGGTCAGAGGAGCGGCGCCCCCCGGGGGGCACCAGTGGCTCTGAGTTCTCTGCGTCAAACAGCTGGCTGTCCATCAGGGCGTCAAAGGGCCTCTGTGCCACCGGAGCTACAGGCGCTATGACACAAAGCAGGGAAACAGAGTCAGTATCAGAGGGGCTTTCAACAACAGCATACAACAACTCTCAGTGAAGTTACTAGGTCACTACATTACATTGCCCACATAAGCATCTGAGCAGAAACTAATCCATCTGGGACTAGTTGTGTGAATGGGGACACAGCTTATCAATGTCTGTGCAGGAACACACATCTGCACACGTGTGCATGTCATCTGCATGTGTGTCAGTGTATACTGTCAGTGTGTATGCTGCCTGTGTATGGATGTGTATGTGTATGTATGTATGTATATGTGTACATACTGTGTATATGTATGTGTGTGTGTGTGTGTGTGTGTGTATACCTCTCTCTGTGGCAGCTTTCTTTAGTGCTCTCTCAGTCTTGGTGCATTCGCTCCTCGTGTCCTGGTCCAGATCGTGGCTGTACATCTTCAGCCACTGACGCAGGCTGTCCAGGGGGGTCTCACCCTGCAACGGAGTTCCACAGAAGGGGGGTTACAAGAGCACGAAAGAAGAAGAAGAAAGAAGTACATGTTTAAAGCTGACTGCAGGGAGTGCTGACCTTCTTATTCTTGAGGGTGACAGAGGCGCCCCTCTCCACCAGCAGTCGGGCCACCTGAAAATGTCCGCAGGAGAGGGCGTCGTGCAGGGGGGTCACGCCCTCACAATGTTGCCCCCCAGGATCGTTCACATTGGCCCCCCGATTCAGCAGCAGATCCACGATGTCTAAAGGGGGGGCAGGGTTGATTAGAGAGCCATCCTCATTCATTCTTTACTACGGCATGACTGAATAATTCATGAACAACCAGCTCCACATTCTATCATTTAATCCTCAACTGACACTTTTGTTGTCCCTTTCAAAGTGAAGTTGCTCCAAGGGATACACCTGTACAGTCCTTAGTGCGCGTCGGTATTTTTTGTAAGAAAGCAAAGCTCGAGGAAAACGAAAGAGAGAGAATCCTGACGCTGCAGATCTCACACACAGAGTACTGCTGCAGAGTTTCAGCCTGTTTCAGACTTACCATAATGCCCGTGGTTACAGGCCTCATGCAGTGGGGTCCAGCCACAGTAATCTCGGGGATTGATGGGGTGACCCTGAAACAGGTAACACACATTAACACACCAGTCGCTACGCCTGGGATATCAACTTTTAACCACTGCCAAAGAAAATACATCAGCTGCAGTGGTTACCAGCAAACACAACATGGTGGTTTAAATTCCATCACTAACTGTTACCTTGCAGTACTCAGTTTCGTCGAATGACCAGCTGTGAATCTAGGTATAATAAGCCACGCATTTGTCTGGGTTCAGTCCGTGCTAAAGTGGTTGGTCAGGGACTCACCTGGTCCACCAGGTACTGGACCTGCCTCAGATTACCCTCGATGCAGGCTCGATGCAGAGATGTCTCGCCCTTCTCGTTTCTCCGGTTCCACTGAGCACAGAGAGAGAGAGTTGAAGAGCTACAGCCTCTCCTGAACTTGAACAGAAGCCCTCCTGCCAAAAAGGGTTCTCCCTGGACCAACTTCGCCCAATCACAGCGTCCTCCCTGGTCCAACCTCAATCAAACACAGCCCCCTCCCTCACCGGGCTCAGCACTCACCCGACCCATCTTCCTTCTGCCCGGGACCATCTTGTCATACTCCTCCAGATCCTCATCTAAGAGAGAGAGACAGAGACAGAGAGAGAGGGACAGAATGAGAAGGAGAGAAATGATGACTGAGTGAGTGATTATGAGTGGGAGTGAAACAAATTCAAGATACTTCTACAAGCAAACTGTTGGCTAGTGCTACTACTAGCTTTTTTACTTCTGTTGTTTCTTTCCTTTTTCACTTTTGGGGTCTTATTAAGTCTTTTCATGGGGTCAGGAGATAATTTTCCTGTTTCAGTAGATACAATGATGTCTTTGCTAAACATAGTTGTCCGCTGTGGGCCTTAAAGATGGGAGACTGAGGATTCATTCATCAATGGATCATCAATGCAAAACACCAGCTGGATCATCCATCGGTGACTTAACAATTTGCACCAATCACACCTTGCCCAATCACTATTGATCCTTTCCTCACCTGAGTCAGAAAGCTCAATGTCACTGTCTTCCAGTGGCTCGCTGTTCTCCTCTTCCTCCTCCTCCTCATCGTCGCTCCCCCCCTCTGCCTCACACAGCTCCTGGAGCCGAGAGGCTGTGTCATCACATTGGGAGGAGCCTCGTCGTTGCTGGGAAGCAAGCCACGCCCTAAGTACCTGCCGCTAAGAGAGAGAAAAGGACAGAGGGGGAGTCAGAAAAGGAGAGAGAAACAAATATCACAATTTCACTGTCTTCTGTCAACATATGCAATAACACTGTAAAGATCATTCTTTTTATACACAATTACTATAAATAAATATCTTGCCATCCCTGCTCCCACACACCCGCAGTTTAGAGAGTCCTGCTTTCTCTGCACACTGCAGGGCTGTTCTGTAGCAGCTGTCCAGCTCCTCCAGGCTCCGCCCACTCTCCTCCTCAGATACAGCGATGTTTAGCCACGATTCACATTCCTATGTGACACACACACACACACACACACACACACACACACACACACACACACGCACACACATAATGAATTCTTAATGATGCTGCAACACATCATGCTGGAACCAAACTCCAGCTGAACTGAACACACTGCCTACACGTAAACTTGACCGTATGATCCTGGATGACACATTAAATAAGTGGTATATAACACGAAGCCACGAGAGAGCGCTGCAGTCTGGAGAAAACAGAAACTGACAGGATTACTTTCAGACAAATGAGGGTAGGCTTGTGTAAACATGTGCACGGTGTGAGCAGAGCGCTCCCTCTGTGTACAGTGTGAGCATGGCGCTTTCTTAGTCCTGGCTTGTATGCTCTCCTGAATTGCTCTCCTACAACACAGCAAACATACACACACAGACGACAGCCCTGAGCAGTCCCACAGGTGAGCACAGGAGCGTGCAGGACTGCAGTACCTCTTTGGGGTTGTTCTGCCTCAGGGCCAGCTCCTGTCTGTAATGTTCCACAGCTTTCTGATGCTGGCGGAGGTCGGTGTAGGTGGCCGCCAGGGAAACGTGGATCACGGCAAGCTCCCGGGCTGGCTTCCCAAGAGCCACTGCGCTGGACAGCTGCACACACATATGCAGACAGAAGACACCAATTTAGCAGCAAACCTTACATCATAATTGCCAATTCACACACACACACAACACTACATGCAGTGCTGTCTTTCTTCAAGAGCAACACTGTTACACCAAAGATCAAACCAACAGGCAATGATATTCTGATAGTGGAAAGACTGACAACAAAACAAACATCCACTAAGTGCTGGCATTAACAGATTAGTTTGAAATCCTTTTCCAATCAAAAACAGGCCTGCCTAGTGACTGACCGTGTTTATATTAGATTCAAATTCAATCCCCTCCAAAACTCAGCCTGACTTGCCGATATTTTGTGCTTCTTGTCGTTCTTTCTCCCCTGACTGGCTCCTCTTACCTGAGATCGGTAGGCATCCAGGGCCTTGTTGTAGCAGCCCACCTTGCAGTACAGGTCTCCCAGCTGCTCCAACAGCCCAACAGCCTCCTGCGGCTTTCCGTCCCCCAGTTCAGAGAGTGCCTGATCCAGCCGACAGCCCTGGATCGCTACGGAAACAAGGAGCATACCATCTCATCTCACATCCTGGAGCGTGACACAGGCAGAGCGGCCAGAGAACCCCATCCGTGTAGCGTGTACAGTGACATGAGTGGGGCTAAGTTTGGAACTCTTTGTGTGTGGGTGGCGTCTGTGATGAACAGTGGACACGTGTCGAGTGTGTGTACACACCGAGTTATGATTACAGTGTGTGTGTGCGTGTGTGTGTGTATACAGTGAGATGGTTAGGGTGTGTGTATGTATGTGTGTGTGTGCGCACATGTGTGTATGCGTGTGCTGTGTGTGTACAGTGCGATGTTAAGAGTGTGACTGTGTGCGTCTGCAATGCGCAGACAGTGTGGTGGTCAGTCTCACCATGTTTCAGAGCTCTCTTTACAACCTCTCGGTCCGCAGGCTGCTGGGAGCCCAGAGTGAAGGCTTTCTTAAGGGAGCGCCGAGCCGCAACAAAGTCCCCCAGAGACAACAGCACCTGCGCACACACACATAAACAGATTTAAAAAAAAAAAAACTCAATCAAGTTACCACCAGCAGCTACTCCAGATCTGAACCAAACACCCTCTGATCACCAGAAGTCTCCACACTGAAGTGTGGTTTCCCTCAGGGCCTGCTGGATCACCTGGCGAGAACAGATTCAATGAGGCCCTTCTGGGAGGGTGTAATTTTAAGTGGATGTACCTGGATAAGTGTAGTTAGTAAAGTGTAGATTTAACCAGAACCAACCGGGTGAGTACGTTTTTCAGCAGGATCCAGCTGCGTGCATGTAGCTTTAAGGGGAGCCTGGTTTTGTTACCTGGCCAATGCTGCTGTAGCACTCACTCTCGCAGAACCGGTCCTTCATCTTGCGGGCGCACTCCTTGGCCTGCTCCAGGCAGCGCACGGCGTTGGAGTGCTGCCCGTTGCGGAAGTGGATGCGACCGAGGTTGAACTTGGCACGGTACAGGTCTTCCAGAAGCTGGGTCTTCCTGCGAACACAGAGGCAGAGACTGAGAACAGGCTTCCTTACTCAATTACCCTGGCCTGCTCTGCTAATGCTGTAATCGCAGTGTAACCAGGCGAACTGAAAAGAATGCAGACACATGGAAGGATCACAAAGGACAGGGATGCTGGCTGGCAGGGTGAGACAGGAATACGAATGGACATCAAAGCAGGGAGAAAGAGAAAGAAAGCCAGGTGGGGTGAGACAGACGGCCGAAGTGGGTCAGACAGACAACACACAGGGGCGCGGTCGTACTCGGCGATGAAGATGCTCCGGCGGATGAAGTCGGTGCAGCGCTGTGCGTCCTTCAGCCCGTCATACACAAAGCCCAGGTTGAGGTACAGCCGTGCCCGCATCTCGCTGAGTTCGTGGGACGGCACCACACCTGAGCAGAAGGCAGGTGAACCTGTGAGTGACACTGGTAGAACATTCTATCACATATACTGTCATAGCTGGAGTGAGCACTATCGTTGCTGCTCTTCTAAAAAGACACACTGCACCTCCAACTGAATTCACCATCTAGCTAGAACCACATAATGAACACCTTTATATGCATTAAATATTCTATAAACCTCTTCAAGACATAAATGCCTTAACCGAGATAGAATAATTTTATCTATTCAGAACCAGTTTTACTACTGTCTGTTCAGTGAAAATGTAACACAGGGCAACTGTAAGCTGTGTGTACTGCTATTGTATCATTGAGAAAGGTACCAAACCTTCAGTAGTTCAGTAAACAACCAGTTTGTATGAATGGCTAATATGTAAAACTGGCAGCTTCTTAGGCTAGCCTAACATTGCACATCAACCAATGCTGTAAATAGTTGGTATCAGTACCTTCTGTGACTGAAATTGTTTCACATGACCATTTTATTCAGAGGATTTTTCAGTTTTGCTGAAAAAGCTCACCTTGCAGACGTTCATCAACAATGGCCAGGCTCTTCCTGAAAGCGTCCTCCGCCTGCCTCAGGCTGTCCTGCGATTGGTCAGACTCGTAACGGAACAGGAAGGTTCGGCCAATGGTGGCCAGCGCCCTCTGCTCCTCTGCCGCATCACTGACTGAGCGAGCCAGGTCCAGGTGACGATGTTGGTGCTGGAAGGTGGGGGAGGAGAGATGGAGGTAGAGACAATCTGTAACTCAGAGGATTTCACCACAGAGAGAAAACGGGTCAGCACAAGTTACAGACACTCAATTTACATTACATTTTATATTACATTTAACTCAAAGGGGTTTTCCCTGCAAACCTACTTTCACAGTCCTCAGTTCTACTTCCACGTCCATCAGAAGACACAGTCATGGTGGAAGAAAATGGAGCATGAGCATCTTTGATCAGGCCGAATGACAATCTGAGATATACTCCATGTGCAGACCTTGGTCGCTCACCTTCAAAGCGTCCGCAAAGTTGCCAAGCTCAGCAAAGCATTCTCCTATTTTCCGATTGGCCACAGCGCAGCCAATCACGTCACGCAGCACCTCAGACAAGGCCAGCTCCTGACGGTGCTCCTCGATCGCTGTGTGGAAATCGCCTGGGCGACAGACAGATGGACGCTGCTGTCACAATAACTCAGCTCTATGACTTAAGATAACCTTGATTTCATCATTGTTTCACACTGTTCACTTTATACGGCGCCATTGTTTCTCTCAAGGGTAACTGCTAGGTGTTGTGATTCTACAGTTACATTACATTAACTGAGCAGATACTCTTATCCAGAGCGACTTCCTGCACAAAAGAACAGGACAGAAGTGTATCCATTCAAAGTGAATGAAGAAGAGTGTCAGACCAGGCTAACAATATTCCCAAACCAGTGAGTGTGAGCATAACATTATTCAAGCCCTACCACAAGTTAACTTGTGCAAACTGACTAAACCAGGGAAGCTAAGCATACTACCATACATCACTACAGTCACTAGACCACAGAATCCAAACTACATCGCAATTTTTTTTTCACTTTAATCATATTAGCTGATGTGTCTCATGTATGTAATATATAATGCCGTATTGGCAATGCTCATGTACCAAATAAATACATAATAAAAACAGTGAATGAAAACCATCTCTGAGTTGCATAACCAAAACAGCAGGGGCTGTCCAGTTAGGAGCGACCATTGTTTTTCTCACCAAACATCAAGACCGATACACGTCACACACAGAGAGCGGTAATGTCCTCTGTCCAAGGGTACAGTAGTACGACCCTGCTCTCGTGGACGCACTTCCCTCCAGCAGCAACTGGTTAAAGCCACCGCCAGCTGTCACTACATGGCGATCCACCCTCTTACCATTTTTAGCCAGAACCTCCCCAAGCTGGTTGCACAAGCTGGCCTCCTCTTTCAGGTTGTTGGTGCTCTGCGCCTTACTTTTGGCCTTCTGCAGCTCTACAGTGGAACAGAAATCTGGTTAATTCGATCCAACCTGTCATTAAGCTTTCTAACGTATCTGCCTAAATACCGTGCTCGACAAAGCAGACTAGATACAGTATTAGCCAGCCATCATGACATACTAGCTTTCGCTAATGCTTGTCTTCCTAGCCATCTAACGTTGGCTAACGCAGTGTTATTAGTTATTAGCGTAGTGTTATTTGGCTAGCTTGCAGTCCTTGTTAGTAGCAGCTCACCTCCAGCTAGCTAGCCATACGCGGTAGGCTAAAGGCAGTCGTGATCTAGCTAGCTAGCGTTCGCTAACATCCGTAACATGCAATCTTACATCCAATTTCAACTTTATTCTTACTTGTCCATGCCCTTGCTAGTTTATTCATCCAGCTACCTGGCATGCATGCTTACGTTTTATCTGCCGGGAAGCGCTCATCTCGTAGCTATTTTTCTAGCTCTCTAGCCAGCAAGCTAACTATAGCTTTACAGTCCGGCTCAGCTAAAATGACACGAATAAATAACAGAAACGCCGAGGTTCCTCGCTCTTGAAGCGTTAGCTAACTATCAGCGTTCGATTTTATATAATCACTATTTTATTTCTTTCTGATCACAACCCATTACCATTTTCACTTTTGCTAACAAGATGGCTAGCAAGTAACTTGTTTTTGGCAGTCTTTCTTTTCGCAATACCGCGCCTGAATGTTCTGCCAATCAGTTCTCAAGGCGTTCCTAATTGGCTGGCGGGCGTCCGTGACGCACAAGGAAGTTTGGTCAGAGCGTGGCTTGTGCATGGGTCAAGGCGGTCGATTCAGGTCTCTTTAGAGGTGGGTCAGAGCTTCGTTAAGTTCGTTTGCATGTTACAGTTTGCTACGTGGTGATAATTTGTAATTCGACATATTTGAAATTCGTAATATTTTTGGCATGCTGTGTAGTCTGTCCTTCATAATAACTACAATGACGTGACATGCTGAAAGCAATCATCAAGAAGTTTGCTAATTTAGTCATTAGACTTACTGTACACTATATTCGCTGTTGGCTTCTGTTAACTTCGCAAACATTACGAATGTAGTTAACACATCAATTGCATCTGAGCATTGCCATTGACAAAGAGGAGGTAGATGGACTGATTGTGAACTTTCTATCAAAACTAGGCAATAAGAGTTCACTTTATTGATGACACTGTAGGAAGTGCAGGGAATGCACAAATACTCATTCCGATGAAAGGCTTATAAGTACATTTCAATTTAACCCCCTTTCTTGGGCACTGGTGTAGTTAGGAATGTATGTAACAAACTGCAGTTAGCCGGCAAAATGAGACATCTGTGTTTTGCTGAACTTCAAATAATAAAGCAAACATACACCAAATACAGTCTATTGCATCAACTGCCCTCAGCTGTCCTGTTTCAGTACCATATAATGTTGCAAGACATACTGTATATATGTAAAGGACTGTTTATAATTTGACAAATCAAATTTATAATTTGATTTATGTTAATTGTATAGAATTGTCATCTCCCAATTCAAACTCCTTTTTGTCTTTGGATATGCTGGGGGAGTTTTGTTTAGAAATAGTTTTGGAAAAGTGTTTTTTAAAGCCACTGTATGACTTAATAAACAGTTACAGTTAAAATGGCTATTTTAATACAAATAAACTCAGTTCCATCTTTTCCCAGTGTTGGTAGCTTTTTTTTTAATACAGTTACCTTGTATTCTTTTAAAATGGCCCTCTAGCTGTAAAATCATTGGTCTTTTCTAAGAATCATAAACATATTGATGAACAGCTGACTTCTTTTTTTTCCATTTTTTTCTTCATGGTTAAAAACAGGTCGATGTGAAGCAGCAGATTGTAGTTTCTCATGATCTGCCTGGCAAGTTTTGCTCTTCATGGTCATCAGAGAATTCACAGCCACAAGTTGATGCTACAGACAGTTTTTTTTGTGGTCATAAGTACTGCATCACTTCATCATGTGATATAAAACGTTCTTGTCCATATATGGGAACAAAGTAGAAAACGAAACTATGATGTTTCTGAGATAACTATAGTATGAAAAAACTTGTCATGTTAGTCTAATATCACAGAAATATAGTGGGATTTCTTATGTTACCTGTGAAGGACCCCATTTAAGACAGTCTTTTCTTTTTAGATAGGTTCATTCTTATCAAGCACGGGTCATGAACAGGCTGACGCTAAAGCTCATTTATTGGTAGTCTTATTTTTCTTAGGCATGTTTTTAATGTTACTGATATTTCATAACAAAATAGTCATGCCTCACAATAAAACGTTGACCATCTATTTGTAACCGGCCAGAAGTAGGTTTTGCCCTCTGCCCAGACTACTTGTGCCTTCCCAGCCACTGTACTTACTTCCTGGCTGGCACCCAACTGGCTGATTGGATGGCAGCATATTTAAAACCTCCAAAGTAACGTCCCTAGGCAGTAAGCTTGTTCCCGGTTTGTTTGTTGGCTTTTGCTGGAGACTGCTCTGCCGTGGAAGGACTGACCCTCTTTGGGCGATTACAACAGACCTGCAGGGTATTTGTAGGAAATTGTTGTAGCTTGCAGGTAGGGAGCATGATGCCCTTTTTCTTTTAAGTTAAATGCGCGTAGTTTACAACCCACAAGGCCAGAGGTCCATGGAAACTCTGACAGCCAATTCTGATAGTACAGCTTCACCGGTTCCTCTTCGAAGGACATGAAGTTATGGAGAAGTTGACATTAACATTAAATAAAGAGAGATGAGTGATTTATGAGAATTTCAAACTTTTCTGTCATTATCATCCTTCAGTGAGTGGAGCGTGAGAGCAGCTTCAGTGGCCATTGTGTTAAAGCTCTTTGTATGTATTGGCCATGACTGTTCTCTTTGCTCTTTTCAAGGCCTCCCGAGCTCACCATCACTGCATGGTGACTATGACCCAGCCAGCCGTTGCAACCAAATGTTCTCAGTCATTACTGGACTTGTGCACTTCTCTGTGGTCATGGTACAGACACTGACCTCAGGGAAAGAGCTCTATTTCAGTCTCTGTGTCAGTTACCTAATTTCATTCCTGCACTCTAGACTCTTCGACCTCTCGGAAGATTCTCAGCATAGGGTTCATCTGCAAAAAAAGTAGTTGCTTTTGTCATTGGTTAAATACTGGTTCATGGCACCAGAGTAACAGTAACTTGAAAACAGATACTTTAGCTTTAGTGACAATATTCTGACTTTGTATTTTACTGTGGACTATGGTTAGTTGATTGTGGCCTTACAATGAAATGGATTGTCCGATGTTCAATGGTGCATTAATAACTCATGTATGAACCACAGCATGTACACACCATGCTCATTAATGTCCAGCTGACCTCGTATTGGATGGAAAAAGATGCCATACAAAGGAAATCAATACATTGTTTCATTTACTTCATATAATAATGTTCTGATAGTTCTGAATTTTTGTATCTCTACTGTTGTTCTTGTCAAACCTATCCACTAAATTACACATTTATCACCAAAGCACACAAGTGGTCATAAGTAAAATGAAAATGTTTTCATCTCCAAAGTCTTTACAAAAATGTCAGCTGTATTGTCTGTGAAACAGAAATACCAATAATGAGGTGTGGCCTATGTAAGTGGCCATTTTGTTCTATCTTGTCCATCAGTTCTTCACACCCATCACTTCTCTATCTCTTTACTTCTTCTCCTTTTCTCTTCATCAGTGACCGAATATAACCAGTCTATTTGCCACTGTACCCACAAAAAACTTCAGTATGTGCCTCAAGGAGGAGTTTATGAAGTTTTGTGTAGGAAACCATAAAGGGCAAAGGAAGAAGTTCTCTGGAGATATTGTTGTTCTCACTGTTTCACAAGTAGACCAATATTCTTAATTCTCTTGAAATATCACGGGTATGTGTATGGCTTTTTTGTTGTCTTCATCACATATTTCTTTTTGCCATCTCCGCACCACTGTTAAGAAATACTCAAGCACTGAGGCTTTCATCTGACACTGGGACTGGTGGCACGTTTGGGGAAAAAAGGATGTCAGTTCAGCCCTTCATTTCTCACACACCGACATGTGAGGCCCACTCAGCTGTAGTTACCTGTACTATTCATCTGTTATTGATCAGGGATGCTCTGAAAGAGCAAGTGTCTCCTCTGAGTGAAGGCCAACATAAGGGCAAGGGTGCAAATGGCACACAGCTCTGCACTTTAACTGTGTTAATGAGAGCTATGTTTGGTCTGATTGGTCTGTTTGGTGTGCATATGTTGTTTTATTTTGATTGGTTTCGGTTCCTTTTTACTGGATCACGGATGTACTTTTGATCTGTTTTTTTTGCCTTTCCTGTTTGTAAATATTAAACACATGACACCACAGTTTCACACTCCTTGAGTTTTTTTTTACTTTTCTCATTTGTAAGTATTAACCACATATGACGCCACAGTTTCATGTTCCATGTTATACACTGAAACCCCACCCACTTCCATTTAGTGGGAGTGGCCAACCCATGGTATTAACAAACGGTTAGCTGCCCTTGAATTACTGTTAGTGAGTATAAAAACCCTATAAAATCCTGGATGTCTACTAATACCTCCCTAATATGAGATCAAAAATGCATCTCTTCTTGGCGATTGGTTACTACCTTATCTATTCTGGTGAGTACAACTGAAGTGTATCTAAAGAAATTGTTGTGCCATGTATGTCTTTTGCAGGCCACTGAGACTGTAGTTATACATATATTGTATTTATGTGGTATCTATTCTGTTTATTTCAAAGATCATACAATAAAGAAAAAGCTCTCACACTATTTGCACTTTCTGTTATATGTTTTACATTGCTTTGGCAATTGGCAATATCCAGAAATCGAAAATTCAGTTACATGTTAAGGCATCAAGGGGATTTTTTTTCAAATCAAAGGTGTGCAGCATTTTTCTTTCTGAATAACATGTTCCTTGTCACATCCAGGTATGCTAAAGCAAGGAATACATCAGGAAGAAGTCAACTAACTAATCAAACTAAGCAATGCTGAAAGAGCATAGTCAATATTAAGTACAAAATAAGTCCTGTGTATGTTCCTGTAACCTGACTATAACCTGTTAGCATGAAACTGTGGCCCAGAGTGGGATCTCAAATGAAATGAGCAACACTAAAATGTATATCTGGGCATTATGTAAAGCTAACTTTTAAGTAGTCAATAAAATAATGGAACATGATGCTTTAACTTTTGCAGGTGAAGTGATCATTACATTTAATAATAAAAAAAGATACAGTATGTATTTTTAAAGCTTTCTGTCACAGATTTTGGGGTGTAGATACCTTGGGTATCTAGTAAATCCCATGTGGCTCATTGAGGGTAATGTAAGTTGCACATACAGCCCAGTCAGAAATTCATCTTACCCACTGCTCCTGTAATCCATACTGAAGGGGCTAGTCTTAAATGTTAACCTCTCTCTCTGTCACACGCCAGCATTTGGGAAACACATTCCTGATGCTGGGGAAGACTCCCCTTCACTCGGTAAGTAGCTATGAAGCATAGGGACAAAGACTCACCTTTTATGTCATTATACTTCATGCCTGCAGTTGATATTTGCTGTGTTGTGATGAAAGGGCTGATGTCTGACAAACTAAGGAAAAGCTCTTGATCTCATAAAATAGCAATAAGGCATGGTCCTACATTAGTCATTATTAGGGTGTGACAGAATTACCATTTAATAAATTGTGATAATAAAACTTTATATAAGCCCCCAAAGATTTAACACTTTTATTTACAGTGGTTGCTATGTATCCTTCACAACACATTTGGAAGTACTATATGATACAGAGGTATAATATATACTATATAATAGTTTGCAATTGTCATAAGCATTCATAAAGAGTAGCCAGGTTTATATGGGAGATGTGGCATATGTCATAAGTATCATGATGCATCATTATGTGTTATAACAATATGAAAGTTGTCATAAGCTGGTGATAATGTTAATTCATGCTCATGAAAAGGGTTGTAGCCAATATTTAGAGTTCATAAAGTCATTATGAGTGCTTCATAAGATTCATTTCAAGGAAAATATTATGTTTAAAATAAAATGTGGGGTCTTACAAAGATTACCTAATGCACATTATTTTCATATAGCTATCATTTATAAAAAATGAGTTCATTTTAATACTCATTGCTCTTCAAAGTGACACAATGATGAACATTCATGACTCTCAGCCACTGGTGAATGGGACTGAAGATTTAGAGTTTAATAACAAGGCTGGATCCTCAAGCTCTTGACCTGGCCTTTGTGTCTTTTTGCAGATCTTGATGATTCTGCATTTGACATTGACCTTAATGGAGAGCTCCATTTTGATCCCATGGTAAGACTAGTGTTCTGTTCAGGACATCTTCCTGTTCAATTCTTCTAATTCTCTGTTATTCTGAACCTCTACAGTCTGTTAATTACAGTTCAATGTTCTACAGAAATTGAACAGCACTCAGAAAATCCCCGGTGTTTGTTTCATCTGCAAGAAGGTGGTGGGTTATGTCCTTCACAAGGTACACGGTACTCCCACTGAGGTAAGAGTCATTCTTATCTCTAGCTCTGCAATGCATCCCAGATAATAGTAAAACAAGTGGTAATGCTACTAAGGGAAGAGTTATTTTAAAACATAATTCAGCACCATGAACATTTAGACAGCTCTTCTTTCAAATACATATGCCTTTTTTATGTTCCTTTTTAACAGCAGTTCTCCCCAGTTAATGTGTAGTTATTCCTACTTCTGCAATTGTAACTGAAGCTGCAATGTTATATCGCATTGTTCGAAAAAATCCATTATGTAACACTGAAATAAGAATGAGAGCTTTTCGAAGTTCCTGTAGATGTATCTTTTGACCCTCTTCTTCTTCTACTTCTAGAGGGAGGTCAAAGATTTCTTGCACTCTGCCTGCAGAGATATTCATGTGCCGCATTGGATGTGCCGAAAGATTGTGAACGGGTTCTTTGGCAAGCTTGTCCACAAGATAGTGTCCCTGCACGCAGCGAGGGCAGTCTGCATGGCACTCCATCTCTGCTGGTGGCCTCTTCCTGAGAACACAACGCTGGAGAAACCAGCAGCAAAACTGGCTCCACCTCGGACCATCCACAATCATCTGCTGTGATGTCGCAATCTATATTACACACAGCGTAGGTGGAAGTAAAGGCACTGTGAAAAAATGAAATACGCTTTGCAACCAATACAGTCAGTGTATGCCACAGTCATAAGGGAGCAAACTATCATGGTTTGTGCTCAGCATTAGTGTTATGAAAAGGCTTTCTTACTTTCATTATCAATTCATCTAATTTACTTTGAAGTCTAATCTGTGTTACTGCTATTAAAGCCAATATCTATGAACCATTGTGTGATTTACTGAGTTGCAGGAAGTGAAAAGATGGAAAGAGAAATTAATTCATTGTTGCAATTATTGCAGTTACAAAGAAACACATAAGAGGTGACCGTGTATACTGCAATTACTCAGACAATGTCGCCAAAAAAATGATATCACTCAGACAGAAGTAACTGACAGACATTCAAACTCACCAGCCATCCGTTATGTTACCAGGACACCTACAGCCTGATCCACCTGTAGGTGTCCTGGTAACATGTCATTCTTACCTCTATAATCATATGCGATATACACCCTCATAAAATTTCACCATTTTCTAGTTTGAACATTGCCCCAGTACCTTTACTTTTTAAAAGAAAGCACAGAGCAAGCAATGTTGCATTGTATCCTTTTTTACCTAAGGAAGCCAACCTGAAACAATGGAGGTTAATACTCAGAATCTGAACCTCATTATGATATAGGAGAACATGCCACCAAAAGCCTGTCATTTAAATGCTTATTTATTTATACATTTTTATATAGGGCATCTCAGGACACTCAAGATCACCTTACATGAAGTAAAATCTAATATTATAAATTTGCAAATAATGAACATTTAGACTGCAAACAGTAGAATAAAAAAGTCTGAGAGTCAAAACAGGGCTGAGTAGCAGAAAACTGAATGAGTATAAGTGTTTGGTGAAGGCTTAACCAAAGAAATGTGTCTGAGTTGCTTCTTGAAACTGGAAAGAGACCATGTATTTTTGATGTGGGAAGAAAGTTCATTCCAGTGCCTAGAGGCTTCAGTGGAAAAGAATCATTCACCAGTGGTGTGGAGGCAAGAGGGAGGGGTATTACGCAGGCCAGTGAATGAGTAGCATAGTGACATTAACAGCTTTGACCAGGGCCATCTCAGTGCTGTGCTTAGGCCAGAAGTCAAAACAAAAGGGTTAAGATAAGTTCTTAGATATGAGACAGGTCTGAAGCTGTAAGAAGACTACTCACTCCAGTATCTTCAATAAGAAAAGGCTTGGGAATTTGTGGCAATACATCAAGCTGACAAGCAGAAGCCTTAGAAGTGTTAAGAACTTTAGTAATGGCAGCCTCATTAAGAGAAATAAAGAAAGAGAAACCAGTACAGGTTTCTGCCTGCGTGACAGCCCAACACAGCTCATCAACAGTACCACTGGATATTAAGAACTGCTGGGGCATCATATCAACCTTAGTTTGGGAAAAAAAAATTTACCGCATGAATCAGTAGTATTCATGAATGGAAAATATGAGATGGCTGTAGTAATATACAGTATGAACTGTAGTAAAAAACACATTGGGGCCGCTTGTGCCAGTGGTGCTAATGTTGGAGTGGATGGATGTTCTGCCAGCTGAGATAACCATGCTTATAGGTGAGTTGGTGCCCTGAGTAGGTTTGAGCATGGACAACAACTCCACTCTTTTTTTACAGTGGTTCTAAATGGCGCTCAGTGCACTTCATCAGGCATAATTCAGCGGCATACTGAGGGGCCATATGAGTGAAAGTATTGAATCTAAGATGAGCGAGATATTCAAGGGAATACACAAGTAAGCACCAAACTCCTCAGGGGAACAGAAGAGTGGGACAAGTGGCAGTCAAATTCTGCAGCTCAACAGAATTGATATTCTTCACATTTCTTATAGATTTTTTGAGGCCACAGAGACTCAGAGGGAAGTAATCAGATGGTCAGCTTTCCAGTCCTTAACCTGGTCATGTTTTGCATGGATTTTTATTAAATGTGACTCCAGTGATATCATCAGTTGGCCAGAATGTTCATTTTCAAGTCACAAGGGCAAAGGTCAAAGTCACAGTGCCCGTCCATATGTTTTGCAATCTCTAGACTTTAGCTTGGCCACTTGGGCATGGATCTTAGTGTTCCCCAAAGCCATGTTGACCTGCAAGTTAAAATGTCAGCTGTCAAGGCCTGAGAAATTCTTGTTAAAATTTTCAGTTACAGATTTACTATTACTTGGGCAGTTACAGTTCTCATACTTTTCATAGAGGTGGATATCCAACCGCCTACTGCCTCATACTGAGTGCATCCACAACGGCGGGGTATGTTGGCACACATTGCATTTTGTTGATCTTATTCACAAGTCTTTTCATGGACATATACAAAAACAGTAAATAGAAGCATAATGTTTGCATGGGTTTGCCTTAATATTCTTGTACAACAAAACCAAATACACAATATCAAATAACAGAGAGGGAGCCATTTCATAATATACAACTATATCTGTCCTGTAGCACCAAATGAAAGAGTGTATTTAAACTAAAACTACGTGGGAATGGTGTGTAATTGCTTGCAGTGTGTTTGCAGTGCTTATTTGTTACATTTGAGCAGCCATGAAGATAATGGACAAAAGCACATTTATTATGTCAGGATAAATTATGCTTGGACTTGATATCTGCCATGGTGTGATGAAAAGATTCACAGGCAAATTCAGGCAAATTAAGGAAAAGCCCCACCTCATCATATAAAATAATGCAATCCTACTTTCATTATTAGGTAACGGTCATAATTTGATGACAGTAATACTTTTCATTAAGCTATTTTGTTTGAATTGGGTTATGTAGTATTCATAGTGTATTTAATAAGCGGTATATAATGCTTAATGACTGTTGGCATAAACGTTCATAAACTTTATAGCCAGAAAGTAACAGTTGTGCAGTTGTGTTGCAGTTGTGGCAATTGTTATGTCACTAGTGTCATAATAATCACTGCTTATCATTACATGAGTCATAACATTATGGAATTTATTGTTATTATGATTTTTGAAGGCTTCTAACAAGGGATATAGCAATTGTTTAAAGTCCTTAAATGCATTATGAATTCATTAGACTCACTTTAAGTGCAATTAGAAGAATATGAAATGTAGGGTCCTTATGCAGATTAATTAATGAAAATTACTTTGTTATTTAAAAATCTGAAAAATAAGATCATTTTTAAGTGTGAGGACTCAGACAAATGAAAGCAAAACTCAATGATTTGTTCTTTAAAGTGACATCACTGACACAGTGATGAACTTCCCTGGATTAGGATTTGATCTAGGGTTTGATAACAAGTCTATCTTTAAACTCCTGATCTTTCCTCTTTGTCTTTACACAGGTCATGGCAATTCTGCATTTGACCTTGAACCCAGTGTAAGTTACCTTGTGTTCTACCAATGAAATCTTCCTGTTCAGTTCTTAGATTTAATCCTGAAATTCCATTTTCTGTGTTGATGATGCTTCATATCTGATTCCACAGACATTAAACTGCACTCCCTGGCATTTGTCATGTCTGCAAGGTGGTAGTGCATGTTGCCATTCACAAGATATCTGGTAATGCCACCGGGGTAAGAATCATTTTAAAACATAATTTAGCACCATAAACATCTCCACAGTTCTCAGTCACAATCCAGCTCTGCAATGCACCCCAGATAAGGAGTACTATCCTCATTTAACAGCATCACCACTTAGTTAAAGAAAGCATGTTGTGTCTTCTGTCAGATGAGGTCATTTTTGTTTCTTCTTAAAATCATTTGACACTGAAATAAGAAGGAATGAGACTGTTTGAATGTGCCTGTTGATGCCTCTTTCTTCCCCCTTTCTTCTTCTTCTTCTTCTTCTTCTTCTTCTTCTTCTTCTTCTTCTTCTTCTTCTTCTTCTTCCTCTTCTTCTACCTCTAGAACCAGATCAGTGATGCCTTACACTGTGCCTGCAGAAGCATCAAGGTGCTATCAAGGCTGTGTGAGAAATTTCTGAATTGTTACCTTGGCAGACTGATCCAAGATATTCTGACCATACATGGGGCAAAAGCCATCTGCTGTGCACTTCATCTCTGCTGGTGGCCTCCTCCTGAGAAAACACTACAGGGAAAACCAGCAGCACAGCCGGCTGTGCCTCAAACCATCCAGAATCTGCTGTGATGTCGCAATTTACATTACATGGCAGTAAAGGCATTGCAAAAAAAAGTAAACATGCTTCGCCAGTTTCAGAAGTGAGAAAAGTCTGATTTGATGAAGGTTTCGAGTTAAAGATTGGTGTTACTTCATAAGAGTACTTCCCTGCTTTTCTTTATCTGATGTTGCTTTGCAGTCATTTGTAATTGGTAAACTGCCAATAAAGCCAGCATCAATGAATCATTGTGTGTTTGACTGGGGCTGCGAGGACCTTGAATGTTTCCTATCCTTCCCCTGTCCTTGTTTTTAAAAATGCTATTACAAGATTTTAATAATTCATTTCAATTCAAGTACAGAATCAAAGGGAATCAAATGCCATTTTGTACTATTTTATTTATGTTTTAGGCAGGTGAGGGGATGAGGGGGTTCTGGGGTGAGGAGATTTAACATCAAAGGTGCAGAGCTTGATAAGGCATTTCTCTATAACACTGAAAGGCACTGTACAAACAGTTAAGAGATTGAGGAACTTCCTCAGCTGCTGAAACTGATCTGAGGATATATATGCAGCTCTGAGCTGAAAGCCCAGCAGTGCCTAGAGCGTGAGACTGCATCAGACATGTGCCAGGATGAAAAATGAGCTTCTGATTTTGCCATGGTTTGGCAGTTCCAATCAGTATTAGCATCCCAGAAAGGTTCTGTTATATTTTACCTCATTTGCTTTGACTGAATTTGTAATTTGTTTTACTAACAATAGTCAGCAGCAATGAATCTTCCTGTTTTGATGTATGTTGCATAAACTTTCTTAGTATAAAATTCTACAGTGGATGAAAAGCAGCTCTGCAAAATTAGAGATCATGTTGGTATATTCAACAGAACAGGAATACAACAGCTGCATGGGCCCATTCAGCTCAGCTTATTCAGCTCATTATAGTATACTACAACATCCAGCTCACTGTCAAACTATCACCACTTGTCAAATTTCTGTAATGGTGTGCTGGATGGTATGAATTTTATTTTAAATTTTAAACTTTTGTCAAGGGTACTGACAGTACTATTCATAAGAGTCTCCTTAAATGCTGCATTTGACCCTTTTGTCAAGTGTGACGCCTTTTACACTATATTGTACAGTCACCTTTGACCTTATCTGGTATAGCATGTGATACTATATACTGTATACAATTTTTGTGAACCACATCATATATTTCAAGGAGGCTATCAATATTTCCACTAATATTTATGATTCAATGTGCCAAGAGAACAAAATATATGATGACAACTAACAACCCCTTGCTACTCAACATGGCTCCCTGTTATGACACTTTATAAACTGTTACATGCCAATAAGCTGGGGTAATAAGCTTTGTCCTCTTTCCCTGTGGCATGAGTGCCAATACCTCCTGGATCCGTCATGACCCAAGAGCATGCCCTACAGGCAAGTGGGCATCTCAGTCCTGTCACGTTGTGAGGGTGTACGATTTCCCCGAGTGAGACCCGAGGCTCTGTTTTTATCATACAATCGACTGTAATGGCAAATGTCGGTACCAGCTGAGCTAAAGGCAACTTGCCCCTCGCTCCATAGGCAACAACACTATGTAACTGGAGTATCAGGGAGTGACATCACTGCTGAGACCAGCCTGCACAGCTATGAATATTAAACTTATTTTCACACTTACATCAAAAATTTCAAGTCAAGTGACACAGTGTTTGTGGCACCTTGCCTTTTTTTTTGGTCTGCTGGTGTGGGGCGCTGCTAGCAACTATATATTATAATTTTAACAAGTGGTTAAACATCCATATCTGATACAGCAACATCTTGTATAAAATGTGTGCTTCTACCGATAGCTGGCCAATAAGAGTTCAAACATGCATCTGTTCACGGTGATCACCTACTGCCTTGTCTACTCTGGTGAGTACAACTGTAACATTTCAACAGAAAAGGTCAATGTTGTGTTTCTGCAATCCACAAAATTGGGTAACATTTTAAATATTTTGTTCTGGGGATATTCATTCATTATATTTTGAAGAAGACAAGAGAAGATGTTCTTGCAAATTGTGTATTATGTGCTATAATTTGCACATTGTATTGGCAGTATAATCCAAAGACAAAAAAAGATGTTGGTGAAAACTGAAACTGAGGTGAAAATTACAATGTTCACAGTAAACATTATGTTCAAGGTAAGACATAGTTATGGTCCTGCTGATGTCTGCAATCCATAGTGAATGGGCTGTTTGTAAAGACAGAGTTCCCCATCTGTCTCATTGCAGTGTTTGGGAAACACACCCCTGATACTGACCCAGGGGAAGACTTCCCTTTGGACTTCTCAGGTGAGCAGCTAATTACATTTACATTTACATTTATTCATTTGGCCAACACTTTTATCCAAAGTGACTGAGGCAGAGTACAACAATATCAATAGTCAACAATATTAAAAGCACTGCATGACCAAATTTCATTAGTTGGCCAGACAAGGTACAAGCTAGCTGGTAGAGATACAAGTGCATGAAACCATTAGATTTTTTTAAAGAAAACAAAGTTTAAGACATAAGAAATTGCTTTAGGTGGTGTTTCAGGTGTTCAGGTGAGCGCGGAAGAGCTGTCTTCAGACATTTCTTTAAGATAGTGAGGGATCAGCAGATGAAGTATGGAAATTCATTCCATCATCAGGGGACAATGGCGGAGAAAGTTTTGGATAGTGATTTTGTGCCACGATGTGACAAGACCACCGGACGTTGTTTGGTAGCAGAGTGTAGTGGTCGGGGGGAACATAGGCTTAGCTATGAAGTGTGTGGACAAAGATCCACATTTTTCATCAAGATGATTCCTGTTTGGATGAGATGTTTGCTGTGCTGTTTAAACTCCACACTATCATAGAAGTTCCTGGGGTACTTGTACCGGTGCCTAAGTGTTACTGGTACTGTCTTGTATGACATCATGCACCCAGTGCTCAGCAGTGAACATAAAGCAGAGTGACCTTTGGGAAGGGCTGTTGGAAATGCGTGTGTGTTGGGGGGGGTGATTTCAAGAGTAGCTTCTTTTTTTCTTCTCTCTCAGGCACATACTCACAGTATGATTCAGATCTCTGTGTTTACCTCTTTAGTGCTGTGGCTGTTGATATATTTAACAGGTGTAATAATGAAGGTTTGCATTATAGTGTGGCTGGGTTGTTCAGTTTTTATTTTTTTACTCATTGTCAGTGATGCCAGTATTACAAGTCAAATATCCTTTCCATGAGGCTGGGGGGTTGGGGTGGGGGTGTGTGGGATGTCCCTCTGGACAGCTAGATGTTTATGAAATATTATACCTGAGAGCTATATTGGGGTCTTGATTTGTTTGTTCACTTTCATGGAAGGTAAGGTGCAGCCTATATTGACGCCTATGCTGAGATTTTGAAAGGTTTGGATTGAGTATGCCAGTGGGTAGATTAGCCGTTTGGCAACTGGACCAGTAGGTTTCAAGTGTTGACCCAGCAGTCTGTGTAGTATACCAGAACCCCTAGTAGAAGCAGAGGCTTCTGAATTGCTAGATGCACTCCAGACGGCAGACATGAGCCTAAATGCACAGCTTGGAGTGTTCTCTTGAAACATCTTGCACATGTTTTTATATTCTGTAATATCCAACAATGCACATAGATCATGTGTAAAAAGCACACTAGGTAGATTAAGCTGGATTTTAGTCATCATATCAGAAAGTGTTTGTGCCTTTGGGTACCCTGAAAAGTGCTGTACAAATACAATTTATCATTATTAGTAATAAGTAATAGTTCCCTTCCACGTAATCTGTGAATTGAATTGGGAGAGCAGATGTCCATAGTTCACAACCTGGGGACGCCTTGCAGCATAATACCTGCACACATGGAAAGAAACTGATGAATCATAATTTGAATTCAGAATCATCTAGTCAGAGATCAAAATCAGTCTCAGCAGGCAGTTACATGGCTGCTACATGTCACGGTTGACTCAACAGCTCAGCTGCAGTGTCCCATTACGTCATTTGTGCAGTTTTGTACATTGATGCCACCACAGCACAGCAACATTCTCACAGCATTCAGTTACACCCATTTGTGTATGTATATATTGACCTTGTGTATCTTGTTCCTTGCAAAGCATTCAGATGCAGCCATGTATTCAGACTTGCTCAGTTGTAAAGGTGAGGGAGGGTATTACAAAAGGGGTGAATAACAGGCCTTGTTTCATGGGAAGTATGTTTTGTGCCTTTCAGCTGTCCAGGAACAGAACAACAGGCAACATGTCAACACATTGCTTTACTCTTAACAGGCACCTCTGTTAGCATGGAAAAACATGGCAGGGAGGGGCTACTGATATTGGGCTGCGTCTTACCACCTTTTAAGGTGACGCCTCACACATGATAGAATGTCCAAATTGGATTGCACAATTTCATCGAAGGCTCAGTGCAAAAGCAGCCGGCTCTGGGGATCTGATATTACAATGCCTGTGCCTCTGTGGGTTTGCATGGACACTAACCTGGGGCCCCTGTCCCTCTCAGGTGTGCTGTCTCAGGTGTTTGCCATTTTGCAGAATGTCCGTGAGTCAGACTGTCACAGGCTGTGAAGTAACTGAGCTCAGTCTTTGAGTGACTGGAGTCATAGGCTCTTGTTATTACTGGCAATCATCACCATTGACAAGCAGAGACAGAAAGCTATTTACCTATACATCTGTTATCGATCAGGGATGCTCTGAAACAGCAAGTGCCTCATCTTAGTGAAGGCCAACAAAAGAGGCTACAAGTGGCACGGAGCTCTGCACTTTAACTGTGTTTATGAGAGCTATGTTTGGTCTGGTTGGTGTGTGTGTCTTTCATGGTGATTGGTTACTACCTTGTCTATTCTGGTGAGGACAATTGAAGTACACCTAAAGAAATTGTTAGGCCATGTATGTGTTTCTCAGGCCACAGAATCTGTATGTATACATGTATTGTATTTATGTGGTATTTATTCTGTTTATTTCAAAGATCATACAATAAAGAAAAAGCTCTTACACTATGTGCACTCTGTTATATGTTTAACATTGCTTTGGCAATTGGCAATATCATCCAGAAATTGAAAAGTCAGTTACATGTTAAGGCATCAAGGTGATGAAACTTTTTTTCATCATTCAGGTTGTGCAGAATTTTTCTGTCACAATAACATGCTCCTTGTCTCCAGGTATGCTAAGGCAAGGACCAAATCAGGAAAAGGTCAACTAACTAATCAAACTAAGCAATGTTGAAAGAACGTAGTCAATATTGAATACAAAATCAGTCCTGTGTATGTTGCTGTAAACTGGCTATAACCTGTTAGTGAACAACCTGTGGCTTGGAGCGGGATCTCAAATGAATGCACAAGACTAAAGTGTATATTTGGGCATTAAGTAAAGCTCGCTTTTAAATGGTCAATAAAATAATGGAACGTGATGCTTTAAGGTGAAGTGATCATTACATTTAATGATAAAAAACTGATGCAGTTTGTATTTTAAACCCTTTCTGTCACACATTTCGGGGTAGAGATACCTAGGGTATCTAGTAAATCCCATGTGGCTCATTGAGGGTAATTTAAGTTGCACATACAGCCCAGTCAGTAAATTCAAGTTGCCCACCATTCCTGTAATCCATACTGAAGGGGCTAGTCTTAAATGTTAACCTCTCTCTCGGTCTGTCTCATTGCAGCGTTTGGGGAACACATTCCTGATGCTGGGGAAGACTTCCCTTCATTCGGTGAGTAGCTATGAAGCATAGGGACAAAGACTCACCTTTTACGTCGTTATACTTCATGCTTCACAAGCTAAGGAAAAGCTCTTGATCTCATGAAATAGCAATAAGACATGGTCCTACATTTGTCATTATTAGGGCGTGACAAAATTACCACTGAATAAATTGTGATAATAACACTTTATGTAAGCCCCCCAAAGATTTAACACTTTTATTTATAGTGGTTGCTATGTATCCTTCACAACACATTTGGAAGTACTATGTAATACAATGGTATGTTATATATTATATAATAGTTATTGACAATTGTCATAAGCATTGATAAATAGTATAACTGGTTTAGCCAGGTTTATATGGGAGATGTGGCATATGTTATGTCATAAGCATCATGATGCTCATCATTATATGTTATAACATTATGAAAGTTGTCATAAGCTGGTGATAATGTTAGTTTATGCTTATGAAAAGGGTTGTAGCCAATATTTAGAGTTCATAAAGCCATTATGAGTGCTTCATACAACTCATTTCAAGAAAAAAGGTTACAATGCTTAAAGTGAAATGTGGGGTCTTACAAAGATCATGTAATGCACATTATTTTCATATGGATATCTTTTATAAATTTAAAAATGAGCTCATTTTAAAGGGTCAGGAGTTGGACATGTGGTCAAGTAAGAACACTCACTAGTCTTAAAAGTGACACAGTGATGAACATTCATGACTCTCAGCCACTGGTGAATGGGACTGAAAATTTAGAGTTTAATAACAAGGCTGGATCCTCAAGCTCTTGACCTGGACTTTGTGTCTTTTTGCAGATCTTGATGATTCTGCATTTGACATTGACCTTAATGAAGTGCTCCATTTTGATCCCATGGTAAGTTGAGTAGTGTTCCGTTAAGGACATCTTCCTGTTCAGTTCGGTCAATCCTTTGTTATTGTGAAACTTTACAGTCTGTTAATTACAGTTCAATGTTCCACAGATATTGAACAGCACTCAGGAAATCCCCGGCGTTTGTTTCGTCTGCAAGAAGGTTGTGCGTTTTGTCTTTCGCAGGATACCTTTTAGACCCTCCAAGGTAAGAGTCATTTTCAAACATAATTTAGTATCATAAACATTTTGACATCTCTCACTTCCAGCTCTGCAATGCACCCCAGCTAATGACAAAATAAGTGGTAATGCTACCGAGGTAAAAGTCATTTTAAAACAGACAATTCAGCACCATGAACGTTTAGACAGCTGTTTTTTCAATTATATATCATTTTTTATATTTCTTTTTAACAGCAGTTCATCCCAGTTAATGTGTAGTTATTCCTACTCCTGCAATTATAGCTGAAGCTGCAATGTTATATCACATTGTTAGAAAAAAAATCCATTATGTAACACTGAAATAAGAATGGTGAAGGTATGAGAGCTTTTTGAAGTTCCTGCAGATTTATCTTTGACCCTCTTCTTCTTCTACCTCTAGAGGCAGGTCGCAAATGCCTTGCACACTGCCTGCAGACGTGTCCGTGTGCCGCATAGGCTGTGCCGAAAGATTGTGAAAATTGGCAGGCTCGTCCACAAGATAGTGTCTCTGCATGGAGCGCGACTAGTCTGTCGGGCACTCCATCTCTGCTGGTGGCCTCTTCCTGAGAACACAATGCTGGAGAAACCAGCAGCAAAGCCGGCTCCACCTCGAATCATCCACAATCATCTGCTGTGATGTCGCAATCTATATTACACACAGTGTAGGTGGAAGTAAACGCATTGCAAGTAAAAGTAGACATGCTTTGCTAGTTTCAGAAGTCCCATGACAGAGTTGCTTCTCTTTCGCTGGGACTTGCAGGCGCTTCAGAAATCTTATTTTTATGAGGGTTTGGAGTTAAAGATTGGTGTTACTTCATAAGAATGCTTCTCTGCTTTTCTTTATCTGATGTTGCTTTGCAGTCATTTGTAATCGGTAAACTGCCAATAAAGCCAGCATCAATGAATCATTGTGTGTTTGACTGGAGCTGCGAGGACCTTGAATGTTTCCTATCCTTCCCCTGTCCTTGTTTTTAAAAATGCTATTACATGATTTTAATAATTCAGTTCAGTTCAGGTACAGAACCAAAGGGAATCAAATGCCATTTTGTACTATTTTATTTATGTGTTAGGCAGGTGAGGGGATGAGTGGGTTTAACATCAAACACCTTGATAAGGCATTTCTCTGTGACACTGTAAGGCACTGTAGAGACGGCTGAGAGATCGAAGAACTTCATCATTTGCTGTAACTGAACTGATATTGTTTGTTTGTGTGTGTGTGTGTGTGTGGGTGTGGGTGTGTGTGTTTCCATTTTTTGACATTCTGAAGAGGAATATATCTGTCTCCAGCTATGTCCACTTTCCAGCTGTTACTGCAGCTGCAAATAATACAATTTGTATGATTACTTCAAAGACTTTTTTCCATTTTTTTCAATGAATGCCATGCATATCCATTACAATTTTTTGTTTATTTTTCAATAGTCAAGAGATCAGAATCTCACAATCCCGCGCAAATACTCACATGGCACTTCTTGATCAAATAATAGAACAGAAATGAAAGCTTCGGCTACCACCTGGAAATTCAAACATGGGACCCGGAAGACAGCGGCAGAAACGCGCTGCACATGAACGCAGGTGAGGAATGAATTCGCGGGCACTGGCTGCTCTGCCTTGCTTGTGTGCGTCTCTGCGAGCGCGTGGGGACAGGACACACGGTTAGTACATACACAGCAAGCTTTAATTCTGGAAAGGTTAATATTGGCTGGATTGAGGAGGAAGGGGACATTTTAAAAGCAGTCGTTCGCGCAGCACAGCCCAAATTGAATATCGACAGCTCTTACACTTGCCAGCCATGAGCAAATCGGGAGCATCCAAGTTAAAGCAACTCTGTCGCGGGACTCTGGTCCAGCGAGCCCAAACGAATCTACGCTGCCGAGCCATGGGTTACCCACCAGTCAGCCCCACTGGGTCAAAGAAAAGGCGATTCAAGTCGTGGCTTAAAAAGAAAGCTGCACGGGTCCGATCCCATGACGACCCCCTGCATTTCACCAACACAGACGATCTCGAATCCATGAGCGGCGACATGTAATGATCTATTTCGTCCTATAATCCCATTAATACATTTTAAATGTATTTTCAATATATTTGAGGGTTCACCAACATATTTATGAGTATGCTACAATATCAGTACGCTACAATATATTTCATTTTGATATGGGAATGTTTGAGTAACCATCACATTCTCTTTTAACTTGAAAAGGGCACATCAATGCACACAGGAGCGAGTTTGCAACTGCTTCAGCTATCAAACAGGCAATAAGAGTTCACTTTATTCATGACACTGTAGTAAGTGCAGGTAATGCACAAATACTCATACAGATGAAAGACTTGTAAGTACATTTCAATTGAACACCCTTTCTTTGGTACTGGTGTAGTTATGAATGCATGTAACAAACTGCAGTTAGCGGGCACAATGTGACATCTGTGTTTTGCTGAACTTCAAATAATAAAGCAAACATACATCAAATACAATCTATTGCATCAACTGCCCTCAACTGGCCTGTTTCAGTACCAGATAATGTTGTAAGACAGATATATATATAAAGGAATCTGTTCATAATTTGACATTATATTAATAGTATAGAATTGTCAGCTCCTAATTTAAGCTCCTTTTTTGTCTGTGGATATGCTGGGGGAGTTTTTTTCATAAATAGTTTTGGGATAGTCTTTTTAAAGCCACTGTATTAATAATTAGTAAAAATTTAAAATGGCTATTTTAGTACAAATAAACTCAGTTCCATATTTTTCCACATTTTGGTAGCTGTTGTTATGTTGGTTTTTACTTAAATATAGTTATTTTGCATTTTTTAAGTGGCTCTAATGCTGTAAAATCATCTGTCATTTCTAAGAATCAAAAACATATTAATGAACAGCTGACTTCTTTGTTTCGTTTGACGTGTTCACAAGTTCACAACTAACTAAAGGCTTTCAAAAAGTGGTGTGAACGAGATGGGCCACGGCAAAAAGTGGTGGGGACATGTCCCCAGCGTCCCCAGTGTAAATGACGCCTATGGGTCAGTGTGAAGTTTTGCTCTTTATGGTCATCAGAGGATTCACAGCCACAAGTCCATGCTACAGAAACATCACACATCATTCCCATGTTTTTGTTTTTGTGGTTGTAAGTACTGCACCACTTCATCATGTGATATAAAATCTTCTTGCCATATATGGGAACAAAGTAGAAAACCAGATGATGATGTTTCTGAGTTAACCATTTTATGAGAAGACTATTGTCATGTGAGTCAAATATCACAGAAATATAGTGGGATTTCTTATGTTATCTGTGAAGGTCTGCATTTAAGCCAGTCTTCTTTTTTGATTGTGCCCTCACATATGAAGTTGATTGTCTTATGTTCAATGGTGCATAAATAACTCATGTATAAACCATAGCATGGTCACCCCATGTTCATTAATGTCCAGCTGACCTCATATGGGGTGGGAAAAATGTCATACAAAGCAAATCAATACATTGTTTCATATATTTCATGTAATCAAGTTCAGATGATTCTCAATTTTTGTATCTCTGTTGTTGCTCTTGTCAAACCTATCTGCTAAATTACATGTTTATCACCAAACCAGTGAAGCAGCCATGACTTAAATGAAAAATATTATGGATTTTATTCACCAGTATTTACAAAAATATCAGCTGTATTGTCTGTGAAACAAAAATACCAATAACGAGGTGTGGCCTATGTAAGTGGCCATTTTGTTCTTGTTCTTCAGTTCTTCACACCCATCACTTCTCTGTCTCTTTACTTCTTCACTTTCTTTTCATCAATGATCAGATATCACAAGTCTATTTGCCACTGTACCCACAAAAAACTTCAGTATGCGCCTCAAGGAGGAGTTTATGAAGTTTTGTGTAGGAAACCATAAAGGGCAAAGGAAGAAGTTCTCTGGAGATATCGTTGTTCTCACTGTTTCACCAATATTCTTAATTCTCTTGAAAAATCACGGGTATGTGTATGGCTTTTTTGTTGTCTTCACCACACCTTTACTTTTTGCTATCTCCGCACCACTGTTAAGAAATACTCAAGCATTGAGACTTTCATCTGACACTGGGACTGGTGGCACGTTTGGGGAAAAAAGGATGTCAGTTCAGCCCTTCATTTCTCACACACCGGCATGTGAGGCCCACTCAGCTGTAGTTACCTGTACTATTCATCTGTTATTGATCAGGGATGCTCTGAAAGAGCAAGTGCCTCCTCTGAGTGAAGGCCAACAAAATGGCGAGGCTGCAAATGGCACACAACTCTGCACTTTAACTGTGTTAATGAGAGCTATGTTTGGTCTGATTGGCGTGCGTGTCTTTCCTTTGTTGTTTTGCTTTGATTAGTTTAGGTTCCTTTTGGATGGTTACTGGTTCATGGATGTACTTTTCATCTGTTTTTTTGCCTTTCCTGTTTGTAAGTATTAAACACACATGACACCACACTTTCACACTCCTTGAGTTTTTTATGCACTAAAACCCCACCCACTTCCATTTAGTGGGAGTGGCCAACCCATGGTATTAACAAACGATTAGCTGCCCTTGAATTACTGTTAGTGAGTATAAAAGCCTATAAAACCCTGGGTCCCTACTAATAGATGCCCAGTATGAGCTCAAAAATGTATCTCTTCATGGTGATCGGATACTACCTTGTCTATTCAGGTGAGTAAAATTGAGGTATACCTAAACAAAGTGTTGTGCCACAGAGACTGAATTCATGCATATATTGTATTTATATTTTTGTGGTATTTATTTTGTTAATTTCAAAGATCATACAATAGAGAAAAAAGCTCTTACACTATGTGCACTCTGTTATATGTTTAACATTGCTTTGGCAATTGGCAATATCATCCAGAGATTGAAAAGTCAGTTACATGTTAAGGCATCAAGGTGATTTTTTTCATCATGCAGGTTGTGCAGAATTTTTCTGTCACAATAACGTGTTCCTTGTTACATCCATGTATGCTAAAGCAAGGACCAAATCAGGAAAGTTAACTAACTAATCAAACTAAGCAATGTTGAAAGAACGTAGTCAATATTAAGTACAAAATCAGTCCTGTGTATGTTGCTGTAAACTGGCTATAACCTGTTAGTGAACAACCTGTGGCTCAGAGTGGAATCTCAAATGAATGCACAAGATTAAAATGTATATTTGGGAATAAAAATGATACAGTATGTATTTTTAAAGCTTTCTGTCACAGATTTTGGGGTGTAGATACCTAGGGTATCTAGTAAATCCCATGTGGCTCATTGAGGGTAATGTAAGTTGCACATACAGCCCAGTCAGTAAATTCAAGTTGCCCACCATTCTTGTAATACATACTGAAGGGGCTAGTCTTAAATGTTAACCTCTCTCTCGGTCTGTCTCATTGCAGCGTTTGGGGAACACATTCCTGATGCTGGGGAAGACTTCCCTTCATTCGGTGAGCAGCTATGAAGCATAGGGACAAAGACTCACCTTTTACGTCATTATACTTCATGTCTGCAGTTGATATTTGCTGTGTTGTGATGAAAGGGCTTATGTCTGACAAGCTAAGGAAAAGCTCTTGATCTCATGAAAAAGCAATAAGATATGGTCCTACATTTGTCATTATAAGGGTGTGACAGAATTACCACTGAATATTAGGTTAGATAGTAATACTTTATATAAGACCCCAAAGATTTAACACTTTTATTTACAGTGGTTGTTATGAATCCTTCACATCACCTTTGGAAGTACTATATAATACAAAGGTATTTATATTAATAGTTAGGTATTATATAATAGTTATTGATAATTGTCATAAGCATTCATAAAGAGCATAACTCATTTAGCCAGGTTTATATGGGAGATGTGGCATATGTTATGTCACAAGCGTCATGATGCATCATTATGTGTTATAACATTATGAAAGTTGTCATAAGCTGGTGATAATGTTAGTTTATGCTTATGAAAAGGGTTGTAGCCAATATTTAGAGTTCATAAAGTCATTATGAGTGCTACATATGACTCTTCGTGTCTTTTTGCAGATCTTGATGATTCTGCATTTGACATTGACCTTAATGAAGTGCTCCATTTTGATCCCATGGTAAGTTGAGTAGTGTTCCGTTAAGGACATCTTCCTGTTCAGTTCGGTCAAGACTTTGTTATTGTGAAACTTTACAGTCTGTTAATTACAGTTGAATGTTCCACAGATATTGAACAGCACTCAGGAAATCCCCGGCGTTTGTTTCGTCTGCAAGAAGGTTGTGCGTTTTGTCCTTCGCAGGATACCTTTTAGACCCTCCAAGGTAAGAGTTATTTTCAAACATAATTTAGTATCATAAACATTTTGACATCTCTCACTTCCAGCTCTGCAATGCACCCCAGCTAATGACAAAATAAGTGGCAATGCTACCGAGGTAAAAGTCATTTTAAAACAGACAATTCAGCACCATGAACATTTAGACAGCTGTTCTTTCAATTATATATCATTTTTTATATTTCTTTTTAACAGCAGTTCATCCCAGTTAATGTGTAGTTATTCCTACTCCTGCAATTATAGCTGAAGCTGCAATGTTATATCACATTGTTAGAAAAAAAATCCATTATGTAACACCGAAATAAGAATGGTGAAGGTATGGGAGCTTTTTGAAGTTCCTGTAGATGTATCTTTGACCCTCTTCCTCTTCTACCTCTAGAGGCAGGTCAGAAATGCCTTGTACACTGCCTGCAGACGTGTCCGTGTGCCGCATAGGCTGTGCTGGAGGATTGTGAACGGTTACATTGGCAGGCTTGTCCGCAAGATAGTGTCTCTGCATGCAGCAGGGGCAGTCTGTCGGGCACTCCGTCTCTGCTGGTGGCCTCTTCCTGAGAACACAATGCTGGAGAAACCAGCAGCAAAGCCGGCTCCACCTCGAATCATCCGCAATCATCTGCTGTGATGTCGCAATCTATATTAGACAGCAGAGGTGGAAGTAAACGCATTGCAAGTAAAAGTAGACATGCTTCGCCAGTTTCAGAAGTCCTGTGACAGAGTTGCTTCTCTTTCGCTGGGACTTGCAGGCGCTTCAGAAGTCTGATTTGATGAGGGTTTGGAGTTAAAGATTGGTGTTACTTCATAAGAGTCCTTCTCTGCTTTCCTTTACCTGACGTTGCTTTGCAGTCATTTGTAGTCGGTAAACTGCCAATAAAGCCAGCATCAATGAATCATTGTGTGTTTGACTGGGGCTGCGAGGACCTTGAATGTTTCCTATCCTTCCCCTGTCCTTGTTTTTAAAGATGCTATTACATGATTTTAATAATTCATTTCAATTCAAGTACAGAATCAAAGGGAATCAAATGCCATTTTGTACTATTTTATTTATGTTTTAGGCAGGTGAGGGGATGAGGGGGTTTAACATTGAAGGTGTGTGTATGCAGCAGCAGACACTGAGTCTAAAGTTTTGCCCAAAGCAACAGGTTGGTCCACTCTTTTATGTTGTATTGCCCCGAAGAATTATGATAAATATCTTCGTATATCTGTTCAGACACTGACACAAACCACTTTGGGAGTGGTACTTTTTATTTCTCTTTGTTGTTTTTATCCATGTTTTTACCAACCTGAGATAGACCAGGTAAAGTGGGCATTTGCTATTTAACTTCCCCCGGCCTTGCCACAATTAGTTTGGAGCTAGTGAGGGCTACAATGTGTGTGTGTGTGTGTGTGTGTGTGTGTGTGTGTGTGTGTGTGTGTGTGTGTGTGTTGTGTAAGGGCACATACTCTGATAGTTTATGGGGTTGGGTCGGCACTGGAGGTGCAGCTGTTTGGTTGGTTTCTGTTATTATGAAGGTCCCAAGTTAAAGCTACAAAAAAGTACTGATGAAAGCAATAGTAATTATGTGCATAACATTTAGCTCATTCTCAGTTTACTCAATAATTGCCCAATTAATGTGTCATAGTCTTCTGTTTCAGACCCCCTTTACAAATTGTCACCCAACATAAAATCTTTCATATCTTCTTAAACAATATGAGATGGCAGTGTGAGATCTGAAATGCATCAATTCCTGTGATAGCTGGGCTATGCTTCAGTCTTTTTCTACTGCAACATAATGTCTCTAATCATATGAGACACATGAATATGTACCAGGTCCCAAGTATATTCTGATAAAAAAGAAAAACAAAAGAAAAATCTATGTATTGATTCATTTTTCTCCATAAAAATAAAAATACTTCACACATTTTAACCTTAATTGCACTTTAATGTTAATTGCATTACTCACAGCAAAGTCACATCGTTCACAATTCATTTTCTTCCTGGATATAGGATAGAAATTGCTATAATATATATAGGAAAACTGCACTGTTAACTGTGTTGTTTCTTCTTTCATTATGAAAACTGACACTGGCCATTATTTTTAAACCTGCCAATCAACCAATGTAAAGTAAGTGATCTGCTGACATATGGTTCCTTATTTGTTGGAGAGAATGGGATGTGTAATTCTTAGAACGTGTTATTGCAACAACAATAGCGTTCATAATGAAAATTAATAGTTAAGTAATAATGGCTGATAATTAATTTTTCAATTCTTTGCTATTATATTGTGTCATTGTATTCATGAGTGAACTTAAAAGAGCCCTGTAATATTTCTATTTCGAAAGGTCCACAAAAATGCAATGTGTGAGTAAACAGTGCCCTCTGGTGTGAAGACTAGGAAACCACACAAAGAACAGTCAACTGTTTCCAAGTTTTTGTTATTCTTCTTATTAAACTGTTTGCAAAAAAAGAAGCAAGGATATTCTCAGAAGAAAGGATGCATCATAGGTCACATTTGCCAATGTCATCATGTATGCACTGGTCAGTAAGTAAGCTGCTAGGGCATTGAAACTAGGTGTGTTTATAGTATCAGTGATGTTCTAAGAAACTTAGCATGTAGTTAAAAACTTGCAGGTCACACCTCATACCTTAAGATACCTCATTGCAAACCAGTTAAAGGCTGTTTTGTTAAGGCCATTACTGTGAATATTTGATGTAAGTCTGAGTCTTTGTTTACTAATTCTGCACTCCAGGTTCCAGAGAAAAATTCTGGTGGCTGAAGTAGTAATGCGTACACTTCATATCCTATTTACATCTGACTGAATAGTGTACAGTTATTGGTATTTTATTGGAACTAGATCCTTAGCATGTCTACTGTATGTTTCAGCTTGAAGGTATATTAACATGCTAGCTCCAAATTTAGCTCCAAATTTAATCTGTTTTTGGTTGCCCTGTCATGACTGTTTTGGTCAGGTTTTGCTTTCATTTACATATTCATTTTGGTCATTTTCTGTGTATAGTTTTGTTTATTTATTATTTTTACTCTGTCATATCTTAGTTGACATTTAACTGTATTTAAAGCTGCTCTCTGTTGGATCTACCATGGAAGCAATGGGGAGGTGGGTCGGAGAGTTGGTGTTGAACAGTTGGTTGAGATAAAACTTATATGTGATGTTAACAAAATTGGAATTAAAGAATATCCAAAAATAAATAAACAAGAGGAAAACAAACTCATTTATTATCCCTTCGTGCAGTTCAGCGTGCTGTCTCAAGCTAGGGAAAACATAACATGCTTATTGTATGAAGCAAATCATCTGCTCCCAAGACCTTGCTAGTAGATCTGCTTCATCTCAAATGATGACGACATGAGATTGTGCCTGTGATGACAAGTTCAGCTGACAGATACAACAAAAATGCATTCATTGCTCCTACATGTGTGACCTCCCCTTCTTGATCCCGCCCGCTGCCCCAGGTATTGCACAGGAGACGAGGTGAATGGAGCATTCAGTGGTTATTCTGGGCTGCACAATGGAACATACACAACCACACTGAGAGTTGAATGATAGAATAGTGTCCGGTTCGCTGTTATTTGCTAAAGCAAATATCTGTCCCTCTGCTGTAGGGCACCCACAATTCTATTGTATGTGTTTAAAACAAAATCATTGAATTCTATGTGTCAATCAAAATAAAAGTCCTACATACAATAGCGGTTGTTCCAATTTAAGCAGGAATTTATCCAGGAAAAGTGGCCATACGGCACAGCGAGAGTCCCACTGCAAGCATTTGTGTTGTTTGTGCATGTGTGCATGATTGTGAAACATTTGGTATGTATGTGTGTGTGTATGTGCGCGCGCGTGTGTGTATTTCTGTGTCTGTTCACTTTCTGAAGAGGAACAAATCTGCCTCCAGTTATCTCCACTTTCCATGTACAACAAATAATATAACTTCCAGAATTAACCTTTTCTTTAAAGACTTTTTCCCTTTTTAAAATTAACGACATGCAAATCCATTACATTTTTTTTCGTATATTGTTGAATAGTCAAGAACACAGAATGTTGGGTAAATACTCACATGGAACATCTTGATCAAATAATGGCCAACCCTTCACATTTTTGATAAACTGGAACGTAAACAATATGGCTGTTACCGTGCAGCGCTGCAGAAATCTAATGCCCCAAACGCCGTACACCTTAGACGAGTGGTGGCACTCTTATCACTAGAACAGAAATGAAAGCTTCGGGCTACCACCTGAAAACTCAAACGTGGGACCCGGAAGACAGCGGCAGAAACGCGCTGCACATGAACGCAAGTGAGGAATGAATTTGCGCGCACTGGCTGCTCTGCCTTACCTGTGTGCGTCTCTGCGAGCGCGTGGGGACAGGACACACGGCTAGTACATACACAGCAAGCTTTTATTCTGGAAAGGCTAATATTGACCAAATTTGAAAAGGAAGGGGACATTTTAAAAGCAGCTGTTCGCGCGGCACAACCCAAATTGAGTATCGACAGCTCTTACACTTGTTAGCCATGAGCAAATCGGGAGCATCCAAGTTCAAGAAGTTGTTTCTCAAAACAAAGTCGCAAGAAAAAGAGGACAAGGAAAAGAAAGGGGATGGAAAACATGCGTTCAGCCACTCGTTATCCAAGGATGGAGCACTCGCGAGTCCCAGCGAAAGAGAAGCAACTCTGTCGCGGGACTCTGGACCAGCGAGCCCAAACGAATCTACGCTGCCGAGAGATGGGTTACCCACCAGCCCTACTGAGTCAAAGAAAAAGCGATTGAAGTTGTGGCTTAAAAAGAAAGCTTCACGGGACCGATCCCACGACGACCCCCTGTATTTCACCGACACAGAGGACCTCGAATCCATGAGCGGCGACATGTAATAATCTATTTCTTCCTATAATACGCTTCATGTTTGATATCAGTTTGCGTACTTTGCATATAGACTTGTCAGATTATTTATTTAATGAATTTTATGTCAGTGATAGTTACATTAAGTGTGACACATTTTGCTGTTTGTATGATGTACCATGAACATTTCTCCTGCAGATACGATGCAAATTGTTTTTCTTAAGCGCAGATTGCTAATACTAACAATAACATTATTTTATAGTTTTGACACGAATCAGAATGACGGTGTGGCAAGATGTGTCTGACGATGTAGAGGTTTGCATGGTCAGTGAAAGACTTCACGTAATCCGTCTGAAATTATGCCTCAATTAATGTAAGGGGAAATGTCCTGTTCAATGCCATATCAATATGGACACAGTGATCTATTTAGGGACAGTAATGTCACAACTGGTGTGATTTTTCAGATGGAGGTGAGCTGCTCAAAATGTTCAAAATATACACATTACATACACATGATGTATCCTCGTCCTGTGACATTCCTCAGTGCCACAATGTACCAACAGTGATAATGGGACATCTTTATTATGGCCTAATGCCTCACGCTTGATATACTGTAGACTCAATCACACAGTGAAATCACAGTTATATATAGGTGAACGTGTTTTCTGTAAAGTGCCTCAGCTCATTGTACTGCATTTATTTCTCATGTATGTAAATATATTACTGCTGATCAGTAACCCAGAGGGTCTCTGTGTCATTGACACACATCCTCTGTTAAGCCACAACCAATTGTGTGTAATCCACACTATCATAGAAGTTCCCGGGGTACTTGTACTGGTACCTAAGTGTTACTGGTACTGTCTTGTATGACATCATGCACCCAGTGCTCAGCCGTGAACATAAAGCAGAGGGACCTTTGGGAAGGGCTGTCGGAAATGCGTGTGTTTTGGGGGGAGGGTGTGGTTGATTTTTAGAGTGGTTTCTTTCTTGGAATATGCAAGCTAAGATACAGCAGCATAGTATAAATGCTCTAACAGAGAATGAGAGGTCATGCTTCAAGGCTTCAAGGCAATTTATTGTCATCCCATAGTTAGTGAAACATCTTAAGCCTTTGTAATTCCATGGTTTTATCCAGTGTTTTCAGAGATTATCACAGCCATTTGGCAATTCCTGAAATTCACGAGTTTCAAAATCGAGTCTGTGCAGTTCATCCCTCTTCAGGACGGTTTGAGCGGATTTGCCCTCTGGCTGCTCATGTGGTAAACCGGTGAGGTATCCTGTTTCTGCTGCGCTAGTTTAAACTCGCTCAAGTTTCACCCTCTCAACCTCAAACGGGAGCAAAAAAGTCCTGGAAAAGGATATGACCTGGAACACTCTGAGGGAATCATGAGGGAGAATCCTCTATAAAACTGGCAAAAATGGCACCCATCTTTGCCTCTGATATGATGCTGTAACAAGTGACATCCTTTAAAGTTTTTCAAAAAGGTGCTTTCCTTTTCAAGTCCTCAAGTCATTGGTGATCCGTAGCTGAGATAAAATTAGTACAGTAAACAGTACAAAGCAACAAAATCAAAGATTCAGGCACATACTTACAGTATGATTCCGATCTCTGTGTTTACCTCTGTGGTGCTGTTGATGTATTTAACAGGTTTAATAGCGAAGGTTTGCAATATAGCATGACTGGTTTGTTCAGTTTTTATTCTTTTACTCAGTGTCAGTGATGCCAGTTTTACAAGTCAAATATCCTTTCCGTGAGGCTGGAGGGTTGGGGTGGAGGCGTGTGGAGTGTCCAGTTAGAAGTATATGAAATATTATACCAGAGAGCTATGTTGGAGTCTTGAGTGTTTGTTCACTTTCAGGGATTGTAAGGTGAGGTCTATATTGAGGCTTATGTTGAAATTTTGAAAGGTTCAGATCGTGTATGCCAGTGGGTGGATTAGCCGGTTGCCAACTGCACCAGTAGGTTTCAGGTGCAAACCCCAAGTGTTGACCCAGAAGTCTGTGTAGTATACCAGAATCCCCAGTAGAAGCAGAGACTTCTGAATTGCTAGATGCACTCCAGACGGCAGGCAAAATGATGAACCTAAATGCACAGATTGGCTTGTTCACATCTTCAAACATCTTACATATGTTTTTATGTCCAGTAATATCCAACTTTGCACATAGATCATGTGTAAAAAGTACATTAGGCAGATAAGATGGATTTTAGTCATCATATCAGAATGTGCATGCCTTTGGGTATCCTGAAAAGTGCTATACAAAAGCAATGTATCATTATTAGTAATAATTAATAGTTCCCTTTTGTGGACTCAGTGAAATGAATTGGGAGAGTAGATGTCCATGGTTCACAACCTGGGGCAGCCTTGCTCAATCGACTGACTTCCAGCATAGCTGAAAACAGACAAGGTAAAAGCAAAGGCATTACGCATAATACCCGCACCCTCCACAATGGAATGAAGCTGAAGAATTTTGAATCATTCAGTCTAATCTGAATTCAGAATCATCTAGTCAGAGATCAAAATCAGTCTCAGCAGGCAGTTACATGGCTGTCACGGTTGACTCCACCGCTCAGCTGCAGTGTCCCATTACGTCATTTGTGCAGTTTTGTACATTGATGCCACTACAGCACAGCAACATTGTCACAGCATTCAGTTACACCCATTTGTGTATGTATATATTGACCTTGTGTATCTTGTTCCTTGCAAAGCATTCAGACGCAGCCATGTATTCAGACTTGCTCCAGTGTGAGGGCCGTCTTTCATGAGGAGTACAACGTTTTGTGCAGGAACTGGACAACAGGCAACACATGGCTTTACTCTTAACAGGCACCTCTGTTAGCATGGAAAAACATGACAGGGTGGGGCTACTGTTATCGGGCTGCGTCTTACCACCTTTTAAGGTGATTGCGCAATTTCATCGAAGGCTCAGTGCAAAAGTAACCGGCTCCGAGGATTTGATATTTCAATGCCTTTGCCTCTGTCGGTTTGCATGGACGCTAACCTGGGGCCCCTGTCCCTCTCAGGTGTGCCGTCTCAGGTGTTTGCCATTTTGCAGCATGTGTGTGAGTCAGACCGTCACAGGCTGTTAAGTAACTGAGCTCAGTCCTTGGGTGACTGGAGTCATAGGCTGTTGTTATTCTTGGCTATCATCACTATTGACAAGCAGACACAGAAAGCTATTTACCTATGAGTTGCTTCTTAATAAAATCAACTATTGATGAGTCATCACCCCCCAACATGTTCCCTCAACAGACTTCCTTTACATTTTATTTGAATAACGAAGTGAGTCACAAGAACAGGTGTGTGTATGTTGCAGCATATGCTTTTGATGTTGACTTCTGCCCTGTGCTTTATGCAAATGCAGGAACCATAAACTGGCTGTATCGGTACATTTCGTTCATCCCATTCATCAGTTAATCATAATTTCTTTTATTTTAGCCCTCATTGTGAAGCCTGAATCAAGGTGTCACATTTTTATGAAAATGAACTCAGCCACCAGTCAAAAACAGGATACAGAAGGATATGGTAGACTGAAGTACTAATGCTTCAACAGGTATCTTTGAGCAGTAGTCTCGTTTGAGGTCAACTTGGTGTAGAAGACATCTGTGTAGATTTACTGATTTTAAAGTCAAGGTAGCATGTTATGTTACAGCAATCATGTGACACTTATATGAGACGAGCATTTCTCAGAACTGGTCCTGTAGACCAACACGTATGCTGGGTTTTATCCTAACCCAGCTCTCATTTCAATTGGTTTTAGTACTCTGTTCATTCAGTGCTGATCTGGATTTGACATCACTCAACAAATATCGGTCAATTATGGATATAGATTGTCAGAAATGCTTTATTCAGAGTGATACAAATATAGGTGTTTCTTTACAATGAATTCCAAATGTTAATCTGAACCCCTCAAACAGATCAGTAATACAGTGAATTGTAGTTTATTAACTAAGAATAATTAATAGTCAAATGGAGCCTAGAATAACTAACTGAACAACTAATCAGCTCAATTATGGCAGCCTCATTCAGTGAGTTAAATGGCCAGATATTAACAGACATTTTGAATAAACAATTTATTTTTATTATCACAAACATGCCTCCATCACACAAAGAGTTTCTCTGATAAAGATCTTATACCTGGTTACATCTGAATACAGCAAATTAATGTTTTGAATCTACAGCATGATTAAACCTAATACTGAAACTATGATTTAAGAAAATTGTCTTTCTATATTTGACATCTAATTTGGTGTGGTATAATTAAGGATGATTATTAGGTGCTATGTATTTATTGGTATGTTTTACTTTTAGCATTGTGTGTCTCCTTAATGCCTAATAACTGTAATTGGTGCTGCCCTGGTGCTACACTGCTGCTTTTCTTGTTGCTTCTGTTATATATATCAGATGCATCATGATGAAATTACAGGTAACATTGTAGCAAGTGAACCTTGAGAGAATATTTTGAATTAGCTGTATTATAAAGTGCTAACACTGAGCGCTAATACCCTTGGTAAAAACTTGTTCAGCCTGTTGGAATGCCCATTGTGCAACAGTGAAATGATCAGTCTGTATCTGCTCAGATTAACAGACAGGAGTCTAACGCTTACCAGGCACCTTCATAAAACAGTGTAGGCAGATAATCAAAACAAAAGGATCACAGAGCAAAGAGCATCATCTGGATAGAGGTGCCCACGACCTCAGTATTTTAGACACATGTTCATAGTGTATTGGTTGTGGCTAAAGTTGGAGCAGTGAACTTGCACTGTAATTAAATAAACACTCAGGGACCAGTTATGACTGCGCTGTAAAACTCTGCTCTTCATTTTTCACTTCTGACCTCCACTCGCCCTCTGCTTTTGTCAACAAACCACTCAGCCAAAGCGGGCAGGCTTTAATAACTGACCACAATGCATTGCTACAGTGGCACAGACTCCAATGAAATGCATTAAGTGTATTAAGTTTTATTTAGCAAAGATTATGTACGAGTGTGCAAAGTCTTGTGGGAGTAATAATTATACAGAGCTGTAGATGAAGCCAGCTTTGCACTGCTCTGAAGTATATTTGAAGCTTCCACCCCCCTGCCACCCCGCCCCTTACAGAAGCCGATCTCTGAGCCAAGCAGGAAGCCAGACTTGGGACTGATGTAGCCTTTGTTTTTAACATACCTGAAGTTATGGCCACACACTTTACAGAGTCTACATACTTGTACTTTCTCGTAGAGTTAGATCAGCTCTGTTGCTCCTGTTTTGAACACACGCACAACTGTAGCATTGTTAGTAAGAGGGTTTGCACATCAGCCCATGTCTTACTGTGACTAACACAGTAGTACTGGGGCTTTAAGTGCTTGAATCCACACTTTTCAATGTCCTAAACAGGGTTCTAATGTGTAGGTCATGCATTGTCTGATCTTAACATTTCTTTGTTTGGGACCAGTTAACATTATTATGGCTGTGACCTGTTAATGCAAATAACCTGTTCAGGTGTGGTCTGTGTAGGAGATCTCCACCTTTCATGACCCTGCTCTAAGCACTGCAAGGACACACAATGTATATCAGAGAAAATGAGGCCCCATTCTAGAAGTTACTTCCTTGTTGCTAACAGTGTTAGGCTGAAGGCTCCAACTGTGTGCCAGTTTAACAATGGAATTGGAATGACAAGCCTGTGGGTTGTAATCCCGATTTGGAAGATGCTTCTGTTGAAATATTGTGCCAAAAAGGCTGCTTAGGAAACGGGGCACAAATGTTGCGAAGGCAAATCTGTATGTACGTTGCCGGAGGCAAGGGCATGTTTTATGTCAGTAAACAGGGTGATGCGGAGCGTGAAACATGGTGGTGGCTGTGACTCTGTGTTTGTCAGTCTGCAGGTGAGTGATGGTGGTCTGCCTAGGATAAACTCACAGCAGTGTCTCCTCCTGGTCCTGTCACCACTGCAGGTGTCCCAGGGCAACACTGACAGCCGTGCTGCTGTAGGTACACTAGCGGTTCCACTGAAAACCATGCTGAGTTCAATGGTTTTATGTTGTACTGAGCTTGCCTCATTATTAGTTCAGTTTAGTACTTGTAATTTTAATAGTTTATTCATTGTTTGGTTCATGTATCTTGATATATTATAATAGTAATGCACATTATGTGTGTTGTTTAATATCTGTTATCAGTGAGTCAGAGGAACAATGGAAAATTGTGGTCTGCATGGATTTCAGAGATTAGGGTAAGATAAGCAACGCCTAGCCCAGCTCGCCCTGTGAAGAAGCACTATTGTTCTTGGAATGCTGTTGAATCAATAGCATGCAAGACAAAGTGCTTTTTACTGTATTACAGGTTTTTTTTTCATTTGCTATGGTGCATTTCTCAAAAGACTGACAAAGTGCAAAAATTAGCAGCAAAAGCCACAGTTATGTTCAAACCCAAGGCTTAGAATCACATTAGTAACGTCTTTCAAAAGTGAATACCAAACAAAAACCTGTTGTTAATTTGATAATTCAAGGGAAATAAAATGCAGGCAACTTTGATGAACATTGTTGTCAAATGTTAAATACATACACAAATAAAAAATCCCAGAATAATCAAATATTTTCCAGATGAAAATGGCCCAAGGGCATTTACAGTAAATGGGAGCAAAACCAATACAAGCAAATAATTGTATTGCACAACTAAAGCCATGCTTTACAAATGGGAAGACCATTCATGCTAGGCAACTGTTACTATTATTCTTCAACAGTTACTCCACACTTACTGTAGTTAAGCACAGTTGGCAGCCATACCACCCTCCACCTGGGAAAAACCAAGTTTCTTGGAAGCAGTGTTGGTAATGGTAGGAGATGCCAGCCTTTGGATGAGATGTTAAATGAATTGTAATCATACATGAGAAAATGTACTAAAGGATTGAATTTTTATGACAACAGTCCTCTTAGACAGATGGATAAGCACTGCACAGGTATACTGCTATAGGCGTGACTGTGTAGGTACTGTACAGTGCACCTCCTAGTGGAAAGATCTCTTCATAAGATGTATGATAGGACAAAGACAAATAAACACATCAAATCGGGAAACAAACTTTAGTTAGGGCCAATGTTTAATGGAGGCGTTCAGTACCTGCTTTGGTGTGTGTGTGTGCGTGTGTGTGTGTGTGTGTGTGTGTGTGTGTATGTGTGTGTAATTCTAAAGTTTACTTTGACTGCAGGCTGACCCGCAAAGCAGTGCAAATACAGGAGAGGCTGCACTGTTTAACTACAGTGGGTGGGGTTTCCACTTTCATGTCTAATGAGAAATGGGTGACCAAAAGAAAATGGAGGGTGGAGAGAATAGGGTCCAGTGTTTGTATGTCCACAACACCTGATGGCATCCTTTTCTAAAAAAGCAGTTTCTATCTATATCCATCTATAATTCCTCATTTGCTTTAGTCCCCAACCTGATGGTCTCTGCATTCTTTTTCAGGTGTAGCCAGCACAGGTGAAACACTCATCCCAGAGACCTATGCAAGCACAAGGCATTAGTGTCCTGTCATCTTTGCCAAAATACCCATCATGCCTCCATCGCGTTAGGCTGAACCAGGGTTAACCAGCTGACTGCAGGGCTGATACTCCTAGCTGTATCAGCCACATCAATAGAAGCCGATGCGTGATGATGATACAATAGAAGCCAATGAGTAATGATACATCCAACCTCACATACTTAAGCATATACAAGCACAGCACTGCATCAGAGTAAAGCACAATGCCTCCCGTAATTATCATATTAGTGTCAACATTTAAAATTTACATTTTGTCGAACAGGTTTTCAAATGTTTGAGGGCCCTAGTGTTTGACAAGTCATAGAATGATTAAAAGTAAGCAAGTTATGATCCTTTGTCATTTTTAAGGTAAATAACTGTATCTGTGTTAACATGCGTATGTATAAGTGTGTATTAGCACTTACAAAGGTCCTACTGTATGCGGACCTTTGATGCTCCCCACATGTTACTCATGGGACATTGATTTTTTTTTAAATTATTTTCCAAACCCAAAGAAGCTGAATGGTGATTTATTTATTTGTTTGATGTTTGTTTGAGTTCTGCAGTTTGTCAAAAAGGGAGGAGAGGATTTCAGTCTCCCCCTCTGACAGTGGAATTCAGCCTCTCTTGACCCCTGTTATTGGCTGTTTTTTATATCTATTATGTTCTGGTGACAGATGTCTGTCTACACCTGCTGTAGAAAATACCGTTTTGGGCGTTATTCATCGCTAACGGTGAATTGCGCTTAATGTGTGTATGAACCCTGGTGGTTCTGAAGCGAGAAAGTGAAGGAGTGCGTGCAACAGTGAAATATTTTCTCAGGCTTGGTGCGGGTGAACGTTTTTTCTCTTTTTCGGGGTGTTGTGGACAGGTGGATGAGTCGGTTTGTAATGGATTTACTGTCAGATGTTCCTGCCCTGTGACCCATTATGCTCGTGGGAGATAATGATTATGCGAAAAATGCAAGCGCTAATGCTAATGTTACCGCAGGCTATGCAGGGCTCACCTAGCCACATTCTTTAAGGCTGTCTGAATGTAGCCAGCTCAGGCCGCACCATGGTAAACAGCTTGTGAAGGGTTTAAATCATGCCACACATACTCCTAATAGTCAATTTCACATAGACGAAATAGGATGCACGTATTTAAACTTTAATCAGCATATTATTGATGAAAAGATTAATCAGGATAATAAATATGGAAATGGATACTAAATTAAAGAAAGGAATAGGCCACTGAGTCCATCTAGGCCTGTCATTTTGCCTGTAGTCTACAGTACATCTGGCACTGTGTCAGGTTTGGTCTTGAACAATCCAAGTGCCTGCCCTTCCATTGCAAGTCCTGCAAGTTATTCTTTGCATAAACATCTTGCCACTTTCTGTGTCTTAGGTACCACTGTGCAATTTACCCTTTATTTCCACCTTGTTCAGTTGGCAGATCCACTTTATTGATCCTTTTCAAAATTGTAAAAACCATGATCAAATCCCCCCAGAGTCACCTTTCACTGAGACTGAAGAGATTAAGTGTTTAAAGTTCCCCTTATCATTACTCTTTGTGTTCTTGATACTGTTTACAGGGAAATTATTGGACATTTTTTGTGATCGCATTTGTCCCAATGAAAAATAATCTAGGTCAATATGTTCTGCAAACAGTGGCTTTTCAGACCTGGTTGCACAATCCCCTGCAACATTTGCCAGAACTCAACAACTACCATGGCCGGTTAGGACAAAATACATTTCATCTGTCTATATACTTTCACCTCATATTAATTTTACTATTGTGTGCTGTAGAGGCAGGTCATGTGTATTTAGCTCTGGTGTTTTTCATCATGCCTGATGGCTATATGGCTCCATTCTTAGCTTAACCAACTGTCTCCTTTGTAAGTACAACCACACCCTGCATGTGTGTGTGTGTGTGTGTCTGTCTGCCTATATTTATGTATATAGCTACCTATAAATATTTAGCTGTATATAACTAAACATAAATATATATAAAAACATATACACCTCTGCTTTTTAAACGACTTTATGAGGTAACTGGGACCATGAATAGGAGAGAGTATGCAAGCACAATGTCATATTTTGTAAATCACCAGACCATAAATTAGAGTGTTTTTATGCAAACGGAATGGTTTCAGACAGATACAGACCTGCAGAGAGTACAGCAGACATCGTGAGCCAAAAATGTGCTTCGTCTTGGAACACAAAGCTCCTTTGTTCTTGGGGCACGGTGAATGATGCCAATAAATATAACACTCGACAGCACTCGACAGCACTCCACCGCTGTGACGAAAGACAAAATTTGTTTCAATTGTTGAGAATCGGACAGAATTGTCATGAAATACAATACACTGAGTTTATGCTACTCTGGCCTGCTTTCTGAGAAATAACTTTTTGTTATGTTTTTCTTCTCCAGAAGAGCAGCATTTCCCTCCTTCTCTGGCACTGCACAGCTTAATGCTAGGTGATTTCAGGTTTTCCTTGCTGAGTCAAACTTTATTGCAAAACTCCTCACAGTTGTCTTGTGGTTACTGTTTATGTGTATCTGATCTAGCAGTTGAAAGTGTGGGATCCAGTGATAAGACTGAGAATAGGTGCACTTTATTCCTGTTCCAAGGTCAACATGTTGGATATATGGGTACATGGCCTCACTATTTTAGCACACCTGGGGCCTTTTATTGTTTTTATTCTTCTTATTATTTTTTAATCTTGTTTTTTATTTGTTTTTGGCCTTGTTTTATTTGCTGTTGATGCTGTCCGTATCTTTAATTTCTTGAATAATTTAACATATTGATTCACTATTTTTGTTGTTCCTGGGAATTGTTCTTGCTATGTCACATTTGTGTTTCTTGTATCACTTCTGTGAAGCACTTTGGGCTACAAATGAGTTCTGCAATTGGTGCTATATAAATAAAGTTTATTGTCTCCAACCACCCACCTTCACTGTGAGAGGGTGATTCACACATAAGTAGGGGTGAGATTAACGTACATGAAAAGGCTTAGACTTCAGGATCACTCCTTTGTTGGAAGTTGCAGCAGCTTTAGTGACCTGTAGTCTTCTGAACCTGATGAGAGATTCTATGTACACATTCTGTGATATCTACTGTCCTGCTTATAAGGAGGCAGATTTAGATACTGAAATGGTAATCTAGAAGTGTTCTGGGATCTTTTGTAATGCTAAATTCAGTGAAAAGATTGACTCAATGACATTAATGATACCAACATGAACCGTAAACATTGAGATTTTTAAGATTTGCTTTGAACTGACAGTCTTTAGATAAGTCAGGTATTCATTATTTGCTCAGGGTGAGAGATTTCTGGTGCAGGGCATAGCCACACCTTTAATTCAATGTTCAAGAAAAAAAAAACAACAACTTTCATTGTCTTTGTGCCCACAGGGTTTCCTCTATGTGCAGTATTCCTCTGTCTTATGTGAAGTGTGAATGATGAACAAGACATGTTTTGATACTGCAAACTGCTGTTGTCACGGTGATTGCTGTGCTGAGCTGAGTCGGTGACATGGAGGCGTGTGAGTGCCTGTTGCATAGCCCAGCTGAGGCTCCTTAGTAGAAGGAGTATCTTGTTGGCTATCACATCGATCCTGATACAGGAAGTGCCCTCTAACCCCAGTCACACCTGGGGTCAGGATCAATGAGCGATCCAGCAGATCGATGTCCCTGTGTACTGTACAGGGAGAGTCAAAACATTATTCAGTTGATGTTGATTACATCTCCAGCAGTGCATGAAAGGTTTCTGTAAACTTGCCATTGTTTGTGAGGGCTGTGGCCAAATGCTGGACAATTCCAGGCATTGGAAGAGCTGTGAGTTATTGAATTGCCTTTCAATTAGTAGTTCATCCCACGGGTGAACAGTAGGTAGTTTAACCTCTACTTAATCACTAATCACTTAAGTCAAACACTTATGATTTCATGTCCAACAAATCCCAGACGACCGTAGGACCCCTGAGGACCTGAGTATGATATGCCTGGTAGAACCATGAGCAAAATTAAAGTTACATTATCTGAGCAAGGTGTGTTCCTTTACATGTGTCTGTCTAGCTCATATTTACAGGTATATACATAACATTACCTGACTGTGTCAGTATCAACTGTAACCTTTAAGTCCCTGTGCACAGGGAATTAAATAGTCTATATGTACCTGCACAGGTGTTAGAATGGTCTCTACGTAACTGCACAGGTAACAGAGAAATCTGTAAGTATATGCACATCTAACAGAGGCCTCTATATTCACCTGCGCAGGTAGCAGAATCATCTCTAAACACCTGCATAATTAACATTAATATGTATATTCTTGCATTATGGCATTATGGTCATTTGTTTGCACATGCAGAGCTAACAGTCACCTATGTCAGTATTTCCTCTGCACTGTTCAGTCAAGGTGGCCCCTCTCAGCAAACACAGTGACCGTCCGGGTTACAGATGGAGTTGTTATTCCTTGTGAGTCAGTTTGTAGATATACTTTTCAGGTTAGGTTTTGATTGGGAGGGTCCCCGGAAAAGGGGAGACGGTACCATGCAACTATGTGTAACCAGACAAAATGTTTTATTCACACACATTCTTCATATGGTTCCTTCATACATTTCAATTTTTCTTCTTTCCAGAGATTTAGAAATTTATTGTTTTGATAGCATAGGGTTTTGCATTTCATTATTCTTTATTGATGTTAAAATACGTTGAGGTCCATAGTGTATAATATGATGCTGAGAAGAGCATCATATTATACATTAGGGGAAGCATGCAGTGTGCTAATGTTATGCAAACTGAGACTCTTTCCACTGAACACCAGAAGATGTTAGGCCTGACCTGGGGCTCCTTTCTTGTATTGTGAACAAAATGGTCAGGGTCAAAATTAGTGCTGGGGTCAGCTAATGCTGGGTCAGGGGTTGTCAAGAGAGGTCTGTCAACCTGAATACATGGAAATGGCACTGAACTGAGCTCTGTAGCATTAAGCCCTCCTATTTTCTTCAGTAAAAGTGACTTCCTTATTTTGTAGATGGTTGTTTTTGAATAGTTGTAAAATGGTTGCAGCGGGAGTCTTTGATCCCTTGGTTGGGATCTTGCCCAAAGGATAAGTAGCTATTGAAGTACAGCGGCTGAATTCTTTAGCTATTATGTCAGTTGCCATGGAAAAAACACGACTCCTAACAAGCCATCACACATACAGAGTTTTTTTTAATGTCCAGGGGGCAAACTGACACATGAAAATTTTGTCCAAACCTGTGCAACAGGTATTACCCAGCATCCTCATGTTACCATATGCACTCATCTTTTTAACCCCAAACCACTGGGTTGAGAGGTGAGGGCCAGAGGTGAAGATCTGCACAATAACAAAAGTCTATCTTTGGAACAATCATCTCCATGGGTGTTTTAGAGAATTCTGAATTCCATTTTGCTTCACCTTTTCAGGACAGACATTCTTTACTCCCACAAAGAATATGCAGATGAATTTAGGTGGATCCTCTGCCTCTGCTTTGGAATGTTGCACCTGTGTTTTTTTCCTTAGAGCTGTGATGTTATGCAAAATGAAAACAATGCTTGAATATATCCAACTGCTGCTCACCTATATCAGACAGGAGCGAACTGGAATCATTGATAAAATTCAGGGGGGTTTATAATCCTTCAACTGTGGTATGAAGCTGCTGTGAATCTGAGGTGTCCGGTCACTGCTCTCAATGTGAATATTCTCTCCATCCTGGATTGCATAACTTCACACAAACTAAAAACAGAAACTAAAACAGAATTCTCACCCAAAGCAGCAATGCTATGTGTTTAACACTACCATAGACTTCCACTTGGGTTAAGCAATGGTTAAAGGCTTTCTGTAGTGTCTTCTGTATTTACAGTGGCAGTAGTTATTACATCACTGTGTGATGGAATGACACATGCTCAGAAGTGGTCTGTCATGTTCTGTATGTGTCATTGTTCTGGGTGATTTATTAGATGCACTTTGGTGCCCCTGCTTTCTAAGTCGCTCAGCAGAACAGCATCTGCCAAGTGACTTCATATCAATGTAAAGTCAGTTCTCGGTGCTCAGAAAGATGGGTAGTTTGTCCCATAAGGTAACAAGTCCTGTTCTAACTTGTGGCTGATAGCCTGACCTCACAAGCACTGGTCGCCCTGTAGGTTTGACAGGCACAGTGTGAAAGGGTGCTCCTTGCATCGCTTTGTGTCATGTTGAAATGTATTTGGCCTTAACAAATGGCTGTATCTGGGGAAACGTGTGGCACTGCCAGTGTAACCTCCTTTGACTTCAGTGAGTGATGTTATCACTGCAGCGGCTGAGTCATCACACCTTGCTGCGGGGTGCAGCATAATCATCCCATATGGACCACCAGCACCTCGCCCTCAGGTGCCACGGCCGCCCACTGATTCCCCCTGCACTTTCAGATATCACATTTCTCCAGCTAGTCCCAGCAGGTCCAGAACATTATGCCAAGGTCTCTGTAAAAACAGAACTGCCATTGGCTGTGACGCTACAAATGGGATTAGCTATCTGATCTACCAAACAATACGCAATAAAAATAAAAAAGGTAGTTATTCCTGAATGGTGGTTTTCTTAATAGGGACATTCAACATACAATGCTGGAGCCAAAAAAGTTCTTTCTCTTTTGGTCAAAGAGGGTACTGTAAGTTTGAAGTGTTTAGCAACCACTTTAAAGAATGTGCGGTATTATAGGAGTGTATTGATTTGTTATTGATTTCTGGGTGTGAAAATCACGTTAAGGTTAAAGGCACAGAGAACACCCAGTTCTGCACTGTTGCTCATGGTACTGCAGTCTGTAGTGAGATAGAGATAAAGCCTCGCTAAGAGTTTGCTTTCAGCTCAGGCATACAGATATACTGTGTAACTGATACAGTAAGTAACACTCAGAGAGACATTAAGTAGTAAACAGATAGGTGTCCCTGTAAAATGATTTGTTAAGGCAAAATTGGCGCCTCCGGTTCAGTTGTTTCGACTGCGTCAGCCATTTATGTAACACCGCATTGATTGAGTCACTAGGGGGTGCTATAACTCTATGCCGGTTTTACAAGAAGCAAAATAAATATGTTTTGCCCTCAAGGTTTACAGTTCATTCGAATCAGAGATATTTAAATATTTTCTGGTCTTACTCTTTTAACATATTTTTCAATGACAAACAAGAACTTCAATACATTGTTTATATTCAGGAGCATATTGATTACACAGCAAATAATTTCTTATGAAGCTCACATTGAAGACTTTGAAGATAAAGGCATGCATTAATTTCACTTCATAATAAACTGAGGTTACTGTATTTTGCTTAAGAAAAAAATCTACACTGAAAATCGGTTAACTTGGAGCTACCTCCATTTCGGGGCATCCCACCTTAAGCTCCGTTTTCTCCCACAAGCACTTCATTGGTTGTTGGCAAGTTGTCTCATAGTTTGCTATCTGCTCCTCTGTGCTCTGGCCTGGGGGTAACATGTCTGTGTGGATCAGTGGACTAGCTGACAAAATCATTGTCAATGGACTTTTACAGATGGCCTCAAGGGGGTGTGAACGTGCAAAAATGCACAGCTGCCCTAGCGGACCTTTTGGCAGAGAGGAAGATGCCTTTAGGGTTCTCTGTGTCTCCTCCTCTCTCATAAATACTGGTGGGATTTTTCACATGGCCATTACAGAGCTGGAGCCTGTGTTCTAACTGAAACGCTAATGAGTCAGCTGGGAGGAGCGGATGTAGCCTGACCGCTGTCACGTTTTTATTCCAGTACAAGCATCCTCCTCTCACAGTCTGCTGTGAAGAGAGAATGGACATGCGCCTGGTAGAATTCTGTCCCATACATATTTTCATAACTGACATTTAAGTGCAGAGGATCTCTGTGCAAACTGGCAGGGAATTTAGTTCCCCAGTGGAAAAAATGGATGATGTGTATAAATGTGGACTGCATTGTCCTGTTTTATTTCATGTAGTGTAGATGCTTGGCATAGGCAGTGGGGGTGGGTAGGGGGTTGAAATTATTTTCTTTAACTAATACAGAGTTAAAGGCTGTAGGTTCATAGTGCCCTTTTCTTAGTACTGAAAAGCAGAACTTCCCCCACATGTTGATGAGGGACTGAGAGTCCACTTCCCGTGGCTCAGCTCCAGACTCCTTTCAGTTATTGTCAGATTGGATGCAGGGCTCTGAATATCACAACCAGATGAAGGTACTGGGTCACCAGATTACAGTGTATGCAGCAGTGTATAAGACAGTTCATTGCTTCACAGCCTTTAATTCGTCACATCTTCAGCAGAAGACTCTCATGCCTTGCAAGACCCTGAAATATTTTGTTACCAGTAGTATGTCCCCCTTAATTGCTCCTCCTCCCCCCATTAAAATTTTAAATAGAGGTTGAAAGGCAGGCTATTTTGGTGCTAAAACCTGAAATCATATGCAGCTCCCCCTGCTGGTCAGGAAATAAAACTAAGCCAGTAAGCATGCTCCTTAGAACAGGGGTTGGGGTAGCTGTTTTGTGTCTTATCTCCACACCTCAGTGTGAGAATTAGGGCAGATGTTGGGTGGAGGGCAGGGGGGAAAAAGGAAATGTGCACCCCTCAACATGGTGCATTCCTCCGGTATCCCATGAGCCTGCGATCACACAATCAGTTTTGCACTACAGAGACAAGAGGTGAGCATTCCAGCACCGGCAACGTGTGGTGGTATGTGTGTGGGAGAGGGCGCGCACTGTGTTATCAGTGCAGCGTAGCAGGAGCCCTTGGGCCTCCCTCTGTGTGTTTCCCTCTGGAGTGAGGACACAGAGACAGAAGGTGAAGGGAGTCACTCTGCGGACAGCCTGTGGAAACTGTTAGTCCTCTTTTTACATTTTGTGACCTCCTTTCCATATGTGTGTGTGTGTGTATGTTTGTGTGTTTCGCCCTGAAGGTGCTTTGACCAGGTGAGTGTGCAGACGGAGTACAACGTGCGGAGCGACGCCACCTCACCCCTCTACACAGAGTCTACTTCTATGTTCGACTTCGACATGGCCCACCATGGCGGCCCCACCTCGCCCTCCTTTAAATCCAGGAAGGTAAGTCCCAGCCCCCATTTCCTCTGTGTTCCACAGGGAACTGCTCTGTCTTTCCCGCTCGGACAGATATGTATGCAAGCGAGACAATGGACAGTTGAACAGAAATTCTCATGCTCGGTTGGTTTTCAGCTGTTTTCTGTGCGCAGATTTTCCTGCATGCATGGTTATTTGCGGTCCAGGAAATGACACATTAATAAAGAAAACATTAACCACCTCTAACCATGCTAACACATTAGCGGACCTTGTTTACCTGCTGTTGTTGGTAGTGGAGATATTTAGGCTGATATACATGCTTCTGTGGTCAAAGTCCAGCGTTCAGAGGGAAAAGCAAAACATGACTTTGAGTTTGCCATTTAAAATTCAAAGAGCAATCTTTGAGATCTGAGTAATGTGCTGTTTCTGTTCTATTATCTGTGGTGCACACCAAAGACTTCAGTGTTAAAACTCATATTTCAGGGGTATCTGTTTTTCTGGCAAATTTCAAGTAAACCATTTGGCTTGTTTTACAGTTGTTTTATAATTAAGAAATGCAGCACAAAAATCATTTAAACATTTCTGTTTGCTCATGAATAAGAGCTGTTTAGTTTCTTTATTGAATTTCCTGTCTTTTTTACGTTTTATTGGCTCGTGCTTTTACTTAAAACATAATTTTTAGATTTTATAGTAATACAGCCGCAGTTGCATACTCGTGTTTACAAATACATCTCACTGTACTCCACTCTACTTCTATATACTGCATTGCTGCATTACTTAAAAATGGGGCAAACAGAAACTAATCAATAATACATTTAAATAACAGTAATACATATCATGATGACATCTGTTGGTGAGAACAACTGTGGACCAGCTTCAGATGCAGTGGCCACACCCTGCTGTCAGAGCTTCCACAGGAAGTGGTCATGTCTCCTCCCACAGACTACTATGCCCAGCATGTCGCATTACCTCCAGGGCTGCACTGATCTACAGTCAGTTAGCTGTTTGTTTGTGCCAGAGTGTATGAGTCAGCCAGTTAGGGGAAGGGGGAAGGTTGGGGGGTGGTTAGGATAAAGGAACTGCACTTGGATTGTTCTCAGGCTACCGTTAAGTTCCTGGGGTGGGCGAGGTAACGGCAGATGCTAAATTTAAAAGTTTAAATTGTGTCAGTTTCAGGGGAGTGTAAGGTCCAAGGCCGTCTTTTCCTGGAGTCAAATGTAAGCGTAAGATTCTTCAGACAGTTTAGCTGTTGTATGTCAGAGTTACACTGTAAATGCCAGCACTGACCATCCATTCAAATTAGAGTAATTAAACTAATAGCAGCCTGCAGTGACAGACTGGTCCCTTGAGGGGTGTTATACTAGAACATGTCCAGAGGAGGGCAGCACACTCACACACTCACTCAAAAATACTTCACGTCAGCATTTGTTCAGGCCTCAGGTCGACAGCTTCTGAGATTTCAGTTATCTGGTGGCAAAAAGGATGACAGCACACTCACTTTGCAGTCTTTGCAGTAAAGAGTGACACCAGATTATTGTGTTTTTCAATCCTGCCAGTCAGCATTGTAGAGGCCGATTAAGGAAATGGCCCTGTGAAGTTGTGTCCTGTTCAGAGAGATTGACCACACCTGTGAATCCGCTCTTTCCTCCTTCTGTTTCCCACTCAAATAAAACGTGTCAGACCTGCTTGTCCACCTTGAGAGCTTTTATTGCATTATTTGGTAGGGGTGGACAAGGGAGAGTTACATTCTGCTCCAGTTAACAGGCATATTGTTCACCTAATTTTGATATTGTTGTAGTAACCATGGAATGCTAAGATGCGGCACATGAAAGCAGATGAATCTCCTTTGAACGCTAATGAGAGAGATACATGAATGTCCTTATTATATTTCTGTGTTAGTTCAAGCTTACAGTAACACATAACAGAAGAAAATATGCATATTTATTAAATAATAAGGAACTGCATTGCCCTTTGCATTCAGAACAGCTTCAGCCCCTCTCAGAATACTGTTGTACAAGTTTTGAACTGTTTCCAGAGGGATACTGGACCATTCCTCAAGAGGAAAAGCCTCCAGTTCTTGAAGGAGGTGAAAATATACTCCGCACTCTGTTTTCTAGAACCTTCCATAAAGGTTCATTGATGATGAAATCTGGTGAAGGAGAGGCCATGGTAGGTGTTTGACTTCATCTTGGTGTTCATAAAACCACTCTTGAACCTGTTTAGCAGTGTGTATGGGTGCATTATCATTTTGGAATAGGGGAAAATCTTGAGGGACCAATGTATGCATCACAGGCTGCACATGGTTGCCTAAAATGGCTTTGTATTCCTTGGCCATAATTCTACCATGCAGAGTAATAATCGGACTCTGTGACTCCCACAAGATGGCTGCCCATACCATAACAGATCTACCACCATGATTAGCAGTTGGGAATAGGGGTTGAAGGATTCCTTTGGCTTTGTCCAAATGTTAATCCAGTCCAGATGTAGGGAAAAAAAGGCTCATCAGACCATGTTACTTGTTCCATGACTCAGATGTCTGGGCCTTGTGCTCACTACATCATGTTATGCAGTGTTATGCATGGTTACAAGCGGCTTCTAAATGGCAGCCCTACCATAAATATCAGCTTTGTGAAGCTCACAACATACAGTTTTTGTTAAGACTGGGCGATGAAAGTGTAGATTCAGGTAATGGTAATTTATGAGGCTACTGTTTTGTGGCTTTAAGCAACTCTCCTGTTAAGTGTTCACCTATTCCTGTCAGTGAGCTTTGACTTGCAGCTACTGTTCCTCTTTCCTGACACAGTTTTTCCTTGTTTGGGGTATGCCGATATGATTCCTTGTTCTCCTTGACACTAAAATGATTTTGTCATTTCTGCACCTGACACACCTGTAATTGAGGCATCAACTATCTGACATTTCAAAATCTGTTAGATCTCTCATGATTCTTTAGAAACTCACATATTAAAGTTAATTTTGAAACATTTTTTACAACAGAAGCATATTGGTAATTAGTATTGACATTGATATGAAACACATGGATAGATTCCATTTTAATCACAAATTAATTACTTCAATATGTAAGTTCTTTTTCAAGTGATGATTATCTTGTGTACCCCCTTGTATATATCAGTCTTTTACACCTAAGCTCCAAATCTTGAGACTGCTGTCTTTGATGAGCAAACATATTTTAATGACTTTCTGTAGAGGTTATCTAATTAGAGGATAAAGTTGAGGATTTTCAGTAATCCTTTTGGATTACTTTTGGCAAATGTGATATATGCAGGCTCCAGAATTTTTCTAAAGTCTGGATCTTTATAGCCATGCACTACATATACAACTGATTGTGAAACCAGTTACAGCAAGAGTATCATTTTTAAAATGCAGCTTGCACACTGTGTGTACAGTCATTAGTGATTTATGGAATCTGTTTGCACACGTGTTCATCCAAACAGGATTCTCATCAGGAAATGATCCTGTTTGAATTAAACTGTAATCCCATTGTGTTCAGACTGCTTGCATAAATTATTCTTTTAGTGCATATAAAGCGTGTGGGCCTCACCTTGTTTCAAATACTGTGCTTGTCAGACACAGGTATAGTATTACCTTGCCTCAAGCATATGAATATAAATCAGCCCTTTTGTAGTGGCACTTTGATCCTGGTATAGAACTGCACTGGCCTTGTTGTACTATCTTAAAGCTGCTGTAACCATGCTGCTGCTGACCATCTCTTTGGTCCAGGTATACTAACACCTTAGTGCTGGTATAGAAATAAAGTGGCCCCGGTGTACTAATACATGTTAATGGTGGACACTGGTGTGGCATTATGGTGGCCCTGGTTTGCTAATAATGCCAGGAAGCTACTACTGTATGTTCTGAGAAGCAACACGCTGGAAATCGGTATTATTACAATGAGAACTACTAAGCATATAGGGGGCATCCCATCACTGCTTCTTAATGTCAATATGAAAAAGGCATGAGTGGATTTGCACTGTTGAGTGATTGAATGTTATTTGCTCTCCTTTCCTGGAAAGCACTCTGCATTTTTTTCCATGAGCCAGAAGATAAGAGACCACAGCCCACATGAATGAAGGTAATGGGACCAGTGTCAGTGTCAATGACAAGGGAGGCCAACTTGTAATCAGGGGCTTTCAGGATCCTGGTCAAGTATTGCTCTGGTAACCTTTGTGGAAGGTTATATAATAGGTGATATGTAAAAGATAATATATAGCCTCCATAACTGTATAAATTATAAATGGACGTCACCCTTGATCATGGTGTCTATTTAGCTCATAAATAATGTACTGTAAGGTATCAGGTTGCAGGACGTTAATTGTCATGATTCAAATCATCCTTAATTCACGTCAACACTACGATTGCAAATTTTGCTCTGAAACTATAATCTGATAACCCAATACTGTGCTACACTTCTTTTTGCGCAGGGAGTACATGTTTCCGCATGTATGTGCCTGTATGCACATGCCATATTTACATCTGTGTGTGCAAAAATCTATGTTGTTGATTTTTTTGTTGCTTTGAGAGTAGTCTCTATTCTTAACGTGATAGAAGGTGTGGTCGTTTTTGCACAATGCACGCAGTCTTTAAATAATTCAGGCGTGTGTAAGCCGCATGAAAGGTGTTGCTCAACTACCTGTATTCGTGTGCTATCCATGGAATCCAGACGACGAGGCAGGTACTCCAGTAACTGTGCTGCAGTATAGCTAAGGTTAGACGGATACACCTGTGCAGCTAGACTGATGTGCTGATGAACTGTTCTCAAGTGGCACGGTTAATGATAATTGATATACATGATATTTCCAACTGTTAACATGAACAGAATATTTGTTATTGCTTCACTCGTGTAGCTTTATAATTTGTTGTTTTCCGGCGGATTAAAAGGACGAGAACGTGAAAATTGAAAAAGGAATGCTACAGGAACTTCTTGAACTACTGTACGTGTGGCGCCGATCGTGAGGTTCCAGTTTCATTTGATCTACTTTTTGGGACGGTTGAATGAGATTAACTAGACCCCAACTGAGTCAGCATGGTAAGAGGAACATTCAGCACATTATTTCATATTGAATTACCGTATGTTATGATTGACTGTATGTTTTGTCCCAAATAAAGACTGTCGGGATTGGTAAGATATGTCCTGGGACTTAAACAGCACGCTAAAGTTTGGGACATGAAAGAAATGCAGAAAACCTAAACATAACCTTAACGGGTTATGTGCCATAAATAATACTTTTAGATCATTTGATCTATTCCTTATGAAGACTTAAAACTGGCAAAATATTTTTACATACATACTGACATAAATATACAAATTTATATGTCACTAAATTGGCCCAGGCTGTAGCCTATTTTTCTGCATTCCATATCAGCCTGAGTCACTTTCCTATGCTTCCTAAATTCAGTTATCCGAATCGCCTTCGAAAAGCGTTGGTAATCGTTTGTAACGCTAAACCATGGCTACGTCATAACCCAGGTACAAGGACCTGATCATTTTCGCGCGAGGCTGCTGTACTTTTAGCAGACTAAAGCCATGCGCCCGCCCCCATTCGCTCTGCCGGTGCTGGAGAATACGGCGAGCTTTTTTTTCATGAAGGCGGACACCAAGAAATTTATACGGAATTTTTAAGTCACAGTGGAGCGAGAACAAAACAGCTTTACAGCCCAGGAACAGAAAGCATATAATAGCAAGAGGAAATGCAAACCGTTTGTTGTGAGTTTATGGTTTTATGTTTCATTAAAATAGTAGTGTGATCGCAAGAGTCAAAGTTTGGAGCGACATTGTTTTAAATATTAAATATGGTATATTTGAAATATACTACTTTATTGAGTACGGTTGTTTACGAGGTGCACTAAAGTCTTTACTGCGTTTACTTGGGTATAACTTTGTTTGACCGGGCAAACATGAAAACGTTTGCCCTTCAGACGTGGCTGTTAAGAGCGGTTTTTCAGTATGGTTTACTCACTGCTGCAATAATGTGCGTTTACTGCCAGCTGGAACGCTGAGAGAGCTTTTCCTCTTAGAAATTTTAATGATGTTTATAGTTTCTTGAAGATTTGAAGTAACGTTAACTTTTAGAAATGGAAGGAATGTGTGATCATACACAAACTAGTAAGATTCAAGCATGTTGATTCTGTGGTCACACCAGTTGAAATCCCTTCAAGAGACATTGAAGGGAGCAGGGATCTTTGGATGTCGCAGTACACTTAAAGACTATGTTTCTAAAAATATAGCGGCAGCATCAGTGAGTATTTTTTCTCTCACCTTCACAGAACTCAGGGGAGAAGAGTGGAGTCTTTGTCCGCATTGGGAGTTTTTTCACTAAACGAAGAAAAAGCAGCAAGAGTCACTCCGAAACGAGTGAGGATGCATCGCCAGCAAGTGCCAGGGACACAGAACAGCCTGATGACGAGGGGTCCCGTACCCCGATAGGGAGCCCACAGGAGCAGGCAAAAGGCATTCACACCACAGACAAGCCGATTCAGAGCAGCTCCAGTGTCAGGAGTGTTATTTCTGCCCTGGATGCGGACGATCTCCCGTTTGCAGACAGCGACAGCAGTGGGCGGAGCAGCGTGAGGGAGGTGCGGCCGGGTGAGGGGGTCAGCTGGGAAGCAGGTGGGACCAGCAAGGAGGACGAGAGCACCAAGAATCAGAGCGCGGGGCCTGCCGTGGAGTCCACAGAGTTGCTGCATAAGAAGCTGAGTGCTTTCCTGGAGGAGACCAGCGTGACCAACAGCACAGAGGCCCAGGACAGCCAGCTGGTCATCCAGAAAACCATTAAGAAAAACTTTGAGGTCACAGCCAAGGTGGGCTCTAAGAGCACAATCCCACCAGAGTCGCCTCGCAGTCCTGAGGGAACAGAACGCAAAAAGACGTCCCTCAAAACAGCTGTCGGCAGTAAAGGCAGTTATTCCGCACTCACTGGAGTGACCCTTGGGCCGCAATCCACAACCCAGTCTTTATCTGAGGTCCCCCCTGAAGCGGCGGATAGTGAGGTGATGGGGAAGAAAAATTCAGCCAAGAGGAGGGCCCGGAAGGAGAGTAGCAGGTCAGGCGAGACCACCCCGACTCATGGTGCCTGCACGCCGGCCTCACCTGAAGCGGTTAACACCGTTACGAGTCCCCACCTGTTGTGGGTGGAGACTCACCTGGGAGAGGCAGAGGAAATACAATGCTCAGGGTCGTCCCCGGCCCGTCAGGACTCTGATATACCTGCACCAGCAGTGCCTGCCGTTGTCAGTGGTGAGGAGGGTGCCAGCAATCCAGGCGCGGCCGTCCTCTCTCTGCCAGGAGGCTCTGGCAGCACGCCATCCACGGCAGTCTCCACAACACAGGCGTCCTGGCACGAAGAGGCAGACATGGCTGAGCAACAGGAAGCAAGCAGTACAAACACAAGCTCTGCCACAAAGGCCAAGAGCCCCGTCCAGGAGTACAGAGCCACAGAGAGCGGCGAATCCAAGCGCAGGAGCATCAAACTGTCCCAGAGCCAGAAGATCTTCCCCAAGAAGGTGTGCGTGAGTTCGGACGAAGGCCCAGAGCGGGGTGAGCATGCTGTAAAGGCTCCCCAAAAAGGGAGAGAGGACGCTGAAGTTTCGACAAGAATCCCTCAGAAGTCCGAAGTCAAACTGTGAGTACAATTTGCTGCAGTTCCCTTTTCAGCAGCTAAGAGCTGAGCTCTTTGATCATAACAAAGAAAGCAGTGTGAAACCTGAGCCAGCAGGTTTCCATGTCTGAGTGCACAGGAGGAAACAAATAGGTCTGCTCATGGTGAAGCAGGAGTATTTACAGACCTGATACTAAAGCACAGATATAAATGTGATTCAAACATTCTTACATATCTGTGTAAATACTACGTAAATAATGAAACAAATATTCACCACCTGTGATTGTTATTACTTAAGTGTTGCATAATTTCTGCACTGGAATCTCAGCCTTGTAAGAGACAGTGCATTTGAACAACACAAGTTCTGTTTCTGTCACCAAACAAGCATTTTCAAATTCTGTGTACATATTTAATGTGCAGTTTGGCTTCAAGGTGAGTAAAAGTTGAATGTATATCTTCAGGGTGTACTCCACATTTCCGAGTTTTTTGTTCCAGATAAATGACTCATTGATGATCATAGCCATTGTGTAAAACCTCTGCGGGCTTGGTTTGAATGGAAGTCTTTCCAGGCTGATAAAAGACTGAAGCAGTTAAGATTCAAAAATAATTTCTTCCAACAAAGATTTTCCCCAACATAAAAAAGTCCATCTGTACTGTATCCTTCATGAGATTTTCTATGCTGCTGCTCAGGGTATGGTGCATACAGTACATGGAACATTAACTATAGTTTACAAATCTCAAACATTTGTTAAATTAATGAAAAAACAACATCCATCTGTTGCTGAGTGACAATGCTGTTTCAGTAATAGTGGATGAGTGTATGGATTTTGCTGGAGGGCGGGGTAAAAAATGATCTTTCTCACACGTGGGAAGCATTATAAAAAAACGTTTAACGTATGACAGTCAAGGTCAATTTTTTACTTGCAGTGAGTAGTGGTTAATGTGTATCATAAAGTTAATATTTGTCCTGTAAAAAAAGTCTTTCCATGACCGAGATTCAGTTTGCCTTCTCACCCTGGTCTCACTTTTACAACTTGGCTGATAAACCTGCAGTCAAAGTGCACACACTTGCAGGTTGTTTTCCAATTTTTTTTCTTCATTCTCTGGAATCCAAAAACAAAGTTAAAAAACAAGTGTGAACCATTGATCGATATTATTAATCAACACTGCAAAAGTGTCTTCTTTTTGAAAATTCAGAGAGTGGTTCAGATTGCTGAAATTCGCTGATAATGATCAACCACTTTTGACATCTTTTTCTTCTTTGAAGTATTAAAGTATATTTTTCACAAGCATCTGGAGTGATTGGGTCAGTGTATGTGTGTGGTGGCATCACAACTATGTGTCACTAAATTGTATGTTCTGCTCCAGAACAGGAAGGGTTGAGCATCCCTGTGTTAATCTGCTTTTTGTAAATTGAATGCTATCCTTGCACACGTCTGCATTGCTAAGGAATTAATCTTTTTGGTCTTCCCACAGGACCCCAAATCTCAAAAAAGTGAATTTAGAAATCAAGCAACCAACCCAGCAGCGGAGTGTTACCCCAGAAAAGAGTGGTCCTCTCAAGGGAGGGACAGCCAACCAGACTCGTGGTGTCATTAAGGGGGTAGACAGTTCCTCAAAGACAAGCAAGGCACCCACAGATGTGGCTGGCTCAAGCAAGAGTTCTCAGAGCATCACTATGGCGGCAAAAAAGACCCCATCTGTTGATAGTGAAAGTTCAGAGGTTAACAGCTGTACATCTCCTGTGACATCAGAACTTGTGGGGAAAACAGGGAACAAGTCAAGCCCGACAAAACCTATGAGCCCAACCTCTCCCACTGTAATGAAATCCAAGACGAGCGGCACAAAGTCAAAGGAGATGGAAGCACCTCAGGTAGAGAATGGAGCCGTGTTGCCTGCAAAAGCAGGTAGTGAAGGTGTCCTGTCACAAACACCTGCTTCAGTGGACGAATCACCAACAGAGCTGTCACCAGTGGACAAAACCAATGACACCGTCAGGTCTAAAATCCCCAAGAAGATTTTCGTGGAGGCAACGTCAAAATCCTCCGCAGCACTGGAACCCACCTCTCCAACCGATGTTTTTGTGTCACTGGGGGACCCAGCAGACTCAAACACAGGGATGCAAAGTGAAATGGAAAAGGCAGCTAGACCGCCAGCTGGCCAAATCCTGAAGGACCAGCATCCCACATTGACTAATAAAAATGAACAGTCTGAAACACAGTCCGAAAACATAGAGACATCTGTCTTGTCTAAACAGCAGCCACCAGGACCTTCCAAAACCCAAGAGGACATGCCCACCGAAGTGCCCACCAGGCTAGGATCTGCATCTAAGCCAGTAGTAGATGGAGAGGGCCAAATCACAGAGGATAAACCTGAGATGGGCTCTGTAGCAGAAAGGAAGTCCCCAGAGCAGGACTCTGGCACTCTGAATGATGATGCTGTTAAAAGACCAGCACAGAGTGAAAACAGTCTGATCCCTAAGAGTAAACTGCCCAAAGCCACAGACCTTGCTGTGTCTCCAGTCAGAAAGACCAGTGACAGCAAACTCCCCACGAGCGATCAAACCCCCAGAAAAACAAAACCCAGATGTCAATCACCTAAAACACCTGACAAAGTGTCTCCTGCTCAGCTGAGCCTGGGAAAGCAGGAAACCTCTGACACCACAGGGAAGAGGGCTGGAGGTGAAACGTTAGCCGCTGCACCAACAAGCCCATTGAAGGATCCAGCGGACGGACCGCAGTCAGGAAGTAAACTGCCCCGCCCCACCCAGACACACCTTTCTAAACAGTCATCAAACGAGGAAACGGTCTCTGACTCAGTTGACTCCCCCACAGTGACCTTGCAGTTAGACAACAAGCTAAAGAAGTCTAACACCAAAGACTCTGCAAAGATAACTAAGCCACAAAATGACAACAGAGCAACCAAAGAGGAAAAGCCTGTTGCAAAGGTTGTTAATGTCAAATCAGATAGTGGGTTGAAAAGCCCAACTGATATGTCACAGGGTGGGACCAAACTGCCTATGGCAAGTCACAAAAGCCCCCCAAAACCAAAGCCTAAAAAAGACTTGAAGAAACCTGAGCAAACAGTTGAATCTCCAAAAACACCCCCTGTGTTAAAAAAGAAAAATGTCAAACAGTCTGAAAAGGCCCACAGTGCATCTAACAATCAGGCATCTACCAAACAGGTTGATGACCCAGTTCCAGCAGTCACTGAAATAAATGATACATCTGGGGCTAATGTCAATAGTATAACCCAAAGTAAATCTGCTGAGGAGGACAAGACTTCATCTGTTCTTCAAAGTAAGACAGTAGGTGTGGAGATGTCTCACCCAGAGGGTCAACAGACACATACAGAGAAGCCTCAGCCAGCAAAGAGTGACTGTTCACCTTTGAAAGCTAATGTAGAAACACTGTCGGAAGGTGAGCAGATAGGTGATAATGCATCTGTCAGCACTGCTGAAGAGAAAAGCACACCTGAGCCGAGCCCTTCCTCAGCAAAGAATGAAACACCTGTATGTGTGGAAATTGCAGGTGAATGTGCCAAACCTGAGCCATCCGAAGCCAATCTCAGTGTGTCCGAGGTCCGAGCTCCAGACCGGTTGAAAAACAAACCTGATAAAATTGTCCCTGATGCACCTCAGGAGGAGTTGTCAAGTGTGGAACAGAAGACTGACAAGAAGGTAGGGCCTGTAGAAAATGGTCTGGATATAGCAGCCAAGACCATACCTGAGACCGTTGCCATGGCAACCACCTCAGAGGTGGATAAAAAGCAGGTGCAACAGGTATCTGTGAGTGAAGCACACAATAGCAAGCAGGAAACCCCTGATGGGAAAGGCGCAAGCTCAGTCCAGAGTGAACCCAAATCGTCAGAATCAGCCTCTTTACCTCCTGCTCTTTTAGCTCTGGATAACACTGACAGAGTGGGGAAGATGAAGGGGGAGGAGAAGACAGATGTGGCGGAGGTTTCTGCTGCAGGAGGGTCTGCTGTAAACGGCACACTCCTTCCAGAGGGAGAATCTCCGTCACCTGCCCTGGGGACCTCAGCTGAGGGGGACAAGGTCATTGTGAACACCAAGGATGTTCACAAAGATCTGATTACGTCACCTGAGAATGCTACAGGGGAGCAGGCTGAGGACGGGTCACATTTAAGGAGAGAGCTGAAGGTGCCAGCAAAGGGTGCACAGAGAGGGGCAGAGAAGGTCAGCACAGAGGCAGCTGTCCCAATTAGCAAAAGCAAGACCATGGAGCCCCTCAAAGGGCCAGGGCTCAGGCTTCAAGAGAGATCTGAGGCTACTCCTCAGCAGTCCCTGTCAAACAAAAGCGTTCCTCCCCCTCGTAGCCTCCCAGCTCAGCAGGAAGCTCCCTCCAGCTGGTTAGACGTGGAGAAGAGCTTCGCCAGGAAGCAGAGCAACAGCGAGAAGAAGTTCAGCTCTTCCGCCAGTGAGGACGGCTCTCTGGACCCGTCGGACGAGTTTGAGGAATTCATCCAGAATGTGAGGAAGATGGGAATTCCGTTCTCCCTGCCCCCGAAAAAGCACAGCCACAGTAAGGCTCCCTCTCCCCCCTTCGCCATGCCTGCCATCAAGGAGGACCGCTTCGAGAAAGCGTTTGATCCTGATGAGTTCCTGTTTGGACAGGGGAAGAAGGCAGGCCCCAAGGACCCGTCCCCAGCCATGATGATCAAGAGGCAGAGCACGGAAGTCAAAAGCAAGGTCCAGCACAAGAGAGTCAGCGCCGAGCAGAGCATGCTCTTCAAAGCGCTCCAGTCACCTTCCAGGAATCGTAGAGGAAACCAAGGAGCCCAGGAGAAAGAAGAGAAAGAGGAGGAGGAAGAGGATACCAGAGAGGAGCCGGGAAAGATCTCATCTCGCCTGGAGAGGAGCTCCTTGCTCTCCAGCCTCATCGGGTCCTCCAAGACCTCCAAGAAGCCTGCCGATAAGCCAGAATCTGCTCTGGGCACTGCTGTTTCCCCAGCTGTATCCCGGGAGCAGTCCACCCCAGAAGAGCAAGCCACCATGACTCCATCCCTCCCTGTGCCAGCAGGGACAGATCAGCACATGTCCCGGGCTGGGATCAGTGACTCAGTGTTGAGCCCCTCCTCGCCTCCCCCCCTCCCTTCCTTTGCAGAGGTAAAGCTTCCAGATCACCTGGAGAGGTACCTCACCCAGGACAAAGCGGAGTTGAGAAACACAGAGGGCAATCGACAGAACTCAGAGGTGGGTTCTCTCTCTCCAAGGATGGATCAGCTCGATGGCACCAGCCGCCACACCCTAGACACCAACCCACCAAATGTTCTGGGACTGTTGCCCAAATCCAACCTGATCCAGCAGGCCCCTCTTCCTGGTCTCCCAGAAGCACATACTGAGGTGAGTGAGTCAATAAAATGTTTTACAGTCATACAATTGAAGTAAAGAATTAGACTGAGCAATTAAGTGTGATTTTTAAAGTGTGATTTTTAAAGTGTGATTTTTTTAAATTATTATGTCTATGTCATAAGTATCTACCAAATTTCCACATTTTGCCTAACACTGGACAGGAAGATGTGGACCATTTGTAATCTTACACTGGTGGGATATTGTCTTCACCAAGCCATTTTTCAGTGCTGAAGAGAGACTAAATTTGCTTTTAAAAGGACAAAATGCAAAATTAATCTGTTCCTCTCTCTGCATTGTATAAGTGGGCTTACCTCATGCTCTTAGTTTCTGAGACGCTTATCGTTTGTTTAGAGGCCCTGACCTGTCAGAACAGAGTGCTGTTTTCTCATCCTTCTCAGCACCTTGTCTCGGCTTTATGGGTGAAAAGAGTGTGATTCATTGGAACAATCACAGGAATTCGAACCCGCAGGGTGCTTGCTGGCTGGAAAACTCCGGAGTGATGCAGAGATATTCACATCAGAAGATATTAACAAAAAAAAGCCCTGTTACCAGACTGCAATGCCCCTGCTTAAGGCACAGTTAGAATAAATCACTCAATATAACAGAAAATGTTTCAGATGCCTCTGTGCCGCTTTGTCATTTTTCACAATTTTCCAGTCAAAGTCCAGTACGTGTTAAGGCAAGGACTGGCCCTCAGATAGCATCAGATACTATACTATCTTCTTTTTACTATTCCAAAGTAAGTTCCCGCACAGTTTATCAACTTCCTGTAGAATTCATTCCAGTCAGCATAATGGTTTCTAGATAACATGAGAAGCAGACAGCTGTTTTATCATTACTTTGCCAGGGTTAGCTTTCTATTTTTGCTATATTGAACCAGTTGCTATGGATGCATGGGGATATGGTATAGGTATTGTACCTATGAAGTTAGAAAACCCTGAATTTGACATCTGATATGTCATTTTAACACCAATCTCCACCTACTCCCCTATGACACTGGGCTTATAAGTCTTATCTTTTTTCCCAAATGCCCAGATTTCCTGCTCAGAAACAGTGGATGTCAGTATACTTGCTTCCTTGTACACTATTTTGGTCTGGGCACAAGGGAGGTTAATCTGCTTCCTGTACTGCACTACGGTTTTGGTTTTTTAAGGGAGAACTTAATTGAAGCATGTACAGTAAAGTAGTGCTTAAATGTTCCCCTTCTTTACCTGTATCTCTTTTTTGTTTTTGACTGGCGGATAGTCCTTTGGAATCTGTTGGCAGTGCATCAAAGCAAAATCCCAATATCAGCCTGCTGGAATCCCTGGAATTTATATGACTTTGCCTCAGTTAAGCAGAGAAATGAACTGGTCATCTCTTGTCTTTTACCGCAGATACCAGCTGTGAGAGGGTTCCACAAACGGCCAGGCAAGGTACAGTATCTATTTCTAGACTGGCGGTTGGAGTTTGTGTTCCCAAACTTGTGATCAGGATCATGACCACAGGGCATATGAGGATAGTCAATCTTATTACTTTGTTTCCTCTTATGCAGGTTGTCATCCACGAGAATGCTCAATTCGGTGGGCAGGCTTTCGAGATCTTCAGAGATGTGGAGGACGCGACTTCCCTGAAACTGTCCCCTGTGATTTCAGTCAGGGTGGTAAGGGGATGGTAAGGCCTATTGTTAAGTGAAGTCCCCCCCCCCCCAGCAACAATTTTTTAAATTATTTTAGAAAATCCCATGAACACTCATTTACTTAATAATGTAGGAGCCCTATGATTTACCATGTGTCATGCATCTCTTTGTTAGACTCAGTGAGGTATTGCAGTACTGGCATTGCACAAGTGAACACCTTTGGCATGTGTCTGCTCTGTACCCATTCCTTGCCGGAGTGTAGCAGTATCCCTCATGGGTCTGGCACTAATGACCTCTGAGGATTCACTGTTCCCGAATCCAGTGCCCAAACCACTAACCCACACACCTGCCACATTCTCCTGCAGCTGGATCCTGTATGAGAAGCCAGGGTTCAAAGGTCGCTCTATTGCCCTGGAAGAGGGTACCATGGAGCTGGTGAATGTGTGGGCAGAGGAAGAGGCTGCTGGTTTGCCTGGGCAGGCCATCCCCACCTCCCCCATGGTTATCGGGTCCATCCGGCTGGGCGTCAGGGTGCGTTTCCCTCTCGTCCCTCTCCTCCCTTCATCCTGCACGTGTTACATACTCATCCATTGTTGAGATGCAGCCTCCGTTTCGGAAATGAATCATGGTGAAATTACAACATGGGATTCCACCTCACCATTCACATTTTTGTGATTCACACCTTCTATTTCAGTTTCAGTATTTCAGTTTTTCAGTTTCAGACAGCACTCATACTCAAAATGAGGTTAGTTTCATGCCAGGAGCAAAGCCCTCTTTGGAGATAAGCCTTTATATATGTATATGTACAGTACAGTACAGAAAAGTGTTCACAGACTTTCCCATTCATGGAGATCTCTCAGACATGCTGCACACAAATCCCCAGTGCCATTATTCAGCCTTGGGTAGAAGTGATGCATGTCATCATTCCTATTGTGACTTCATATGTTCTGACTGTGTAGGTTAACCATTAGTAACAGATGCTACAAAGTAAGTAAGAAGTTCTGTGCACATTAGTCCAAAGTGCGTTCAGTAAATCAACTGATGTGCTGTGCACAAATATATGCACATATTATTCATGTAGAAACATTTGCAGCCTTTAAAGACACACTGCTAAAGAACTGGTGCTTCTCCCTTTTAGAGTCAGTACCCAGGTATGCAGCAGAAATAGGTTTTTCTTCTGTTGCTGGTTTTTGTTTCAAACCAGCAATAGAAGAGTGTACACACCCAGCCTGAAAACACTAAGATTGGCTCACATTCAGATGTATACAGTGTCCTTTGTGTTTGTCACCTGTGGGAGAACAGTAGGCTGTTGTTTGATGCCCTGGTCAGGCTAGGCAGCGGGATGGGTCAATGCTTTGATCTTGTGCTGTGATTGGTTCCTTCCAGGACTACAGCGTGCCCCAGATTGACCTGTTCACGGAGCCACAGGGCCTTGGCCGGCTCACAACTTACTGCGATGACACTATAGATGTCTGTGCTTTCGGGATCCTACATGGAACCGCATCCATCAAGGTGCACTCTGGGGTGTAAGTTCTAACCGCCACGGTGTTTTGTTCCTCTCTTGCATGAGTTTTGTCTGTCACAGGGCCAACATACCTCTGTGTGACTCTTTTTGAGGTTGTGACCTCCTGGGCTGTACCTGTTGATGAGACCGCATTTAAAGGAAACTTCATTTTCTACATTAATTTATTAACCTTATTAATTAAATAAAGTAGTCCCATTGAAATAAACCACAAGAGAAATAAACAGCAAGAGAGACTTGGGCCTGGATTACAACATACAACATTTGTCCTCAACTTTGACTCCTCATTCAATTAGTGTGCTTTTGTCCAATTATAAATCAATGAAACATCTTTGTAAAGAATAAAAGAAATGCTTATATTTAACACAAGTCTAAATTAAATACAGTTAAGGACAAATTTGTATGAAATCAGTTGTTGGTTCCAAAATGGCTGACACACTTAGAAACAAAATAGAATACAAGAGTAATGCACATGCAATAACAGGATCCTTTTTGCACTGATTATAGACATTAAATCCAGAACATATGCAGTCATCAGAAATGTAATCGTTTTAAGTTTTTATGTCGGGCAAAGATATAATCAGTTGCATTTATAATGCCTTTTGAAGTGAATTCCAAGACCTGAGGGCAAGGCAATTTAATACCCTTTTCACAGTGTTTCATTTGAAATGTATTCTGGAATGGGAACATATTAATTTTCTATGATGTGGTTGCAGGTTTCCAGTAATGGGCTGGCATTCCTATGTGTGCCAGTGTTTCAGTCAGCGTGAAGTTAGGAACGTGTAAATGAATTCTCCCTTTTGTTCACACTCACACTGACTTTTAAATGAAAGCTGAGTTGTGTGTCCTGTATGAAGTCTCGAAGATGCAATACTGATGAGTTCATATAAATAACATCACCATAGCTGTAATTTTTTATTACCTCAAACCTAATTTAACACATGCATAACCACTGAAAAATCTGATTTTTTTTTTTGTGGAAAGGGGGATTTAAATGGAGTACAGCATACATCAATGCTATGATTATAGCCAAAGAGCAAACATTGTTTTTTTCTATTTTTGTTGAAAGTATGCATCAGGAATTCAACTTTAATTAAGGGAACCTGATTTGCTAAGGAAAGGAGACTGAAAGCTTCTGATCCAGTGTGAGACCGTGACATCTGTGTCTTCTGAGTGTTTTCACTTTTGCCCATGGAATGTAGCCCCACCCACTTCTGTCTGTTAGTGGTGAACAACTTTCCGTAGACCTGTTTTCTGTTTTAAAAGTGTAGCTGGGTGCCAGCACTTCTGCAGTGAGTCAGCAAAAAGACATTTCTCGAAAAATCACACATCGCTTTACAAGAATTGGGAAAATGTTTTTGTTTTCCAAGCAGAGCGTGACTGCAGTGAAGTGTAAGGTTGATTATTGGATGCTCTGCAGGAGGTTGTTGAAATTCTCACACCCATTTGCCATGTGCATGTGTCAGTCAAGCTACATTTCTGGAATAATTTGGATTCAAAGTGATTTGCTCATGTCTCCTGTTTGAAGGCGCCTCCTCAGTCTCTGAAACTGAAAATTCAGCAGTTAGATGCCAGCATATTACCAGTCATTCTCCTATTTTTTCAGGTTTTAGCGTTTATTTTTGATTTGTGTGAATACACTCTAAGTATACTTTAGGTTACTTGAACTTGGCAGAGTTAGTAGAAATGCTTGAAAAATTGATCACATTTTTTTTTGTGTGTGTGTGTGTGTGTGTGTGCGTGTGTGTGTTTGCATTGCGTTGTTTTTTTCCCTCAGCTGGTTGGTGTTCAGTGAACCTGGGTTCCATGGTATGCTGGCAGTACTAGAGGTGGGAGAGTACCCCTGTCCTGAGTCCTGGGGCTTCCCTGAGCCCTTCATCGGATCCCTGCGACCCCTGAAAATGGTGACTACATCCCCAATACTTACACAGCAGAAAAAACAACATAGCTGTCAGTAGCAGTCAACAATATGTAAATATATGTGTCTGTAAAAATATTTCTGTTTGTAGTAAATGTTAACTCTCCACATCGATAAATAAAGCCATCTTGTCCCATTAGCTCATTTAATGGGAAATTTCCCTGTGGTTATCCCTGCTTTTCAGATTATCATACTCTCCCTTTTAGTTACATTGCTTATTAGTAAATATTTAGCAACGCTATCTATAAGCAAAGATATCTATAGTTATTCATTTTTTTAGAGGGTGTCTTACTGCACCTGATCACCTGTATTGATCAACCAGGTGGTTTCATGATGTATTGATGATGTTCATGCCTACACTGCTCAGCCAGTGTCTTTGGTAGTGCCTAAACTGGCTGAAATTGCTGTGTTCATCCCTTTCAGGGTGGTATAAGGGTGGAGAATCCCAATGAAGTCAAGGTATGATGTTACTCTCAAGCATTCTCATCACAAAATAAGGTCATACTGATATCATACTGATATATTGTATGTTTGTAACTAAAGTAACCTTGCTTGTGTGTGACATTAGCATTCATAACACAAGTACGTGGATTCATTTATTGAATTGTGCTTAATTCTCAAATGACTACACGAAAGCAATTTCAAATTCACAAAACATAGGAAAAAATGGAGGAATTAGTGTACAAATGTTAGTTCTCAGGAAGTATTTAGTATTCTGAATTTATTTGACTAGAAATATCACTAGAAATTTTAATGCCATTTTTTTGAAATATATATATTTTTATAAATATATTATCAATAAATGTGCTTAATATACAAAAGGTCAGAAATCATGGCATGGTGATGACACAAAGCGCATTTTTGTGTGTACTGCATGCTCACATGCTTGGCTTCACAGACTCAGTAGTGTTCTCGGACATACATAGCATGCAAGCATGTGATTTGGAACACAGCCAAAATGTCTCCTTTTTCTACTGCAACATGAACACACCTGTGTTTTCAGGTGTGCAGGTATGACTTCACTCACCTCATTAACTGTATTTGCAATTGTCTGGGCCACTTCATTGGCACAGTGGGAACCAGCACTTGTTGCTGCAGTTTTTCATTCTCTGTCTCACGTTATTTGCTGGTGCATTGTTACGGTATGTTATCTCAAAAAGGACTGCCGTATTGCCAGGGAGTGCAGTTCTTGTTTGTACTGCTTTTGACAAGGAAGTCATTCAGTCAACATTTTTCAGGGGGGGTGGGTGTGGTTACTCACATACATGTAGTCTTGAAGATGTTTTGTTGCCATGTGCCAGCTCCTCTTTAGTCATGTAGGCATCTAGGGCATAGGGATAGGCAAATCTAGAGCAGTGTTTCTCAGCAGCCTATGCAGTGTATGGGATACAGGTGGGTAATTGTGGTGCTACTCATGAGAATGGCAGGAATTCGGGGCCCCCGGTTCCTGGACAGGCATGGGCAGGAGAAGAGCCGCCCACTGCAGCACTTTTCGGAGTTTTAGTGTGGTGAACCTTGACCTGTGCTCCAGGCGCTGGTGTACGAGAGGCCTCTCTTCGAGGGAGAATGCATGGAGATCGAGGGTGATGTCTTCAGTTTCATGGAGGCAGAAGAGGAGGGTCCAGAGACCTCAGCCACAGGAGTGAAGAAGCTGAGTTCTGTCGGCTCCATCAAAATTCTTGGAGGGCTGTGAGTGTCCGAGTGTCATTATTGGAACATTGAATGTCATAACAAGTGCACAGTTGGAGAAACAAGGCTGTCCTCTGTGTCTAGTGCAGTCTTTTGGGTCCTGCTGCAGCTCTGTGAAATCACATATCATGACTGTGAGTCAAGAATCATGTATGTGCATGAATAATTATAATAGTTACTGTGGTTCTACCCATTTAAAACAATGATGGAAGTCATGCAACCACCAGCCAACCACACTAAAGCAATAAGGGTGTGCATTATTACAATTATTGGCATGACGGTGGTGCCGTTGCTCCGTACAATGTGGGCCTGGGCACCATTGGCCTCACAAAGTGCTGATAATTGCAACAACGTACACCCATGAGTTTATTATTGCTTTTATAAAAATGGATCCATATTTTCCTATCCAATCTTAAATGGTCATGAAATACATAAATACATTAAAATGATTGCTATGTAAAAATGAGGACAAGTTACACTAAACAACTTGGACCACATTAATTCACACAAGCTGAACAAGCTCCATCAAAAAGTAATCCTAGTCAGTGTTTGCTAAATTCTTTCGTGTAGCCCGTCAGACGGTGTACTTACGTGGGTCCCTGAGTTAATTGAATTGAATTTCTTTATGTGTGGCTACATGTCCATCCTGTGCTCTCCAGGTGGGTGGGTTATGATGAGCCAGGGTTCGAAGGTGTTCAGTACATCCTGGAGGAGGGGGAATACCTGGACTGGAGGGACTGGGGGGGACGCGGTCCCCGCCTTGAGTCTTTGCGACCCGTGCTGGCGGTAAGCGGGGGCTCCACGTCTTGTTAGTAACGCAGCCCATTTGTTGCTGCCATCAATGTCATAGATGAAGAAAACGTGGTCCACACTTTTCTGATTACAACTTTAGTGCTGAATGGGAAACTAGGCCAGTTTAAATATTAACGCTGTCTTTGACTCTGCCTCTGGACTCTTGGCACATAATCTCAGTCCTTTTTTAAGGAGATGCATGCGCTGTTATCTGGGAGATTGTAACAGTTATTTTCTTGTCTTACCTCACAGGATTTCCTGTCTCCACACATGAAGATGTTCAGTGAGCCAGACTTCGGGGAACGAGGGGTTAATGTGGACCTGCTGGGGCCTGTCATCAACCTGGAGGACATAGGCTATGGGCAAAGGACGCAGTCTGTGGATGTCCTGTCTGGCGTGTAAGGAAATTTAACCCCAACCTTTCCTATTTCTACCCCTGCAGCATCTGTGCAACGAACCACAAATCTCAAAACAGGCAGGTGTCATTCATTGTCAGGGCTGTGACAAAGGAATATATATCTTGGCCGTGTGGCATAGCTGTATGGAGAGGGGCTAGGAACCTAGAGGTTGCCAGTGTGCCTTCATCTGCTGTTGTAACTTTGGGCAAGACTCTTAACCTGAAGAGCCAGCCGTGTAAACGGATGATGCATAAAAATTGTAAGGTATGAAATTCATTCCGGATGACAGGGTCAGTGCCCAGGCTCAGGTCCAGAGTCCTCAGGTCCACCTACACATTTCCTGTGTAGGTGTATTGTGAGCTTTGTCCTAGCCCAGGTACGGAGCAGGTCCAGGCATCATCTGTGTTCCCGGGACATTCGTTGCTCATTTCCTCTGCCTTTGGGCTTCATCGTGTGATAGAGGACATTGAGAAGCATGTCTGCACAAACACACAAGCACACACCCTGCCCCCAGAGGCAGAAAACATGAAAACAGGGCGTGGACAGCTTGTCACCCATTGGAAATGGATCCCAGTATTTCAAAACAGACCAAGAAACCTGAGAGTAGTTGCAGGATAACTGCGGAAAATAATGTTTATGGCATAATCGGGCGGTTCAGTTCAATTCAGTTACCTTGGGCGTTTTCTCTGAGCATGCCGTGTGAGAGGAAGGCCGTGCAGGTTAAATGTCACTGTCTCAAGGGTGCCCCCCTGGTACCTGACTGTGTTCACCATGTCAGTATCGCTTTCCCATTGTTCCCATTGGATACCAGCATTATAGTATATTTCATGGGCTCGTCAACCACTGCATAATGGTAAAGAGATACTGTGCTCTGATAATAATTTTTCATTTTTTACAGCTAGCTACAGTCAGGCACCACAGTCGCTTACATACTCATATGCAGGGTGTCTTCTCCCTGCGGTCCTGTAACTGACTGTTCCTACCACGTTTATTTGTGTATGTTGTAAAAGTTTATGCTTTGTGCAGATTTATCTATCATTCTAGCCAGCAGGTTGTATGTGGTTTGGCTAGATTTGGATTTAGGTTATATTTGGTTTGGTTTGTTTTTTTTTGGTTTGGTTTGGTTTGGTTTGGTTTGGTTATGTTAGTTTTGTTGAATTGATGAGTTTTGCATTGATTTTGTTAGATTTAGTTTGGGTTTTAAAGTGTGATGTGATTAGGGCTGGTTTGGGTTGTTTTTTTGATGTGGTCCGGTTAAGCCTGGGAGTTAATATTTTATAACAGTGGTGCTTTAGCAGAGGTGGAGCGAGAAGCATGCAGAGGATTTATAACAATTACCCTCTCCTTGCTCCTAACAAACCAACTGTCATTGTTCACTCCCATAGACAAGCACAGACACACAGATGCTACCGCACATGAAAGAGTGAGTCCTCAGACAGCATGAGCCTTCCTCTGTGGAAGGTTTAGACCTGCCACTAACTCATGGCAAACTGTTCAGCTTTTAACATGCTCTTCCTGCCTGCTCTCTGCCTTTGCCTCTCACAGGAAGATGCCCATTGTTTCTTGGATTACTTTAATTCCTTTGTCTGACTCATTTGTTCAATTCACTTTTCCTGCCATGGATTTTCTCCCCAAAGCCTTTTTAGTTTACAGTCCTTGCATATCTGTGGTTTTTTTCCCTCAACAGATGGGTGGCGTTTGAGAATCCCAGCTTTTCCGGAGAGCTCTACGTCCTGGAAAAAGGCCTCTACGGTTGCCCTGAAGACTGGGGAGCTCAGAACTTCCGCATTTCTTCAGCACAGCCTGTATTTCTGGTAAGAAAACAGCTTTGAAATGCAGTAAGAAAAATAGGCTTCATAAATCAGTCATTTTAAAGTCTTATCTCTGTTCAGTGTCTGGCAGAATACACGTTCTGGGCGTAACGTCTGTGCATGCCTATAAATCTCTTGCAGCTGAGAATGTGTCTATACATGTTATTGCAATGTTTGTTTTTCACAGAAAAGAGCACATTGTTACTCGGCATCAATAATGACATTTCATAAACATTACCTGACTCTGCTGTAAAATCCTCCTCTCTTTGGCAACATGACCATAGGGTAGTGTCATTAAGTGTTAATATATTTAAATGTCACAGTCTCTGGCAGACATAACCTCTGATTAAAGAGCAATTGATCATTACTCCTGCAGTCTGATTAGGTTTCAACACTAATGGCATACAGTGGCATCCATTGCACTGTAGAAGTGAGACTGTTCCAGTTTCCTCAGTTTAGTTGTTGCAAGCAAAATTGTTAGGATGGAATGCAGTAGGGTTAATGGGAGGCCAAACCCCTCACACTCCTGCTGACATAACATGTTCCAGTGAAAGTGTATATCTCTGGTCTCAGCCTGCTGATCGGTATCTGAATGACAGGGACGTTGCAACCTTGCATACTGACTGAAAGTCTTGTGCAGACTGAGAAGGTCATGGACTCAAATATCAGGCACACTGCTTCCATTATTTTCACCTCTCTTCTGGTAAAACACAATGATGAGCCAGGCTAGTTGTCCTCTGACAGTCTTCATACTCATTTACACACTCATTTACCCTTGCCTTCAAATATGTTGTCATGCTATGACTCCAGCTAGACCGAGTTCACAACATCCAGTGTGGAATATTGTAGTCTTAGCATGAAAATGCATCTCTTCAAAAGATTCAGACAGTGTGCAGGTAAATAGAGCATTTCATTCTCTTTCTGAGTGTCATTCTGTGTGGTCTTGCTCAGTGCTGGTGTTCTCGGATTCTGATTTGTTTTTCTTTATGATTTAGGATAATCTCTCCGGATCTCCCAAGTTTAAGGTGAGAACAGTGAGGTGTTTTTTTTTCCTTCTTCCTGTTTTTTTAAGCTGTGGATTGGAATGAAAGCTTTTTTGTGTGATGTGAGTAATGTGGATCTCCATGCTGCAATATGACCATGGCATTGGTTCTGGTGTCTCAGGTCCAGCTGTTTTCAGAGCCCAATTTCCAGGGCTCGGTCCAAGTTCTGGAGGACAGTGTGTCGGAGCTACCGGATGGTTTCTCTCCAGGGTCCTGCAAAGTTCTGGCGGGCAGGTGTGTACAGCAGTAATGTCTCTCTTTCTCCCTCCCTCCCCTCATCTCTGCCATTTCCTAAAAAAGGGTGTGCACGTTTATGAACCATCTTTTTTGTAGTCTACACCGACCATCACCCTTACTGTACTGTCATAGTACTGTTACACAATCCAGCAATCATGCTTAACTGCACACTTCTAACACTATGCTCCTTTTCAGCACAATGCACAAGCTTTGCAATGTGCTGAAAATGTGCTTACAATGTGCTCTTAGAGTTTGAAAGCCCATGGCAGGTCATTGGGGATTGCTGAGATTTAGGTCGAGCACTGAAATGTAAACACTGCTCACACTGAGAGTCTAATTCCCATGGAGGCTGCCTCCAGACTGAACATTCTTCGGTGGACTGTAAAGTGTGGGGGAATTGGGGTTATGTTGACCTAAAGCTCTGCACAGTCCTTAGGGCTCATGAACTTGTTGGCTTGCTCAACCATCTACACTTATGCTTGATGCCTGTCATCGCATTTGCCTTTTCAGATCAGGACAAAGATTAAAAGGAACAGCAAAGCTCTGTTGTGTTTGCTGTATAATGACTTGTGGCTTTCTATGAGTCGTTTCCAGTTTCAGCTTTTGTTGTGAATGTACTATATATGGAAGCCCATTTGCACTGTACTCAGGGAATTCCTACTATTCCTTGATTGAGACCCATTGAAAGCAAATATTTAAACGTATATTTATAATGGTGGTTATGATCTGCTGAGAAGTATTTAATTTAAAATGCCATATTAGCCGTGTAAGTTGTTCTGGCTAAGAGCATCTGCCAAATAATTACTACTACTAATGATAATAATAATAATTCTAATAATAAATGACATTCTTAACAATTCATTATTATAATGCTAATATTTTTAGCTAACAAGAATCATTGAAGTCTACATTTCAGGACTTTCGGAGTTCCAGCTGATGAGTTGCCCCAATGTTTGTGTTGCAGCTGGGTAGCGTTTGAGGGCCAGAATTTCACTGACCACATGTATGTGCTGGAAGAGGGGAACTACCCTGACCGTGATGCCATGGGGTGCCAAGGACCTGATTCCCCCATTCGCTCCCTGCAAACGACTGGATTTGTGAGTACCAAGGAGATTTGCAGTACTGTATGTGTATGTTTGCGTCTCTTTGTGAGCAGTGCCTGTGTGTGTGTGTTTATGTGCAGTATGCTTACGTGCACGTGTGCTGTGCATGCCTGTGTGCTTGCACGTGTGTTGTTTTATGAACTATGCATAGGCACATCCTAGACCATGATTTTCCTGTAGTCTGTGGATCAGAAATATATTTAGTGAAATGTATGGTATTGCGGTTATGGATGTTGACTTGTTTTTCAAAGCTGGCAGATTCAAATACCAATACAGGCATAGCTGTTGTAGCCTTAAAGATAATACCTAATACCTAAATATATAATTAAATTACTTGCAGGAATCTAGGTGCTTTCTAAAGAGCCTGCAGTACGTTACATAATTACAAACAAATCAGCCCTCACCCAGTGATTCCAGAATCCAAAGTGTCTCTAAGAATAAGTCATGTTTATTCTGAAAAGGAGACATTCATGATGATGTTGGTGCCATTATGACAGAGTGGGTAAGGAGTTATACTTGTAACCCAAAGCTTGCTAGTGGTACCCTAGGGCAAGGTAGCTCACCCGACTTGCTTCATGAAATATCCAGCTGTGTAAAATGAGAATGTGCAAAAACTAAAAATAATAAAATAGCAGTCAAGAAAGAAAGATATGTTGAGCTATGCAGTGACCTCTGGGTAAGGGCGATTGCTGAGAAAGTGTTTAAAATTCCAGACTAAGTCCGGTAACCTCCCTCTCCCTCCCTCTCCAGGTGTTCTCTCTCCCCTCGATCACGTTGTTCTCCAAGCCCAGTTTCAGAGGGAGGAGGATGGTGCTGAAGGGTGAGGTGGTGAGCCTTCAGCAGGCCGGGTCAGACGGCCGTGTCCAGTCCGTGCTGGTGGACGGAGGAATGTGAGTAGACCAGAATCAAAAAAAAAAGCAATGTATTCTGTCTTTCACCTTAACACAAAAAATGAGAGCACAAGAATATTTCCCCTCTGGGGTGCATTTTTGAGAGGCAAGGCTCCAATTAACGTTGTGAGAGTAAAATGTTAGGTATTTGTCAGTGGTGATATTTTACAGAGGTGAAATGTGCATGTCGTTCTGCCGTAATTCAGAGCAATGGTAGAGACATTGCAAGATTCCAGGTTTTCCTGATAACTTGAAGAACGCAAACGCTGCGTTGGTTTGCATCACACAGAGAAGGAGTTGCAGAAGTTCTGCTTAACTCCCTTTAATTCTACCATCACCAGCTGAAAATCTGGCAAATCAACTACAGCCTGAAGCACCTCATGTTGGGCTGCATCAAAGCTTTGTCTGAAGCACAAAATAAAAGATGGATAATTGATCAATCAGGCTTCTTCAGGGAGAATCTGCTCCTGTTTGCCATCTGGAAACTGGGTGGAATTTTGTGCGATACACTGACGTCATAAACAAAGCAGCCTTAAACAGTAAATGCGAGCACGCCTTTATAGAGCTAGGGTGATTGACGTCTGAATGACATTAAGGTGCTCATTACAAGACAGCCGTTAGACAGTAACACGCTGTAATTAAATCACAAAATGGTTTGGTCTTAAGTTTCATTGAGGCAGTGCTATTTTTGGTGCGTAACATTTTGAAAAACCATTCCATTTCATGTTGAAATAATGTTAAGTCAGTTATGAGACAGTTTGCATTGAATGGCTCAGATCACTACACAGCAACCTGCTTGACTGGCTTAATTGTCAAAGGGCAAGAGGCAGAATCTCTCCTCAGTACCAGTTGATCTAGGTCTAGGATGATATGGAAAGCTAACTGGATGGTAGATCTGTAGGGCCAGGGTTGGAGACCACAGCCCTTTATAGTTATGTTAACACTTGGCAGGGGCATGTGAAATTCCCTGTGGTGATGTTTTTCCCAAGGGAATGACTGGGGCTAATTCAGGATCGCCCCTCTGAAAGGTGGGAGATGCCTATGTCAGGGGATTGTGGGTAATAATATAAATGGCTATGAAGGAGCCACTGGAGTGTGGTGGTCCCATAGGGAATACCAAGGCTGAAAGCACCTTTGTTTAACATGAAATCCCCATTTCTATCAGTGAAGGACAATACGCCTTCCAAAGCAAGATACTAGGATTAGAATATCATTAGATTGGTTCTATGTCATGGAGGTTTTTGCCATAAAGTAGAGCATGACACTTTTTTTCTTCTCAAAAACTTCTCTCAACTGTGTGCATGTGTGTGTGTGTACATCAGACAGTGACACCAGATTGAAACTGCAGTCTTTTCCCATCCTCAAAATAATTACGCCAAATTCCATGCTGTGCCATAATGACCTTTCTAATATTGTCCAAAGTGTTCCTATTCAACAACATTTATATCATATTAAATATGAAAGCATAATTTTCATTAATTATATGTTAGTAATTAAACCATATGTATATGAAATAAACTTACGACATGGCATTTTAGGCAGCTAGTTTAGCCTAGGTCTCATCGACAAGGCATATTTTCCATTTAACAACACAGTAAAAGTTTTCTCTCATGCAGTACTTACAAAGTAAACTAACTATGATGGCAGGACTGTGTGTCCTGTAATGTTTCCCAGGATCCCTTCTGGCCTGCTGAGCCAGCCTTCCCCATGGAAATAAACACACATTAACTCCCATGGTTCCTATAGCAACCCTGACCGCTGTTTCTGTTCAGTGGGCGGTGTGTGTGTGTGTGTGTGTGTCTGTGGGTATGTGTGTCTGCTTGTGTCTGTGGGTGTGTGCATGAGTGTGTGCATGTGGTGTGCCCATGGGTGTGTGTGTGTCCAATTGTGACCATGTGTGTGTCTGCTTGTGTCAGTGTGTGTGTGCAGGAGTGTGTGCATGTATGTGGATATGAGTGTTAGTGTGCGTGGGTGTATGCATGCCTGTGTGTGTGTGTGTGTGTGTGTGTGTGTGTGTGTGTGTGTGTGTGTGCGTCTGTGTGTGTGTGTGTGCGCGCGTACGTGTGCGAGTGTATGTGTGTGTGTGTAACTGCCTTGTCCTGCTCCCTTTAGGTGGGTGTTGTATGAGGGGAGTAACTTCCGTGGCCGTCAGATCCTGCTACAGCCCAGTGATGTGGGAGACTGGCGCAGGTTCAGCGGCTGGCAGCGAATCGGATCCTTGCGCCCACTGTTCCAGGTATGAGGCCCCGCCCACAATGCCCAACCATCTCCAGAGGAAAAAGGGGGTGAATTGGGTTGTTGTCAGTACAAAAAGTAGACAGCCACATTTGTCGGTAATTGTGGCAAGCTCTTCACTGCACCTACAGATATGAACAATATCATCCAGATCGTATTACTCTAGTAAAAGTTAGTTACCAAATTAAGGGTTACTAGTGCAAATGTGAATATAAAAGTCTAACCCTGACATTATTATTATTATTATTATTATTATTAGTAGTAGTAGTAGTAGTAGTAGCAGTAGTAGTAGTATTACCACTTGCTTAGCAGATGCCCATAGCTGTCATCCATCTTAACAGATGGATATTTACTTAGGTAATTAAGGTTAAAACCTTTCAAGGGTTACTACAGCAGTGTACCACAAGGAATTGAACCAGCAAGTTTTTCAGGTCACAAGGATTTCTCTTTACCACTGCTCAACCTCAACCATCCCTAGGTATGCTCCAGCCTGTAGCATAGCAATGTACAGGTGATTCATGTCTGAACTTACCAATGCCTGGTGTATTTGCAATATTTATGTGTGGCTCAGATTGTGTACCTAAAAGGAATGCTAACAAAAAACTCAGAGCTAGTTTCAGTTTCCACTCCAGTCCTCAGGTTCTAATGCTTTCATTTTCACAGTCGTCTATTCATTAGTAGAAATGTGGAGACGTGCCTAGGGTGTACAGTGCGAGTTTAAGTTTAATTTTTGGAGTCATGCATACAGTAAGCAGAGCTGCAGTGGTGTGATTGAGCGGTGGCATTTTTCACATTCATTCCCTTGGGGAGCCTCCTTTGCAGTCGTAGGTGTGTCCCTCGCTCTGAGGCTTGTGGGAGAACGAGGGAGAGAGCAAATGTTAACTATCTGGGCAGAGCCCAGATGAGGCAGGGCTAAGCCAGTGGGGCAGAGCCATTGTCACGGGGAGCGTAGGTGAGAACTGGAAACCACAGGGAGATCTCGCTCGACAGCATGAAAGCATCAGGTGTTTTCCTCACGCTCACTCTGCCTGCTCTTTTGTCGAAGAATTTCCACATGAACATTCACACTCTGCAAGCTCATTTATTTTGGCGGTGCACACAGGACAACATTTCAGATAGAAAGTCTAGGAAATCAGGTGAATTTTACCTGTGGGTATGATTATTATCTCAGTAGAAGCAGGTATGCCTCATCTGTGTGTAGGTATGCGTGTGATGGTTATCTCTATAGAAACAGGTGTACTTCATGTGTGTGTGTGTGTGTGTGTGTGTGTATGTGTGATTACTGTCTCTATAGAAACAAGTGTACTTCCGGCTGCAAAACAAAGAAACAGGGACACTGATGTCACTCACCGGGGCTCTAGACGACATCAAGTTGATGCGTATCCAGGTGCTGGAGATGACAGGCGGACTCGACCAGATCTGGTTGTACCAGGATGGCTTCCTACGGTGCAAGGTACCATTGTCATGGCAGCAGCGTACAGTGATTCCGAATCACGACTGTGACTATGTGTTGGCCCCAGATCTGATGCAGGGTCTATGAAGAGGCCTGCAGGTGGGCGAAACCTCAAGATCCAGAGACAGTCTGTGTGTTAGACTGTAACTGTGCTTGAACTGGAATTAGACTGTGTGTTAGACTACTACTGTACTTGAACTGGAGTTAGGCTGTGCATTAGACTCTCACTGTACTTGAATTTGAATTAATCTGTGTGTTCTGCAAGTTATCTTGATGTTCTATCTTCAGAAACAGAGCCTTTTTCAAACTCACCCATGAAACAGATGCTGTGGCTTGTGTTTGATGATAACCAATAATTTCATGCTTGTGGCTAGGGCTGGGCAGTATAGCTAAATATTCAAATCACAGTATAATTTGAATTTTGGATGTATATATAATATATATTTTTATATATTTGGATGATATATATTATGTTATTGTGTTTTATTAAATAACAAATACTTTAATTATATAACAAATACAAATGCTTGTGAAAATAGTGGAACAAGTTTCCTTTCCTGCAAATTAATGCATTACCAGTATAGTGTGGATCTCTCCCAGTTCGAGGGTTGTTACATTCTACCACTCAGCCCTACTCATGGCTCTGTTGTAGGGCAGCAAATCAAGTAGCTTACACTGAGCTCTCAGGTGCAACAGGTGTAATAACTGTCCAGTGCTGGACTGACTCCATCATACTCCTTGCATTTCAGCTGCTGGAGGACTGTTGCCTTGAGACAACAGGGAGCGTTGTCATGGCGGGCAGCCGCCTCAGCATCTCCCCAGAGCCTGGGAAGGAGAATCAGTTCTGGAGCATCAGTGCGGACGGGGTGATCCACTGCAGCATGAAACCAGACCTGGTGCTAGAGGTCAAAGGTCAGTTTACCACAACGCATATTCTCCTGTCTTCTGTTGGCCTATACAGCCTGCAGCCCAGTTATCTAACAACCTGGAGGAGGGCAGTCTGTTTTAAAGGCCAGCCTGTTAGCCTCTGGAGCTGGCAGCTTGTTTCAAATGCCACCGTGTTAAGAGGAAAACACCCCTGACATTTTGTCAGATGAAGACTTTTGTAGTGGGCTGTGCTACCTGAGAAAGCCCTTTTGTTCTAGCTTATAACCTGCTGCACATTACAAAATATTTTCATGATTGAGTAGTAAGAGTTGTGGCTGCAATACATATTAGTGGGGCTCCATTGGTGATTGGCTATAGAACCTTCATTGACGTGATTATTCCACGTTATGGAAGCCTCACATCTGATTGGGCCATGTGAGGGTGGAGCAGTGGTTGAGTGCGACATGCCTGAAGCATGTCTCATATGGAGGTTGAGTTGGAACATTGCTTGTAAATACGTAGCATTAGCAGGAGTGCTGCCATTATCCTGTGGTTAAAAGGATTGGTTGGCCACATTACTGTGGTCTAAAACAGTGTGTTGCACTGTGGTGCTGGGACACAAGCATCACTCTTACAGAACAGACAAAGGATAAGTGGACATAATGAGATTGTGGCTATGGTAAATGGGTTGTGTCCCAGCATGGGCACATCCCACTCATTCCTGAAAGAAACAGGCAACTCCCGAATGGGTGTGACAGCAAGCCCCACCCTTAGAGACTTGATTGACAGACCTCAGGCCCAGTCACACAAAAAGTGCCCTTTCAGATAGTAAGACAGACAGAACGAGGAGGGTGGCAGAGTCCCAGACTGTTGTTTTCTTATAGCTGAAAAAACACCCTTCCTTTATTCCTGAGTTACAGTACACACAACATCCTCAACCATAGGGTGGGGCTGAACACACACACATAGGTGTGCCCACATACACCTACACACACACCTGTTGTGATACCAGAACACACATGAGTTGACAGACATGTTTATCAGGCACTTTTTTCATCATATACAACCAGTATGCGTTTACCACATTGTGAATAATTATAATTGTGTCTGTTGAGACGGGATGGAATTAATTTTGCAATAGTTTAGGCCATTTATATACTTTTTTGTGTCACTCACCAACTGGCAAAATTTCATTTAAACTCAAAGACTCTGCTTAACAAATGGTGCCAAGTGTCTTCCAAGCACATTAGTTTTCTCCTAGCGCCACCATGTGGATTGTTTAGAAAGTGCAGGTGCAGTGTATGAAATGAGTCACAATGTTCAGTACTTGTACACAGCCACCACAGGACAAGTCAACATCTCAGTAATATTTCAGCAGGAATACATCAGTGATGGAACAGTGTTTCTTTATATTCAATATGTCAAATGTTTATATTTATATTCAATGTGAAATTAACAAGATAAACCTGTCTAATTGTTTTTATTCCTCTTTTACAGGGGGTCAACAGTATGACAAAAACCAAGTGATACTTAACACGTTTGATGAAAAGAAACTGAACCAAAGATGGACTCTGGAGATCTTGTGAAGTAGTGACACAGACCTAGAGAGGGTCTGAAGAGAGCTCCATGTTCACCCCAGCACTCTCTGGTGCAGCTCCACACTGGGCCTGAGCTCTGGTGCAGCTCCATGGTAGACCTCAGCACCCACCGACAAACACACTAAGTGAATGAAGTGGGTCATTGTCAATATTTCTTGTCACCCTTTCCCTTCTGAAACTGCTTTATTTCACAAATACTGCGGACTCCAGATGTTGTACTTCAGTCACACTCTTTGCTGTGCACTGAACACCAGGTCCCCTCAGGTAGAATTTGCACCCCATCTCACTATTTCCAGCATCCATGCCTTTGAAATGTTCTGTGTGAGAACGTTGTTTACAGGCTTCATAATTTGACACAGTAGTGTGAGCATATTTTAAATCAGATGTCAAATACAGGCATCTGGAACATGTACTGTTGTTTTGTTTATTGATTCAGTATGCTAAAAGGGAACAATTTTGAGTCAGACACAGTTAACATGCAGGCAATGTAGCTGACTGACTCATTCATTAAGTTGCACCACTCGCATGCTCAGACAAGAAGCTCTCGATCAAAAACAGGCATCATCTCTCTTCCCGTCTCTCTCTCTCTCTCTCTGTCTCTCTCTTTGTGTCTCTCTTTGTCAGGAAACAATACTTTCAACCCTTAAAGAAATGCTCAGGGGAGCAATCTTCCAAAACCTGGAAGCCTTAACATGCTGTATTTTAAGTTAATGGACATACAGTATGTCATTTAAAAATGACAACACAATGCAGCCTTACAGTTCTGTAAATAACCTGTTAACTCTGCAAAGCTTCATGTTACCCTACAGCGCTGATGGTGCAGTTTGAGCTGACTGCTCTGAACAGATTCACTGTGAGCAGATGTTCAGTGATTGTATCATCTCTGCATTCAACTGCACATATAGTGTCAGTGACTTTGTCATGGAAATCTGGAATTACTCCTGTTGTAAGGACTGGAAATAGCCATCAGGATTATTGTAAAATACCAGGACTCACTGCTTCCATTACCAGCATTGCATCTGAATGATTATTCCTACAGAAAGCACAAAAAACACTTTTTGGTCTTAAAAGCAAATAAGAAAATGTTTAGTTCTTTTGTAAATGCTGCCTTTTTATTTTCCCAGAAGCCCTTGGGTGATGGGGCAAGTCAAACTCGCACAACTGACTGGAGAAATGTGTTCATTTTCCAGTCATCACCAAAGTGTCTTGGAGATCTCATTAAATGATGTGACAAATTAATAAGGGCAATATAGTTAAGTTTTGTAAGACTAAACACACTTCAGTAAGGTTTTTCTGACCACAGACACTAAGTCCACTTCACAAAACTGAGTTCCTGTCCACTGTAACCTAATAATATTGTGTGGATTTGCAAATTCTGGAAAACTGAAATGTATATACAGTAATGCAGTCAGTGACTTATAAATATTCACCACACATGCTGTAATTTACTGTGTTAAGAACTGTTTTATAGCATTTGCATTATGTCCTGGTGTAAAAACTCTAAAAGCATTAAAACCAATTTTAGTATGTCCTAAAAAAGTATTTTGTATGTAAATTTCTGATATGGAACCCCACTGAGTGCTGTTACATCATTTAAATGAATAAACGTCTGTTTGTTTTCATAAAGGAGGCGTCTGTCCTTTTTTATGAAATGCACTACTGAGGGAATGATTAGCACCTGATGAGAGATTTGCTTGGTATAGCCTCTGGAAAGGAGGTCTTCTGCTGTTTTTGTTGAAGAAGAGCTCACACAAAATGGAGGGTTTGTATGTCTGTTTTACTGTGACAGCCAAAAAAAGGACTGCTTACACAACGATACTTGTCTCCACATCAGAGAACATGCCGTTAACAATTAGAGAAACCCATTTTACAAACTTAACTCAGTCTGTCCACCCGAAGAGGTAAAAGGTCACATGTTAGCTGGCAGTTGCCAAGGACCCCCAGTGATGACCACTTCAGACTTGGGGTCCCCCACTTAGGCTTCTCGCTTGGTATGATTTATCGCTCCATCCCCAGTTTCCTAGTAGCCGTAATTACTGAGTGTCCCCACTAACGATGTTCACTACAGTCTTCCCACGGGCGTGGCCCTTCTCCAGCTTCAGGAAGGCCTGAGGCACCTGAGCAAAAGTGAACTGCTCTTCCACCACAGGGCGGATCTGTGAAACAGGAAAAGGAAGTGAGGTGGGTGTGTGTCATCCTCTGTAGTGTGACTCGTGATAATCACAGCTACCAAGTGTCCTGTTTTCATCAGGATTCTTCTGGTAAAAGTATTGTGTGTGGTTTACAGAAAAAAAGTCACACTCGAAAACATGAAATTTCCCTCCAACAAACATAGTTCTAAAAACACAACTTTGACATAAAAGTTGCAAGTAACCATAGATCATCCTGATGTTACAGAAAGCAACAAACAATATTTTCTATTCAAAAACAGAGCCAGCTGTATCTCCCATTTTCCAGACAGTAAAGACATTTTCAATCTCAACCTAATTTACCCAGAAATTCACAAATTTGTTTTTCTTCAACAGCTGTTTGGTTTTTACTAATTTCCTCCATAACTTTGTATCTGTCACGAACTGAAAAGACTTATGTTTGCAGGTTCAGTTGAAATAATGACTAATTACTGAATTTTTGTAGTAAACTGTCCTCTGCTGGTCAAATTAAATGACAAAATGGGGAGGGAGCACTAACGCTGGTGAATATGCTGGAGAAGGTAACGACATTAAGAGAAGACCCTGAAAGCAAACGACATTGGCATATTTAAAACAAAATCAAAACAAGATACATTTGCAATGGTTCAGAAGCTTCAGTCGGGCACACCAGGGAACAGGATGTGGGGAGTGAGGATAAATGTGGTTTGTGCTTCTCTGTACCACGTCTTGGTGTAGCTGATGCATCTCTGAGGAGTATGTGTTTAAGCTAATGTAATTTGGATACTCTTCTAAAACCACACTCATTATAAAGAAAGCCAGGCAGCATCCTGATAACTTAAACAGGTAAGTAGCTCAGTCCAATCAGTATATGCTGTCAGCTGTAGCTAGCTGGCTAGATAACTAGCCAGTGAAGAGGCAACCCTGTGCTTCACAGCCACAATTACAGCTTGAAAAAGTCCTACATATAGTATACGGTATTGCTTATCTCCATAAATGTTTGTACTGTACAATAGTGGGGTCTATAGCAATCGTGGTTATAACGAATATCATCATCTCCAGTTCAGGTTGCAGCTGTGCAAAACAGTGCAATAGCTGATATACAGAAATAAATGCATGTTGCTATTTTTCCAGTATAAAGTCTCCAAGAATTTCTGAGGTAAGCTTTTTAAAACATTTCTTGGACAACAACCCTGAATGATGGAGACTCTCTGGACATCAGGCCCCCTCAATTATTAATGAGGCCATTTTATAAAAGAACCACAACAGCAGTTCCCCACAGCCACAATGGCAAAATTAAGCTAACCCTACACAGAATTTCAGGTTATATCAATAACAACCAAAAACAAATGGGTGCTATGAAACTGAATGGCAAAGATGCACATGACAGACATCTAAAAACAAATAACACCAACAAAAAAAAAGAGGGGCGGCGTTGCTGAGATGTCAGTTTCTAAAATCCATCTCTCTTTCTCACAGCTAAAGAACAGGTGGTCCCCCGCACATCTGTCTCTAAAATTGAATGCCCAATCAAAACCCATTTCATTCTCAGTGTCTCTGACCAGGACCGCTTGTCCGCCCACAGCACAAACAGGGGAAAAGTGATGAGGTTTGACAATGACCGTCAGCTCCGCCAGGCCCGTTATCAGCAGGACGCATCACCCTGCTGTTTCATTTGCGCTCAATGGGGCCATGATGTCATCGCGGAACACCTCTATTGAGCGCGCTCCGCAATCCCCCTGACGGAGACAGAAATGCTCCCTGCTGTCGGCACGTGGGCGTGAGCCCGGATCAGTGACAAAGAGCGGGATTTCGGAGGGATTACGGCGCAGTCATTCAGAACTGTCAAACACCATCAATCACCGCTGTGACTGTCACCGCCCCACCGCCTCACTGTCGGGAACAGGGCAGTGAGTAAATGGGGTTACTACAGTACATAACCGACTCCATCATCACACAAAATATGCTCAGGCAATCCGTGACAGCACCAATGATATTACTGTCATGTGCTATCAAGAGCACTGTCAACATTTTGTCCTCTCCATGAAAAATGTCCTCCAAAAAATAATCAAGGCAAATGAAAATACCGTTATCAGTTTGTAGAGTTCCGCCGTGATTAATATGCTCATATTTGCACTGAATTTCAATGAAAACGAGGTCTGAGTTTCAGTGTAACACAATGACCAGACCCTCTGGCCATTCACCATAAGCTTGTGTATTGTCAGTGACCTCTTTTCAAAGGCAGCCGCTGCCATTGGATATCACCCAGCCTTAAATTTTCCACCTCCTGCCAGTAAGCGAGTGACACATAACACAACGAACAGTAACAGGGAAGTGAAAACGGATTGATCCACATCCCAGACGCAGCTTGACAGACAAGGTCCATTCAATTCTGCCGCCATGATTCTGCAGGCCTGCTTCAGATGACCAACACACTTGCGTTCACATGCATGTCTTTTTCTGTGCAAATGGTCAACAGGCCTGGCTCACTGGCATACCGTTACCATGTATGCAGGATGAATGTGGGCAGACAAACCATAAGTGCAGGACAACTTCCAAGAAAAGGAAGTAAAGTTCTTTTACACCAGTGTCACTGACCTTAACAGTGATATATCTCTGTTAATCCAGACCTTCCTGCTATCGAAAAACCACGCTCCATCATTTCAGTTGGGGGAACCCTTGACTCAAAGAGTATTAAAGTATCTGCACTGTACTCTGTGTGTGTGTGAGTGTGTTCTGGCTGAGATAAGACCATTTGTTCTGACACGGTACCACCATCCCGAGTTTGGCCCGAAGAGACCAGGACGTAAACCCAAGACCCTGAGACATTTTTGGTGCTTGACAAACACTGAGAGGGAAATGCAGGACAGCCTTTTCAACTGTTGTGCCTGGAAGCACTCTTCCTCCCTGCACTGAAAGGCTGTGTGTCCCACTGACCCACTGGCAGTATCCTCACACTGAGACGCGTGTGCATGACGCGGCTCCCACAGTGGGGCAGATCCGCTCCCTCTGCGCGGGCGGCTCCAGGAAGTGATCGGGTGTCACGCCACCCGCCACAGGAAACAGCGGCAGGTCAGTGACCCAGATTGCAGCAGGGACAGGCCACCTAAAGCCACTCAGTACCTGAGGAACTACCTGAGGCACAGGGGAGCCAGCTGACTGGATCTTACAGGTGAATGACAGGTGGGTGAATCTTACAGGTGACTGCAGTGTGACAGACAGGGGAATGGATGTTACAGGGAACAGTCAGGTGAGGGAATCTTACAGGAGACAGACAGGTGAGCACATTTTCCAGGTGATTGCAGGGTAATGAGGTAAAGGCCTCTGAGCTGTAACACCCAAACCCAAAACTGGTCTTCAAACACAGACACACCAGGTAAAACTGTAAGCACCATCACCCTTCTGCTCATATTCTTGATGATGACGACGAATAACAGACACAGGTGGGAAACAGAGGACACACAGGTGAGCTTACCTGTCCAGCATCCACCATCTCGCAAACCTCATCCAGCGCCACACCACTCGGGGCGAAGAACCCCCAGCGATAGTGAACCCCCTTAGACAGGTGCTGAGAGAGGGAGAGAGAGGGAGGGGGGAGAGAGAGGTGCATAGGTAAATGTGATTTACACACACTCTGAAACTTGCTTACACAGCGAATACCTGTACAACCCTGTGAATGCCTGAGCTATAGATCACAGACAGAGGCAGGCGTATCTCTCACCCACCTTGGGATCTAATACTGTCTGATACAGTTTCATACAGCAGGGGGCAGCACTTATCCTTTCACCTAATGGCTTTAAAACAGAAGCCTGAATTCAATCAACATGTGCCCTTAATTTTGATTCAGAATCATCCCAACATCGGCACTTGGAACAAAAATGATCCCTTGTCTCACCATGTCTCAGTGCACACTTTTTTGGGTCATGACATATGGGTGTGTGCTCAGTATGGTTACTCAATGAAAACGCTGAGCACGCCACCAAAGAGGGCGCTCTGATGGAAACAGGGGCTCAAGAGTTAAGCCCCGCCCTCCCACTCAGTCCCCTCATCCCCCAACAAGGTCTCACCCTAGAAAATGGAGGGCTTTGTTTCCTGCCAACTCAAACCGCGAAGAAAAACATCAAGCATCCATTCTTCAGCTGATGATATTTTACGCACCCTTACTCAGACACTGCATGTATATACACAGATGGTGCTGTTGCAAAGCCAGTCTTTCTGACAGTGGTCATGAAACCTTTGCCTGTATTCAGAAAAGTAATGATGAATTGATTTATTTTTTTGCAATCCATTTTGAAACAAGCTCAATGATTGTGTAAAAAATATATATTTTGGGTGGGATTAATATTTACTTACAATGAAAGGCAAGTGCCATCAATTCATTATACTGTGGTTTATTAGGATTGATTATCATTGTTCATGCCCAGATGGAATATGAAGTATGGAAGTTAAAGTCTAGGAGTCCGGGCAGATTACTGTTGCCGGGGCGACAATACAGCTCAAGTGCTGAAATGTATACGCTGTAATCGAGGTCCCCCCTGGGAACAGACACTGCGTTTTTACCCATGGTGCTCTGGGCCACAGAAAAACTTTGACAAAGGGGGCCCCACTGACCAATCAGCACTAATCTTCCACAACAGCAGAGCCAGTATTGTCTCCTAAACCCACAGGCAATGACTGCTACCTACAGCAGGATGTAGGCTATTCACTCAAAAGGAGCCACTTTACTTTCATCTGAATGGACTTTATCCTCGGCCTTTTAAATAGAGGTACAGGCCGGAAAGAGGCCTAAAGCCCTGAAATTACATCTAGCGTCCTGTTGGGGTCATTGAGGAGGGGGTACAAAGAGACACAACAGAGGAGAGAAGTCAGGAGGCCACAGTGTACACGAGAAGCATACGTAGAGCAATACCCCCGTGGGGCCACCAGGGGGCCCCGTGAGCTCTCACAGGTGCAGCAGCTGCATGCAGTGGTGTGCAGTGACTCATGTCACAGACGCGCCGGCTGTGATCCCCCCTGCAGGGGCAACAAAAGCCCTGCCTGCTTGGCGGGAAACACACAAACAGAGGCATTTACTGCCCGTCTCTTCATCAGCCAAAATTCTGCTGCCTCTGCGCTTCTGTATCTTTCCTGAAACATGCAGTAGCTCCGCCCAGTAGAGCCCCCCCCCATACTCCAAAAACATGCTCTAACCCCAGCCAGCACATTCCCCCACACCAACCTCCTGCACTTCCATGAAGTGTAATCCTCATTCAACACAGGACCAGCACAGGAAAAAGGGTACAGAGAACCATACCCCAAGGAGACACGCACAGACACACACATTTACATTTATTGGCAGACGTTTTTATCCAAAGCGCGAGGAAGAGCACAACACAAGCAAAAAGCCATATAAGGAGTCAAACAGACACAGACACGCACATACACAGGCGCATGCACAAACTTGCACACACATTCACACTCACATGTGCATTTGCACACGCACATACACAATGCTAACTTGTAATCCCTTCCAGTCTTCTGCTTGCCCCTTTGCACTGTCCATCTAATCATCTCACAGGCTAATCCAAGTCCATGCCTTACTGCACCTCTGGCTGCTCTCTCTCAAAGCAGGTTTAATGGTGGTAAATGTTCTCACCCTGACACTGACTTATTTTTCCAACTTTCTACCTGTTTTTGTGGAATAGGAAACACCTGTGGAACAACAGAAATCCCACGTTTGGAATATGCCAGGCGGAAAAACTCATTTCCTGAAAGCGGCTTTACTGAGCGACAGGCAGAAAGCAAGAGACTGAGAGAAAGAGAGAAATAGACAGCATGTACCAGTTTCAATATCTCTGACTAAACCCCATCAACAACAGCAGACCTGTGACTTCTCCCTTTCTTTTCACCGCATGATTCCTTGTCCTCCTCTGCTGGCCTGGATAACAACGCCAAACATCCTGACACACCCCGCTCTTCTCTTCCCAGAAACACTACATCCACCACCCGGGACTAAGCTCTCTGCGGGCCTGGTTTTACACCACAGCACGCACGCTGTGAAACACAGGAGAGCGGATTACAAACACTGCCCCTCAACACTGCAACATTTTCTCACAGCAGACATGGTGAAGAGCCAGTGTGCCAGAAATATGAAGTATCAGAGAGAGAGTGTGTGTGTGTGTGTGTGTGTGTGTGTGTGTGTGTGTGTGTGTGTGTGTGTGTGTGTGTGTGAGAGAGAGAGTGTATGAGCCCTGGTGCCATTCGCCTTCATCATGTCCCCAAGGTCTTCCCAGCAGACACTACAGAAGGGTATGCGCCACTGGTTTTTCCCTGCAAAAGCATTCAAAAATAACACCTTTCAATGAGCACAGACGGACAGCACACACCTGACTGACCCTTGGGATTTAACTAGAGATGTTCTCTGTGTAAACTGGGCACGCTCAGATCACAGCTGAGCAGATGAATATGCTGTAGAAAAGGGAGTTCCAGGAGACTCATGTGTGGCATCTTCTTTAATAAGAACTTTTTTAAACCCTGGTCCTTAAAAGTACAATATTCAAAATATTTGCAAAGGTACTGTTGCAATGTTACTGTACCGTTTGTCAGCTGATGCAGAAGAGGGAATGAATACACCTGATGAACTAAATGGCCTTGCTGGGGAACTGATTGGACCAGAAAAACGCTTGATAAACAATCGGCCAATCAGGAACACCGCTATTCTAGAACATGTCTTTCGTGTTTCATATCCACTCCATCTTGGGGTTGTGGGTTTTGTGTGAAAATGTAGGAGGGGGAAAAAAAGAGAAGGAAGAGATGCTTCTATCAAATGAGGTCAAAGACAAGAGATGGTGATGAGTGTGCCAAACATCCTGTCTCTCTTAACCACACACACACCAGTGCACACGCACAAAGTGTACCAGTGTACCAGCGTACACACATACACACACACGCACACACGCCCCAGCATACACACGCACAGAAAAACACAGACACACACGCTCATGCACGAACAAACACATACACGCGCATGCGCACACACACACACACACAGGCATGTGCACACACCCAGCACACACAAATACACTAATAAACACATACACACACACACACACACTACAAACACTTACAAGCATGCACACACACAAGATCAGACATACACACAAAAACAAAACACTGTCAAACATATACTTACATGTTCACCCACACACTCACACGCGCGTGTGCGGATAACTCAACTTCAGCAAAGCTGCATCAATGCGGTTGCAAAGTACATGAAGAACGCATGAGCAGAGGGGTGTGTGCGCGTTGGGGGGCACAGCGCTTTCGACTGGCAGCGTGGGGGCTCTGTGCATCGCGGGTACGGCACTTTCAACTGGCAGCGTGGGGTGTCTGCGCGTGGGGGGGGGGCGCGATTACCTTAAGTGCCTTGCTGGCGATGGTGACCCCCGTCTGCAGCATCCCGTCAGCCATGCCCAGCGTGTCCGTGTTCAGCAGGAAGGGCGTCACCAGCGTGACGTATTTGGCTCCTGACCAGGGCTTCAGTAACCCCAGCGCCCACTTCTCTGTGTCCCCGCCCACATTATCAAGGATCAGATCGAACCTGGGAAGTGCACAGACAGAGGCAATGACCCCTTCAACACCACAGAGAGAAAGAGGAACCTCAACTTGAACACCGGAGAGAGAGAAAGATCACAACCTAGAAAGCACGTACAGAGAGAGGGGGGCTATGGTGTTCATTATCGGATCACGCTGGCGATGACTCACAGAAACATGGACAGGCAGAAGTCCAGTTACATAAATATCATAGTGAAAATGTCAGTCCAGAGGAGTCCAAGTGTTCTTGGATAACAGCAGTAAGCTAAGGATTAAATTGCCTGTAACAATGCAGGGCAAATGACATACACTGCAGTGAAGCGCCATTAATGGTGCATATATGCATGCTTAACAAGCTTTTAGCAACTTGTAGAAACAAACAGAATGTATCCGTCACTTAATTTTTTTTTGTTCGGTGATCATCACCATCCTGAGACAGCCACGCTGGGAAAAGTGGGTTTCTTTATTTGACCGGCCCCTAACAGTGACATTGAAAGCACTTCAACTCCAGGACAGAGTGTTCTCATGGCAATGCTTCATCTGAGATCAGTTTCCATGGACACCGCTAGGCTGAGCGAGCGAGCGGGCATGAGGAGGGGCCAAGGACATGCTCTGCTCCATCGCCGAGGAGCTCATTCCCTGACCCGCTCCCCGTCCCCTCAGACCAGAGGACAGTTAAAACACCCGCCTCCAATTCACACACAGCTCAATGTTTCACTGTTACCCTCCCACAAAGGACGGGAGAGAGGGTCTGTCACTCTCAGAGCCACTGAACTCACTTTTCTAGAGCCTTCAGCTGACCCGCCACGTCCCCCGTGGTGTAGTCGACCACGTGATCGGCACCCAAACCCCTCACCAGCCCCTCAGCATTCTGGGAGCATGTTGCAGTCACGTGGCCGCCCCAGGCCTTCACCATCTGCAGAGAAGTAGACCCCGCCCCCGCCCAAGGATGAATTTTGCTTGATCCACAGACCAGCTGTCTAGATTTTATCCTCATCACGAACATGCCTGTTACCTGGATAGCAAAGGTTCCAACTCCACCTGAGGCGCCGATGATCAGAATGCTGTCAGCCAAAGGGAGAAAGAGAGATTACAGAGAATAATATATATATACATATGTATACACAGTACAGAAGAAAAAAATCATTACCCTTCCGGTATCAAAACAGTGAAAGAAAAGAATAAATTCAACCATTCACGTATTTGTGCACTCCTAGCTCGGTGCTCAGACCAGTGCCACGTACACATCTGGATCAGAGTTGGTCAGAGACTTCTGCACTGCGAGTCCATTTATATCCCCCAATTACTAACAGTCAATGGCACACTGTCCCTCGGGAACAGCCAGTCCAAACAATCATCACACTAAGAGCTCATGGTTTGATGAAGCAGAAAGAGGAGATCACTGCAGCTCTGCCAGACTCTATTTGGTCCTTCATATGCTGTGGTGGTGTAAAAAAAAAAAAAAGAGCAGTGGTGCACTGTTTCCTACATTGTAATAAATTCCAAAAAACTGGAGAAGAATACTTTGAATATTTTGAGTTATCCCTCCCCACATTTAAGAAATTAAATGATGAAGAGAAATTGCAAATTCTTCTGGCAGGGGGGAATCACTGCACCTTCGGCAGCATGGTATGTATTTGAGTGCCACAGCCCGAGAAACAGCAGACAGGAAACATCTGTACCAGAAGCTATAAAAATGTAGAATTTATATTTCCTATTCTTTGTTTTTTTCATGTATTTATTCCATTACTATTCCTGTTTTAGTCAGCAATCCTTTTTAGGAGACTAACAGCAGTTTTGTATCAGTTTGTCATATCTCTGTGAAAACTTCTTTGGGAAAGCTGGACATCTGTGTGCTCATGACAATAAAGCTTGTTTGAATTTGAATTTGAATTTGACAGTAGGAGTAGGATAGTAAAGTGGGGAGCAGTGGGCAGGGGGCAGGGTTCTGAGCGGAGCTTGCCGTTTCTTTGCGCAGTTGTCCTTGTTGAGTCCACCTGTGTTGACCAGGGCTGACCAGGCTGTTGCAGCCACATAGGGAATAACCGCCGCCTCCGTATGACTCAGTGATTTCGGCTTGAGTGACACCTGGGTATGAAACGACACGCCGGTCAGACATCGAACCCGACCTTGACCCAGCACACCGTCTAACAATGGGAACTGTTCTGCGTGAGGATGCCCTGGTGGGCTGCCTTCCACAAAAACAGCCCCCCTTCCATGAAAATGAGTACATGCACACTAGAGACTTTGTCTGCAAGTCTTAATTGCTTGTTGTTTGGCTCTCAGTCACAATAATACACTTAATGAGTTCTTGATTAGTTGAACATGGTCTGATGAGCTATTACATACAAACTGTATCAAAAAAACATGATGTAATTTTCCATAGTTAATACTGGATTCAATAGAATGCCTAGCCAGAAATCAAATATTGGCCTTGTAGATGGAAGCCTTCCTTCACTTGGAACACAAACCAGGAAGGTCACCAGTCCAAGTCTCCTTGGCAACTAGTCATCCCACACAAAACAGACATACATGAGCTGAACAATTTAGAAAATCACAGTTTTCCACACTGCACCACTGCCATGTTACCATTCACAGGTACCAGTGACCTCATGTCATTGGCCGGCAGTATTCTGTGTCATGTACCTGACATTAAAATATGAACAAAGAAACAGATTGAAAACTCACAAAATAGTGGCAGAGGTTTTAGCTAGCCCTTGCTGCTCCCAGCTTTTACTCCTTTTCTCTAAACCTGGTTCCCATCCTGATATCAGGACACTCAGTGATTCATCCAGAGCAACCGGCCTACCTCATTTCCGCTGACCACCACAAATTCTGCCAGGCTGCCCTGTTTCCATGGAGGAATGGCCGCCCACACCTGGCAGCAAAAAAAAAAAAAAAAAAAAAACAGACTATTAATCATTCAGGAAAAGCAATCAGACATTAATAACTGAGTCAATGGACAACAGTTTGCATGTATGAGACAAAAAGCTGATGAGTTTGAGCTAAAAGAAAACAAAAATCCATTTGAAAGGTAGACTTGCAATCACCTCACTCAGTTGTCTTTCTCTGACACAGCAAGAGCATAGTATGGCCTGTTTTACCTGACAGTAATATGATTGCGCAATGCTACGTAATGTTTTGTTCAAAATTCAAAAACATGTAAAGAGAGAGGGACAGGGCAAACAATGCACAGCAAAGAAATACCATGGGTCACTTCATTCCAAATAAAGAGACTGTGAATGGATCCCTGAGGAGCAGAGGGGGAGCATCATTACCTCATCTCCTGGTTTGAAATAGCCTACATCTAGGCCACATTCCATAATGACCCCCGACACATCCCGGCCCAGGATCAGGGGGAATTCACTGCCCGTCTGCATTATGTTCAGGGGGTCACGCTTCATGGAAAGTGTGGCGGCTCCATACCCACCTGAGAGACAAACAGATACACACCTAGTCACCATGGTGGCTTTTGCACATCAAATCAACATGATTGTTTAAGCCACTGAGATGTTAAGAAGATGTGATTTTGTAACCCATTTTAATGTTCATATGATGTCAGTCTACAATCACTGGCATATAGTGACTGCTTGCCTCTTGGCGCAGACAGCAGCAGGTGGCTATCTAGCTTGTTATCAATTCACATGGACCTTTCCAGAAGCTTACCCAGATATGTGCACTATGCGTTATTTAATGGTGATAAATGTCACAAAACTGTGTCGGCCACCAAATGACATCTCTCTTTCTCACATAAATACGCACAAAATTATAGACATAAATGGCCATTTCACCATCTCAATACATGTGACATAGTGGTGAGGAATAAGGTTTGCAATCCAAAGGTTGCTGGTTCAATTCCAGAGAGGAGCACTGCTGTTGTACCCTGCTAAGCTAGGTATCTGCTAAGCAATGGTAACATAATGCCCCAGTAAAGAGCAAAACTGAATCTAAAACTAAAGGGCATTACCTAAATAACCATGCCTCCTGTGACACACACACACATGCAATATCCAGGGTGGGATATCAAATACCAATCCTGATAGGAATGGTTGCTGGACTGTTTCTGCATGCTTTACTCCTACAAACACAGAAGCAACCCCTGGGCACTATCTGCAAACCAGCCGAGAATCCAAAGCTGTTTGTTTGCGGTGTGTGAGACAGCCCCTCTCATCACATGAGAACATGCTTGAATTACCAGGTAATAAACGGCAAAACCACACACTACTAATCCTTACAAAGGCCATTAAAATATCAACACATTGTAACAGTCTTTTCAACCTTTGATCAAATTTCACCAACAGGAACAGCAAACTGCAGACACTTAGACCACCGGCAGTATTGTGTAATGTACGAGCGCGTTATGGACAAATGGAGACTATAAATACTGAACGTTCTCAAAAATACCAGGTGTTTGCAAAACTGCACGGACGTGTTTTATGGACGGTAGATCGTTTACTCCTCAAGGAAGCATTTTTCATTTATTTCGTTTCAAAACAACCCCGCCCCATATCTTCTATGCAGAGTGATCATACACAGGCACATTCCTAAATGCTACTTACCTCTCATGCTCAGGTCAATGGGGTTCAGACCTGCAGCATGAACTTTGACAATGACCTCATTCGGGTACCTGATCATCGGGAAACTGGCATTTTTGGTGAACCTAAGGACGTCGTTGCTACCGTATTTATCGATTACCCAGGCAGGCATGACTGTCTGGCGTGTAGGAGACGTACTGAGCATTTTGAAGTAGCTGCCATGTCCTGCAGCTCCAGAAACTGGTATTCTCATTACCACGGATTTACTGTGCGAGGTACATAACCACCGACTACAAGCCACTATCCCAATTTTATGAATCATTTTCGATAATGTTATCTAGCAAGCGTTATTAGCTATAAATATGGTGATCAAATCTGCACAAACAGCAAAAGATCAACATGCAATGAAATGCACATTGTAAAGTCAGTTCAAGGAGATTTGTGTAACCTCTTTGGTAAAGTGCAGCTGGTTATGCCTGTACGTTAGCTAATACCCTAGCTAGCATAGACAGCGTGACTACAGTTGCAGCACCAATGTGTTAAGGTGAACGTTTCTACTTTAGCTATCCGGCATCACAGTCGTTCGGTATGTTAAATACTGAGACAAATCCTACTGATTGGTAACTTCATTTTGTACCCCTGCAACATGCTATGAACTCCGAATTCTCCCACCGACTTCTCCTACCGCCTACTTCCGCTGAAAACTGTTCCGTATCCTCTGTCTTCCTTTGCTCCACCAATAAAAAAGCGATATGTTCCGCCCTCAACCAACCACATAGCGCATAGTTGACACGCTTAAACGAAAACAACATGGCAGCCTCCTACAGCTGCACAAGTTGAAGGTTGTACAGTAATTTCAGGAATTATTAGTATCACAGAGACATTATTTTAGAATTATGCTGGGCTTCACGATCAGAGAAGTAAGTCTCCAGAACACAATTACAACTGCAACATGCAGCTGTTAACATTCATTCACTGACACTCAATGTAATTCTGAGGGGCTTCAGAGACGTTGCTTTACCAGCTGACGCCGGTTACCTGCCTAAGTTAACTGTGTTAACAGTGTTGCGAACTTCATTCATTGCCATTAAATACGATCCGGTAGTTGTCAGCGCCGTTGTTGCTAGCAGTGTTTGTGATCGCTACATAGACCAAAATGCCTGGGTAACGCTTAGCTAAATAGCTGTAAGGTTATGACTGTCATAGTGGGTAGCTAGTTATAATATTGCTAGTTAGCTAGCTAGTTGTGGTTCCAAAGTACCAGGATAAGAGTTGTACATGAAACATTACGAGCGACGTTGATATATCCCTTGTTCCTACAGTTTAATAAAAAAGAGGTTAGGGTTACCCTTTCACTTTGTTTTATTTGTAGGCAGCTAGTTAAATAGCTAATTAATGTACGCTTCAAGCATACGCAAAGTCAATTAGCTATACGTTACAATTAAATGTCTAGGTATTCGCAGCGACTGGACATAAGTTCTTATAGAGTGGAGACTTGGTAGGTTTTGCGCTACGCATTAGTATTGTGGTGACAATAGTTATGGTTTTAAATGTTTGAATCGATATTAATATCGTGCATGTAATGATTATTTAGAATGCGTTTAGTAAACGCTCTCATCTTAGTTCGTGGGCAGACGAACTTAAAAAGGCGTTGCCGAAGAACAGACAGGGAAACTTTACTAGCGCCGTCTTCTACAAAGCCTACGCAGCTGTAGTGCAACGTATTCTGAATAGGGTATGACAACATAGAAAATGATACTTTAAATGAAACACTTGACTTTTCTGACCACGCAGATCTCCCTGGCTTTTCGAGAGGGCAGAATTTCGCCCTCTGAGTTATGCCGAAAATGCCTGAATCACATCAAGGAAACGAGACACCTCAATGCCTACATCACAGTGACAGAAGAACTGGCTCTAAAGCAGGCAGAAGAATCTGAGGGCAGGTTCCTGAGAGGTTGGGTGTGTGTGTGTGTGTGTGTGTGTGTGTGTGTGTGTGTGTGTGGGTGGGTGGGTGATATCCAGGGTGATTAACTGTTTATACATCTGGGTAGTTACTGAGAGAATTCACTTCAAGTGCAAAACCATTCTAGATTGTCACAGTCACTCTTTTGATTCAAACCTGTAATCTGGGCTCCCTAATCATTACACCATGTTGCTGCCCATCGATATTTGCAAGTCAATATGTTGAGTGGCCATATTGGTGAAGTCTCTGGCCTTTTCTTTCCCATTTAGCCAAGCACTGGCCTGTCTGCACCTTTGTCTCCTGCTTTTGGTGACCCACCTTGTCTAATTTGTCCTTCCTGCAGGGGCACCTAAAGGTCCTCTAGACGGAATCCCGTTTGCTGTAAAGGACAACTTCTGCACGGAGAACATTGAGACAACCTGCGCCTCGAGGATGTTAAAAGGTAGCCTGCTGATGTTGATGTAGCTCATGCGAGGCCTTCAGATTTGCCTGCTATCTCAGCCGACCAGATGGATGAACCCATTCAGCATTTAACACTTATTAGCAAGTGCATTTGAAATGAAAATGGTTTTCAAAAGCAGTGTAATCTAGTGACAGCTTCACATCAGGCTCATAGTGCCTTCCATGGAGTGACCCATTCCGTTACAACTGCAGTGTCCCCTGTCCCCTTTTCAGCTCTGCTCTTCTTTAATACTATAATAAGTAGAAATGGACATACTGCTGGATATTACATTTACTGAAGGTAACCAAACTCTCCATCCTGTTGTATTTTAATATCAGTCTGTGATGTCACTGCTTGCAGTGCATTACCTGCACCTAGTTGGCTACATCAGGTCAGGTAGTGATTAAGATACAGTGGACTTGGTGGAGCTCTGAGAGGATTGAGCACTCGAGGGACAGAGTGCTGCAGGATAGGAATTACAGTGGAAAAACTGCACTAACTGGGAGACAGAGAGGACAGAGACTGTAAGGATTTGAATGACTGCTGGTCACACAGAGAAGGCAGGTAGAGACAGCAGGGAGACACAGGAGAACAGAGGAAAGTAGCAGAATGAACAGCCTCACAGACGGTGTGACAGTGAGCTCAGGTAGGATATGTGACCTTAACCTGTAACCTTTTAAATATGTGTAACCAAAAGGAACGATCACACTTATCTTGGTTTACTTTCAGATGTGTAGGTGCCAAAAAGTCACACACGGATACTTTAATATTTCATTTTGACTCATTTTCAGGAAGGAAGATGAATTTTCTTTTTTTTAACAGCAGGTCCTATACAACCATACATAATATTTTGTGTATTAAGTAGAAATAGACTGTAAAATGAAATGGTATTGCAGTGGAAATTTTAATTTATGCATGAGATGATTGACCTTTCATTTAAACAGTTTACATTCAGACAGGAAGTGCTGCTGTGTTCATGTATCACCTCATACTTTGTATCTGATACATTGTACATGCTACCTAATCTATGAAATGTTTCAATTATTACCAACCTCAATTACTGACAACATTCATTCATCCTAAATGTTTAATTTAGTGAGATAAAAACATTTAAATTGTATAGAAAATTCACAGTGGATAATGATTATGATTTATTTTTCTAATTTGATTCTTAACACATTCATACGCTGCCATAGACCAGTATAGCCCAACAACATTCCAACCCTGAGGTTATAGAGTGATCATTTTAGTCTACCCTTTATACAAGAGTATTTTTACTTAGTTAGTTTATGTGAATATAATGTATTGCAGTACTGCCAGTTTGACACAATGTATACTCTGTTTAACTTTTTTGGGTGGTTTGGATTAAGTTGAACATGTAACATGTGGATGGCTTGCACTTGTTTCTATTATATTCCTGGTTAAATATCCAGTCTACTCTGGTTTGATTTTTAGGTTATAGGCCTCCATTCAATGCTACTGTGGTTCAGAAACTCTTGGACCAAGGAGCTGTTCTTTTGGGGAAAACTAATCTAGATGAATTTGCAATGGGGTAAGTTTCTCCAAAATAGTTCATGCTTGATTTCAATGGTGTTGATTTTGGCATTATTTCAAATGCCCTTTTTATTGCTGGACTTAGCGTTTGTATTTTGTGGGAGGATTAGTGCTGGGCATGCTTTGTTCATTTTGAGAGTTTTATGAGAATCTCTTGTGTGTGAATATGTAAGTCAAGGAGTGTGAGTGTACACAAAAGCATGCTGGCAGCATCCTACTTCCTGTTTCCCTCCCTCCAGGGCAGGCAGCACAGACAGTGCCTTTGGGCCGGTTCGGAACCCCTGGAGCTACTCCGACACCTACAGGGATCAGAGCAGGGCAGAGCCAGACTCTGACTGGGTGATCACAGGAGGAAGCTCAGGGGGAAGTGCTGCTGCTGTGGCCTCTCTGAGCAGCTTTTTGTGAGTCACGCCACACAGACACCGGAAGCATCTGCATCACTACAACATACTGCAGAGATTAGCATAGCATAACCACTGATCTGAACAGCATCATTACAATATAACTGCAGAATCACTTAATGCAGGACCACTCCTCATGTTACCAGGGTGTGGTGTCTGATTCACAATCAAGTTCTCTGGTAATTGATGAATGCAGGACTGGACCAATGTGTATAAAGCTGTCTTTGATAAGCAACACTTGGGAGGTAATGTCCTTAATGAACAGAAAGCAGACAAGCACTGAATTGACAACAGAATTGGCAGAAGGCTCAGGTGTCATTATCTGTTCATCAACGGTACAATGGCCTCTCTTGAAATCAGGACTTAAAGGATGATTGCAGTTGCCCTAAGAATACATTGTTAAGAACAAGAGAACAAGAGTGAAAGGCTAAAGTTTACTTTTAAGTAAACTTTTACTTTACTTTGCATCGGAGTATACAAATGCAAAATGTCCATGAAGTTTGCACAGCTTTGTACACATTATCACTCAAGACCCATCTGTGTCAAAATAAAGTTGTGTATGCTTGTAAGCTGCGTTTGAGGAGAGTGTGTAGTAAGTGTGTTAATAGTGTCCTTAAAAAATGAGTCTGGGGGTATAGACTGCTTGAGGCTCATTGCCCATAACCCATGAGGTAAGGCACGCTTGGCTGTGAAACTGAAACCCATTAATCTCTGACCTCTGACCTCTGTCCCTGGCTCTGGTTCTGCAGAGCTTTGGGTTCAGACACAGGGGGATCCACCCGTAACCCGGCGGCTCTCTGCGGCATTGTGGGGCTAAAACCCACTTACGGACTGTTGTCCCGGCATGGCCTCATCCCATTGGTCAACTCGATGGATGTCCCAGGAATCTTGACCAGGAGTGTTCACGACGCAGCCACCGTCCTGGGTACGTCAGAGAGACATGACATGGCTCCTGCCCTGTCCTGTGTGCAGGCTCAGGAAATCCCCCACAGGACCATTTGGCAGAGTAGAGCCTGACTCAAACGCCGCCTCTCTTTCTCACCCACAAAGAGCTGAAACTCACACATTGATACACTGTGGGAGGGCTTTACTAGGATTGACAGACAGGAGGGAGAAAAATGAGGGAAGGTTATACATTGCTGAAGCTCCTGCGGTATTTTCACTGATAAATAAAAAGTTTGTTATTGTGCCTTTGACAGTGACATGAAGTTTGGATTGTAGCAGCTCAGTTCTTGCTTTGATGTTTTCTGATATGTTTTCTGGCATAATTCAACCTTCTTTTTCTCATTAGCTGTACATCATAGCTGAACAGACTCTGAAATTTGGTTGCTGCTAGTTTCAATTTTATTGGCATGTGACCCTTTTGTACAAAAAATTTCATCCAAATGAAATATGTCACTTGGTTGTGTTTGAGTCCCCAGGACATGGTGGCACCAGTGTCCATGTTTGTGTCTGGTCCTGCAGGTGTCCTCCAAGGCCTTGATGTGAAAGACTCCACCACTATTTATCACCCTGCCCCACACAATGACCTTCCTGATGACATTGACATCAGAAAGGTGTGCATTGGAATACCAAAGGTAAGTGGCATCTTCTTACGTGCGTCTGTGGTTTGCCTCAGTGACACTGCAAGTCGTGCATGTGTAGCAATTATCTGCATCAGCGTTGGCAGCCAGGTTATCAGCAAACCACAGGCCAGCCCTTTGTGGTGTTGACGCCACATTGTAAGAACATTGCACCACCATCACAGGATCAACATCAGGTGACACTGTTTGTGTGAAAACATTGCGAAAATGTAGTGTGGTGTGTGGAGGTCCTTGGGTTGTAACTTTATCCCTAGAGTCTATGTAAGTTTTTGTTCCCATCAGAAGGGCTGTGCTTGGTAACATTACTTGAGTATTATAAGTACATGGGCGCTCCACATTTTGGGATAATGGTGCCTGCCAATGTGTCATGTAACGGTTTTGTCCACATCAGGAGTACCACGCCCCAGGCCTGTCTCGGGAGACAGTGTCTCAGTGGAGCCACGTGGCAGACCTCTTTGAGAGGGCGGGGGCAACAGTGAGAGAGGTCTCCCTCCCCCACACCCAGTACTCCATCGTCTGCTACCACGTCCTGTGCACAGCGGAGGTGGCCTCCAACATGGCCCGTTTCGATGGCCTGGAGTACGGTAAGCACTCCTCTTGCTCACACACTGGGGGACTGGCCTGTACGCTCGCTTGAGGCCTTCATTTGTTTCTGTGTCAATGTATGTTCTCTGTTCCTGTGGTTTCAAGGAGTCTTCCCTTTAGCATTCTCTTTTATGGGCGGACACAAATGTAACTAGCTTGGTAGCACGGTACTTGTGTTGGCCTTAATTAGTACTAGATGGGAGACCTCGGGAAAACCAGATTCCAGCTGGGAGTGGTACTGGTGGACCAGTAGGGGGCATTCTTCCTCTTGGCCAAGCAGAGACAATGCCCCATCGCGGTAAAGTTATACTCAAGAGTTACATCATACAAGCAGACCAGCACACCCAAGCATTTAAGAAAAAAACTCTGAAGTCTGGCTTTTAGATTTGAAAGTCAGGTGCAGTCTTTTCAAATCCTCTTAGGTGAAACCACTCCAGAAAAGAAGCAAGAAGAAATAGTTTTTCAAAATGAGAGAGTGAGGGAAGCTCACACAGGCCAGATTCTTGCATAGATACTTTTTGTTGTTGTTGTTGTTGTTGTTGTTGTCGTCATGGTTTTGATGTGCAGTCTTTTGTTTTGTCGCCATAGTCTTTTGTTTTGTTTTGACATAATGTGGTCTTTTGTTGTCATGCAAATTCAGAAGGGTAGGAGCAGATAGTGCTGCAGTGTAATGCCTTCAGGAGGATCGAGCAGGGCACGACCAGACAGAAGCACACGCACATCTATTTTGGTCACGTCAACACGGCGAGACGGAAAACGCAATAATCTCTATCACAGGCCTCATCTGCTCTGCCTTATTGAGGCACACTGACTGTTTTCACAGTGAGATTCGGTGTTGATAAATTTGGCCTCCCCCCCCCGCAGGCCACAGGAGCGCTGTCAGCAGCTCCACCGAAGCTCTGTATGCCACGACGCGTCACGAGGGCTTCAACGACGTCGTGCGGGGAAGAATCCTCTCAGGGAATTACTTCCTGCTGAAGCGGTAAGAAGATCGTTTCTCGGACGCAGCTGTGGTTACTGCGCTTCGTACAAAGATGAGTCAAGAGCACTTAATTTAGGTTAATTTACATTCAAGGCAGAAACACTCAGTTGTAGCAGTGGTTATTTTCAGCAGTTAAAAAACTGTATGTATCCAGGCAAGACAAACTTACCCCTGAGCAATAACACCCCTGAGGTGAAAATAGATTTTTTTCCATTTCGTTATATCATCATGAGGAGGTAAGGTATCATTTGTGGGATGTAATTTTATTAAGTCAGATGATGAAAGTACAGCCAATCAAAATTGTTCTGTATTGTTAACAAGAAGTTGAGTGTCAGTTAAGAACTTCTTCCCAGACATTGTGCACAGTGGATACCTTTCTAATACAGAAAGTAAGTGATTGTGTAACATCATGCAGATCTAAGCCCTTATGTCTCTGATTGACCCCAATTTTCAAAGGTTTATATTTCATGAAAATGCAATGACTCAGGGAGGGTGAGTTATTTGGTATTGTTTAGCCTTGGGGTAAGATTACCCTATTGAATAGTGGAAAATTCCGTTCATTTGTGTGTGTGTGTGTGTGTGTGTGTGTGTGTGTATGTGTGTGTGTGTGTGTGTGCGCGTGGCTCACTTCATTCTCTGGTGGGTCCTTCTCTGGCAGAAATTACCAGCACTACTTTGTGAAGGCGCAACAGGTGAGGCGCCTGATTGCTGATGACTTCGCCCAGGTCTTTGGCTCAGGTGTGGACGTGCTGCTTACACCCACCACTCTGAGTGACGCCACAAGATACTCTGACTTCATACAGGAGGACAATCACACACGCAGCATGCAAGAGGATGTCTTCACTCAGCCCGTCAACATCGCAGGTAAACCTGCTCTCCGCAAAGCCACCAGGGACCGTACAGCCAAATAATAACAGCACGAGGATTTTAATGATGACAGTAGGCCATTCAGCCCAACCAGGCTTCTCAGTCTCAGGCTTGTCATTCTATAGTCTAAAGGGTGCAGCTATTGTCATCCATATGGCTGGTCAACTAAACCTACTCACAGCAACATAACATGTCACACTCTAAATCTATACCAGCCAACATGGCAGATGCACTAAATATATACACAGCAGCATGGCAGGTGCTGTAGAGAGAGAGCACTACCTAACTACCACAGACGCTAGAGACACAATAAACACTGAGGCAGGCCTCAAGCTGCTGGGTCTGGAAATGAAAAACTGACAATAAAGGAGCTGCCCTCCTGGTGCTGATCCAGCACCTGTCTTTGACATGCTGTGACATATTCTCCTCTTAACAGCATGGCCCCCTGTAGCAAACCCCTTGACCACATGTAGAGCACTGTGACATGAACACATTGTTTGGGCTGATTTTGGCATATTGAGCCTTGGATAAATTAGACAGTAGATCACTGTTTGTGAGATGATATACAGTACAAGTATATCATAAGTTATGCAGAATCAGATTGGTGTGTGATAAACTTACATTTGACAAGCGTATTGGACATCTACAATGATAACCGTGATAGATGTTGCACATGTACGCAGATCAACTTGACAAGGCCTGAACCAGTACCAGAACAGCATATAGAGAGTAAAGTTGTGGCACAGGTGCACATATCATATGCTGTTATCAGATGTGCTAATGCTGGAGCCATCTTACTAGACTGATTACTAAAGCTGTAGTCCTCTACTTGTGCAATAGAGCCTGCAGTCTGATTTCATCCACTAAATGTACAAGAAAAGGTGAATGGGGGGAGTAGGGGAGGTGGAAGCTCTTCAAGTAGTTTCTCTATCCACATGCTCTTTGTTTTTCTTTATTCTCTCCCTGAACCTCCACCCCACCCCCACCCCAAATCCTCCCCCTACTACCTCCCTCTCTCCCTTTGACCCTGTGCACCCCTATGTCCTCTCACTCTTCCTGTTTGCCTCCTACCCCAGGTCTTCCTGCGGTCAGTGTCCCAGCCGCACTGTCACAGAGGGGCCTCCCAATCAGCCTCCAGCTCATAGGTCGCGCCCTGCAGGACAGGAAGCTGCTGACAGTGGCCAAGTGGCTGGAGCAGCAGCTGGCCTTCCCCCAAATCCAATTGGGAGGGTTGGAGGCAAGGGGGGGTGGGAGGAGCCTGGGAGTCAGCCAGAGGGAGCAGACGTCTGTGGCTTGAGTGGGTCCACGAGCAGAGAGGTGCTGACTGCATCTACTAAACCTCCAGCGTGGACATGACTGGCACTAACGATTTGATAATGAGATACCACAGCCTGGACTGCATGGAAAAACAGGACCCTAAGTAATGAGCTCGTAAGATGAGGGGCTTGAGTATCAGATGTCAGATAGCTTCATGTCAGAGGGGTAAAGGGCCAGAGAACAGCCTGGTGTCAGGACTCCAAAGAACTGCATCATTGTGTTTTGTGCACTGATGAAAGAAGGTGTTGCAAAATGCAGCAAATGCAGGTGTTACAAACAGTGAATTGTCTTAATGAATTAATGAAGTTTCTAATAATTTGAACCCCTGGGAGCTAAAGTTCTTTAGTGTTTTGCTTTTTTCCTATCTGTAATGAATACTTTTCATATCATAAGGAGGCTTGGATCTGCCCCTACAAAAATGAAATATATTCTAATATATTGAGAATATGTTGTTCGGCCCAAGAATATACTGCATATAGAATTCAAATCTATTAATGGAAATGAGTAATATATTTCAACACGGGCAGAAAACTGGTCTGGTCTGTCTGAATGAGCAGACATGTTTTGTGCTAAAATGGCAGCGGCGATGGCTGAGCAGAACACCGCGGAGCAGAGCGTTTGCTCACTTCCTGCCACAAGCCACCCACGTGTGTGCGGTGAAGCACCCTTCACCAGAGATGAGTGAGGCCGAGACGCAGAGTCATGGCAACGACCCCAGGATAGATCCTCAGAACAGGAGAGCAGGACCAGCTGCGGTCTTCAAACGTCGCATAGAGCTCTGTCCCCCTTTGTGCTTCTCGGATGAAAGCACTGCCGAGCTTGAACGGCTAGGATTCGGGCTGCCTAAACTCTGCTGTTATTTCTAAGACTTTAACGGAAAAACCATTATTCCATTATGACTGAATAGTTAATGAGGCCTGCTGGGTTGGACCTTTCCCATGATGCTTTTGGTCCTCACAATGAGGTAATGCTACTGACCAGACTGTGTGGTGTACAAAATATAAACCAACTACAAGTAAAAAAAAAACTTGATTAGCTCCCTGCACATGTTGGAAGAAATGTTCCTGTAAGATTTTTTTTTTTTTCTTATACATCAGTTTGTTCTCAAAACAATCAACTTGATTGTTTGACTGTGAAATCTGTGCGCTGTAATATTGCCGAGAGGAACAAAGGTTCTTTTTTCATCTGGAGAAATCTACAGCGGTGATACTTTAGCTCAGGTCAGGCGAAAAACGACAACAACGACCAAAGATATGTTCCGCAAACTGGCATGAATAGTCATGATACATTATTAAGCAGAAAATTAAACACTGTGTTCATTGTTAGAATTCACAATGCGCTGCCCAGTGAAATACTGCAGCTTTGTCCCTGGGACTTCAACTGAACTTTGCAGTTTAATTACATCTGTGCAGTGAAGCAGGGGTAACTGCCGTCCATCTCCTGCAGGTTTCACCTACTGACTCTCCTGAAGGCGGCGCCATGAGGGAGAACGTTATCTCCCTAGTACAGAAAACCTCACTCAAAAAGAGGAAAGCACATTTTCAACATGTTAAGGAAAAGGCTTTTTTTGATTGACCCCCAGGGTTTTTTGAACTATAGTGTATGAAGAGGAGGCTGAAGTGTTTAGAGTCCTCACGAAGGGAATACATTACAGTCATTCAGCAAACACTCTTATCCAGAGTGACTTACATAAGGTACAAATTTACATTGTATCAATTTATACAGCTAGATATTTTAACGAGGCAATTTTTGGGTTAAGCACCTTGCCCAAAGGTACAGCAGCAGTGCCCCAGCAGGGAATTGAACTGGCAACCTTTCAGTTATGAGCCGCTACACCACATTGCCGCCCTAAAATACCTGTAACACAAGGTGAGGTGAATGTATTAAGCCTTTGCAGTTGATTCAGTCAGTTAAAGAGGGGTCACAGTTGCAAGAAGATCTGAAAGGAAGGATTGGAGTTCTGGGACCTGAGAGCACTACCATGTTCTCTCAAGGTCTGTACCTGCATCTACCTCTGTTTGCGGTGACCGAAGATTGTGATAATCTGGTCTTCACATAACCACGCTACCCCTCACTGCTTTCTTGCATCTGCTCAGGTTGAGTTGAGAGTCCCTTGTAAGCCACAAAAACCACACTACACCAATATTAAACTTAATAATAGTTTAATATAGGCGACTAAGCTTAGTTGGCTGTTTTTTCCCCACTAACTGACCTAGATAGCGCACTTGCTAGCCCATGTTCAGATAGCTACCAAATGATGCTTGTGGTTTCAAAACAGTGTCTCTTCCTGAAGAAAGGATGCCTTGGGTTGGTTGCTCACCTCAAAGAACCACTAGTGCTCATTCCACCACCCTGCCTATGATATGAATGGCCTATTAAAGATGTAACTAAGCACAGATGGTGAGGTGGTGTGACCTGCTAAAGGTCATGCCTCTTGAAAGTTAAAAAAAAAAAGAAATTAAGCAACTCTCCAGTCCTATCAAGAGAAAGGCATCATATTACATTATAGTAGAGGCTAGACTGTCTCTCTCTAGCTTTCTACTCAGGGTGTTCACCACAGTTTCACAGTTAGCAGTTTCAATCCTGACATAAGGTTTTGATCAAAGTTCTGTTATGTCCCGGTTTCAAGACCTTGTGTTGCAGTACCTCACACATTGAATCAAGCAGACATGTTCCACCTTTGAATGATCATCTGATTACTGCTTGTTCTTGAGGCATCACTGAAATGTGTGTTTGCCAGTCAATTCTATGAGGTCAAACACTACTGAGGTGAACATGTGAAACCTTAACTTTTTAAAGATTTTTTTCTTTGTTTTTGTTTTTTACAGAAACAGTATAATGTCGGTGAAAATTTGCCAAAGAAGCATCCGGTGCTGAACCGGTTGGCTTTATCGTGATGTTTGTCAGTTAATGACGAAATAATTCCACACTCCTGGTTATCTGTAGTGTAAGGCAGTGACACTGTTTCTCTTGTGGTTTCACAGCTGTGAATAAGACCGTTTTACTTTTTAAGGGTTTTTCTCTTTCTTTTATCCTGTTCTATGTCATAGGGAAACAGAGCTTATTCCTGGCTTTAATGTCGACTGCTGACAGACACGCAGGTGGAAATTTGTCTCCAACCCAGGTCTTGTGTAATCACAGCTCTTGGGCAGATGGAGGAAGGGACACATCTCAAAGTGTGGAGTAAGGTGCCTGATGGATTCTCTCACTCCAGCTGGAGTCACACTTACTGTATCATCTGGTCTCTGGAATTTCTGAACACTGACGTATCTGACATACATCACAGTGCATGTATGCATGTGCATATCATTGGGGATGAGGGCTCTTTACATCAAGAAGCCCTTACAGTCCTCATTCCCCATTTTAACGTGAGAATTAAACAGAGTTTAGATGATGATTTTTAGACTACCCCTTTGGTGGAACTACTGTACACGCACAGGCTAATATGAACCATTTAAACTACTTTGCTCTCTTAGCGTGTGTGTGTAGGTGCTTGCGTTCATCTGCAGGACGGTTGCTGTCCAGTTCTCTCACAGTCACATGAGCTGACTGCAGATATTAGTGTCTGCATTATCAGGAGGATCGATGTGACTCCCTTCCCTGTCTGAATGCAAATGGATCTGTGACTGTCACCTGCTTGGACGCAGATGCCAGTTTAAATATGGCCATCCACTTCCCTTGTGGCTGGGATTGGGACTTGTTGATTGGTCTGCAGAAGAATGAGACATGTTCACTATCGCGGGGCCAATGAACCTGGCAGAGAACATTTTGGACCACATGCACATATATGTACATAAACACACAAACCCTGATGTATTATTGACATTCCCCACCAACCCCTCAGGATATAGTCACAGGCAACATGCATAAAAACATACACTCTCACTTGTGATGTAGTACCAACACACAGTTCCACTCCCTACAGGAGTAATCATTACATTACATTGCATTATTTTCATTTATCAGATACTCTTATGCAGAGCGACTTACTTAGGGTACAATTTTAACATGCTATCCATTTATTCAGCTGGATGTTAACTGAGGCAATTCCAGGTTAAATACCTCTACCAAGGGTACATCAGCAGTTCCCCAGTGGGGAATCAAATCAGCAACCTTTTTTCGAGCCCTGCTCCTTACTACGCTACACTGTCACCCTAAATCATAGGAAAGATACATACACACAACTGTATATATGTAGCTTTAGGTCCAAAGCCTGCAGTTTGGCACATAGTGAGAGGCTAGTGAAAGGATGATGGTGGAGTCACGCTACCTCATGTGCCAGATCTCCTGCTTTATAATATACCTTTTATAGTCCTTCTGGGTTGGATTTTTCTGTGCCTCTCCTGAAGTAACTTTTGATAACAACTCTTAGCATTGTGATGCACTTATTTGGATGTCACTCTGGGTAAGAGCATCTGCTAAATGACCTAATGTAATGTCATGTAAAAGCAAAACTGTCTCTGCCACACAAAGACCTCCTCAGCACATTCTCCCAGAGTTCTGATTATACAAACCAAATTCTAAAAACAAACCTGATTAAAAATAGCTTGCCTCTATGGGTACAAATTAGGGACTTTCTTACAGTCAGCCATATGACCCTGCAGCCTTTTACCTGATGAATGAGGCCAAAAGGGGCTGGGCTTGGGGTTGGATAGTAAACTGGGTTATTGATGGAAGTGGTTTTGGTGTGCTGGAAGGAGGTAGTCTGCTCTCTCTGGACATTGAAAAACCAGAGCCCCAGTGCTTAGATGGGGATACTTTGCTGCAGGAAATGCCATTTTTTGGATGGAATGTCAGGCAGAAGTCCTGACTCTCTGTGGTAATTAGATCCCATGGCACTTAAAAAGAGTAAAGGGGGGCAAACCTTAAATCCTGGTCAGATTTCAAAAATGACTCTTTCAAACTGGCCATCTAATCAGCCCTCCCTTGGAAGATCACAAAGATTCCTGAGGGTCTGACGTTTGAATCTGAAAATGAACACAAATGCGCCTCCTCAGGCGAGGCAGAGCCCTGGTAGAGTGTGAGATGTATTCTGCCCGGCACTCCTGACCCAGACAAACTCATTCTCACGTCTGCCAGGCCACTTGAACTCACTGTCTGACAGCTGATTGGTTTGCAATATGGAACCACAGACATGCATGCACACACATGAAGACATGAGTTCTCACCATTAGCAGCGTACAGTAGACATATTTGCGGCATTTTTACATTTTCTTTGGCATACATGTGGGTGGTGTGTCCCCCTCATTAAAGCCTGACCTCGTCTCTTCCAAGCGACAGATTCATTACCCAAATGCCACCCCTCCACCGCGCCCATGGAAGAAGACGTGCTCATAAAATCTCAGCCGAGCGGCAACTGCTCCCCACATACCTCAGACAATCTCTCTCTCGCTCTCTCTTTCACACCTCTGTGTTCCATCATTTACCTCCAGGACAGCAGCCAGCTGGTCAGGGCCCATTTTATCACTCTGTATTGCAGCAATCCAGCAGTAGGCTCTGATCATTGTACATGTACATCTACACAGACCTTCTGAAGACTCCTCTGTGCCCCCGCTCCCCACCCCCGCTAGTAGATAATTGTCTATCAGTTACATCTTGTCTATGGTGGCCATTGCTGTTTTGCTGAACTATTAAGCGTTGAAATGCTACACAGAATCAGATAAGGAGGGAATGATGGGTGTGCAACAATGCCAGCAAAATGAGATACAAAACAAAACAAAAGAAAAAAAAAAAAAAGCCTGCAAACTCGGCACATAACTCGGGCACGTGAGAGAGAAACGCAAACAGAGAGCTCCTACAGAGGAACGATTCCTGCTGCAGAGCGGAAAGTGGGCAGCCACCTTCTCCAGGCAGATTCTTCTCAATCTTATGTCACGCCACTTCAGACAGAAAAATCCTCTCAGCGCGCGAAACATGTGACATGCGTGCATGGCGCGGCTCTCCGACGCGCTCGCGTGTGCTTTGAGTGACAGGCGCCCACGCCGCACAGCCCACCTCTCCTGCTCATGTGAGCTGCGGAAACCCTCCCTGTACAATCAGTCCTTTCTGCCCACACCACAGCGTCGCTCCCGAGGATCGCTTACTTCAATCATTTCAGCTCACTCTAAACGTATTGTCCTTGACCCCAGCAGACAAAACAAACATTCCAGACCGCGGAGGAAAAATCAATCCCATTTCATTCGCCAGCGGTAGGAGGAGAGAGGGTTACGTGATCGCCCCTGCTCTTCTGTCTCTCTGTCTGTCTCCATCTGTCTGCAAACAGGATTAATGAAAATGTTTCGCACTGATTGGGAGGTACTTTGGTGAAATGATTGCCTATGGGACAAGGCAGAAATGATTTCATTTTATGGCCAGTATGTGCAGTATTTTACTTGAGGTGGTGCAGGTATACACTGAGTGTCACTCTAGGTTACCCATGTTAAATTTAGTATACAATAGGAAAGAAACAAATTAGGTCAACATCACACTTCGGAAAAAAAAAGATATCCACACTGTGGAGATGGAATCTCTTTTGCAATGCAAAAAAGGAACCTGCAATCTATAGTCTGTGGCTTCCTGTTTATCCTGGTGGAAACAAAGGAGAGCAGATATCTTAAAGGAAACAAAGGTAACCCAGGGGGAGGGGACAATGGAGTGATGTGTCACTAGCCCCAGGATTAGCACCATGGTCAGGTATCGTCCAGGTGACAGGGTTGGGAAATGGCAGCGGCAAACACCTCCGCACACAGATAAGAGCACAGATAACCACTACCTGGATTATACTGATCAGATCGCTTGCATTTCAACATCTGTCAACAACTGTTTTATCAGCACTCATCAGCAGCTCATTTTTATATAATCTCATCTTTGTATTTGTCTTGCCACACTCTCCCTTTCTGTTAAATGCTCCCAAGTGATTTATTTCAAAAGGAGCAGATTTCAATCTACATCAATCTTTATGGCTCAGGTTGAAGCATTATTCTTTTGTAATATATCTGGGAGCCTTTAACAGTATGTGGATGCAATAATTTTTCTTCTGACTGAATCCCTTTGGTACCCTGTAAGTGCACCACTTACTGGACGTGCATATGATCAGCTTTTTCCATACCTTCTCTGTTTTCTACCTCAGCTGGTGAGATACAAAGGAATGCAATTCATGCGCAGTGTGGTGTAGCGGTAAGGAGCAGCGATCGTAACTGAAAGGTTGCCAATTCGATTTCCCACTGGGGCACTGCCATTGTACCCTTGCACAAGGTACTTAACCCTCAGTAAATATCCAGCTGCATAAATGGACCATATGTAAAATTGTAACCTATGTAAATTGCTCTGCATTAGAGTGTCTGCTAAATGACAGTACAGTTAAGAAATGTCATGTAACAGTAGAAATCAATGTGAATAGTTGCAGCATTTCAGGGTCCAGGCTTTGGATCCAACTCTGTCTATACAGAAGGTTTTAGGCTCCACCAAAAGCTCAAGAGAACAAGAACCACCTTCCCGATTCTTATGACTGATTGGCTGCTCAGAGGCATCGATTGGATAACTTGTTGCAAACAACGAAAAGGCTTTGATTCCCACATGGAGAGCTGCTGTTGTACCCTTTAGCAGCAAGTCTATCTTGACTTGCTTCACTAAATATCAAGATGTACAACCGATAACCTAATAAAAAGAGTCTTCTAAAGTTGTAATAAATGATGAAACGTGGACCCCTGAGAGTTAACGGAGAAGGATCTGAACCCTCTATGCTGAGCAGGGAAGGGTCTGAACCTGAGTGTATGGGCCTGCTCATAGTAACACTCATACAGTTCGGGGTGGAAAAAGAGAGCCGTGACCCCAGTGAACCTCTCACAGCGTCGCACTGCATCGATCTTCCCGTTCAGATTCCCCAGTCCGAACCATACAAACAAACGGAGCTCTTCCTGGTCCGCGGGGGGCTGCAAAATGTCACATGGAAATGAAGAGGACGTGGGGCTGGTTATCTGACGGGCCCTGGCCGGGGGCAGTGACAGTGACATCTGAAGGTACTGTTGGGGGGGGGGGTGAGAGGGGTAGCACCCCTCTTTGGCCAGTCATCGGGTAGATCCTCTCCTGCACTGCATTTATGAAACCCTCTGTCTCAAAATGGGTCACCTTTCCCAAAGCCTACAAGAAAAACACACAAGGCACAATGTCTTCGCTTGGTGGGGTTTCTGTATTGGCTCATTCAGGCCCACATACAGTCATATTTAGGGATTTGTGATCTTGATATGGATTTGTGATCTTGATATGTGATATTTGTGATATTTATGTCAGGATTTCGATATTACTAAAATGCTGAGATCACGAGATACAATGATTCAGGATTTTAGTGTCACCAGAAATTTTAGGTTTTTTTCAAAATCCAGGATTGTGTATCTTGAAATCCTACCATTTTGGTACTACAGAAATCCTGAGATAATTGTTTTGTGATGTTGAGATCATGAACAGCGGAAATGCTGCTTCATTATAGCCTAAATGTGGCACCATAGCGACCTTTCTCATCCAGTCTCGCTTTCAGTGCCTGAACATCTGATCAGCTAGAGCAGGCCAAACAGTCTGTGTAACATCAGTCCTGCTCCCCTTTCTTCATCAGTGGAACACACATACACTCACTTACACATCATTATGCAAGCAGTATGTGCATGCACACACACATATGCGCACCAGCAGAAAAATGTATACATACATACATACTTACATAAGCAATACACCCACACACAAACACATGCATGCACACACATTCTCACGCAAGCAGTATGCCCACACAAATATACACACACATACATATGCATACATGCACATACTCGCACAAGCAGCATGTCTACACACATATTCATACTCATGTAAGCAGTATGTCCATGCACACACATGCATGCACACATACATGCATGTATGCATGCATATACACATGCTTACACATGCACACATAAGCAAAGCATATACATGCATGTACACACCACAAACACAATCAATTCATGTTTTCATGTATGCAGAAATATCCAAAACATGAAAGTGAAATGGCTTTAACTGAATCATCTAACAAGGGGGACCCCTTCATAGCTTAGCCACTCTCAAGCAGAAAAACAGAGGCAGACTAACAGATATTCGGACTGACTGACATACCAGTACCTTCAATCTTCTCTGTCATATGACAACCATATAGAGAAAAGCTAAAACATTTCTATTTATGCACTTGGTCAGTTTTCCTGTATAGGCAGTGCACTGAAGTGTCCTGTTAATAAACATCTGAGAAATATTTGCATACATCCTCAGTCTGGGTGGTTGTTATACAGTATGGACTGCTGCCACAGGTGGCACCACGCTTTACTGCTGGCATATGGTGACAACAGTAAAAAATAATTCAACAATTACAACAAAAAACATTTGAGTATGCCCCTTAAAAAGCGTTGGCTGAGTTGGACTTAAACAATTACAACCAATTAACTGAGTGCTCCACATGAATTTAGTTCAAGAAAATAAGTACGCTTGGATCTTAAATTAATGTCTACATGAGCTTCATGCTATGCTGTAAAAAAGGTGTTTTCATTATCATACATTAAGGGTAACCTCCTGCGTCCTTTACTGGGCTGCCTTTTCTCAGACGCGCTATACTTCTTTTTCTTTTGTCTGATTATTTTTACTCACACTGCAGTTTGCCTGGCCATCATCGCACTGGGAGAGCTGATTATGAGAGGCCAAAGTGGAAGGAATATGTAGGGTCTCATGCATCTATTCAGAATGTTACATAAAGGAGTTGTCCTGACCCCTTGAGACATGGCAGTAAAATGCACTCACCACCAATGAACACATGTAGCAAATTAAAATCTAAAGAAGTATGGGAAATGCAATGAAAGGAGTGTGAATGTGAGTCTGCTGTAGGTGGTTTTTTCAATGCGGGGAGCTAAGTCTGTGCTGAGTAAGGGCAAGGATGGAGGATGCCCCAAAGTGTGAATTTTAAACCTCCCACCTTCATTCCTACCCTTTTTATTCACTGACTCACTGGCCCACTCGATTATGTCATAAAACGTATGCTTTGAGGGGGTGGCCACTTTACTGTCCGTGTAACTAGGGAGTGATACGCGACAAGGCAGAGAAGAAAGCACTTCACTTGTGGATAGGCTGATCCAAGCTGTGTCCAGTCACCGTGGTGACTCCGGGCAGATTGCTGATGACATCAGGCCCTTGAATTGAGCAGAGTAATTGCATGGTAATTACTGCGGAATGGATGCTCAGCCCCTCAGGAGGGGCAGGCACTAGTGAGAGATGTTTGAGGGTACATGATTTTCTGCCCTTTTAGGCGGGGAAGAGTAGCCTGTTCTGACTGGATGAGAAACTGACATACTAAGCCTCTCAGTGTAAGGTGTCTGTGCTGGTTTCTGAATTTATGATATCAGTGCCCCGTGGCAGTATTTTATTGAATCACAGATATCTGGGGCAGTTCACGTTTCCATTCTAAATGACTTTGGGTGAAGTAATAGGCACATTGTTCCATCCAGTGGTGATATATGATGCAAATGCTTGGGTAAACTGTCAGTGTCCCGCCACCTGCTTCTTCCTGTGAATCATGTCTACTCCTAAAGATGTGTTCTTTCATACTGCTATCTTTTAAAGGTGAGTGCTGTTTGAAATAACATGCTCATTATAAATCCTTCTCAGAACGATGGAGAGAGGGAAACAGCAGAAACGCAATAACCAAAAAAAGGCCCTGGCACACGTCCCTGGGAGATTTGATTGATTGCTCTGAAATTTCGAGCGTCTGCTCTCCGTCCGCTGTGTTTCAGCAGGATTCTCCTGCCGTCTCTCCCTCCATGAGTTATTGATGCATGGTGACCTTCTTCTCAACTCCGCAGAGCGCTGATGTGATCGTCATGCGAAGGACAGGGAGACAGAGACCTGCTGACGCGGCTCAAGATGATAGCGACGCCTGCTCTGACTCACACTGCCAGTAACCGCCAGGGCAACCCAATCTGTGCATCGAAAGCAAGATGTCCATGGCAACGACCCGACTGAATTAAGTCTGCGAGCGGCAGCGTGGTTTCACTGACGGGGACACCCAATCCTAATCCAGAGCTGGTGGAGTCACCATGTTTTGTTTCAGCCCCAGGTTTGAGGCACCCTTCATTTCTCGTTAAACTTTTGACTATGTGATGCTAACAGAACTGAGAGATTATCAGAGACCTTTAGCTTTGACTGTGTCTGGTTTATGTGTACAGAGAGTGGATACACAAACACCTTGACAAACTAAAAGACAAAAAGAGGAATTTACTCCACACCATTCTAACAAGCTCAGACATGAGAGCCTGACAAAAACCCCTGATAAACACAGTGAGTAAACAGGTTGCTTCACCCCCCATTTTCATTCTTTGCTGTCTTTTTTATCTTCTTGTCTTTGCATTTTCAGAGCTTTCTCTCTAATGTTTTGGAGTTTTCCCACTTTTCAAATCCACTTCCCCTCCGTCCCAATCACTGAGTTCCAGACTTATCTCACCCAACCTCTCCATTGTCTAATCTGAGTTTCCCCACTACTTTTCTAAGAGACCTCCCTCTGCTGCTGGTGGGTGAAGTGAAGGTTATATGATCCTCCAGTGCTTCTTTTTCTCTCCCTCTGTCTATCTGTGAACTGAATATCTGAGTAACATTTGGATGATTTTATAGTGATGAGATTTAAAATGATACCTGTGGATCAGGCACAGCTGGAGATTTGGATCTGATGTGTTATATGAGTTGGTGGGTAAAATGGCTGGTTTACTGTATGTGGTGGACAGTGAAGGTTTTTGAAGAGGGAAAGAGCATATTCTGTGATTGACTGCTGTTGCTGAAAGCGGAAATACGTATTAAAAGAAACACATCACACTGTTCTAAATGTCAAATCTTTGCTCCTGTCGACACCAGAATGCTCACCATATTCAGGGTGGTCTGCATTAGGTCATCACAATCATCTCTGATCCAGGGAAGGCCTGACTGGAACATGAAAACAGCAGTGAGGCATCTTCTCAGATGGAGCCTTGAAATTGTCTCTGTTCACAGGATAAGCATCCTCTACTTTAACCAAATCCCCCTCTGATTTACAGACATCCAGCCTGTTAGACAGAAATTGATATTAGTGCCCATGCTGTGTTATTATGCTCTTCACCACATCAGTCCTATGGGACAAATGTTCTGATGCTGAATGTTCCCAAATGCTCTCATTCTGAACATTCCCAAACGCTCTTATTCTGAGCGCTCCCAAGTGCCCTCATAAGTGCTCTCAAATGTTCTTATTCCTGGAATGTTGACATACTATCTGACCTTTTTCTTCCTGGATCTTTTGTTTTCCTTTCAAGTGTAGGACTTTTACCTATGTTTGTTATCTCTATATTAAGATGTTGGTTTCTGATGATCATGCTAGCACATTAGTTCCTGTTTATCTGTTTTCAAACAGTTTGCATTTAAACCAATTTTTTTCTCACAGCAAAAAACTTTATTACACAATCAGCCAGGTATGCAGAAAAAGTCCTGGAAGATGAGAGGATGATACCAAACAAAGCCTATACAGGTATCTGAGGGGTGGATCCATTCTTAGGCCAAACATTTTTTTCCAAGTGTTTTTTTTCCTTATTTTTCCATCCCGTCACAACAAAAGCGGGTTTGTAATGGGATATTTACTCTGTGGGGACCATGTGACTGGCTCTCACATACATCATCGCACTTCTCAGGTAGGCAAGGCTGTGGTGCAGGACTCAATGCCCACTTGATTTCAGACAAAAAAGGACCCATTGTTCTGTGCTCTCCTGCGACCCTCTGCCAGGGCCCACTGCCTCTCGCACCGATCAGAGTTTCAGAGCTCTGATAAATGCGCAAACACAGGCAAAAGATAAGGTACAGGGAGTTTCCCTGGGAGACAGGTGTATTTCAGTGTCCTGTTCAATTGTGCAAGGTCTTGCACATTATTTGGCCCACTTTGATTTGGGAGAACACACACATACACACACCACTTGTGGAATTTTCAGAGCAGGAGAATCCAAATTCCTGTACAAAATTCACTGATAAGAAAATGTCAGTGATTTTATTTTGAACTATTATACAGACTATTGTATGCAGCTACATGACTTCCTAATGTACAAAGTCAAGATTCCTGACTCTGATCTAAAGATGATGGAATTCTTTAGATGTTAAATTATGATCTTTGAGACCAATTTCAACCAGTCTGAGAGGGTCAAGGAGTGCAAGCCTATGTTCCTTTTTGTCACCAGGTGAGAAATGACCTTACAGGTCAACAGAATGTTGACATTTGAAATGTGTGCCACAAAGAGAACGCATTGCACAAATAGTTTTGCCATATGTTGGCATACTCTGTGTGTTTATTTGTTGTATAAAATGCATATTAGTTTATTTGTGGTGTGTTTTCAGTATATTTTTCCCTCAAGGGTGGGATTTGAATTTTATGGTCTTCAGAGAGGGAGAAAGTTTGTTTATTCACCACCATCATCATCATCACCATCACCAACCTTTGTCCCCAAAAACCCCTGCCACTCATCCATTCACCAGACCTGTCCATCAAAACTCCTCCTTGGAGATGGAGATGGAACCCACACTAACATTCTGACCATGCTTGCTTGATGTGCCAATGCCATTGAATCCCTGTGACAATATTATGTGCTGAAGCTGTGAGTGAGCAAACACTCTTGTGCACCCTCTAAAAACAAACAGGAACAACATCTTTGCTCTCCCACACACAGATGCATGACTGACACAAACAAAAACACAATGCTGCAACTGCATAAACCACCAGACACAACAGACCTCTGCCAGGGTGGGACTGAAAATAAATCGATAAGTGGACTCATGGCTGAAATATTAATGTAAACCACATAGATGTTGTCATGAATTTAGCTGACTGGAAGTGCTTTGCGGTGTCTAAATGCATGTAAACCCACAAGATCCCAGGCCTCACTTACAGCTGTGTTTGGATGATTGTGTATGCACCCATAATGTAGAAAACATTTTTGTTCATTTTGTTCTTGCCCTTTTGTTCTTGTCCTTTTGTTCGCCTTGTTCCAGGACACAGGATGACTGAATCAGTGAACAAATCAAGGAAAAGCAGCTTGAATGTAAAGGAGCCATTTGAGAAGCTAGGACCCCCGGACTGACCCCAGCCCCCATCAGACATGCCTTCCTCAGGTGACTGTGTGTATTTTGGGAGAGGTGGGGGTGGGGGGCGCATACCTGGCCTGGGGTGATGTAGTCCAAGTGAAGTGGAACAAGTGCATCGCCCCCAGCCCCCAACCCCCCTTCACTTCAGGGTCATAAGACCTCTTTAAATCTTGATGGAGTGGAGGAATGCCTCCAATGTATGCTGGGGAAGGAAAGAAAAACAGACAGAGAAGAAGGAGGAAAGGAGAAGAAAAGCTCTCAGCTACAACCCCCCTACCCCGCCTCCACTTTGTCACACGTTGAACCTGCGCTGCCTGGAACACAATGGAGGCCTTTGTCATGTGATCATGTAGAAGGACTAACAGAAGGTTTGTGAGACAGTGGGTTCCCACAGTAACAGGTACAATGGATGAGGAAGGGGCTGTGGGGGGGAAGGGGGATGTCACGGGGTCAGACCGGCGGGGGTTGATCAGGTGCATTCCTCTGCGTCCAGGTAAGAGGCCCCGCACTCCTTGGGCGCGTCACAAAGCTGTAACAGGAACTCGGTGGGCTGCTGAATTATTCATCCGCCTGCTCAATAATTGAGGCTCTTTGTTTATAAGTGTTCACGCCTAAGGGCGTTTTCTCTGTGGCACTGCAGGAAGAGTGGGCGAGGATGGGAAGGGTGTGACATGCATTGCATTCACCTTCTGCTAAAGCCAGGCCAGCTCTACAAAGAGACAGAGGTCAAAGGTGATCTGATGGCTGAGGGCTGCCAGCAACCTCACCACAAAACTGCTTCTCTTTTTACATCAACACTCACATCCCCTATTGACAGGAAGCCAAGGGTTTTAGTGGTTAGATTGCTTGACCAGATGGTTATGGGCATCGTCCCATTGGTAGTTGTTGCCTCTTCACTTGGTACTTAATAAAACTGGGTGTAACTGCCTAGTGTTAGCCAGTCTGTTTGCAATCCTTTGTTTATATGCAATCCAGGCTTCCACCCACATGAAATTAGAGCTCAGTAATGTAATCGAAGTCAAATGTGACTTGTATGGCACACACAGAGTTCACCTCAGTGTCCCCATCATCCCTTTGGATCTCAGAATCAAAAGCAGATCCGTGTGTACATGAATACATGAAGACAAATGCCACACCTGTGGAGCATGACGGTGGCTTTCCAGTACAAACAGATTTGTGGAATTGAGACAACTGATTTGCAAAGTTTGACTGTGAGCAAGAAAGGTTTTATTACACCGCAGAAGAAGCTGCTGAGATGAAATGGCTGAAGTGAAGTGGTCACCGTGGTGATCGTTTCCCCCCATCTCCACCTGTCCACCCTGACCTTTGACCTATAACCTGTAATTGTGGCAAAGCAGAGCTCTGATCTTAGTGACCTTACTCAAACCCTGCAAAGGATGGATGTAGTGAATATACAGCATGAAAGCATCCACCACTTACCCTCTTTTTGTGAGCTCTTTGTTTCTTTATTTGCAAAACCCACATATAATTGGAAGCTTTCGAAAATAACCTTTATTTACAAACGACAGCTGCACTGTACATTCAATTGTGCTCTCAGCGGATATTGTGTGTATTTGACAGAGAGGTCTTCTGAAAAGATGGAATAGTTTTCAAATACATTATGCACCCCATTTACACCAAATGAATTTACCCATAATAGTTAAACAAAAAGGCATTTGAGAATATTTCTTCAACACAGTTATTACAGTTTTCTAAAATGTCAAGCCACTCTTTTTATTTTCCAACTGAGGGGACTTCGTTACATTGTGAGGTCAATCTGACATTACCTGATAATCTTTGTGGTTTGGCCACTCAATTCATGTCCCGACAATGGACTCTTTCTGATTTCAGTTGGCTAGAATGTTTTAGGTCTCTATAACAGTTGATCCAATCACCCATCTAGTTTGTTTCATTGCTTCCTGGTGCCAAGTTTGATTACTCTGTCAACAAAAGAATCAATGAAGCCTTGCTATAAACAGAGATCAGCAACTGGAATAGTACAGATGTTTCCTGTTTTGTTTTCAGATTTTCCATGTCTGCATGTGGAGACTGGATTTGATCTCACACCTACTGCACCAAGCAGAGACACAGTATGTCATTTGCACGGCCTCCTTCTCTCAGTGGCCCTCACCCCATCCCGATAAAAGCCCCACATTGACTCTGACAAGCAAACTAAATACATAAATAAATCTGTCATTTGAAATATGTGGAAACATCTCCCTCTCCCTCCCTCATCACACTCTGCAATTTGTTCTGGTACTGGGTCTGCTGTGCTGAAAACATAGAATTGCCACTGTCAGAGACCCTTGACTGAGGTGTAGGACTCAATCTGTGCTCAGAACAAGTACCTCAGCCAGCCACACCTCTGAGGAGCCCCTTCACATCAGAATGATTTGTAAATACATTGAATGTCAATTGTGTTGACCAGTCATAAAAGTCACAGAAGATGACATGCCAAGAGTGCAAATCAAACAGCTTAAAAATACAGAAATTTAACTGACCTTTCATAGCTTCTGTTTGTGAACTAAACTACAATGGTGGTTGGTAGAAGGCTAAACATAGCCTAAACCTAGCCTAGTCAGTGGAAGGCTGACTTTTTCAGGCATCCTGTTTGCAGACAGACAGACTTGCAGACACACATAGGCAGTTACATCTTCACTCTGTACAGCAGTGACAGAGGAAATAAGGATCTTCCTTGACATGGCTCTGTGAATCACTACCAATATCCTCTCTAGTCTAGTCTCTACTGTGCTTCTTTAGTCTAATAAAATAATATATCTGTCATTTGAAAAAGCATAAATATCTCACTCATCTCTCATCCACACTTTTTAACATTTCTGTTGTGATAGTGGGTCTCTTGTATAATGAACATGAAAATAAATGACAGAGCTTGAATCATTAAATTTCCTCATTGACATCATAATGATATGTATATTCAACAGTTTCAATGTTCACAATTTGCAAAAAAAGTTCATCTTATATAAAAGCGATGGAACTGGGGTATTTCTTGGAATGTCTGACTCCGAATGGTCTCCAAGCCATGATTCCCATCTGATTCCCACAGGAAGTTGAATTCACAAGACAGATGGCCATCTGTTCAGATGCCCACACTTTCCCTCTACATTTGAAAATTCATGTTACTTACTTGGCAGATGCATGAGAACACTGAATTCAGAAATGAAAAACTGGAATCAGCAATAGAACACATATCTTTATTTCTACCACAGAATGGACAATAAACTGGCTACTGTATGCAGCAAACACAGTCTGTCTGTCCACAGTGCTGTGTTTACACATTGCGGTGTATTATTTTGTCTGTACTTACTGACACATTTTCTAAGAATGTGCAAAACATAAAGGGACATAAACATGTGGTTCTGCACACTCACCCGGGTGTTTTTGCTGTGTGTTTTTTGAAGAAGGCCTACAGCGCCGATCAATTGCTTAGGTTTCTTTGCGACAGAATCCTGCATACAAATCCACCGATGTGTTAATGACATTTAATAGGCCTGACAGAATCGATCTCTTTGTGAGCTTGTGTGTTGCTGTGGTTCCCCGGGACAATTCAAGTCAGGATTTCAGGAAGATTGTTTCTCAGTTAACAATTTTCGAACACTGCATGGCTGTTTCTACCATTTTTCTTGTTTTTGTTTAGACCTCAGTAATCTGTGCTGGGCAATACATTTTGAATACAAATGAAATGTTAAGATTTTGTCAAACAAAAATTCCTAAGTTAAATACTATCACAAGGGCAAGACAATGCTGGGCAGAATGCAATTCATTTCAGATACTCTTTATTCTTATGCTGCCCCTTTTTAATATATATTGGCCCTAGCCATTTACTCCCCCCTTTTACATGTCCTTTTATTTTCAACTTAACAGAACTGATTTTTCAATTGGGAACAGCCAGTTCCAGGTTGCTTTTTGATTTGTCAACAACTATCTATAATCCATAATGTGTGATCTTTAACACTGCTTCTCAGTGCTGGTCCCAAGGCCCATTGTGTGTGCTTCCGCCCCAGCTAAGTTCACAGTTAATGATGCTGTTGATCTGCTATCTGAATACTGATCTTCGGCTCATTCTGGATGCTGAATATTAATCTTTGGGTGTTTCGGAATTTGATCCAGTTTTACTTTGTTTATTGCATGAATGTACTGTTGGAGATCTGTTTGTAGTAGTTAAAATGGTAAAAAATTAAGTTTAATCTTAAGATTATTCAACAGATATTAAAATGTATGTTCCCTGAAACTACATTGGTACAGTTGTCTAATTCAATATTAATTAGTTGTTTGATTAACTGTTCAGTTTCCAGTATAACTATTAATCATTTTAAGTCAATGAAGTTAAATAGCTGTTTATGTTAATATATATGATACTTTAAAAGAAATAATTAACACATCTTCACTTTTGCTCTTTGGTTAGATCAAGTGTGCCTCCAAAAATCCATATCCATATCAAATAACTAAGCAGCTACTTTGTAGACGATACCAAATCCAGATCAGTGTTCACTTAACAGCTCAGTCAAACCCATATAATGGAGAGCTCAGCTGGAATGAAGACCAGCAGAGGGCAAGGAAACACTGATCTATTATTTCATGAGTGTGGCTCCATTTTCCACCTGTTTGTGTACAAAGGTTGTTTTTATTATTCCTGTTGACTGGTGTTATGTGTAACACTGCATGCAGGGAACTGTGAAGAAACTTATTGATGGACTGGTTTATTGATTGATTGATTGATTAATTAATTTATTGATGCTACCCATGCTGGGAACCAAATGCAGGAACTGAATTAATATTTCCAATATACAATTGGGGCTTGTTTGAGGGTTTGGCTCATCTGATTGGCCAGAATATGAGTGAGAAAGGCCCACTGCAAAGGAGTTTGTGTCTCAACTTCACATGCATGTTGGGGAGAGCAAGGCCTTGTGAATGGGTAGAGCTACCATGTGTTATTGGTGACTCATTGTGAACCAATGGTATGGGGTGTCCTGTGGAAAGGCTTTTGACTGGTGCAAAACAGACAATGACCAACAGCATACACATATCTCAACACACTATGGGGGTTCATGAAGCCTCCCTTTCTCATTACTTGTTCAATAATCTTCTTGCTTAAGGTTATTCAACAAACTGCATTCATAAATTACGGAAAAGCAAATATTTTATCTTCATCTTTCAATTTCATGCATTGATTTCTTGTTGTTAAATGACATCCCTTTTGATGAGTTACATTCATGCTGAGACAACATCAGAAAGGCCCATCTAGCATTTGAGGAATTTCACAACACAAGACCAAACTGACCACTGGAGTAGTCAGCTTCATATGTTTACAGAAAATTAAAATAGGTGTACAATTACTCATGTTAAATAATTATATTCTGTTGTGCCTTCAGAAGGTCCAGAAGATTGTTTTAGGTACCAGTACTGAAGACAACAACAGCAGACGGGACTGAAGCAATCTCACAGGGATTTTCAGTATGTTGACTTCTCCACATGAAAGAGATACCCAGCAGAGCATCGATTAATTGGACTGAAGCAGGAGCAAGGTCGGGAGGTAACACGAAACCCTGCCGCTTTGTTGACTCCCCCATTGCAGGCAGAGAACGGAATAAACCCTTGGCTGTCATCGAGTCGCAATATCGTTAATTGGTAGGACTGGGTCGGAGAGGAACTACTCTGTTTTCTCAGATGATAATGGGGTGTGGATGATGGCACAACACAGTCAGGGGTTCATGAGACACATCAGTTTTATGCTGGATTTCACTGTGGCTGGGTGGACAGACAGGCAGACTTATTACAAAAGAAAGGTCTTCTGAATCTTCTGTTGTGATTAAATCAGTAGATTAGGAAACATCAGGTTATTTGTGTGTACTGTGTGCAGTGCTTCAACATGTTATACTGGACATGCTCATCAAAGAGGTACCAGTAACTGATCTCATAATCCCATTAAACCCCCCAAAATACCTTTTGAGTGAAACTACAAATGTGCAGGGGCTGATGGAAAATAAAAAATAGATCACTCTAATTTGCCCAGTGGTGGACACATGTTTCCTGAAACAAATTCACATACAGTAGCCTACCCTCAGCAAAATGGAGCTTGTAGTAAATCCAGTTCAGAATTTAAAACATAGACAGACCTGTAGCTCTCTTGTCCCACCAGGATGTCTCTCCTTTTTTGCAATATGATGCCAGTCATTGTACGCTAGTCAGCTACCCAGATGTTACTGAATCTGTTCCTAAGATAACATTGGGTTTCTATGTCCTGTTACCTGACCAGCCAGTAAGATAGTAGGTAGACATAGTAACGAGTCCATATTTCGGTTTGGGTCAGGAGAAGCTAGCATACTATTTTAAGTCTAATGGTCAGTGCAATCCCACTAAGTGCTTGTGGTACAACAGGATGATAATAGTGAGAGACCAGCATTAGCTGGATAGAGCATATCCACATACTGGAGTCTCTGCTCAACAGAAAAATTTAATGACCTTTGTGACATCAGCAATATCAGAATGAAGTGAAATTCTAAGCTATCTGTAATAATTATACCAAAAGGCACTTGTGTTTGACCCTACGTAAATCAAAGATAACCTCTAAAGACAAATTGTGTGTGTGCAAATAAAGTATTTATTAGTCTGTATAACTGAAATGCTTGCAACCATATTTTACTGAAACATGCAAAAAGGTAGAGGAGACCTGATGTACACAATTTAAACTAGATCTGTGCTCCAAGAGCTGATTTAAAATATTGGAAAAATGGAGCTGAACACTGAAGTTGTTCTTCAATATATTTTGCTGCCATTTTAGGCTGTGCATCTGTGGATCGATACCATAATCAGGCAGAATGTGAGTGGCTTCATATGTTGCACACCCATTATTGATTTGTCTTTGAAGTAAGAACACATTGTGTGGACATATTTTTTGGCATAGCAAGCACAGTGCTCTCCAATGGGAGCGCATGCCTGTGGCGTAATCCGTGGCTTGGCATTGTAGGAGTCCCTAAGAATGATTGCAATCCTAGAAAACATTAACCCAAGACCTTACAAAATGTGTATCCCTTTTTCCATCTGAATTTTAATTTGCTCAAAATCTAAATATGAAGTCATTATGTATTAATATGGTCTTATTTCATGATTTCCAATTTTACAAATAATGATTTGAACCAGCAGGTAACATAAGTAGGGTATGTAACAAGCAATTTACCACCTAACTCACTTAAGTATAAGGATGGTCCCATGAGTTTATAGAACCTGCACACAATTTGCTGTTCTAAATGTCACATTTCCATATATTCATCCTTTTCTCCAGTGCCTCATCCAATTTTTTACCTTTCCCAAGGCTGTTGCCATAGAAATCTGCCTGTCTCAGCATCAGGGCAGCCAAAATCTGCCTGTTTCAGCATTTGTGTGGGTATTTGCACCAACTTTAGGTAAAACCTAGCTGCTAACATGCTGCCTTAGCCAAGCTGCCAATTTGGAATCATGGCCAAGCTGTCAGGTAGGAAAATATGCTTTCAGCACTTCCAAAGCTGGCAACAAAAGGCCTATTACCACTGTGTGTGATTGTTTTTTGAGCAGAAATCAAACATTTGGTCTTAAAATGGGTTTTGATCACATTTAATCCATGTGCATAGTTATGGCTAATCAAGTCAACATTAGTGTTAAATAGAAATTCTACTTCTGCTACATACTTCAACCCACTTCCCAAAACATGTGCCTGTCATCTGTGCCATGATGTAGAGTGGAAAACTGACTTCTCTTTACAGAATTGAAGATTACTCCATGGAGCAAATTAAGGGCCATGTAATTTCCACTTGGAACTGGTAATGGTATGTCAAATGGAGACAAGTCAGCCAGCCATTGTATGCAAGCCATTGGCTCTAATCATTCCTTAGCCACCTGGCTAATTGCCAGCTGCTTTAAGATGGCCTTTACTATTGCAGGGAATTTGCCACCCTTCATTACACCTTAGTGCACACAATCTGCAAGACTACACAGTAAAGTGACCACCTAAGCACTGACCCCCCCCCACCCCACACACCTCAAACAAACACAATTTAATAATAATATTTAATTTATTTTACATGAAGTGATTACTCCCTGAACAACTAACATTAAACATTTATACAAAAAATAAACTATGGGCAAAATTAACATTAAACTAGCTTGTACAATCAATTTGGGCATATAAAAGATGGAAATGCCAGAGTTTCACAACTATACAAATGAATAAATCACATTTCTGGCAAGTCCAGAGCCCATTGTGGAGATAACCATGTGCATGCAAAAATGTAAAATTACTAAATTGAAAGCCTTGGTTCTGTGACTGAATACCCAATTAAAACGTTTTCCAATAAGCCTCAACCAACATTGCTTACATGGCTCTGTTGATTTCCTGGGCACGTGTAAGAATTTACACAATCAGAAATTATTCCAACCAGTACAATGACTTGTGTGCACAAACGAAAGCGGTTCGAAACAAATATGTTCTGTACATCCCCGTTATGTCCTGAACTCCGTCGCAACACTGAATTGGGATCTCGCTGTGAAGTGACGGCGCCGATAGGAAAAGGAGATCATTTTTGTTGAGCGGGGAAGGAGGGGCATGCCTTAACATCTGGCTATCGGTGTCAAGATATTAACGTCCTCTACGGAAGCTCATTCCCTCCGTGTTCCCGCTTTCCTGTTGGCAGCTCCCCTCCCTCCCCTTGTCGGATAAAATGATCGCCTTTAGTATAAAATGCTCTTTGGATGACTCGTTTCCACCTCGGCCGCTGGATGTTACAGTCTTAGTTGTGTTCAGTGTTGGCGTTTTTCAGCAGCGGCTGCATACGAGGGAGATCGCCATGGCAACGGGGAGCAGGAGGGAGAAGGCGCCAGACTGCAGACAGGTGGAAGCCCCGCTAGGGCTGGTGACGTTCGCCGCGCTGGCGAAGGGGTCGGTCGCCGCAGTCGTCACACTCACATTGACACTCGTGCCTGGAGCGGTCTGGTTAGTTACCGAAGGCGCCGTGGCATTTTGAGAGTTCACCTGTGGGAGAGATTAGGAAACAGGGTGTAAGCGCCTCGAAAGAACTAAAACGGCCAATACCACTGGGTTTGACTGAGGTAGATCACAGATGATTTAACGTGGCTCGTATTCTGAAGTCTGTTCGTTTCACCATCAACGGGATCCAGTAACTGAAATCGATATTTAACCCACTCAGTTAAAACACCGTGCTTAAGACTTCTCGATGAATCGGTAGCACGATATAAAGAAGCTCAAACTGTATTGGTACAACAGTTAAACTCGCTACAACCCTTTTCAGAAACTCGAAGCTTTTCGTATCTTAACCATGGTACAATTTCACACTGAATTGTTGGAGCCAAATTCGCACGAGTTCCTGACAAGCTTGAGTAGACCGACAAAAATCAGGTGAAGTTATGTCACTCAATTCAGTTACGCTTTAAAGACACTTGCCGATTGAGGCAGAACCAACAGAAAGGCTGATTCCTTGTCGAATTGTGAGAACCAATTCGATTTCAGTATGTGCAGCGGTCCCTGCATTTACCGTAAATTATATCCCACAACAGGACGACATTCGAGCCCCAACACAGGAGTGTAAATGGATGTGGTGACGCCTCTCGGATTTCCATCACCCCGATGCCCATGAAAGTAGCCTATGGCAAACACCAGCAAGGTAGACCTTTCCAAATAGACTATTCGCTGGTTTAATTTGGCACCATCAGGCAAACAGCAGGCTATGGTTAAAATTAATCTCGCCACGTTTAGGCTACGGTTCTAACATTCGCATGGCTTTTAAACGTTAAAAACTTTAGTTCCGCGCGATAGGCTGATAAAGTAAACGAGGTAAATCGAACAGCACGTGCGACTGATGAAAATAACGGACACTTAAGGCTGAAAGAAGCGAGCCATGACAGTTTACGCCGTGAGAAAAAAAAACTGGCTAGTGTAACGTTTGAGAAGTTACATCAAACCTACATAGGGAACACAAGGATAGCTCAGGTAAATTGAGAATAACGCAAATTCGTTTTAACGCGTATTCACAAAGTTGGCTCCAATTATACCGAGAAAACTGCCTACAATATGGGCTAACACACGGCTCCAGCCATCCCAAATTAAATTCCCAGATCAGATTTTAAAAATTGAACGGCATTTGATTCCTCATTAACACAAAGATTATACAACTGAACTGGGCAAAGGGGTGTTCTGGAAAGGAAGGACCTACCAATTACCAAGCCAATTTAGCTAACGTTAGATATATCAAACCTTAGTGAACCAAATTAGGTTAGCTAAATATCCAGGCAGTAAAAAAAAAAAACAAAAAAAGAACAAACAGCGGCAATCATACCTGTGTTGAAAAATATGTGGCCAGCACCAGCACTCCAAGGTAAGCAGCGGTCATTTTAGTCATTTTGCTGATAACGTTTGGCCAAATTGTAGTTTGTGAAAACTGCTCCAACAATGCGCTCTTCGGCTGTAATCAGGCGGCTACCGGTCAGAGGGAGTTTTATATCAGCATCAATGACTGACATGTGACGTAGCAAGGGGCGCACCCCTAAATTACCTGCTCTCTGATAGGAGAAACATAGTATCTACTAATTATCAGTAAACATCTTTACGAAGCCGTTTGCCATGTTTCCGAAAACTGTACTAACGCGGATAAACCACGACACCCGTGTATTTAAAATTATTTGATGCAATTAAATTATAGTATATTTATCATGTTGTCGACAAATTTGGATTTTCCAGAAGTAGGCTACGGGAGGTGGTCGGAAACAAGAAACGCCTACGTAGTCCATTCGGATTCGCATGATTTCCATTGAACAGTTCACAGTTCTGATGTGGTTGAAGCACTGTGTGGAATCTGCTTTTCTAACTTTTTTTAAAACTTTCCTTCTTGTTTTTTCCCCCAAAATGAGATTAATAAGCAAAGATCATACTAGATATACCCAAAGCATACTGAATTTATAATTGTGTGGCTAAAAGTAGTCAATTTTTTTCGGGCTGAGGAATATAATTCTCAGAATTTTAATGAAAAATCAACATTTTCTACCACCTGTGTGAAGATTAAATGCAACCCTACACGTTCTTAGTCTTGTAGCGACCTCTTGTTATTGATCCGCATATTGCAAGCAATGTCAGTGGAATTTCATTTAAAGACAGACCATGTACGTTTCCCTTATCAGATGTACATCTGAAACGTACGATTTTAAAAAGGTAATTCGGCCTACATAGTTTTGTGACAAAATCGCAACGTAAAGCGTATACGAGGTGTATTTTGCCCTTTAAACACGTTCAGTCTGTGAATAGTTCAAATGATAAACTGCTCATAAACTGCTTATTGACGTCTGACTTACGAACTTGAAACACTGTTCAGATATCTTAAAACAACTGACCATAATTATTTTGGTGCTGAGCTTTGAACGCGAAAGTAATGTGAAATTGTACTATTTTTACAATTGCTTCTCTAGAGGGCGCTCTCTTAAAGTGCCTCTCCTTGTTTCAAGACGAATCTGCATAGCGAGTTAGCTGTTGTCTGCAAAGCTTCCTCTGGTCCCTAGCACGTTGTTTCCCAAGGTGAAAGAGCAGGGTGAATGAAGACGAGAGCAAGCGAAAAATAAAGGTATGTGTATATGGACTGTGAATAATTTCAGCCAAGACAGACATTCGTGAGCGTTGCATAGAATAAGTGTATGATGAATTCAGATTTAGAACGTTAATAGCGCCCTCATTTGCAGTTTTCACACAGTGGCCGGTCATCCTTAGGTAGCTAGTTGCAACTACTGTTTGTAGTACAGTTTGTACCAATCTAAGTAGCTAGCATGCGAACTTGCACCAAACTCTCACGACAACTGGGTTTGTGTGTCCATTCATAACTCTTCCCGCTCATGAACGAATAGCTGTCTAACGTTAACTACATGCACAAGACCCACTGCAAAATAAAAGGTTTGGTGACATTTTACAAGTAGTATTTTTTTTTTAATAATTAAGGTAGGTAATGAACGTTGTCGAATTGAAACACAATGAAATATGGCTAGTTAGTCTCCATGTACACCATTATTGTTAGCTAGACTTGCTGGCTAGTACCACTAACGTTAGGTTAACAGGCAAGCTACGTTACCTTTAGTTTTAGACTAGCTGGTTAGCTACACCAGATGCTGTCATCTGGTGGCCACTCCTGGACCGACTTTGCCTTTGCCATAGAGTGAAGAAAGCTATAGTTAGATCTAGGTACGCGTACATTGGAGTGACAGGTTGCCGTAAAAGCGGTCTGCCTGGTTTAAATTCGATCTGTTAATTTGCTAGCAAATTTTATAGCTGTATATTACACCCTTGTCCCTATTAAACTCGTTGCAAATTTGAGGGATTTGATTAGCTGACTAGCTTGCTTTGTCAAATACTTGATTTACCCAAAGATGCTGGTAGCTGCTTAAGGAGCTACATGTAAAACAGGTGAGGTAAGAGCTTGGCAAATGGGCTGTCTGTATGGTATAAACCAGGAAACATTAGCTGCGTATTTAGCTGATTTGGGGGGAAAATCGATAACGTCTCGATTTCTAGAGTTCTATGTAGAATCCAGAAATGTGTTGCTGTACAAATGTCGAAATGCGTCACTCCTTTTGTATTTCTTTATAAGTGGTTTTGTCGTTATTAGTAGGGGATGCCATGCGGGGACTGAGGGTATACGCGCTGAGACGGATATTGGCACTGACTTCTTCGCTGAGGGACACTTCCAGTCATGGCTTATGCAGCACTGGCCCCTCAGGTTCAGTCCCGAGGGTGATGCTAGCGTGCCACTTCTGGAGTTCCCCCTCACCGCTGACACCAGGGATGCGCTTGGTTCCTCATGTATGTGGTTTGTCTCAGAACTGGTCTTCAGTCTTGGTGAGGTTCAAAAGTGGAAAAGGCTCAAAGAAAAGAGGCAAAAAGCCCGTACAGGAGGAGGATGAGGACGATGATGAGGATGACCCAGAAGCCAGTGACTATGAAGATGAACTACCGGATGACCCTGGTCTACCAAAAGATTACAAAGACCTGGAGAAATCTGTGCAGTCCTTTCGCTACGACCTCATTATGAAGGCTGGCCTGGACATGGCACGAAAGTGAGTGTTGAAGATGGGTAAGCTTTGTTGAATGGGAAAAAAATGGTGCCAGGGGAGAGATACCAAAATTGGAGAAGCAGTGTGAAGCAGTGGTCAGAGTAGCAGTGTAGTGACAGTGAGAAGCAGTAGAGATGAAGGCAGCAGTGTGGATCAGAAATATCCTAGGTGTATCCTAGGGAAACAGGCTTCATTCTAAATGCCATTCATCTGCACTGGTGTCTGCTGATATTTGGTTTGTCTTCATTTTGTAGCAAAGTTGAAGATGCTTTCTACAGCAACAAGCTGAGGCTCAATGGTCAGAAGCTTATCAAGAAAAGTAAAACGGTGAGTGGTCATCTTTCCTTCGTAGCATGTGTAACAATAATAGTAGTAATAACAGATTTGAGCTTGTAGGGACGCGTGGGATGCAGGTTTATAACCGTCAGTTACTTGATGGTTGGTAAGGGCAATTAATCAATTGGTGCTGTGTCTTTCAAGAGGAAATCTGTCTATAGTTTGCAGGGGGATCTCGCACTACTGATGCATGTGTGATTTTCAGCAATTTGATACAATTTGAACTTACTTGATGTGGCAAATACAGACACAGTCTGTGTCATAAACTACTTTTTCTAATTTTTTTTAATTTCACAAATTAAAAGGGGGTCCCTTTCTCTCCTCTAAAACATATCAGTTTGTCAGTTATTTGGGAAGGGAACATTGCTCAAAGAAGTGGCAATAAAAAAAATACCTAATCAGCCAATAACTGCATTGTGACTTTGCTAATGGCAAAAAAGAAAGTGTCAGTCAGTCTGTAAAATATAATCAGCCTTGGCTTTATTGCAAGTAAACTTCATCAGTCAATCTTTGCTAATTGCATCATGCTGTTCAGTTATCAAAAAACAATGTGGATATCACGGTTTAACTACAGTGTGTGGACAAAATTAGTCAAAAGTGGTTGCTCATCTCACCACTCACCCCCTGTGATTCCCCAGGCATGTGAAATTTACTCGAATGATGTCAGCATAGTGGTACCTATCCATCAGTGAACACCCATGCTGCTGTAGTGCTATGTGGCATGTCGTGTAAAAAAAATAGCCATTGGCTGTATGCAAGAATTGTATTTGCATTTGTCTCATTTCACTGCTCCTGCGCGAGTGCATAGGTTGTTGATGTGAGAGGTGCCAATTGGACACAAGGCTGTCAGATTGTATGGCTGTTGGCTAAACGAATGGAGTAATTTAGTGAACTGGAGGGTGTTTTAAGGGCCCATGGAATTGGCTGTTTTATTTTAATTTTTCTTTCTTGATCCTTGATTCCAGCCATGTGATTATACAGAGGATCATATTCTGTTACAGGTAGGAATTCTCATGATTTTGATGTTCTCTTAATGCAGGTCAAAGTAGGGGACACACTGGACCTGGTGCTGGAGGAAAACAGCGAGACAGACACAGTAACACTCATGAGAATCATATTCAAGAAGGTAACAGGAGAGACGAAGAATGCTGAGAAGTACAAGGTAATCCTGAGACGCTGGAAGAACTTGAAGCTCCCCAAGCAGGAGGCCTACAAGCAGTAAGCACTCGTGCTGGCCTATGGAACTCTGTCATACTGACTCCAGACACCATGCTGCACAGAGTGGGCGAATGTTGCATTGCATCTTGTGTGGTTGATGCTGAAGCATCATGGGATTCAGTCCGTTTGTTTTTCAGCCAGGTGGAAAGTACATTTTGTACTTGTCTTTCAAGATGTACTAAGTGGGTGTGTCAGTGGCCTCGAGCTAAAAAGTACGAATGGGGTTTGTTTCCTGTAGAATGTGTGTATCAAAGTTATGAGTAGGCTGTAAGAGGTTATGGGTCAAGGTGATAATGGTGAAGATGCCATAGTGTCATGGTGTTGTGAAAATATTTACAAAAATAGAGGTTTGACTCATAGCATCTTGACAAACTGAAACATCAGTTGTCCATGAAACCAGCACTTCAACAGATATTCAGAAAAGCTTTCAGCACTTAGTTTTAAGGTGTGGTAACAGGACAAAGTGTGAATAAGGTAATCATTCACTAGCAGCAGTTGTGGAAGAACAAAGGCTTAGGCAAATTTGACAGTGTTCTGAAGCACTATTTAACACCAAAGTGAGTAGCCAGTGCAAATAAGAACCTCGCAAACTGCTTCTGTCCTTCAACCAATTGTATAGCTATGAGCACCAAAAATATAGTCTGGGCTTGTGAGTCTGAGGTAAGCATATGGAACTCATTCAGAAAAGTGTATGTGTTAAAATTTCAGCGCAACCTTCAGAGAACCTCTCTTGTTTTGAATGATCAATCCTCCAAGACTGCTTTGGCAGGGAACAGTTGTGGGTGGGGGGTGATTGGGGGGTGATGGGGGGGTCCTGCATTATCAACTCAAAATTAATTCAGAATGTTTCACATAAATAGAAAATCTGGACACCATGATTATAGTTGTCCAGGTTGTCCAGTTGTCCAGGTTGTCAAGGTGTATATTAGCTGAGGTCAGTACATAGGTATTCATTTTCACATTCCCCTTTTTGTCCAACCTTCTTATACTCTATTTTTCCACAGACTGCCTTTTTTGGTGCTGTCCATCTATAATGAGGTTATGGCTTTATTATTAAAGCAAATAATGGAAATGTGGATATTTTCACTGTATCTGTACTTAGGTGTGCTAATTTTACTAGTATATCCCTTATAACTGTATGATAGTCATTCTGTAATTGCAAGAAGATGTATGAACTTGGTAATGTTTTTCAGTACATTTGCAGAATGCTGTTCTATAAGCCTGTCAGGAGAGCAATAAAGCAAGTGTTTCCTGTACTGAATATCTTACGTGTGGTTTCAGTATATCATCCTCATTCAATTAAGAAACAACACCAAATACACGTTTTTAAAAAGTTTACTAAACAAACTAATTTGCTGTGACAAAGTTGTACCGCAGCTTCAGAATCAAAGCGACTGAGGCAGATGGATTCAGTCAGAGCAAGGCAGAAAGAGTACAGCGGCCTACTAGTCAGTATGTAAACACTTTCCATCGTTTTATACGCTTTTATTTCAATTTGACAACCAATTCTTGAAATGCATGTAGATTAATCACTGTTCATGGTGGCTTTACTGGAGCTCAATAAACAGCAACGGAACTCAGTTGTAAGTCATCATGTGTCATCACACTTTTTGTATTACTTGCGCTGATCTGAAGGACTGCAGGTCAAAGTGCGTGAAAGCGTTCAGCTACCCACCCAGTACCTGTACACACCAACAGCACCACTCCTGTTACCACATTTCAAAAACATTCAATTCCCCCAGGGTCAAATTTAAACTTTACCCCAACCCTCATGCTCCATGTGACGCACATCTGCCTTGTGATTGGTGGGCAATTCAGTTGAACTTGAACTCCTGGCTACATTCTTGTTGCTGAAATTCTCAGACAGTTCTAGGTGGTTTTGGACTGATGAGTGGAGCTGTTTCTTAGTGTTATTCACACGTTCACCCCTGGGTGGCGCTACCATATTCACCAATCCTACATGAGGCTCTTTGCATCCCTCTTACACTATTTACATTCCTTGTTTTGAAGAGGAGTCTGCTCCTACATAAACCTCTGCAGAGTTCACAGCCCAAGAATGCATGATCCCTGTTATCAGTTCCTGGCTTAGGTCAAAATTCTGAATTCAGAATTCTGCAGATTGGCTGACATTTGTGATGCGTGGGTCAGCTAAATTTGGTAGCCATAGAGAATTTATGCCACCTGACAGAGCTATCGCAGACTCTTCAGAAAGCCTGCACGACAAGAACACAACCCCTCGTTTTCTGCAAAGTGGAACCTTCACAGGCCCCAGTAATTTCCCACTGCCTAAACACAACTGTAGCTTATTCACCTATACGAAAGTAATACTGCTCTCATCCATAACTAGGCACATTAACATTACATAGGCCTGCTTGTGTGACAAAGTGTTTTCACTCTGCTGAGTTTAAGGGCAACAGTACTGTTTACACAGTGTTCAACATTTTTGGTGAATAATGCAACAGCACGACCTCCCATCAACACATTAACTATTGATTTAAAACGGTCATTCAATTAATCTTTTTGTCATAATACCATAACTTATTAGAGTGGAATTTGACAACAACGTCCAACATAACTTCTATTTATGCATGGTGATTACTGCCTGCAGTTCCGAATCAACAATGCTTTGTTCCTATTCATTCTGAATGTGAATTACACTGGACTCATGTTTAAATCACATTTGCTAGCAAACTTATGTTCTCGTCCCCTGAATGTTACCACAAAGGAATATCCCTCCAACACAGATTAACTGAAGGTGCACTGTGGAAGCAACTAGTTAAAAACATCTCCCCTGTAAAACCAGCCGTACAGAGGAGACAATGATTAAAAATCCACCAAAAGAGTTGAACACTTCAGTACCCAAATCAATTCTGAGACAAAAACTGATTTGATTATTTTGACTGAATTGGGGCAACATACAGAAGTGGCTGCTATATATAGATAAGACGTGAAGTTAGTCTGATATTTGAATTCTGATATCTGGAATACTAAAAACCAGAACTTTCCATGTCCCTGGTCTATTCTATTCATCATATAATTCTAATGCATTTTATTTGCATTTGTAATATTTACAGGTACTCTGTCCTTAAGGCTAACATATTAGCACGTGGGATACTCCAATTAAAGGTTAGAATTACCTACAATATTATTTTGGCATATATATATATATATATATATTTATATAAATAAACTCTTATAGTGGCCTCTAACAAACTATAATGTCTGGTGTTATAACTAATTTTACAAATATGTCCTATAGAGCAAGTAAATAAATCCTACTGATTCATGTAATAATTAGCATAAAAGTAAGCTCACCTAATTCGATAGGACATTTTTGTAAAGGTTTAGTCCATTCTCTTCAGCTTATGCAGATTTTTAAAAAAATAATAATAAATTGTGCAAATAATACATGTTTGTGACAGACACTGCCGGACGAGCAGTCTCATAGATACGACACGGTGCTGGACCTCTTGGCCTTCTTCAGGATATCACACTTCTTGCGGTTTGGCCGGCGGCAGCGCTCGTCAATGCTGGGCACACACTCGTAGTGCCACACCTCCTCCATCTTGTCCACAGGGTACACGGCCTCGACATAGTGCCGGATCAGCCGCAAGCGCACCGGGTCCAGCTGCTTCTTGTTGCAGGCACCGGAGTGGTTGTACTGCAGGCGCAGGTTCTCCTGGGTGAAGAGTTCGGGGAAGAGGCGGACCAGCAGCCGGGCCGCAAAGTTCCCCACAGACAGGCTCTGCTGGACGATCTCCCGGACCTCCGAGTCGGACAGCAGGTAGACAGAAGGCACAGGGAAGTCCGGGATGGCCACGACCAGCTCCTCCAGCGGGATCTTGCAGAAGTCTTTGCTGCTCTTCTCCGGCGGCAGCGGTGGGATCTCGAAGTCATCCTTGAAGCGCTCGGCGCCAAGCTGGCCCAGCTGGCAGGCGGCGCTGAAGTCCTGGGCCTCGGGCTCGGGGTCCGGAGCGTACACTTTCCGCTGCTGCTGGTAGGACCGCCGCTGCTCTGTGTCCCTCCGCCGGCACCGCTCGTCCAGCTTTCCCACAAACTCCAGCGTCCAGACCCGGTCGTTCTTAGCCCGCGGGTAGAGCAGCTGCACGTAGTGCCGGATCAGATTGATCCGGATGGGGTCCAGCTGCTTCTTGCCCAGGGAGCCGCTGCAGTTGTAGTGCTTTCGCGTGTTCTCGTAGGTGAAGAGCTCCGGAAACATCAGCACCAGCAGGCGGGAGGCGAAGTTTCCGATTGACAGACTGCTCTCGTAAATGTTCCTGAGCTGCTCCTTTGAGAGCAGGTACTCCTGGGGCACATCAAAATCTGGAGGCGGGATATCGATCTTGTCGAAGTCGATCGGCACCAGTGATGTCTTTTTTGACTTGCGGCCTGGCCTCTCATAGTCGCAAATGTCACCAACCTTCACGATGGACACGTCATCGGGCAGGCTGTTGGAGTCATAGCTGTCATCGCGGACAATCTCAGGCTCACTTCCATTGCTGTGGGCACTCTCCAGCACCTCCTCCATTCTCTGGACACACGGCTTCAGCCAGCTGTCCTCTGGAACGTCAGGGAAGTTGGCCTCCATGTACTTGCGGATTATCTCCAGCCTGTCTGAATCCAGGATCAGCTTGCCTGCATTGGTGTAGCAGTTGTAACCCTCTGGCATCTTCCCTTCCTCAAAGACCTCAGGGAAAAGCCGGTGCATAAGGAAAATGGCAAACTCTCCGGGGGAGGAGAGATCATCAAGATCCTCCCCCACCTCCTGAGCATCAAAAACCAGGTCTGACACCACATTGCCATTGTTGTTGTTCTCGCTGGACTCGAGCGAGAGGCTCTCGTCCTGCCCTTCCTCGTCGATATAGTGGCAGGCCTGATTCTGGTCCACCTCGAACCCCAGGCTCCCCGGAGTCCGCTTCCCACACGCCTGCCCGCTCTCCATGTCCTTCTGTGCCCAGAAGCGGTTAAAGAAGTCGTTGATCTGTGGCAGGCACTCAACCTGCCAAGCGTTGCCGTTCTTGACAAGCGGGAAGCAGACCTCCACATAGTTGCGGATGAGCTGCAGGTGCAGCGAGTCGAGCGTCCTCTTGTTGGCCATGCCGCAGGCGTTGCAGCTGCGGCTGTACTCGGTGGTGAAGAGCTCTGGGAAGAGCTGCACCAGCAGCCGGCAGCCCAGCTCCCCGGCCGAGGAGGTCTGCTCCGTCAGCTGCCTCAGCTCCTCGTTCGTCAGCTGGTACTCGGGCGGCGGCTGGAACTCGGCCACCTGCTCGGAGGGGTTGATCCGCTTCTTGATGCGGGTCACCTCCAGCGAGAGCAGGTCCACCTTGCTGTGCAGCTGGGTCATGCTGGAGTTGAGGGTGTTGAGGATGAAGAACATCTTCTCGATCAGCGGGTAGAGGGTGGAGTCGTTTTCGGCGGTGCTGGAGGCCATGGCGGGGCTCGGCTCGCGCCTGTTCTGCTCCCCACTGCTGAGCCGCGGGAACAGGTGGCTGCTGTAGCTCGTCCGGCCTCCGGCCTCATGCAGGGTGTGCTGATCCAGCCCTGACGCGGCCTTCTTCTCGATGATTCTGTGAGAGATGCTGTACAGGGGCTTCCTGTAAGACGCTATTGTCTTCTCCTGAGAGGCGTCCTTGTTCTCGACTGGTGACATCAGGCCAGCAGGGCGAGCCCTGGCAGGGTGATCAAGGCCTCTGTCCTGTAGGTGCTCCCCTGTTCTCATCCCCTGCAGAGTCACAACACAGAGGCACTGTCTCAGATCTGCAGCAGCCTTAAAGACTGAAAACAAATCTGTAATTTTCATACATAGAGATTCAGTTTACCGGCAAGCACTAAATAAGGGAGTATGACTCTTTATCTTTAATATTACAATGTTATTATAGCTTTATCACTGAAGCAAAAGCACCATCAAACTGTTACTGTTATTTTGTGATTAACAAACTGGCCAATTATGTCAGAATTAGCTATTGGCAAGCAGCTGATTCCTTTCTACTTTTGTGTTCAATGTGTTACTGTTACCTGTAACATATTAAATCATTTCAATTCAATTACACAAAATTACACAAAAAATAATCTACTGATGCATCATCCTTAATAAAATTGGCAAGCTTCATAAACACAAAAAAAATCAATGAAGACCAGGCTGATGACAGTTTAAAGTTTTTCTCTTCCTCTATGCCCCATTCAAGAGCTGCTTCTGCTGTATATTTATAATGGGCATCTTTACATCACTCCCAACAGCCCACATGCATTTTTTATTCAAGCCATTCTTTTTACATGGCAGAAAACAGCTATAAAATAATACATAAGTAATCAGTTTACATATCTAAAAGACAAAGTCAACTGACATTACTGAAATCATATCTTAGGCAAGTATTTTGCCTGCACTCTGCTGATTATACTGTGAAATGCTCATGGTTACATTCTCTGAAAAGTTTATTTTGATGAGATCACAGAGAAGAAAATGGATTTTCTTCACCCCCTTTATTCATAAACGTTGTGTATGTGTGCATCCATATGTGTGTACGTGTGTGTGTGTGTGTGTGTGAGTGAAGCATGGATCAAATATGAAAACTGTCAAGCACAATCCCTAATTTTCTGCTACAGTCCTTCCAACCTTATGTTTTACTCAGTCTCAGGTCCACTGTGCATTTACAGTAATTGGAAAATTAAATACTGTGTACATCTCTGAGTTCCGTTCTGTTATCTCACCTCTATAGACACCTTCACTCGTTTTGTGGCGCTGAACTGGTCCGGTTCTGCATTCAGCCCATCTGAGCCAATCTGTGCAGCGGCCCGCTTGCCAGAGCCGTCAATAGCACCGCCCAGCACCCTTCCTCTGGGGCTCCCGGTCCCGTCACAGCTACCATGATCCTCTGTCTCTCTTTCGGTCTTCACACGACACAAAGATACTCTCTCTGCCAAATACAACAAAAAAGAATATAAGACACTCCCACTCACAAAAGCTTCCTTCCACATTAAGTCAGTATTTACTTTTCATTTCCAAATACCACATATAACTCATATTATTCTAAAATTTAGAGAGGTTTTATTCAAGGTCCTGTAACCTGTAACCCCAAGCTTTTGCAGACTGTTAACTTGTTTAGTTGTTTTAGTATTTCTGACTTTGCACAATGCACTTGGTACCATATGCAATCTTCACTTGAATCTGCTAGTTCTCTCTGAAAGTCCTTGGATGAGAAAGTCTACCAATTAATCAATGATAATGAAAGGATATGAGCCAATATTCTCACACAGGGTACACTGTAATTACAATTAATTACATTAGTTATTTGCTTATCAGATGCCCTTATCCAGAGCTAATTATATCTCCATTCACAGTGCTGGATATTTACTGAAGCAATTCAGATTAAGTACCTTGCTTAAGGGAGCAACAGCAGTGCCCCTCCTGAGAGTCTAAACCGGAACTTTTGGGTTACAAGCTATGTACCCATCCAAGTCACACTAATGTCCTTATTGCACTGCAAACTTTCCCATGATATCAGCAATCTGACATGTTTTAGACTAATCAAGAGAACAAAATGAACATCTCTAAAAGCTGGTGAAAACCATGACTCATTCCCACCTTTCTCTGATGTCTCCCCATCCGAGTTTTCCACATACTCAGAGGAATTCATCTCCTGGAAAATGAAACATAAGTTTACTTGACAACGTTCATAACTAAATGCCAACCTTCATGTTCTCTTGTGAGAGTTAACACTGAGCATGCATGCACCACGCTCGTGCTAATCATGATCACTCACATTTGATTGATATTACGTATTTTGTGTGAAAATAGCACAAGTCTAAATCTGTGAACAGTGTAATTAATGACCACTTGAAACAATCGTGTACTGTGCTTATTTTAGGTTTACTTAAAAGTTTATTGTTTCTGTGGGTGTAATATATCAACTCGCCAGGCGCGTTCAGGAGGCGCTGTGACTCCGTGTCTACCTCACGCGCTCCTGAAACTCGCCAGACTCCCGACCACTCCACTTCCTCATTCTTCCACTAGCAACCCACGAACCACAACAACCTGGAAAGGAGATGTACCTCTTTCTGTCCTAGTTTTTACACCTTCCACAAAACTTCGGGCTTCAGTTGTCAATACGAACAGTCTACTGAAACGTGACAGTCAGAAAAACTCAGCCCACGCCCATGTTCTCACGGCTTTTATTTTTTAGAGGAATTCTTATTGCGTGACGCGGCAAGAAAAATATCCCCGGACGAGTTTTTCCCCCCTCTGTTGGTTAACTGCTGGCAAAAATAGCCGTATATAGTTGAAAACTCACCTTGGCAATTTCAGGCGGTCTTCTAAACTAGTTTAGCATGCAAATAACATGTCTCCGGCTAATATTCCAGTGTTTTTGTACACGGATGAGTGTTGTCCGTGTTAGTGTCCGCCGTGTTTTTTCTTGTCTGTGCCCTCTCGCGTGACGTGACGGTACTCGCCTGCTGTGTCATTTCCGCACAGCTGTGGGTTGCTGTGGGTAAGCCAAAGTTCTGTGGTCGATTTCTCGGGTGGGAAAAACGCAAGCTCGCAAGCTAGCAACGCCTGTTGTTATATTGTAGCTATAGCTTGCGACCGCAGCGAACATTCCTGTTTTAATTGCAGGATTAAATTAGATTAGATAAATATTTACAAAAATCGGATATTATTTTCTGTTGTTTTTAAATGCAAGGTTGTTTGTACTGGTAACACAATTAGACGATTCCCGTTTATAGGGCAAAAGAGATGGTTGGCTATATCAGGCACATACTGTTATTTTTAAAAAGTGCTCCTGTTATTTTTTCGTGTTAGAGTACAGTTTAATTTACGACTCAGGTGACGGATTTTCTGTCATTACACATGTATGGAGCAGTTGAGCAATAAGTGAAGGGGTCAGAAGTAAAACAATTCAGGTCAGTCTATCAGCAACAGGTGTCTCACGAAGGAGCACTAGTAGAGGGAAATGATTAAACGGCTATTGGATCTGCATTACTATCCTGTCGCATTGTTCCTACGATATAAATACACTTTGAACGCTAACGTGGTTTGCCCCTTACAATAGAATCGAGGAAGGGCCTTATTGCTAATTATTGCTAATTGTTAATGTCCATTTGCAAATTAATATAAGCAATATTTTCCTCGGCAACACAGAGTACGGTATTCGTATACAGTTACACATACAGTGCGGTGGTTTCACCATGCGATATTCCAAAATCGAACACAAGAGGGGGACACAGACAAAGCATCAAAACGAATGCTTTATATCCATTAGCCGGTACGATAGTACGACTTATTGCCCCGTGGATTCTGAGAGGCTAACTTGTATGCCCACTGATAAGCCCGAATCTGCTCAATGTTTCTTCTTTAGCTGGGAAGTTTTTCTTTGACATTGGCTACAAACTGTATTGACTGTGTTTGGCTAACATGGTCAGACTGTTGAAAATGTGCAATCCACCCCAAAGACAGGTCTGAGAACTCTCATTGGTGAACATCTGTGACTGTTTTTCATTGTCTGTATTTATTTCAACTGAGCACAATTCCACTCTGATGCCAGCCAACTGCTCTTTGCATAGCTACCAAAAGCACATGATGATACTCCATTCATTCCACATTATTCTATCTTACAATGGTGCACAAGTATATTAACAATTAACATCCCCTTGGTTGACAAATCGTGAAAAACTTCAGTGGCAAATGTAATTATTGCTGAATGATCATCATTATACATCACAAGTTCATATGTGCAAACATTTTAGGTTTCCTGATTTTATTAGCCCTGTATTGCACCACCATGTAAAATTAGGTGTACAAAGTGTTGTCTGTGGTGCTTTTGCAATGCAATATCCAGAGCCAAGCAAAGCAAAGACTGCCAAAAGAGGGTGCACAGGAGCTGAATTATGTGGCAATGTGTGACGCCTTTAGAGGAAGATTGCTGTGGTATGTGTTTTGGCAGTTTTAGTGATGCAGCAGCAGATCCTTGTACCAGGTACTGTCCCTATCTTTTGCTTCTTGGTGTTTGCTGGACACTAACAAGCACTCTTTGCAGCTTCCCCTCTTACTGGCAATACTGGGTATGGCAGGCCAGGCCACTGTGTCATAGCAGCAGCATGGGTCAAGGGGTCAATAGAATGAATTCCCTGTTTTCATATAACAGCCCTCATTTAACCAAATCACTAAGACAGATGTTTTAAAATGAATTCAATCTTAGATGCTGTTGTATATTTTTAAATCCCTCAACATATGCCAACATATTCAGATTCACTTTGAAAAAGTAAATGTCTGAAGATGGAGGTTGCATGAGGGGCAGTAATGCTACATTTGATTGGCTCTGGTTACACATTAGATTACATATCATAGCTACATTATGTAAGAAAATGGAAATAAATAATAAAATATCAAAAGTCATGGGTCTGTTTCAAAAACACTGATTAAATTAGAAAAAGAAAGTAGAGAGTGAAAAAGCATCCACTGTGCATTTAATAGGTCTTAGTTATGGGGAACAGAATACAAAAACCCAAAGAGAAAATGTGACTATCATAATTTTTGAAGGACTGCTGAAACAGGTTTCATTTTGGACTGCTGAAAGAAAAAATAAGTTGCGAACATCCTTAATGTATCCAATCATTGGCATTGCAGGGTTGGAAAATTTGAGTTCTCATATTTTACATTTGTATTTAATCATTTAGTGGGAGTTTTAGGATTTATTTAATTAAAATTCTAATTAAATAACTTGTACTTTAGACTTTTGCGTATGTGGTTATGTGATAGGCTTATGAAAGTAATTTATGACTTCTCAGACCGGGTGTGATCATGCAAGATTTGATTGATTATTCCAAATACATAACTTAAGCTTCATTCCTTTGTGTTTTCCTTTCATTGACTCTTGAACCCCCTTTCACTAATATACTTCTAATGTCTTTTTTCCTACATTCCAAAATGTATGTGCCATACCTACTGTATGTGCACAATGTTGCCTTTGCAGCCAATTTGGCTACAATAAAAGCCCAGCGACGCTTCATTAAAGCTTTCAGTTCAGGCTCACTTATTTTGGTTAGAAGGAAGTCCTCCTGAGTACATTCAACCACCTTTCATTAAAACATTTTCTTTTTTCCTCTCCAGCTCAATGTGTGTATGTCTTGTGGCCCTGAGCAGTGCTTGTGTCTCAATGAGCCACATAAAACCTTCTAAAATGCTCTCAAAGTATCATATTCCACATATATATCATCCTTGTAAATTGCAGTTGATAATTACGATAGTTACTCTATCAAAGAACGCATTTTCATTTATTATCATGGCTCGTCCCATAAATGAGAGCTTTTATTTTGACGTACTTCGTAAAAAATCGTAACCCGGAAGTACTGTCTATTGTGGCTGGTTTGACGCTGGAGACGGTTCCTGTCGGACTTGGCGCGAACGTGTCTCGGTAGTGTTAGCTTGGACAAAGAGCGGTCTGGTTATTTTTAATTTAAGGAGTCCCTCAGACCGGGTCTTACTATCAACACTGCCGTCATGGCTGATAAAGAAGGTAATTTTTAATTAACTGGCTTTATTATACGGCCATAGCTACTGCCTTTGTTCTGTTATGAACTGCGAATGAATGAAACTCGCCGGTGACATTATTGTCGCTAACCAGCTAGGCCGTAGGTAAAAGAACTTTGGTATAGTCGCTCACTAGCATGAACTTGCTAGATTTGGTTGTTTATATGTTAGCTCGGTAGCTGGCTGGCAAACCTTGTTCTTATAGAGTATAGTCGTGGTGATTTTCACAGCATTTCCTTAGGGAATTGGTCACCATCTGAAAGTATCTAGATAACACGTTACCAGTCTAGTTAGTTGAGTGTGAACTTATCTAGTCTAGCTAGCCAATTTACTTGTTAACCATTGCCTTTGTTACTTTGTGATCTTCGTCTACTTGGTTAACTAGGAAGCATATTCTGTGTCGAGAAGCTGCCTACTGAGAATTGGAAAAAACATAAAACGTTTTCTGTAGTTACTACGAGCTTGGGTTCACTGCGCGACGTCGATGAAGTTAATTCTACCTAGCAGCTTGCTTCCTGCTTTATGTAAACAGTAACGTTTAAGCACATTTCATTGACAAGAATGTTAGTTTAGCTTGCAGTCAAAGTGAAAGGCTGCCTAATGATAGAAAGATGGCACATTTAAACATTCAGTACGCGTTAATGTATAATGACCACCGTCTACTTTTTTGCCTAAGGTTACTCATTCCTCCCGACCGTTTTGCGTTTTTAGCAGCGTTCGATGATGCGGTAGAGGAAAGGGTGATAAATGAGGAGTATAAGATATGGAAGAAGAACACCCCCTTCCTGTACGACCTGGTGATGACCCACGCGCTGGAGTGGCCCAGTCTCACGGCACAGTGGCTGCCTGATGTCACCAGGTATGTTGTTTATAGACCCACCCTGCCATGAACGCGCGAATCTTGTCAGTGTAGTTTATGCACTGGTTCACTATTCCAAAGCATTCGTTCTTTTGGCTGCCAGTAGAGGAGAATGTTGTATTGGGGATGGCTGCTGTCCAGGTTCGTGCACTGCATGCAACCTGTTCATTGCTTAATCTAGTTCCTTCAATACATAACTGCGAGTCTCATTCTGTTAGTTCGGTGTATAACCATGATATGTATTCTGTTGGCTTCTAGACCAATCCCACAGACCCATCCCAAAGTCATTTGAGCTGCAATTTTGGTGTGGAAGCACTGTACCACAACACAATCGCAGCTATTGCATATAAAATGCCAGTTTTATTTGGGCGATATATAATACACATCTATAATTTTGGTGTGAAACTACTGTACTGCAACACAATTGCAGCTATTGCAAATAGCATGCCAGTTTTATTCAGGCAATGTGTAATACATGTCTATGAGGGGCTTCAAGATCACTAGGGGACACGTTTTTCTGTCAACACTTCCAAAGTTACTGACACATCCCAGTTTATGATTCAGTCACCATCAGGATTCATATGTTAAAGGGCAGGCTGCAGGGTTGCAGAGAAACTACACCTGTAGAGGTTGTCTGACCTGACACCTGTGCCTCTGTTTTTAGTATGAATTAATGCAATTAATACTAATAACCGCCTGTGTCTCTCGTCCTCTAGGCCTGAGGGGAAGGATTTCAGCGTGCACCGGCTCGTCCTCGGCACACACACCTCAGACGAGCAGAACCACCTGGTCATCGCCAGCGTGCAGCTGCCCAACGACGACGCCCAGTTTGACGCCTCACACTACGACAGCGAGAAAGGAGGTGGGGACGTGGCAGAACATCGAGAGCTGAGCTTATTTACAGTAATTCATTGCTCTTATCTAGAGCAGCTTGCAAATGAGAGAAATTCAGTGCATACCATTAGGAGACTAAACAGCCACATTAAAACAGGAAGAGACAAGCAATACTTTCAGGTGAATGCATTTATATGTACTGGTGTCTGATTGGCTCACATAATGGATAAGTGCCCAGAGTTACCTTGTTACTGGATGGTCATGGTCTAGTATGGTAATGAAACAATAAAAAAAAAAACAGTAATGGTGGTTGACTTGATTGTGTTGATTGATCTGTTGGAGGAAAAAATGCTAGAAATTTGTTCTGTAAAACCGCTGTTATCCAAGTGTATGCCTGCAGGTTGCCTAGGAAGATCAGTCTGCTGTCCATCCAAAAAAAAGGAAGTGCCTTTAAATACAAATTCCTAGAATGTACACAAAGTACTACTACAGAGATGAGACTGTCAGTATTGTTTTGGCTTGTCAGGTGATTCTGGCTTTTTTGTCTCCTCTTCACCGCTCAATGTTTTCCTCTTCAGAGTTTGGTGGCTTTGGCTCTGTGAGTGGTAAGATCGAGATCGAGATCAAGATTAACCATGAGGGGGAGGTGAACCGTGCCCGCTACATGCCCCAGAACCCCTGCATCATTGCCACCAAAACCCCCACCAGTGACGTACTGGTCTTCGATTACACCAAACACCCCTCCAAACCAGGTAGGTTCTCCTCAAAATTCTTCTAAACCTGGTCCCGTTGCAGTCAATACAGTGTTTTTAATCCTTCAAGGTTTAGTACCATTCTATTTGTGGAAAAAAAAACATCTCTGTTGATTTATAATAACGTGTGTGTGTGTGTGTGTGTGTCTGTGTTGTTCAGATCCCTCTGGAGAGTGCACCCCAGACCTGCGTTTGAGGGGACACCAGAAAGAGGGGTATGGCCTGTCCTGGAACCCCAATCTGAGCGGCTGCTTGCTCAGCGCCTCTGATGATCACGTAAGGGCCCCGCCTAACCCCCGCACCAAGCCCGTCCCGGACCAGCTGCTTGTGCACATAGTTTGAGCTCTTGACCTTTTGTTTAAGAGTGATGCAGATTATAATCCTTGCAGAGTGGTTCTGCTGCTTTGCCCTCTGACCTGTGAACTATCTCTGCATTATTTTGTAGAGATCTTAGTTTGGTCCCAGAGGAAGTGTAGGATATGATAGAGCTGCACAGGTTTAAAACTGGAAATACATAGCGTCCAAACCTTTAGGTTTGTCACTCTCTGGTTTCAGGGGCAGTAGTCTGTTAGGTTAATTGTTTGCTGCAGTAAGGCTCATAGTACAGGTGGTCAGCCAAATTAGTTACAGTGCTAATAAGTGCGTAGACATTCCACTCTCATTGCTGCAAGCTCTGCTGTCAGTCTGGGGGGCAAACACACAAACACATGCTGTCCTCTAAAACATGTGATGTCCCTCTTGCAAATGATGCGGTCGGGATCAAACCTGGACCGTAGAGCTCAGTCTGCCCTTGAAACAAGTGCTTTTACTGGCTGAGCCTCTCAGGAGCTAAGCTCACTCACCCCCAGACAATCTGCCTGTGGGACATCAGCACCGTGCCGAAGGAGGGCAAGGTCGTCGACGCCAAGACCATCTTCACAGGCCACACAGCTGTGGTGGAGGACGTGTCCTGGCACCTGCTGCACGAGTCTCTGTTTGGATCAGTGGCCGACGACCAGAAGCTCATGATGTAGGGGCCTGCATGTGTTTCTCTGTCTCACTGAACAGTTTTGCTTCAAGTAGACCTGTAGTATGAGGGGTATATGTGTCCCTTCCCCCATTACGTTTTTGCAGAGTATATTTTGCATCACTCCAAATGTGTCTGTGTGTGTGTCTTGTGCTCTGTCTGCAGCATTTTTCATGCCATTTTAACAGGTGCACTTTGTACTCTCTCTGGGTAAGAGCATCTGTTAAAGGACCTAAATGTCAAAGTGTGCATGTTGCAGTTGGGACACTCGCTCCAACAACACCTCGAAACCCAGCCACGCAGTGGATGCCCACACAGCTGAGGTCAACTGCCTGTCCTTCAACCCCTACAGCGAGTTCATCCTGGCCACTGGGTCAGCTGACAAGGTCAGTGGGTGGAGCTAAGTCTTGTTAACCCTTTTGAAAAGTAGATTAAGTTATTTCATGATATGACCTAGATCACAATTTCTTTTATGTAGAATTAGATCAAATGCATTCGTGGTGGTATTTAAGAAGTATGATATTTTAGAAGTTGGTCTATATATTACGTAACATGTTAGTGTATATGTTAATTTGAGCCAAAGTCCTCATGTTTCTGTCTCTCTTTCTCCTTTTCCAGACCGTGGCCCTCTGGGACCTGCGGAACCTGAAACTGAAGCTTCACTCCTTTGAGTCTCACAAAGACGAGATCTTCCAGGTGTGCGGTTTAGAAAGTAAAATGGGCCAGTGCTGTTTCTCAGACTGAGGTGGTGGCTTTAGGCTGTATTTCTCTGTGACACAAAGGCTTACTTACGCAGGGTAATGAAGGGAGGGGTGTGTATGTGGCAGGTCCTGAAGGGTAAATGCCACAGTGTTTTAGTATAGACACTATATTTCAGTGTACCCAGCCACATGTTAGCATTTCAGCATACAGATAGTATTTTAACATATGCGCTCATTAATTAGGATGATCCCAGGCCATGTCTGAAGAGCTCTGCTGAAGCTTTTCTCTCCCCCTCTGCAGGTTCAGTGGTCGCCTCATAATGAAACCATCCTGGCATCCAGTGGGACAGACAGACGGCTCAACGTGTGGGACCTCAGGTGTGTTCACCTGTCCTTGTTACCGATGGAAGTGTGACAGGGCATGATGCCCTGGGTGTGTCACTGTTACAGAGTAGAGGTCTAGCAGGTTATGTTTACCTGTGTTATTTACTGTGATGCATGTTTATCTGTGGCAGAGACACCAGTACTTAAGCTAAAACAGTCGCTCTATGAGCAAAGGGTTTTTTTTATTCTTTTCTATTTTAATTTCCATATTTAGTCAATATCCTTTTGTTACCATCCTGTCGTCTGCACCCTCCTCTGTCTCTCCTCACCCTCATCTGCACCCTACTGACCATGTGTCTTCACTCTTACCAATACCCTGGTATGTATTGTAATCCTGGTTTCACCTGCAGCAAAATAGGAGAGGAGCAGTCCCCTGAAGATGCTGAGGATGGGCCTCCAGAGCTTCTGGTGAGTTTCCCTGCTACGGTCAGACTGAAGGATGGGTACGGGTTTGGCTCGAGCTCTGGTGGGGTGTGGGTAGAGCTCTCTGTGATGCCCTCTGCTGTCTCTCTCTCTCCAGTTCATCCACGGCGGCCACACAGCTAAGATCTCAGACTTCTCCTGGAACCCCAATGAGCCATGGGTCATCTGTTCTGTGTCCGAGGACAACATCATGCAAGTGTGGCAAATGGTGAGCGAAACCAGAGGACGCCGTCGCACGGGAGCTATTGCACACACTGATGAATGGCTCGCACGTGATCCTGGCACACCAGACACATGCACGCACGCAACACTATACCCATGTAACGCATGGCACACATCACACACAGGTCACTCTCACACGTGATGCACATGCGCACAACGTCTGGCACACATGTGTAGGACTCTCACACATGAGATGCATAGATGGGACACTGGCAAACCAGTGACGCATGTGCACGATAGCTGGCACACACACTCACATCACGAGTCAGAACAACACACGCATGTTGCACCCATTTCTCCCCTTGAGTAGACTCTGGCTCTCACTTCATAGTATTCCCACCAACTGGACTAAAAACCAGAGGAAATTTTGTCAGCAGACATGCAACACTAATCTTATTGGGGAGATTGGCTAAAGCCAGTTAGTACTAGGATGGGAGATGTTGCAGGAAAGCAAGTGGTGTTGGTTGGCCAGTAGGGGGCAGTTGGACCAAGCAGAAAAACTTTAGATTCAGTACAGTAATGGAAACACTTGTAGATTTTGACTCGAGGTCCTGACTCATTGAGCAGGTGTTCACCCAGTGTCCCTCTGAAACTGTATCCCTTTCAGCATGCTTTTTGACCTCTCACCCCTAATGTGTGCAGTTGATTTGCAATACAGTGCCTTGCATTTCCTACCCACAGTGTCTCTCCAGGTGGTCATTGTAAAAGAATGGTGTTCTCCATTGACCTTCCTGATAAATAAAGATTATAAGGAAGTTGCAATGTATCAGGATTACTACATACCGACGCATGGGAGGGCTGTATACATTGTTTTAAGTCTGCAAGCCTGTGCAAGGTCATCCACAGAGCACCAGATACAGCACTCCCTTCCATAACTTTAGACCCTTGGAGTTCTGAGCCCCGGTCTCTGTGCCAATGGCTGACCTGTGTCTTCCTCAACTTTTTCAGGCAGAGAATATCTACAACGATGAGGACCCTGAAGGAGCAGCGGACACTGAGGTTCAGGGCTGAGAGAATCGCCCCACCCCCCCCTTGCCCAGCTCCTTTCTTCTCCCCATGACCACACCCTTCCAGAGCTCCAGACATGCTGGCAGCCAAAGCTGATTATTCCCACTGTCAGAACTGCCGGGGAAATCTCCTTCACTACAGACAAACACACACTGATTACCATGGTAACTGTCAAAAGCAAAGGTGTATTTTTAAATGGATGAAATAAGAAATGCATTTTTATTTTTCAATTGATTAACAATACTTTTCCCCCTCCCACCTCCCCAAGGTGTAAACCTTCATAAATGTGTTATATAAATATATTTTTATAAACCCCAATGTTAAGATTACTTGCAGTTTATTATTGCACTTCCAAAGCTGCAGCCTGTAGTGATCCATGGTAAAATTGACAGGATTTTTTTCTCTCATGAAGTTTACTGAAAAATGTCCAGTGGTTAGTTCTGTTACTGAAGGTTATGCTTCACGTTGCTAATGTAAGTTTTGCCAGAAGAGCCATTTAAAGGACCTGCAGGAAAGGGTCCTAGTAATAGCTCCCTCTGCAGGGTTTTAGGTGGCCATAATTAGCTTTGTATGCCTTGTGTCTGGAGAGCAGAGACGTGATTTAACTTGTACGTTGCTGTCCCTTTGAGCTTCTTTTAATATGGTGTTGTGACGTCTGTGACCTTTTTGTGTCCTGTTTCCAAGTGTATTTCCAGGTAATTGTATAAAGTTCTGAATAATAAATTGTTTTTTTGTATCTACATATGGCTGGTTTTTAAATATCGTTTCATGGGGTGTATGCTTGCATTTGTGACTTGCAGACTAAGGGGAAATCCACATGGAGGTGATCTGACTCTCATGCATCCCTTGGCTGAGAAAGCTGTGTCTTAATTTTTAAATGTGGTTTCATAAAAATTGTTACCCTTTCTAGGCAAAAAATAATGTGGGAGTGTGTGTATGTACTCCTGGAATCCCTTTTCTCACAAGCAAAGGTGTTGTATTATGAGCAGTGTCTTTTCCTGTCCACTGAAAGATTACAATGAACCTGGCAACCGTTGCTCAGATTCAGAAATATTGACATGTGCTTTGTCCTTGGCTTAAGAATGCCATTTTTTGTTTGTTTTAGTCGTAATTTCCGCAGCAACACATTTAATGTTTTTTAAAAGAAAAATTGTGTATATGTCAAATTTGTGGCATCGCTCATGTCAGCCACTTCACTGTCAATAACTTTAACCCCTCCCCCTCATTTCCTAATACAGATACAGGACAGTGTGGATGTAGCATTGAAATGTATAATCAGCCAGACTGGTTACCAATGGTTCCTTGTTGCCCTGTTGCCCATAGCAACATGGTGTGTTGGGCCTGGGGAGTGCTCTTGTCCATAGATGAGACTGCAATGATGGCCTATGGACAAGATTGATTTTTGGGCCCAGGACGCCATATTGCTGTGGCAGCAGTCCAAAAGCACATTATGCAATCCAATACAATGTTTACATCAGTGGGATTACAGCTTCGTTTCCCTGCCTTGGTCCTGGGGACAGATGTGCTGGTTTTATAGCTCCGTCTGAGCTCTCTGTTAATTAGGTTTGATCAAGCTGCTAATTGAATACATGATCTGGATCTGGCATCACTTAAGTATCAGCTTTTAATAATTTGTCACAAATATGGGTTATTGGAAGTGCGTGATGCTCTACTGCAGGAATATAAGTAAGGGTGATTCTGTGAGTCACTTCCATTCATTTGACCCCCTTTAAAAAATGAATGATCTAGAGAAGTATTCCACTTTAGAAAAAAAGAACTTCATTGACACAGCAGCCTCAAATGTTTTCAAGAGATAGATATTACACTGCATTTCATTACATTATATTCATTTAGCAGACACACTTATCCAGAGCTACTTCAAGCACACTAGAACATAAGTGTGTCCATTCAAGTTGAATGAGCAACAGTGTCAGACCAGGCTAACAACACTCAGACCAGTGAGTGTGAACATAACACTACTCAAGCCCTACCCTAAGTTAACTTGTGCAACCTGACTAGACAAGGGAAGCCAAGTATACTACCATACATCAATCACTAGATCACAGAATCCAAAACACATTACAATACTACATGTAAAATAAACAGCAAGTAGCAGGTGTTAGGGGGCAGGGATTGAGGTGGAAACAAGATGCAGTGTGCGTTGGAAGATGCCCACTGATTCCATTATCCTGACCCCCGGTGGGGAGTTCATTCCATTACTGAGGGACCAGTACAGACAGGGACTGTGCTTGAGAGGAGCGACCCCATTGGGACGGGACAGTCAGTTTCCCCATGCTTGCAGAGCATAGTGATCTTGACGGAACATAGGGTTTGAAGACTGATTGTGGGTATGAGGGGGCTGCCCCATTCACTGTCCTGTATTCCAGCACCAAGGTTTTGCAAGGTTTTAAACTTGATGTTAGCCATAACAGGAAGCCAATTAGGTGAGATGGGGGGGGTATCTTTTCCGCATTTAGGGAGATTGTAGACAAGTTGTGCTGCTGCATTCTGGATTAGTTGTAGGGGTTTGATGGCACAGGCAGAAAGACAAGCATTAAAAATATGTTTGATATCTTGATATTTTTAACACACTGCAAATAGCTCATTATGTTCACAAAGGGAAGATGGCAGATAATACAGAGATGTCAAGTAAAGATCAGTATTCAATGAACAGTTTGATAATAGCAGACACCCGGGTGGGAACAGAAAGACAGCCTCTGGGAACAGGGTTGGGAAACTGATTTTAAACTCTGTAGGTACACAGAGTCAGTCACTCACTATTTTAAAACCCTGTAGATGCACAGAAAGACACTCATTCACTGGATTAAATAGTAGAGAGAGAGAGAGACTAGAGTCATGCACACAGACACATATACAATATAGACAATATCTTTCATAACAACAGAAAATAAACCTTCCTCAAACAGCTCCAACCGTGATATAAAAGCATTTATTTTTTCATACAGTGGTTGTTTACTATTTCTAATTTGTAACAGACATACATATATGCTTCTTTATCAAAAAGAAGTACCTTTTTCATGTGAGTCAGTTTGATACATTGATTTATCACAAAACTTTTTTGTTTGTTAAAGGCAGATTGAACAGAATGATATAATGTATTAGAGCGCTTTTTCCTATACGCCATGATTACCAATTTCTCACAGTTGCATCAGTTAACCTGAATATCCCTTTAAAGACATAGTTGTTTTGGTTACATTTATAATATGGTAGTTATTGATACCAAGGAAACACATTTCCAGAGATGTCTATCTGAATAAACCAAGTGTATGACTGGCTTCCTACTTTTGAGGCATTGGATAAGCGGTGTAGAGTTTTGTAGAATTAGCCTTTTAATTTGTTTATCAAATGCATAAGCAAAGCCAAGTAATAAATGTGTATGCCATTATTAGAGATCATGTGTCTACAATCTCTGTGTCCTACCTGCAAATGGTACACAGAATGTAACCATATGAACTATCTTTGTCTAACTTTGTCTGGGAATTTTATTGATTACATAGAGACCATCATTTTTACGATAGTCTCTCATCTGTGTCTATATTTCTCATACACATTGACGCTGTTTCACAAACTTTTTAATGTTATAAAAGAAAAATGTTACATATTTCAAGGTCAAATTCAAGGTTTTAAATGATCACGTTTCCGGACTCTTCTTGACAGGAGAGTAAAGCTGCCTGTGAAGGGGAAAAGTGATGTCTTCTCATTATTCAAACAAAAAGTAATATCTGAAAATAAAGGGTTAAATGAACCTAATCACTCTGGCACTTGCCCTTGGCTTTGAGTAACAATATTTTTCATTAATTTTGTGAAGTTTTGATGACATGATAAAATCATAAAACATAAAATAGATCAAAATATTTTCCTATATTAATTCCTTTATTAAGGAAAAGGGCCACAGCATTCATACTGAATCCCAGCTTAGTATCACTGAGATATTGGCAGGTGAGTGACCGCAGTTAAATGGATGAGAATGGATCTAATATAATTGCATGGTTACAGTCATATACATTGATGGGAAGGTCCATTATGAGACAGGTAACAGCGATGCTCACCTGTGGGCATCCACCTCTTTGGAAAGGCTGCTCTTGAGGGTCTCCAACTCCTCATTTCTCTTCTTCTGCACCTGAACCTCAGTCTTCAGGTCCCTTAAAGCTCTCCTCCAGCATGTCAAAGGTCTCCTTGGAGAAGATGGGGAGGATCCATTAATCTCTCAGACTGACAGATATCAGAGGTCATATTTGCACATCAGACTCGGAGCAAAATATTGATTTGACCCCATCTCCCCATCTCGATGAACTAAACTCACTGACCTCTTTCAACAAATTTAAATCTATGCTAAAGACACCTTTCTCTGCTTATATCACTGTTATTCCTCTAATCCTTCTCTTTTTACACTTGTCATATTTACTCTTTTTAATATACTGTACTTAATTTCTTATTGAGTCTACACCTTTTATATGACTTTGTGGCTTCATGTGGCTTTGTCTCCTTACTACACTGTGTTGTACATTTTGTCTTTTCTCTGACCCAGGGGTCTTGTTTTCCTGGGTGCCAGATAGCATATCTTGCGAGATTAAAACGTAATTGAACCAATGGGAGTATTTACACCCTGCTGAAGGGTCAACCACCTGACAGGGAAACCGCAGGTGGCAACAAGGAGAAAAATATTTGATGTGGGTCTCAGTTTGCACACTACCCTGTGCCATGACCACAAAGTAGGTTGACATACCATTACCTTTAACAATATTATGTTTAGCAAAATGTTAATTCAGTGGTAGTTCTGATAATGTTACTTGCATGTATGTCTTAAGACTGTAAAATGACCAAGGAAAACTGAATAAATCAGAGTCTCTACAGGCCCTTTGATACAATGGGGAAAGAAAGAAATCATTTGCAGTATGGTAGCACCTGTCTGACTGAGGGAGGTAAGGACTGATTACAAATCACAGATTTAGCCTATGAATTAAGACTGAAAAAATCAGAGTGCTCACCAACGGCCTGGAGGGGCTAAATGGGCAAGGCAAGACTAATGTTCTGCCAGCATACAGCAAATTGGATAATGACATGTTAGAAGCCACCAGTGATAAAGGGATCTGGCATCTAAGTGTGACTTGACCCTCATTCGTTCTGTGTCTTTGTGGTCTTCATTTCATCTCCTGTCATCAGCTCTCCTCATGTTATCCTGCTATCTGTACACACCAGCCCCCTTTGGCTGTCTCATGTTTCAGCCCCTGTGGTTCTGTCCTCCCTGCCATTTTCTCCATCTCGCTCACTCGTTTCCACCCTGCCCCACCCTCCACCCCTCTGCTGCTACTCCTCTCCACCCTCACTGCCCTCTCTTTGACCCAGCCCCTCTGCATAACCATGTTCCCACCTCCTCCCCTTTGACTCCTCCCCCACCCCTGCTATTCACACTCTATACCTGGTACTGCACCATGTTCTCCTCCCGTTCCATATGTTCCTCCAACACTCGCTCTGTATCATTCTGGTCTGTTATCCAGCACCCCCTTCCAGACCCTGCCCCTCCCTGCACCCACCCGGTACTGCACCACGTTCTCCTCCCTCTCCCTCTCCATCAGGGCGATCCTCTCCTCCAGACAGGCGCCCTGGAACAGCAGGCTCTGCGCCTCCTCCTGGAGCGGGGCAAGCTGGGCCTTCAGGTCCCGGGCCTGCTCCCGAGTCCTCCTCAGGGCCTCCTCCCCAAACTGCTTTCTTTTCAGCAGGGCGAGCAGCCTGGGCTCGTACCAGTCCTCCAGCGCCCGCATGCCGCCCCGCAGGTACCGCTCCAGGTCCAGCGAGGCTCGGCGGCAGTGCGACAGGTCGCTCCTGGTGCGGCGCCGGCCCACGGCCTGCAGCTGGTCCCGCAGGGCGCTGAGGCGGCTCTGTTGGGCCTCTTTGAGCCTGGCAGCCTCCTGGGTGAGCTCCAGGATCTGGGCCTGCAGCTCCTCCTGAGGATCGAGGTTGCGAACATATCACCACCTGGAGGCTCGCACCGCCTGGCCAAGAATGGACAGCTGATGTGTGTGAGTGTGCGTGTGAGAGAGAGAGAGAGAAAGAGAGCTCTGTGAGCTCGCTGTGTGTGACAGTATTGATGTGTTGTTTTAAGTGTACCGTCTGAGTGATGTATGTGGGCATTTCAGTATTGTGCTGGATGTACTGTACATGGGCATTTCGGTGTGTGGTGGGTTACCTGGTTACCTGTGTGATGGCGAACTGCGCTACCTCATGCTGCTGGGTTGCCAGGGTGACCTGGCTCTGGATACAGTCCCTGGCCGCGACGAACAGCTTCCTCTTCACGAGCCGCGCCTCTTCCTGCAGGCCCTGCCTCTCCAGCTCTGCCAGGGAGAGCTGCCTGCGTGCCTCGCTAAGCTCCACCCTCAGCGCCTGTGCGGCCTGCGCCATTGGCTGTTCCAGCTGCAGGAGCTCTGCCACCAGTTCATCCCGCCGCGACTCCAGACGGCCCACCTCCTCGATGCACTCCTCTAACCGGCACCCCACTTCACCCATGCAGCCCTCTATCTGGGACACCACCTGGCTTATCCTCCCCTCTACCTGGCACACAGCCTCCTTTAGACACCCCTCAATATGAACCCCCATCTCTTCCTCGCACCCCTCAAGCAGATTCTCCGCACCCTTGGTACAGTTTGCCTTGACCCGGATTTCCAGCTCCTCCATGGCCTCCACCTCGAACTGGACCTCCTCTTCCACCTGTAGCTCCTCGCCTGGTTCCATGGACTCCATCATCTGCCCTCGGAGCTGGAAGAGGAAGTACAGTAAAAAGCAAATGACAATAAGTCCATTGATGTTACCTGACCTCATGTGCGGTTGATTCAGTTGGGTTTTAACTAACATGTATTGTTCAGATAACATAAAATGTGCTGAACATATTTCTAATACACATTTCTTAATAAATTTATTATTTGCACTGCAAGGCACAGAATGCATGCCAGAAAAGTGGACAGAAATTGGTGGATAGTTGCTAATCCACTGACATCATCAAAACAGCCCACAGGTGCCTAATGAATATCAGAGTTCCTGAATACAGTAATATGAGGAAACCCTTGCCGACCTACCCACTGACCAAGCCACCTTGTTCTGATATTGTAGACCGACAACACAACTGGTTTCAAGATGATTATATTACTGTTTATTCTTTTATTTTTTCACAGATTTCTTTTTAAAGAAAAACATCCCATAACTGAACCAGGGTAACCCCTCTTTGCACTTCTGAGCATATTGTGCAGATGGAGCTGAAAAACTTTTTGGACAATAATTTTGTGTCCATCTGCATTACAAAGGAAGAGATAAGACTCTTTCTGTTCAGAAAAACAAGGTTAAGCATGTGAAGGTTAAGGATGTAAAGTGCTTAAATACAACTTTAAATACTTTACCCGGTTCACATCTCTATAATAAATGGTCAATAGGCTTATGATAACAATGACAGTTGGCACATCACAAGCTAGTTCTGATTTCAGTATCAGGGAGTAGCTAAATCAAGACCTTTATTCTGTGCAAGATAGGATAAGTGGTAAACTGTCGCTCCTGATTCACAGGAAGTCAGCTGAAAGCGGTTCAGATCTGATTGTTGTCATATCTTTGAAAGCCAATCTGCTTCTCCACAAGTGACTGGAATTCTCGGTTATCGTGTCAGGCGCAGTGGGACACTGTGAAGACTCCAGCAGCTGCTGTGGTGTGTTGGCACAGGGTGTGGAGCTTGGAGGTTTGCAGGAGCATTCCAATGAAGCCTCACCCATTCAGAATCAGCAGTCTGCACAGGATCATGGGTAGTGGAACAAAGTGGTCTGAGATTAAGCTCTGCAAGCCCAGACTCCTCTGCCTAGACATAGCCCTCATGAATTTCATCTTGCGAATGCTTGCGCCTCTAACTGCTGCTGTGAGACACATCTACAAATAGTTCCTGAGTGATATCTGTACACATTCAGTAGAAAACACAACAACAAAAACACCAACAACAATCTGTGCCTCAATATAAAACCAGTGCCCACGTCTTCCCACATTGAATGCACGGAGAGACACAAACACACCAGTGTAGGTGAGCACACAGACACACAAACAAGCCAGCTCAGTTAGACATCATCTACACGTCTACAGCACAAGCTGTTGGTGATAAACAGGCTGTGAGCCTTCCGATTCTGAAGTCATTCTGCCAACCTGGGCCTGGCTCCCTCTCTCAGAGCCAGTCCCACTTAAGTGCAGCAATCCTACGCACCCGAACAGTCCACTCCTTTCCGATCTCCTCCCTCTTCTCAGACAGCGTCCCAGCCCCAGAGAGTCCAGGCTGAAAGGGGAAGGGGAAGAGACTCAGTCCTTTCCTCTGTGTGTCTGTGTGTCTCCAGGATCACAGGCTCTATTTGTGTTTATTAATAAACAGAAGGGTAGGGGGGTGAGGGTTACACAAGCTGCCTGGCACAGGGGTACACTTTCTCACACCCCCCCCGTCCATTCCATCACAACCAGCTGAGATCCCACACAGCTCCAGAGAGACCTTAGGAGGGGAGGAGCCAGCCAGACTCACTGAGATTATTGATGTCTTCAGTGACAGCCGGGGGCAGTTATATTTAGTTACTGCTAAGGGGGTCCAAAAAGCCAGGCACTGCCCGCTTTCCTCCTGCCTCAAGAAGTGGGTTAATTGCATTAAAGAGCCAGCGAGAAATCCAACCCCTCTGGCCCCTCCCCATGCACACACACTCTGACCCCCTGCACTTCCAGCTGAGTCTCAGTTGAAATGCGATGTGCCTTTTTGTGAGAGAACAAACAGCAAACGGCCTGGCGTTCCAGCCATGCCTCTGCATCATCGCAGCTGCTGTAAAAAGGGGTTTGAGGGGCATCTCATGCTTCATGGTCATCTTGGGTCAACTCGTTCAAACTGGAGGAAAGACATAGCAAACACTGTATTCCTGTATTACAGGGCGGCGAGAAAAATAAATATATTGATATAGGGTATGAATGAAATTCACATAAAATACAACACATATAAAACGAAACATAATGATTTTATTTGTAAATATAATAGAACAAATGTCTACATAACATTTTTTAAACAATATATTCCACAATACATGTAAAGAGTTATACATTAGTGAGTCAACCCAATATGTATTCGAGATACGTCATTTCTTCAGCAATGACAGGGCCATAGTTTGACAGGGTCAATATTACCTGTTTTCACTGGGTTACAAGAGAAACATTCGAGAATAGGGTGATTTCGAGGACACGAGAGTGTCTTACTTTAGCCAATAGAGGGCGTTAAAATGCAGCTAAAAAGACTTCATTTTTCTTGAAGGTATTTCGTGTCCTCACCTGTCTGGATGGCAACATGTAGGTATGCAACAGCAATCGGTCTTTTTTTTCATTCCAGTTTTATAAGGCGTCAGCATGCAAAAGGATTGGGCAATTCAGTGGGATACGTAAAAACGGACATAGCGAAACAGCGTAGGCCTATTAACATAGGCATCTACTGCAGAGTGGTGGAGCGCATTTTGCGGAAATGATTTACCTGGAGTTGTGAGTGGGACGAAGCAGCTGAATTATGGGGAGGCATACAGAAGAAGCATGTTTTGTGTTTTACGTTTATGAAGAGAACTCCACTTAAAGAAACTAAACTCTGGGGCCATCCAAAGTGAAAGGAACGCGTTTAGATCAAGGTACAGCTCGTATATTGATGTGGTTTTAAGGATGTTTAAGTTTTAATTTGTCGCCTGTCCGGGTGTTGCGTATGAACGGTCTGTGTCTTGTAATTGTACTGAAGTTTCAGAGGCTGCAGAGAGGCAGATTTTAAATAAAAAACGTGAATTAGGCAAGAGACAAAGGAAATCTAGTAAATTAGTGTGAACACCGGGAAAAGAGCTTAAAGCAGGGGAAATAATTTTTTCCTTTTCATCCCGGAACGTTTAAGATATCGCTATCTATGGCACCATGCTGTAGTTAAGAAAATATGCTTGTAAAAATAATGCACAAAATAGTAACAATTAAGAATAATACATTTTAAACGAGTTTCGAATCATGAAGCGATAAAACGTGTTTGTTAGTGTTATTAGTGCAGGGGGAAATCACAGTTTGGCTATATTGTTTATGGAAATGGAATCAGCAATGAAAATGTCGAACAGAAAGCAGGAATCCTGCCATTATCTCCATAAAAAGATAAAATAATGCTTATTAGATGTATTATGGTCGAAATCTGTGATACTGGAGGAACCGCGTGGACATCTCTGAACTGGCGTTGCGGCATTCCTAGAGGGGATGGGCGCACGCATCTACGAGTGACTCGTGGCCAGTTGAGCGCCTGCAGGTACTCTCGGAGCTTTAAACTCTCAACCCGCAGTTAAAGTTGTGGATTCAAAGTCACTGTAAATTCAGGCTCAGTAGAGAAAAAACAACTATTTTTGGTTTCTAGTAATCCAAGTATGTGGGACGGAAAAATATCTAAAAGAAAAATTTCGAATCTAAAAATATAATGCAGTACGAATGCATTCTCATGCCTTATCTGTCTGCCCTGAAACACCGGTAAGGGAAGGGGAACAGAAGTCAGAGGATTTTATCAATGTCTTAAATGCATGTTTAAACTTAAAAGGACCTTGCACAATTTCCCTTTGAAAACAATGGCACAATGAATTTTAGGTCTTGGAATGGGGTGTTACAGGCTCTGTAAAAAGAAAGGTGGTTGTTTTCCAGACTGAACATTTTTATCTGGAGTGTGGCTTATTGATTAACCTGTCAGGAGATATCCTGTCTCTGCTCATATGATCTGAGGGCTTCCCTCTGTGGAAGGGTTTTTTTTAGTGTAGACTTTGGTTGTTCTTAGAATGATGTAAATGCAACATGCTCATGAAGGCAGAAAATGGCTAATGAAAGCGAAATAGATGTTAAAGTTATTTTCAAAAGAAGCCCCTGATATGGTCATTTAAAAGATTGTCCTTTAATCTGTCTATGAAAATGGCTGTTTCACCAGTTGGGAGGTGGGGGGGTTGGAGGTGACTGAGGGCACCCTTTGACCCTGCGGATTGGGTGTTGGGGTCTGTGGTTGTGGTGGCTGGATATATTATCTGTCTGCTCCGCAGACAGTCTTATCCAGTGTGATTTCCTGGGATTGCAACATGCTGCACATGTTCTGTATCTCACAGCTGGATTTCACCGCAGAGTTAAGGGGCAAACTGCAGTTCAGCTCTTTGGCAGAAGGGCTTTTTCTATGGGGATGGGATTTACTGAGTTTTTAGTCCCATGCAGCAATGACATGGTCAAGCCTCAGTGTATCATGGTCTGTGTATCAACTCCAAGACAGGACCAGGAGGCAGTGTCTTAAGATCCACACTACTGCCTTGACCACAACTTCACACTACTGCCTTACCTCCCCATCCATTCAAATATAGTTTTCAGTCTTGTGTGTGTGTGTGTGTGTGTGTGCGCGCGCGCACATGTGTGCAAGGAGGAGAATTAGTCTTTGTTGGTGTGGCAGTCAGGGACACCCCCCTCCTGACACACACACACACACACACACACACACACACACACACTATCATGTAGCAGTTACCATGTAGCATGTAGAACTACCATGTAACAGTAACAGAGCTGTAACAGACAGACGAAGACAGAGGACGGACAGAGAGCAATGAGGCTAATACAGCGCTCGAGAGAGGTGTGTGTGTGTGTGTGGGTGTGTATGTGCGTACCTTGCACACTGATGGCAGCAGAGCTCCCTGCCTCTGGCTCTGGGTCTCTGGGTCGGTCTGTTAGGAAGGCCAATAGGAGGTTTCTGTTTGTCGTCTCCTGAGAAGATCTGGTTCCTGGCACAGAGGAGGCTGCAAAGCAGGACACACTGCAAATGGACAGGATTTTATTTACACCCTGTACGCAGGCTAAACATAACACTGGCTCTGTCACTGAGCTCCAGAAATGCTCCCTAACACCACTGTAAACTTCCCTCTCCCACGGTCCTCACCAGACTCTCGCGATAGCGTGAGAGAGGCTTAAAGCCACAGGCCACACGCCTGCAGGGCCAGTCTCTCCCACACTTACTCACACACTCATTACTTTCCTCATTTAATTTACTGATTCATGTCCTTACTCAGTAATTCACAAACTCACTCACTTGGGCATACAGGTAAATATGACTGATTTGACAAAAGGTCCTTCTGCCACAAAGTGATCTGTGATCAATGTGTCTTCCCTGTTGATGACCAGTCAGATTGATGCAAAAATGAATATCAGAAGTTGTTTGTATGAAAGTGTAGGTGAATGTAAATGTAAAAATAGTCTTAAAAATGCATTACGATCTGGCATTTTTACATCACTGCTTCTTTAAATGACAACCGCCTTTTTACTGTATTTCAGAAATGGCTTACCCGTCACCCAACTAGTAGTCAATGCACGATATGACCAACACGTGAAGGACTGACAACAGAAGCTTTGTAGTACAGACACCTCTTAACAGAGTCCTCTAGGAAGATGGAAATATTATTTTTATATGGCTGGCATTTGCATAGTTTTACATTGATTTCAAAGAGGTTTACAAAGCTCATTGCAGTCATAAATAATATTAAATATCAACATTAAAAAAGGACCATTCATCTTACATATTTAAAACCTAGGGATTATCAGGTGCCTGCTTAACTGCATTGTTTAATCCATACTGGCGTCATCCTTCCTTTCTCATCACATCCTGTGCAAAGCAGTCTTTGCTGCACTGTTTACATGGGAGTCTTGCCAGAGCAAAGCCCAAGTGTTCTGCGTTTGGGTGTGAGTGGCATGTGAAGGTGGCATTAGCTGGGTGCTGTAGCAGCAGAGTATGGGGTCACTGCAGATGGACGGCTGTCTCTCTGCTGTCTCTGCCCACTGGCCAGGCAGGAAGGTGGTGCTTTGGAGCTTTTGCGAGGACTGTGTGTGTAGGGAGTGAGGATTGAATGGGATTTTCAGGGGCTGAGAGAGACCTCGGTCCCAGAATATACTGGGATATATAAGCCTGTTTGGAGAGAAATCTGGTCTTTTGCTCTCCTCTCCCCTCCTTCTGTCCTCCTCTCCCTCTCTGTCCTATCTCCTCTCTCCTGTTCTCCCCCTCCCTCCATCTCTTGCCGTTAATCCCCGTTTCTGGAAGCATGGGTAATTGGACACCAAGGACACAGGGTGGAATCCGCTGGGCGTGTGGCAAGGAGATGGACTGGAGTACTGACCTGCTATTCAGGGTTTCTTGGCTCAGCTCCACCGTAGGAGATGTTCATGTGTTCTCTCTCGTCACTGTGTGGGTCCAGAGATGCAGTTGTTGATCATGTTTTTGGGTCAGACAGAAACACCTTCGGTTTTGGGTGTGGAGATACATGATGGTGCTAACCATGTTGCCAGAACATTTGACTTCCGGCTGCCATCAGACAGGTTGTAGATTTTAACGCCTTGGAGGACTTGGCACTATGTTCTATGCTAATACCTAAACTGCGCAGGTAAACACAAAGCTGTGTCTTAAAATTGGAGATCCCTCTCTGAAATATACCACTGTCATGCAGAAGAATCGGAGGAATCTATAACTAAAGGTCTTCAAAGGTTTTGTGCTGGGCCTCCAGGTATTTGTTTTTTGTTTGCTGTCATGCAGAATGTCATGCCTCTAAACCCATAGTGATTCTCCCAGGGTATTGAAATGAATAAGTGAGGGCAGTTTGATTGTGTCAGAAAGAGAGCATGCCACATACAGAGGGTGGGTGGTGTTTGAGAAAGTGGGAATGTTGCAGGTGTGGTGGGTGGAGGCAGAGAGATGGGGTGGGGAATGAGGGGAACTGCATTGATATCGTGACAGTGCACCTATGTGCATTGCAGGCTGCTTTTTGATAAGGCTGATTGTGTCAGAGGTGATTCACTTCCTTCTTGTATCTCCTTGATCGTCTCACCTTGTTCTTTAATCATGAGGAAAGCTGTTGAAGAAGTGGGGCTTTTCTGGGTGCCGTTGGGTTGTGTGTGTGTGTGCACGCGCATGCTTGTTTGTCTGTGTCTGTCTGTCTGTGTATGTGTGTGTACTTGATACACTGATTTAGTCTGAAGTAGTCCCTGAGTACTGGTAGGAAAGCTGCCAATGGTGGATATACCAAGTCTTTCATTTGACTCTTTGATGTGAGTGTGTTTTCAAAGGCTGTTTGCCTTTTTCCCAGGGAAAGTCTTGTCTTACCCACATTTTACGCAGTCCAGCTGTTTGTTTTAAGATATCAGGCCAAACTTTGACAAGAGGGTAGATGTATCTCATAGCATGCGCTGGTTTGAAATGTTGCCACCAGAAGCTTCTTGAGCAGGCTGCAGTTCTATGAGAATCTCTTAGACTTCACTTTTTTTTATTAGAGAAATTGGGTTCCGTGGAATGTTTTGAACGCCTCTCTCCCCTTTAGCATGCTTGTGACAGTTGAGTAAACCTTCGGGGCTGGCTGGAAGATCTTGTTTGAAAGTTATTTTCAGTTTCATTTCAGTGAAGATGAATTCTTCTTGCAACGCAATCGTACGGGGCGATGGAAGTGCTGGGGCATGCCAGAATTTATCGTGGTCATCACTGTCATGGTGATGAGCATGTCACAGCTTATGATCGAGCGGGACAAGATGGGACGGGTATGAAATGGGCTGTAGGCTGTCTGTGAAGCTAGTTTTGCTCTACCTGCAATCTGTGCATAAAGGTGCTGTTTCAGAAGGATTCTAAATCCTACCGTCTATAAACCTGCAAAAGGAAACTGCTTTTATGAAGTGAATTCCTAAGTTGTTGCAGTTGTCTGTGAATCACTGACATTCCCAGGAGATGGGGAGGAGCTAATCGCTTTAAATCGCATCATGTCTGGCTGAGTGTGGTAGCTAAATTTAGAAAAGGGATGCAAATATTATAGCAAGTTTTGGGAAAAGCTCCAGTCTCTGTTATGAAGTGGTTTGTGAGTGATTGGCTGCATATGCATTGGCTGGAGCCATTCACCCCTTGTCATTAAACATATTGCAGTGGTAGCAAATCACCAAAACCTCCCTAAGACTGACATATGAGCACCAAGCCAGATACAGGCCAGCCCTGTCCTGCAGTGCATTGTAGTCACCTTTCACAGGGTGAGGTGACTTTCCTGTCTAAACGATGACCTCAGTCACACTGAGGTGGGTAGATACAGACACAAGTGTTTACAGGAGAGAGAAAAAGGGAGAGGGAGTGAGGGAGAGGACAGAGAGAGAGGGAAAGGGAGGGATAGAGAGGGAGAGAGAAGCAGCCGTCACTCAGGAATGTAGCTGCCCGTTTGAGCAAAGCTTTAAACAAGAGCTATGCAAGACTTTGGCTGCTTTCCTCAGTTAGTTTTGTGTTGTTTTGTAGATTTTTTTTTTTTTGCCTTTGGGTGTTCTGTGCGGTAGCTATATCGTTAATATCACATTATTTGTGAGTAGTTTGTTCTTTTCTTTCATAATTCATTGCAGAATTAAGGAATGGTATTAGGGCTCTGAGTAACACATCCAATGTTATTTTCAACTGGTCATGTAGAAATACTCTGTAATTTTTTGGTTAGTCTGCGTGGTATTATGATACTGTCCAATACTAGACTCCTACCAGGTGGAGGGCAACAGTGGAAAGGCTTATGATGTCACAATACTAGCTTCCTGCCCACTGGAAGGCTTTGATGAAAGGGGTTTGTGATGTCACAATACAAGCATACTCCCCACTGGACAGCAGTAGTGGAAGGGTTTGTGATGTCACAATACTAGCCACCTACCCAATGGAAGTCAATGGTAGAAGGTATTGTGATGTCACAATACTGGCATCCTCTCCACTGGAACGTAATGGTGAAAGGTTTAGTGATATTACAATACTAGCATCCTTCTCTCTGTATGACAGAATTGGCAGGGTTTCCATATTTTTGAATGAGCAGGCTGAGAGCTAGTGATATTGAAAAAGGATGTGTTTTGTGAGATCTTAAAAAATGGTGGTAGTTCACTATTGTACCTTTGGGTTCATTGATAGACAGGTGAAAACAAATGGCATGAGCACTAAGAAATCGAGAGCCCACCTGGCCACCATGAAGAACAGCAAACTCCCATTCTCTGACATGCACATTTTTTCAAAGGCACCAAAGTAATGATATTTCCCCCATGTGTTAGTTTTACAATGACAATCATTATAATATAATTCATTAAACAACCTCAACAATGTTTTGGTTGGGTAACCAGCAAGCTAGCTAGTTTGCTAGGTTATGATCAAAGTCATAACATTAATAAATAGTAGTCAACATTAACTACTAAATTTCCTGCTAGCTAGATAGCCACTGATTGCATCACTTGCAATTTTGTGAGTATGGTTACATAATCTTTGTAATATATTGCACTTTGTGAGCGTTGTTCTCACACAGTATTATCCATGGACACAGACTTCAAAAACAGTGCAGGTCAGGTATGTCCTGGACTGCAGTCTGTATTACCTATAACAATGTATGGTTCACATGCATTACAGTCAGTGCCTAAAGCATTTCCCTCCAGTATGGATCCCTCAAATGGCGAGCATCTATGACATTAATACATAGCCCTAATTTTTGGGTAGGGTTACTTTTGGCCAGATGGCTCTTCTCTTCTGATCGTGGCTATGCACTGCAATAGCAAATCTATTACCTCAGTCAGTGAAAACATCCCTGTATAGTCACAGCCATAGGATTTCCAGCAATGCCATTGGAACCCTGTGGAAAAGCGGACATTGCCGTTGGGTCCCTGAGTGTTTTCAGCTTCGGCTCGGGAATCTATTACAGTTAAGATGAGCTTTCCAGGAATGAGTAACAATGTTTTTATTTATTACTTTGATGATTTGTGCATATTTGTATCTGTTCCGCATGGGTGGCATACCCATGTGTCAAGTGCTTGAGGCTGTGTGGGAAAACCCCAATCCTTTCTGTTTAGTCTGTTATTGCTGTTATAGTTTACTGGGTTTAATGTAGATCATTTAAGCATTCATTATGGCTCTCTCATTCACAGATTACAATCTGAGTAGGTTTGACGGGGGTGGAGACAAATGTTGTTTACACAATTTTCATGAGAAAAATCCCGGTTTACGTCAGGACGTGTCTCTTCCTTGTGACATTGGACAGCTTGTGCAAGCTGCTTTTGGCTTCATTTTCCTTTCCTGCTGAAGTGTTTGTGTGAATGTTGCCTTATGCTTGTCGGTGACCACACCCTGCTGCAGTTGTCCCATTCTGTGCATGCTCAGAGTGAGTCATCTGGCAGGAAAGCCTCCACAAATGAAGCCTCATCTGCATGCTCCCCTGAGCACAGATATGTTCTGCTTACAGAGAGAGCTATATTCGTGAAGGATCCATGCTCAAGGTTTTTTTTTTTTTTTAAATAATGATTCATTCATTTTACTTACAGGTAGAAGTCCCAGTTTTATGCTGATCTGATTTACAACAATTAATATAAATACTGCTGTTCCTTTTGTATAACACCAAATCCAGATTTAGTGCTAGAGAGCACAGTGTTCATTAAAAATGACAAGAAAAAGTGATTCAGTACATATATTATAAGATATACTTATTTAATTTCACTAGGCTTGAAATGGCTGAGTTAATGAACTGTCAGTCGGCGGTTTCTTTGCTTGTTCCGGAATGCAGGTCATCAGAACCCATTGAGGTCACTGTCAGGCCAGCATTCTGCAGGAGGTAGAGAACACTCTCTCTTTCAGCCAGCATTCCGGCGTTCTGCTCCCCTATTGTAGGGGGTCTGCTATTCTGGAGCGCTCGACAGAGTGGCACACTCCTCAGCGTGTGGGATAACCGCTGTGCGGAATGGAGGCCGGCTCTGTGCAAACACATCACCCTCGCACCAGGCTTCTGGATGCGTGACATGCTTTAATTGTTCTGTTTGTCCTGCTCTGTACTGTATGCTGTGTAACTTTGTCATAGGCCTGGGCTCCAACGGAGCAACTGGCTCTCGCAAATCCATTTCCGCCTGAAGTTGTGACTCAAGTTGTTACAAATGTGCAAAGTTCCTGAAGTTTATGTCATATGCCATACTTGCAAACTGGCAGTTCATGCGTGGTGACAGTGCTCAAGCTACAGTACTAACACCCTCATCAACTGAAAACACTGATCTGTTGTCTTCAAGCCTCATTGGACACATCGTTCAGGGCAACATACAGTTGGTTTGTTTTTACTCTGCATGCTTGAGTATACTAAAAATAACAGACATTGTAACAACCCAGCAAACTTCCACACAGAACAGCTCCATAGTTCATAAGCAGGAACATTCTGACAAGCTAATGATTTGTAAAGGACGTTTATTGGGAGTTAAATAAAGGTCTTTCTCAAGATGGTTTAATCTGACTCAATACTGCTGATCACACACAGTGAATGAGTCGTTTGCTCCACTTTTGATTAAGTTGTCCTTGGAGAGCACACACCCCCCACCCCAGTCCAGCCTGTGAGAGCAGAGAGACAAAGAGACATACTCAAAGTAACCAGAACTCTGTATTTAACCCACTGGAGTTTAAAAACATGGCATACACTCCATGCAAATTTAAAAGCTCAGGTGGGGGCTTGTGTTTCCTGGGGCTGAGTTCTTGAAAGGCTTTCTGTGGGGTGTGATCTTTAAAGTGTGCTATGGCTGCAGCACTTTCTGCAAACTGTTTAAAGTACTAGTAGGGGTAGTGTCTAATCTAAATTATAGCACAGTGGAGAATAATTGTACACTAGAGTGGAGTAATGAACACAATACTATACTGTGAGTGACAGCACAGAAGAGTCAGGAGTGTAACACAGGGGTTCAGGAATGTGTACAGGCCACACCATACCACATTGTTCATCTCTGGGTGACAGTGCTCAGTGCTAGTGTAGTATCCACTCACATAAATTAGCAAAGGGATGCTCTTTATCACTGTGTAAGGTGTGTCATGTGCTGTTCCATATCCAGAGGCAAAGTAGCACATCATGTGAGTATAAAGATGTTCCATGCACACTGTTCACAGTGTGCAACACATTTAATGTTACCGTACATACCATATGTGAGAATTCCAGCCCAGGGGTGGTGACCTGATGGATGGGACAAGAGTATTCCTGTATAGGACTGTGTTTGGGGCATCCTCTGTTAGTAAAGCCAAGCAGAGATTCATTTTTCAAATCCTTACTCTTTACTCAGTTGGGTGGCATTAAGGGTTTCCAGATATTCTTTTACATGAGCTGAATATCTGGTACCATGCGGTGCCTGTGATCCACTGGTACCTGTGTCTCCAGGTTGTGTGCTACAGCTTTAAGTCCAAAATGTGGAATGGTGTGAATGTACTGCTAAAATCCAGCCACACCCAAGTCAAACAAAGGCTTCAGTGCTACCACACCCTATCTATCCAAACCGTCGACACGGGCGTGGATCGGCACTACCTGTTCCAAGCCAAGGTCGCTTTCAGCTGTCAGAGGAAGCATGCGCAGTAGAAAAAAACTCCTATTCTCAATACTTTCATAGTACAGCTCCCACATTAAAATCTTCCAAGTACAGCAACTCCCTACTAACACCTTCCACAGTACAACAGTTCTCAATCAAACACTTTCCATAGGAAAAACACCCCTACTAAGCACTTTCATAGTACTCTAATTAGAATATAGTGGCTGTAAGTCTACATTGCAACTCATTAGTACAACAGTAGTACCTCCCACAATACAACTCAAACACATTATGCAATAAAACAACACCTATATCAGCCCTCACCAAAGTGCAACACCTTGCCCCAGTGGCCTATTTCATGAACAGCGGTCCCACGTGGTCCCCTGTTACAGTACGACAGCTGTCACTACACAATGTCACAGCACTGCATCCCCCCATACTAACCATTTTTACACTTCAGCAGTCCTGTACTGAACCCATTTCCCACAGAGAAATCAGACAAACCTACAGTAGTACCGTGCATATGGGATTGTTGGTTAAAGGAAAGTTTGTTGCGCTCCTAATAGTGGCCTATGTGCTGGAGTGGTGATTTTCCCAAAACCTGACTCTGGTAACCTGAGAAATCTTGCGCTCTATTGAATCACTCACAGCCCTGGGGGTGAACACAGAGCGCAGGAAGTATAATGTTAGAATGCCAGAATTCCTTAGCGTGGGCCCTGCATGCTGTATTTCTCTCAATATATTGTACACGCTAACTTGTTTCTATCAGAAATGAAAGTAGCATGGTGAGAGTTGAGTTTTTTTCTACCCCACCTCCCCTCCTTCAGTCAGGATAAGACGTCATCTTGCTGTAGGCTGGAACTTTATAAACGGTGGAGTAAAAAGTCCTTCGTTTGTCAGCTCAGTTTCTTTTCAGACCACGCTGTCTTTGACGATCTCCCATCCAGGGCTTCCTGGATAGGGAAATGCACTAAAGCCTAACGTCTATGTACTGTTTAGACTCTGTCTGTCCCTCCCAGGCTGACCCTATACCCTTTGTGCAGTGCAAATGGAGCCAGGAATGCCAAGAGATTTAGCAGTTCTCTCTGCTCAAGCAACAAAGCCTGTCTGTTATCAGAGGAAAAGCAAATATCGTGTTGGGACATGTGCTTGGGCCTGTGAGATGAGTATGGAAAAGAGCTTTAAATCGTGGTGGGGGCGGCCCGTCTGTTTTTCTTGGCTTGCACCTGGTGTTTGATCTCAGCCAAGCTCTGTCAGTGATTGCATGATTTTGTTTTAACAGTGTTTCCCTTTTGGTTGTCTCTGTGGCAATTTAGTTTAGCGAGATGGCCCAGAAGAGTTTCTGTCGTTTGTTGTGTGTGTGTTGGTGTGTTTGCATGTGTGTTTCAGTGCATGTGGCTGTGTATCAGTGTGTATATCTGTGTGTCTGTGTGTGCGTGTGTGTGCGTGCGTGTGTGTGTGTGTGTGTTCTACTCCCCAGTTGTGACTATACCCACAGTAGAGCCCTATGGACAGGCATTTTGATAGGACACTGGATCTGAGCGCTTCTCACAGGTGTCACCTGCACTTGGGCTACTCTTATATCCCTATAAACAGATATTTATGTGTAACCCTTCATGTGTCTTTCCCAGCAGCTGTTATAAATGGATTCTTCCTGAATGCCTCTGACTTTGGGAAAGAGGTATGCTTTTGTCCATGTGCAGGCATCACACTCCCTTAGGTTGTCTGTACTGAGACCTGTTACCAGAAATTCTCAGTCTCTGTGACCTGAATCCAGCTGTCATTCCACAAGCAGGGAGAATAAATGCAGGGGCCCCCTAGCACTGTATCTATTATGATGTCATACTGCACATGCAGGGTGTTCCTAGCACAGTGGCCTTTGTGAAGTCATGCTGCACAATCAAGGGACTCCTAGCACAGTAGCCATTGTGATGTCATACGTGTAAGGGGACCGCCAAGCTTAGTAGCTATTGTGATATCATGTATGCAGGCACAATTCCTAGCACAGAAGCGGTTGTGGTATCATACATGCAAGCAGAGCTCAAAGCACAGTAGCTATTGTGATACCTCACATGCAAGGACAGCTTCTAGTGCAGCATCTCTTATGATGTCACACTGGGAAGAATCTTCATTGCTGTTAAATAAGTTGGGCCCTAAAGTGACCATTTTAATTAGGTATTCCAAACAGCTACTTGTTTAGAACAGAGTGTGTACTGGCAGACAAATCAGGGCGAGTGTTTATTCATTTATTTGGACAATAATAGTGGTTGCACAAATAATTGCACAAATAATAGTGGTTTGTTGTAGTCTGTTTTATTTTGGTTACTGGGAGTTTTAGGTAGACCCTAGACAGCCTTAGTTAATTAAACTACAGAGGTATTGGCTTTAGTTTATTGATCAAGGATTATGTGTGATAAATGAACAAACATAGTAATGACATTGATACAGGCCTGTAGACTCTCATTAAAACCTGCTGTAGCAGGGGCAAAAACACAGAGCACATTGACCCCAGATAATCTGCAAAAAACCATCCATTTTAGAACCTGGTCTGACCTTAGTGGCTTAGTGAAATCTCTAACTGAAGCTCACTGGTTTTGTACTTGTTTGTGATTGATTACCATGATTACCTTGTTCAAAACATTTTCAGCACCTAGGTATTTCAGCTCATGATGCCCTATAACCATGCCATGACCTGAGAAATACAAACACTACAGGGAGTACAGGCTGAGCAGAAGTGAATAAACTTCTGATTTTGGGGGTTATATTTAATTCCATTGTGTAGTTAAAAAACAGGATTGTGGTTGAGGCAAGTTTCACAGGAAGTGTGAAATGGGATTTTGATATCTTTGCCCACAGTAAGCTGTGAGTCAGTGTGGAAGAAACCATTTCTTTGTGCATGTATGTATTTGTGTGTGTGTGTGCGAGCATATGTGTCTGTGAGTGTGTGTGTTGGTGTTTGCTGGTATATGTGTGTGTTTGCATGAAATGAAGTCAGTGGAACTTAGTGGAATGGAGCCAGTTTTTTCTCTGCCGATACAGGCCCCTGGTCATTGCTGACAAATGAGGCAGCGAGTTTCAAACCAAGGCTGTTGCGCTCAGCCTGCTTTTTTGCTGTCCAATTCACCTGGGAGCCATGTGTGTGCACTTGTGTGTGTTTATGTGTCATAAAGAGGAAGTCAGGTGGTACAGGAGGAAATCCTGCCTGAAGCACAGACCTAGATGGGTGGAAAAGAAAGAATGTGTGCCCCCAGTGGACTCAGTGCAGTGGTGCAGGTCCCCCTTCCCTGGAGAAGAGCTGTTTCTCTGCAGGGGAGGCAGAGGTAGGAGTGCAGGTCTGTCACTCTGAGTCACTGAGCTTCTTGTCTCTAAGCTATGGACCGACCACCATTGGATTAACATGTGATCCTGAGCAGAGAAAATTACCCAACATCTGATTTGGTTGCTCCGGCACTTTAAAAGAAACAGAGATGACTTAAATCAAAATATGAACTGCTCATCATTTCGTAATCATTTCTGTGTCATAAACGTGCATTAATGTATACAGTCTGTAAATTTCTTAAGAGTTAACATGCCTGGTTTTGCAAAGCATTGGGGGGTTCCTGAGAACAGTGGCTGATTAAAAACTGCAGTGATAAAGTCTCTTTGTTTTAGGTTTGGAATGATTTACCAAAGGCCCCAGTCAGTCTCCATGACAACAGCATGTTAATGATTGTTGGTATGAACCATAAGGCATGTAGTGCAGAAGGTAGAACATCTGGTTTACCTCACCATTATTCATGGTGTCTCATATCCCCAAATGCTGTTCTAGACTCCACTGTTTAAGGGTGGGGCAATGCTAGCTTTAAGGCCTGTGTCTCTTTGGTGTAACCAGGAATGTGCATCTCTTAGTCCCTGTTTTGTTACCAGATCTCCATGGTGATGTTTGAATCAGTTCCACATGACTGCACTAGACTGTGACTCAGGTGGGAAATGTCCCAGCTGTGCATACCCCCCCTACCCATCAGGCCCCCTACCCTACCCTACACATCCTGTTGGTGAAATGGAAACTCTGAGTTGCCTGCCCTATGAGTACGCATTTCTCCTGATGACACTTTGCCCTTTGTTCAAAAAGGTCTGAGCAGCGTTGCCTTCCATGCATCGGGGGATCATTTCAGAAAGCTGAAAAGAAGAGAGAAAGAGAGAGAGAGAGAGAGTGTGAGAGATGGAGAGAGAGAGAGAGATGGAGAGAGAGACAATGAGAGAGGAGGAGAGACAGAGTGAGAGAGCACACTCATGGCCCGGGGGTGCCCATTTTCTGATGCTCAGTCCTGACTCTGCTTGTCTAGAATCCCTCATACTCAGGTCACATGACTCCATAGATTCATTATCCCCCCTGCAGAAGTGCTGTTGTCAGTGGCTGGAGTCTTCCTTCCCACAATGCAATGCTGTTCACCAGGAGAAATGCAGCCGGTGAGGGGGGTGAGGCTCTGTTTCATAAGTGTGAAATCTGCGCACGCCCAGTTCAGTTGCCTTGTGTTCTGTGCTCTGTGACTCACAGTTAACTATCCATTTGATTGGTTTAAATTTGGTTTAAAACCACTTCAGTTTCCTTGCTTTCCCTTTTTCTGGGATGACAGAAAAAACATTCACCTGTCAAACATCAGTGCTTTGACAGATTTTTAAAAAAGTGTTTTGTCTTCTTTAATGTTGTGATGTTTGTTTAGGAGACAGAAATTTATTCACCAGGTTTATAGATCATGTGTTGGGATAAATGAGACTGTGAATTCCAGCGGTTGAAAACACTGGTGTTTCCCAGTGGTGGGAAACGCTGACGGTATAAATCATGAAAGAGAGTGCAGCAACTCATTTATGACTCACGTGAAGAAAATCTGGCTGCTTACATCTGCTTCGAAACAGCTCTCAATAACCACGCCAAGCCAGGGCTATTCCCGTAAACTTAAACACATCAGTACAGTTCTCATTACTTTCATTTGAAGTGTGTCAGTAGAATTCTGAACTCATTAAACAAGTAAGTGAAGTATGGCGCAATTGTTACCCAACCAATGTGGTCCAGAAAATGGTTGGAAAATTCAAAGTTGCCTTTTGATCTTCATTCCCAGACAGACTCTCACCTTTCAGCAACAGTTTGACAAAGCTCACTAGCATGTTCTGTCTACTACTGTAGACACATTTGTCCTAATAAGGTAGATTATGCCATCTCAGACTGGGCTCCTCATGGTGAAGATTCAGCCTTGTTGTGAAACAGGAGACACTTGCTCTCTTGTCTAGGGCAGCTCTGTATGGAAAGGAGAGGAAATTCCCCAGGAACTGAAGGGCCAAGTCTTTTTTTCCTCAGCACCTGAGATATAAAAGAGACATAGGACACACACACGCGCGCGCGCGCACACACAGACCGGTTTCTGACAGAGCATAGGTCCCAGCATGGAAGTCACTGCCCTGTCAGGTCAGAGACAACAAAAGGGGTGGGAGGGATTTTCTCTCCCTCTCTCTCTCTCTCTCTCTCTCTCTCTCTCTCTCTCTCTCTCTCTCTCTCTCTCTCTCTCTCTCTCTCTCTCTCTCTCTCTGTTGCTCGCTCTCTCTCCCTCTCTCTCTCCTCTCTCTCTCTCTGGTGCTCTGTCTCTCACCGGTGTTCTCTCTCTCTCTCTCTCTCTCTCTCTCTCTCTCTCTCTGTTGCTCGCTCTCTCTCCTCTCTCTCTCTCTCTCTCTCTCTCTCTCTCTCTCTGGTGCTCTGTCTCTCACCGGTGTTCTCTCTCTCTCTCTCTCTCTCTCTCTCTCTCTCTCTCTCTCTCTGTTGCTCGCTCTCTCTCCCTCTCTCTCTCCTCTCTCTCTCTCTCTCTCTCTCTGGTGCTCTGTCTCTCACCGGTGTTCTCTCTCTCTCTCTCTCTCTCTCTCTCTCTCTCTCTCTCTCTGTCTCTCTCTCTTTCTCTGTGTTGCTCGCTCTCTCTCTCTCTCTCTGGTGCTCTCTCTCTCTCACTGGTGTTCTCAGTCTCTCACACACCCTCCCTCCCTCCCGCGCTCTGTGTGCATGCCTGCCCTTGTTTGTGTGTGTCAGTCAGGCGGTGAAGTCCGGGATCAGGTTGCGTTGCTGTACCTGCAGGTTGGAGGTATGTGCAGAGCCCTGTGAGTCAGAGTGCTGGCACACCTGCCCTCATACCTGCTCTCATACCTGCTCCTGGAGTCTCACTGCTCCCCTGCCGTCCCCGTCGCCGAGCTGAGCGCTGACACGCAGCGAGTCCTTTCCACTGGTCCGTTTGCTCGGGTTTCTGCTCCTGCTGCCGCCACGGTTCTACAGCATTATTGGGTGTGTTTTTTGGAGCTGGTATGCCGGAGGAGAGGAGCGGAGAGTTTGTAGCCGCGCGTTGCTGGCGAATGGGATCTGGAGGAGTGCAGGGCTGATCTGAGTACAGCTGGGAGGAGAGAAGAGTTGAAGCGGAGAGTAAGTGTGAATGGGAACCCGGAGGAGTACATCTGTGTGCAGCTTCGAAGAAAGAGGAGTAGAAGAGGAATGTAAAAAGCTGAACTCTCTCTCTATATATATATATATGTGTGTGTGTGTGTGTGTGTGTGTGTGTGTGTGTGTGAGTATATGTGTCTGTGTGTATATACTTGTATGTGTGTGTGAAGGATTACATGCTCTGTCAGCTCAGAGGTGGTAGTGTGCTGCCGGACCACGGTGCTCAGGAAGCTGGTGGTGTTTCCCTCAGAGTTCTCCACAGTGCTGCTGTGAGAGAAGTGATTGCACTCTTAAAGCTGTCAGAGGAGGTGGGATTTCCTTCCCCTGCATGGGAGTTTCCATGCTGGATGTGAACATGGGGTTTACATTATAGATGTGCACTGCACAGCATGGAGTTTCCATGCTGGATGTGAACATGGGTTTTACATGCTGGATGTGCACTGCACAGTGTGAAGTTTACATGCTAAGTGTGTACAGTGCATGCTGATCCTATTGTCACATCTTTTTCCTTTTGTTTCACTTTTTCTTTAGTTTCTACAGGTAATTGTACTGCTTCATTTGGAGCTGTTTTTCAGAGACGTGCATGTTAGTGTGTGTGCATGCATGGGTATATGCATGTGTGTATATTTGCGTGCATGTGTGCTTTTGTGTGCATGCCTCTGTCAGAGTGTGTGTGTGTGCGCATGCATTAGTGTGTGTGTTTGTGCATTCAAACTGGGTTTGCCTAAGGAAGCCACTACCTTACAGCCCAAACTCTTGCCAGTGTGTGTGTGTGTGTGATTAATGCTGCCAGTGGTTAGTTCCTGTTCCCTTCAGGCTATTCCTTCCTTTTACATAAGGAGGAGAGAGAGACACAAAGGAGACAGCGTTGACAGTGTTTGTACATATTTCATCAAATTACTCAACTGTTGCTTCCTCTCTCCCCCCTCCTTCATTTTCCCCGCTCTCTCTCTCTACCTTGTCCCCTCTTGAATCTTGCTGGACAGGTCTCGGGGAGTGAGTAGGGAGAACCTCAGGATGTCTATGCGGAGTCCGGTGGGGGACTTGGTCCCCCCGGACGTAGCGGAGATCCTGGCCCGGGAGAGGCAGACCAACCGGGCCAAGAAGAAACGCGGGGGCTCATTGGGCCGGGCCTTCAGCTGGTTCAAGAGCAAGAAGAAGAAGAAGGGCAGCAGCAGCAGCAACGGGCAGACCCGGGCGGGGCAAGCGGGCGAGGGCTGGGTGGGCAAGCAGGGCCACACGCTCGGCCACGACAGCACTAAAGGTAAGAGTCTGGGGTTTCCACTGTCTCCCTGTCTGCCCAGAGTGAGTCAGCAGCCAGCAGCTTGTCCCTGTTAGGGACCGGCCATGTGTTTGCGATCAGCTGACCTCCTTCTCCTTTGAGCCCATACGACAACTGTGCCTCGTCTGCATGGAGGTCACCTAGACAGAGCAGTCATTGTGGTAACCTGCCTTCTGACTTCAGTGTGGTTTGTTTAGTCCCGGAATCACAAGTAACTGTTTGTTCAAATAGCCGCAAATCAAATAATTGACGTTTCACATGGGAGAAGGACGAGAACCGGAGCTCGGTGCTTTTTTGTGGAGTCTGGATGTGTGCGAGTGCTGCCATATGTGTGACGTGTCCACAGTCCTTATGGTCAAGCATGGGTTGTCTCCCCCGTGGAATGCTGCCAGTCTGTTGCATTGGTTTTATGTTGTTTTGGTGGTGTGCTTGCTAGTGAGATGGATTCCATTTTAAGTGTTTTGTTGTGTTTTGTTGTATTGCTCTCCAAGACGTCAGTTTGGCCCCACCTTCACAACATTCAGAATTAAGTTCAGTTGAGAAGTCGCTGTCTGTCTCTGACCCGTCTATAACTGCAACACGGTGACAAAAAAACTCCCTCGGCCCTGGAAATGGTCAATATCTTATCACTAGCTCCAGGTCAGAATGGGAACGAGACGGTAACATTCCTTTTCCACTGTAGAGCATTTGCAGTCCAGGCAGTTGCCTCAATCTGGACAGATAGCAGCATTCATATTATGCCCTTTGTTGCAGTTCTGGTCATGGATGAAACGATGGTACAACAGTTGTGCTGGGTAGTAGCAGAGTCAGCTTCGGCTTCAGTGCTTGCTAGCCCGGCTCCAGCTCTGCAGTGGAAAAGACTATGACCGCAGTGTCCCTGCTGGGGTTTCCTGCCGAAACGTGCTCTGTAACCTTCACAGGATTGGCCGGATTTGCTCAACAGGTTAGCCGAGGGTCTTAATGTCATAACGTTTTTTTTTTGTTTTTTTTTGCAGGGAGGGTGGGGAAGGTGACATGACTTCCCGTTTTTTGAAGGTGTTTGCCAAATGAATAAAAGCACTAAACCCTCTCTTCTTTGCAAAGGCTCTGTAGAGCTCAGTAAATCCTTGAATAGCAAAATTCCTTTTTTGTTTCATGTTTTTGTAAAGCAAAAAAGTGTAAATTAGTGGAAATAGGGAAGGAAACTGCATGTGGCCAAAACTCATGCACATAAGCTGTGACCAGCCTGCTGGTTGGCTCCGGGTATTGTTCATTTGTTGTAAGGTTATTGTTGGCCATTTGCATTGATTTTTTTCTCTTCCTGTTGTGGCAGCAGATACAAATGTAGGCTGGCCCTTTCTTTAAGCTGTGAATAGAGCCCCAGGAGCTTGTGATTGACCCATTAAAAGTGTCACAATGTAGCAGTCTGTGGAATATAATGTTGTCTCTTAATAAGGATGTCTCTCCCTGCATGCTGGAGGGTGGTGTAATGTGCTTGCAGGGCCTAGGTCATGTGCTTGCAGTGTGTGTTTATGTAGCAGAGGACATGTTTACACTGTGGGTGACTCACCTCATGCCCTTTGACCTCTGTGGGGCATTGTTTGCAATGTGGCAAAGCCCTGTTTTTCGCCTCTTCAGTTTTCCTATCTGTAGAGTTTCAGCCCTGTGAGACAGATTGCAAACATACACACACACACACACATATTTACAAACACACATGCACGTATGCACAATCAGGTGGTGAATTATTGATCAATATTGCAGCTTACATGAATGGGCTTGTGTGCTTTATTATGCATGGTGAAGGAGGTTTTTCTTGTCCCCTCTCATCTTTTCCCCTCTCTGTCCCATCCTCCTCTCTCCTCCCATCTCATCTCCTCGTTTTCAAATTCCTGTCTTAGTAACAGACAGTGTTTGGTACTGTTTCTCTTTTGAAGTCAGTCACAGACACCTGCATCTCCTCTACTGAGGCTATAGCACTGGTAAAACCTGGATATATCACTCCCTAGCGACACTGGGGAGCTAAGGGAATACAGCAGGTCTCTCCACTGCTCATTCTTAAAAACCTGCCGGGTTACTTTCACCAAGCTGTCGTGGAACCTGTCAAGAAAGAACACATTCACGAAAAAAAACTCCCTTCAGAAGTTTCTGCATGTCCCCCAAACCTCTCAGTGCACTGCCTCTGTGGATTCTGCCTCTTTTTTTCCCCCTCCCCCACAATGAGACGTGTGTGAGAGTTTATCCAGGCATTTCGCTGGAGGTTGTATCTCAAGGTCGCAGAAAGTGCTGACATCATGGGGGCCTTGCTGTTCCACTTGGCCGTGTATGGCACAGTCCCTGTATTCTTCTCCTCCTGGCATGAGTGGAGGATTCTTCAGCTGCGTTTTGTTTTTCGTCGTCTTCTTTTAATTCCCTGACAACTCAGTGTTGATTGGAGGGATTCTGGTCAGACTGGGAGTTGTGCTCTCGCAGCGAGACGGGTCTGAGAAGAGATTAGGGAGAGTCATCAAGACTCTGCAGGTTCAACCAGCAGCCGTGCTGCCTCACTCACTTCCGCTTCTGCCTTGCTTCACTGTTTAAACAAAAATCCATCCCTACCTGAACTTACCTGTGCAACAGCGCTCAAGAATATCTGACTCATACACCACTGTGCCAGAGGCTGTGCTTGTGTAACATTGTGTGTTTGCACAGTGTACTTTCTGTGTGTGAGTTTCTGTGTAGGTTGAGTGTGTGTGTGTGTGTGTTAGTATGAGCATTTGCCTGTGAGCTTGAATGAAAAGTCTTGATAAAATCAATAGTGTTTAATTTCTACCAAAAAACTGTATTTTAAATGACAGTAGGAGATGACAAAACCAAAAGTAGGAAAATTAAACTAAGAGCACCATTGCAGTCTCACATGACCTCTGTACTGACAATGCTCTTTATCGTATTGCTTTTCAAAATGATGTTGTTACATGGTTTCATTGCAGACAAGTCAGTAAGCGTGCCTGACATTCTCTCAAAAAGCCTGAAAGAGATGACCTTCTGTTGTATATTCAGAATTTTAGTCCATTTGAGCCACAGACCACTGAGAAATCTTACCCCTGATCATTCCGTCAAATCTTGCCCCCAAATTATCTCCCCTCAAAACTGTATTTTCACGTAAACCTAACTCCTGTGCCGGTGCCATCAGAATTCTGAGTGTGTTTAATGGGGTATAACTCGTATCTAAACAAAACAAACAACTGCCTGTGTGCGCATGTGTGCGTGAGAGCCATTAACTCCACCCCCCACCCCAATATTAGCGTGTCACTCAACATGGTCACTCCTGGCAACTAGACCAACCTATCAGCGAGCTGCCAATGTCTCACCCAGTGACTACTGGACGCGCCTACCTGTCGTTTCCAGGAGCAGGGTCATGGTGTTATCAGCGGGTGCTGCTTGGGCAAACAAATGCAATACTGCAGCTGGTACAAAGGTGTACCCCTTAGAGAGAGACAAAGAGGCAGTAAGAGGGAGGGAGGGAGGCTGGGGGGGGTAGGTAGGGTGGGAGAGACACAGAGTTAGCTGGGGCTGACTTGGATGGGATGGGACGTAAAACTGTTCTGCTTCAACGAGGAGAGAGGCCCATGTAAGCGGGACATGTGTCCTGACCCCAGCAGGAGGTATGCCCGCGTCTGGCCTCTCCTTAGTGCTCGTCTGAGCAGCACTGCCTTGATTCTGAACCAGGAGTGGGTTTTTATGTGAGTTATTGTCTCCGGAGTGTGGGAACAATGTGAGCTTGCATGAGCACACTCCTGCCCACTCAACCTCTCCAAGCACCAAGAGGGTGGAGAGTTCCAAACAAAAACATTAAGAACTGTGAAACAATGGTCGGGTGACACTGTGTTTATTTTACAGGAGTCACTCTGGTGGTTGAAAGGGAGGCATGTGCTCATTTGATTTTTGTTCTTTTATCTTTGATATTCAAGATTCATGAGCCAAGAACATATTGGCTTGTACAGTTACACACAGCAAGCAGTGCTGCAGTTTATTTACACCCATGACCTTCCTCTGGCTGCCTCCATTAGGGGCCCATCTGTTGTGCCATCAGCAGAATGTAATGTGATGGACAACAAACATGTTACACTTTGGAGTTTACATTGTGTGTGTGCCAGATATATTTCTCCATAAGGTGCAACTGTGTGTCTCATTTTTAGTCTGATCATTTGTGTAGTTTTACTGTTCCTGCATTGCCTGTCTGTATTCTGTGTAGCTCACATTACCAGCATGGTACATTACCATAGTACATGGTAATGTACACCTTATGGGACATTAACAGTACCACAGCAGGTTTAATTAAGTTATAAGGGCTAATTAAGCATATCTTTTATTACTGGGCAGGTAAACACCCTGGAACCTCCAATTTTATATTCCATTTTGCAGAGGGTCCCATATAGACACACATGCAGAGATGCATGCATGCAGATAGACACTTCCCAAAGTATAAAGAAGGACCAGTTTCTCCTTTATTAAAATACACCACAGCATATCATCTGGAAAACAATAGGTGAGGTTTCTACACAGGTATAAACATACTTAAAATAGTGAATAAGTTTAAGGCTCAGTTGAAATGGCGCACATTTGATCCCTCGTTGAATTAAGTGTAAGGCGAATTCTTCACATGCATTCACATGCAGTCTTCTGTGTTTCACTGGTGAGCAGATCATTGGTGTACAAACTGTGACTAAGAGTCCCCTCTTGCCATGCCTCTGTCCTGCCCCTGATCATCCCATCACACCAGCCCCATCCAACCATGCCCTGCCCACACTTATACCCTACCCCGCCCCAGCATGGCAGATGGACAGTGGAGTTTCTCACCACGCTCTCTGTACAGTGTGCCATCTACCCACTCACCACCCACACTCACACAAACTGAAAAAAAGCCAGCACCCTCCTGCACAGAGCAAAACCATTTCCCATTGACCTCTAGCAGAAATGCTGGCAAGCAGTGGTTAGAGTGCAGGGTTTGGGACCAAACCTGCAGTAGTCTCCTGCCCTAGGCAGTCCAGAACATTACTGTAAAACCCTGTAAAAAGTATTGTACTGTAAAAAGAATGCTTGAATTGCTTCACTGTACATCCTGCTGTTTGAATGTTTGAAAGTCACCCCTGGGTAAAAGAGAGCATCTGCTAATCAGGCGAGTGATGGTAATAATGCATGTGCTAATCAGGTGAATGATGGTAATAATTTCAGAGTTTATACTTTGGTGTTGATTTATGCGTTTGAGATGCATGTTAGCTGTACAGGTAAGCATGCAAGGAATGAGGCCTTTAGCAATGGGCCCATTGTAAGATTAAGACCTTGTGAGATGACAAGCCAGCTGGTATAATGTTCTCCTTTTTCTTTAATAAGTCGCTCACAATCATCAGGGCATGATCCAACTAGCACAAGGGAACCTGTGCTAAACGTGCTTTCAGGTTTAAACATGAAGATGTTGAGAAACAGGTTGATTGTTTGCTCTTGGTGAGTGCTCCAGCCATGACCACTTGTGTCCTGTTTTTTAACGGACTGTGCATTTTTTTTAACGGTGGGCTACGATCCCATGCATGTTTTTGTTATGAATCTCACATCAAGATTTGCCTCTGTCAGGCAGATCTCCAGTCAGCCTTTGCCACGCAATTAACGACACTGAATTTTTCAAAATGCCAAATGTTTAGACTTATTATTGTAAATATTTCACATGTTGTTGACTGTGCATATCCAGCACTCAGTTGAAATGTGTCTTTGAATTTTAATGTAATTGTATCTTTTGAATTTGTTTTCGTCTTAAGACTAATAAGTGATGTAATGCTATAACTCATGAGCATGAACTCGCACATTTCCCTCGCACATTTGACACTAAAGGCATCCACTCACTCCTAACCTATTGCAGTGAAGACCAATCAGTCTGTCGCTGTTTACTCCAAGCACCTTTCACAATGGATATCTCCAGTGTGTGATAGGCACAAGGGAAAAGTTAAATATAAAATATCTGTGAATTATTACAAAGATTATGGAGATGGAGCAAATGTGAAAATATTGAATGGACACTGAATTGTAATGCATCTGCTCACAAAAATATGAAATCATGAAAAAGTCGACAGTGAGAACGAAAGCATTGTAACTGTGAGAGTCATAGAAAAGGAATGAAGAAGCAGAAGATCAAAACATGAATATAGCAACAAAAAAACAAGCTAAATTAGTAATGCTGAAGACCTGGCACTACCACTCTCAGACATGCATGAAGTATGGGCCAAAAACAATGCATGGCAGGCACTAGAGAGTTTGAGTCATTGTTCAGATCCTGTCCTGCGGGTCAGCTGCCGAGAGCCAACCGATTCAGTGATGTCATCGATGTGTTCAGGAACCCCGGCTGCCGGGGTGTTGCGCCTGGTCTCTCTTTCCTCTCCAGGACGTTGTGTGTCATCAACACCATCATCATCATCACCACCACCACTACCACTGAGGGAGCAAATCTAGAATTGTGGCTACCTCCCTCTGCTCCCTCCCCAAGGCTGTTCTGGAGAGAGGACTTACTCCCATTAATCACACTGTTCGCAAAACACTTCCTGAAACAGCATTTATGTGCGTCAGGATGTTGAGAAATCAGCTATGTATTTTGTGCTGGGGCAGAATGAACAAGCTTAGTGCTCAAGTTTATGTTCTTATGAACGCTTTCCTGAATCACGGAAAGGGTGTGGCAGAACAACACTTTCCTACTGCCAGCGCCGACACCTACTGGCTGGGCACCAGTAGTACCCGTCCCTTCTCGGCGAAAAAACACACAGCATTTCACTTTGTGTTCTTCTGCCAGTCTTCAGTTTTTAATCACTCGGATTGAGATGTTCTCTGATTGGCTGCTGAGATCCAGGCAGCTTTCTCTAATCTTTGGCCCTCTCATTCCTCCCCCGCTGTCCATCTGTGTGGTCTCCACTGTGTGATCAAAGACTACTCCTCTCATTATTTAATCTACAGCTTGACAGTGCATAACACTGGCACAGTGATCCATCAAAAATGAATTCAAAATACCTAATAAAAGTCTTTATGTAACAGTCCCCCCTTCCAACATATATGAACCTAAGAATGTGAGGTGTTTAATGATGAGAACAGTCCATTCAACCCAGCTAGGCTCTTACAGTATAGACTATACACAGAATTATGTAGCACTGTGTCGAGGCTGGACTTGAACAAGGGCCTCTGTTGCCACTGCAAGTGCTGGTCAGCTATCCCATACATTTTCAACTTTGAAAAAACACTTTCTCGCATTAGTGTTAAATTTACTTTGCTTCCTGTATCCTCTTGTTCTACTGAAATACCTCATTTTGGGACATATAGGTAGGGACTGGAAGATGGAGATTCAGCTGAGATCAAATGTAGTTTTGGATAGCAGGAAGTATGTTTTGTTTGTGACAGTGTCGCCATTGTGCTCTGAGTTGTGGGACGTATCCTGGCAACGCTGTTTGACAGGTACTGCGTGCCTCTGTGTAATTATAGCCTATAGGCCTGTGGTCAAAATGTGGTTGATCTTCCCTTTATTTAATATTTAAATGGACAGCAAGCACAAACAGTTGTTTGTTTGTGTAGAACTGTATGTCATTATTTTTCTGTGTGTAGTGTGTCATGAGTTTATTTTACTATTATATTACAAATCCAAAAGCATGTGATTACTTTATCTGTGTGTGTTGGCATTCGTATCTGCGCTGGTGACTGGTAATTCTTTCCCTTCAAAACATCTGAAACAGAACTTTGACTGGATCAGCCTGAGGGGATCCATTCAAGAGCCAGAGACTGTTCACCAAACTCCCAATCACACCTCTGTTTTGTTGTAGGGCAAAACCGCACCCCTGCTAAACAGGAATTAGGGGGATTTCCTTGCTTGATAAACGCTGCTTTGAGTAGGCGCTTGCATCTTGTTTGTGATGATTTTCAGGTTTCATTCCAGGCTCTAGAACATGAATAGCTTTGGTCATCCCACCAGAGAGATGGCTGCCTGGTGATCAGAGAGTGTTCCTATTAATCCACTCAGGAGGATGTGGTTCCACTCAGATCTGGCTCCTCATTGGATGGAATCTGCAGCAAAAGTTGCACACAAATGATGATGATCCCGGTTTATCCCTGTGTAGGTGGAAGAGATTACTGCAAGAATAATGTAGACCATGGATGGCAGTAATTTTGCATTTCACATGCAATTATTTTGCATTTTGTGACTATTAGGTAGCTGAGATGTTATCATTTGTCTGATTTCTGTATTTAGATGAAAAATGTTGCATCATCCTAGCTGTCAGACCAGATGAAATTAGAAAAGGTCAGAGAGGGTTAATGATGGAATGAGTGGAAATCTGAGAATTACATATGCATGGGTTTGAGGTTGTCTCTCTCTTTACAGGACTAGATGGTATAAAGCACACAAGCTGGGCAGCAACCTCTCACAGATCTGTTATCTCTCACTGATAATGTTGTAAATGAGTCAGTGTATTTTTATTTATCTTTGCCTCTGTGTTTCCTGTACACAGTGCAGCTGAAAGCTTGTGTGCAATCGAGCTGGGTCATGTGACCAGGACAGCTCCAGGCCTGACCTGCGGTGGTCTGGTCACGTGTCTTAGGTTTTTATGTGCTGTACCAAGCCCGGGCATGTTCCCGCTCAGACAGAAAGAATGACTGCAGGCTGCAGGCTACAGCTGGAGCTCTGGCTGTAGATCTCCCACCACAGGCTGTTGCTCATGGCTGTTGCTCATGTCACACCTCATGCAAAGGTCATTTGTTCACCCTTGACCAAGTTCCCTGAGTCTAAATGGACTTGTTTTACCCCCTTCACGTGATATTGATCTGATCTAAACATAATGAAGATCTTTAGAAAACCTGAGTTTCCAACAGCATGTGGCTTTAGAGGCCTACGCAGGAACTGAGGCCCCTCACTGCAGCTGTGTATTCGATTCAGTTGGCACCTTGGCTGGTGATGTAATTAGCGTTTTCTCAGATGTGCCGTGACCTCTGGTCACCACTAGAGGGAGCGGCCACAATGTTTTAAAAATCACAGCAGGTGAGAAAAACTACAGGTGCAGTAATGTGTGATAAGTGCTTAATGTAATCAGGATGGGAGGGTGTACTGTGTCTTGGGACTATATACTACAGTATTTCAACCAGTGCACTCTGTTTGCAGATGTGCAATACATGCACTTTGCTGTAAGTTTAGGGTAGCACTATGCATATCAACCGCAAAGAGAGTGGTTTTTTAAATTTATCTGGGGTCTCCATTACTGCAGAGATCTCCCTTTTCTCTCTACTCTCCCCCCACAATAAGCCGAGTGTGAGGAGCAGTGGTTAGGCTTCTGTCCACCCTCAGTGTGATGGCCATGTAGGGGAATGTGTAAAGAACTTGGGCAGGTTAAGCATTTGTCTCTGACAACACAGAAGGGCTGTGATGCAAATGGGCAAGAATGTTGGTCTCTGTAGTCTTATACATGGTGACTGCACAGGGAGACTTAGTGTGTTTCCATGGCCATTTGACCTCCCTCACATACAAGTACACGCACCCTGTCAAAGTTCAGAGAGGAAGTGTCAGCTGTCAGTGATCGGAGAGAGTTATGTCTGGAGAAGACTCGACACCTGCTTTCACTTCACAGTTAAAGCTGATGAGTGATGAGAATGATGTCATCAAAGAGCGCCACTTCTCCTTGCTCTCATCTTTCAGTTTATTTATTTTTATTTCCTTCCTGTTAATCACATGTGACTTGTCCTTGTGGAATGTGTGCTGTTCTGTCAGTTTTACGGTACTTTCTGTTAAAGTTTAAGCAGAATTTCTTTGAAGCCCAACAGTTTGCTCAATACAGCCAACAGAGTTGGACCAATTGATTTTTAACTTTTTGTCTGCAACGACTGATCAAATATGTGGTTACTGACATCATAATGACAGGAATGTGACAGAAGGGAGGAGTGTTCTGGGAAGGCATCCAGGTATTCATGATAGTGAAATGGGCCTGCCCCAGACAAGTCTCAGTGTTTTGCTGTGGAGAGACAAATCATTTGAGTGGGTCATATGAGTCAGTGATTGACAGGTGATGTTAGCTCCACTCAGAACGGGGTTCACAAACCCTCACCGTGACATCACCACTGCTTGCCCTTGATGGAGCCGCCTAACCTGCATCACCCCAGTCTGTGCAAGCTCCTCGCTGCGAGAGAAATGTTAGCCCTGTGGGCATGGTTGTGTGACAGATGGCTTAATGACACGGTCAGTAGTGTTCACTCCCGCAAAGTGTCACCTCTGACTGATTACGGCAGCGACTGCTGATCGGGGCACATGTCACTGTGCTGTCTGAAAGGGGCTGTAATCACGCCGGCCACCAAGCCCATTAGACCTATCGGACACTGCCAACACAGCCCCTGAAACATGCATGGCACGATTCCTATTGATTATGTGCTGGCGGAAGGCCAGGTTCCTTGCAGGGTGAAGCAGGGAGGAAACATCTTGCTGATGCCACTAAAGCGCTGTTGCTAACCTTGGCACCTGACCACACGGGGGGGCGCTGGGCATCGGGGGGGTGGGAGAGGCAGGAAGAGGTGTGGTTGGGTTAGAGTTGGACGTGTGGCAGAGGAAGCATGGAGCTGGGGTGGGGACAGGGATTAGGGGTGAGCAGAGATGGGGATGGGCAGAGGATGGGGATTGATGGAGATGGGGATGGAGGGATTAGTGAAATACATGCTGAGTGTGGAGTGTGGTGGAGATTGAGTGGCACGTTGTGTTTCCATACCAGAATAATGCTGTATATGTGGTAGCATTATGATGTATGATGTATATATGTGGATTTAAGGGGTGGTAGAGTGGATATTCACAAGCAACAACACAGAAACTGTACAACGCTGCATGATGATGTGGATGTCATATAGTAACAGCGAAACCCCCTGCGTAAGACATTACTACACTATAATGGAGCAGCGAAAATAGGCTGTTGGTTTTGAAGACATGTTTTGTGATATTAATTGTGAGGTTTTTATTAGCACAGCAAACAAACTCAGAAATGTCAACCTTGTACTAGAAGGGTACCTGACATTCCACAGATGTGATAATTTTGCACAGGTGGCTGACGGAGGCGAACTGAGGGAAGTTCTGCAGTAAAGAGTGGGTGTGTTTGAGTAGCATGTCAGGGTGTTTCTGTTTGCTTTCCCTCTGCCTCAGGCTGAGGATCCCCCCCCCCCCCTTTGCCATCTTTCTCCCAGCCTTTTTCACCCATCCTCCATTGTGATTCACCGCTCAAGTTCCTCATTTCCTGTCTTTGTATAGGATTAGGTTCACCCAGCACAACATGGTTCCATATTGCTGGGCAGTGAGGGAGGGAGGCCTGCCACCTGTGAAAGGAGCCCGAAATGTTTTCTTACCTGCACCCTACCCTGCGCCGCTGTGCATCCCAAAGTTCATGTCTGCATTACCTGTGTCTGTCTGTGTCTGTGTCTGCGGTGTGTATGCCTGTGCAGGTCTGTGTGTCTGCATGTGACTCATAGCCTTGCATACACAGAAACTGGGAGAAGGGTGTGGCATGATGATAGGTGTGGCTTCTCAGAACTTGGAGCAGCGCGCCTAAAACACCTCTGCGGCAGCAAAGATAGGCCACTGTGTGATCGAGAGGCTTTTATTGCATCAGGCTCTCGTTGGCCCATCTGTAATTTTTACCAGCGTGATGTGTTTCACCATGAGCCAACATAACTAGCATTACTCCAGCTGGGAATAGGTTCAGGCAGGTTTTAAAGTTCATAGTTTTCATGTACCAGCAAACCTCCCTGTATGCAGGTGCTGCAGTTTGGGGTGTAGGGGTGCAGAACATGGCAGTCCAGTCCCATTCTGCATGTGGTCAGGAGTGGAATAGGCCAGAGGGGGATACAATGAAGGGAAATATGATGGTAGTGGCATTGGCTGGGTTTTGTTGAATTTCCACATATAAATGCATATTGCATGTGCTGGGTGCTGAGTTCACAGGGCACATATTGGGGATGCAGACCTATTTCAGTCTTTGGAATGTTTTTTTTTCCCCTGACTTAAATGATGACTTTAAAATAATGTCACTGTCCTGCAGTCAGCAGGGGGATGTTTTGTGTATGTAACTCATCCGCTCACCCACTCAGAGAACAGAGCCACTGAAAGAAGGTGGGGGAGGAGGGCATATGGTTGCTGAAGTTCCATGTTCACATTCTTTGTGGTCCAGACGAGCTGAGACTGATCTCAGAAAGACAGAAAGAGAGAGAGGGAGAGGGAGAGAAAAAAAAGAGAGAGAGAGAGAGAGAGAGAGAGAGAGCCAGCGCGAGAGCATGAGAGAGGGGAAGCAGGCTGGCAGAAGAAAAAGAGGGAGGGAGAGGGAAGCGGGCTGACAGGAGAGGGAGAGACAGATACACACACAGGGACGCCCTTGTAGTGCGAATGGGTCCTGCCGTTTCTGCGGCAGTGCAGCGCTGCAGCGGAGAGAGTGTGGGGCCGGTGCTCCCCCGCCACCCTGGGTGACTGCTGCCGTAAGGGCCCGTGAACCCTGGGGCGCCATGGGCAACACCATCCGGCGGAGGAGGGCGTGCTCCCGCCATGCCAAAGCCCCGCCCCTCTGGCTGTCCAGACCGGCAGGGAGCCTACGAGCAGGTATGAGTGGGATGGTTGGACTGTGTGTGTGTGTGTGTGTGTGTGTGTGTGTGTGTGTGTGTGTGTGTGTGTGTGTGTGTGTGTGTGTGTGTGTGTGTGTGTGTGTGCGCGTGTGCATGCGTGTGTGCGTGTGTGCATGCGTGTGTGAGTATACAATTGTGCACGCAGGCATGAGACTGTGTGTGTGTGTGCGTCCATGTGTGCGTGTGTGTGTGTGCAACTATGCATGCGTGCATGCATGCGCGTGCGTGTGTATGTAGGCTGTTCTGGCTGCTTCATATGGAGGCAGTGGCAGTGACTGTGTGACTGAGGGCTGCTGGGTCAGTGCTGGATTAGATAAAGGCTCCTCAGCGATGCTCAGCCAGGCTGCAGGGAGGTGGGTGTGTCTGTGGAGAGAGTCAGACAGGAGCTGCAAGTGAAGAAGGGAGTGCGCAAAGTTTCACCCAGTTATCGCTCTCTGTGGGCGTGCATATGTGTGTTGTGTGTGCGTGTGTGCGTGTGTATGTGCATATATGTGTGGATGCAAGCACGTGTGTTCATGTGTGTGCTCTGCCTGGCAGCATTTTGGTGGGTAGAGTCTAGGTGTGTCTGTCCAGGATAGAAAAACATGTGACATGTCTCAGACTGATCAAGATTTCTGAAGGTGAGCAGATGGGTTTTGGGGTGTGGCTTCTGTTTGTGTTTCTGTCATCCATTGTACACAGAGCTTTCCCGCCACATCCTTCCTTTTTTGCTTATAATATTAAATGTAGTTTACTTTGGTTTGGTTTACATTAAAACTGGTCACGTTGTTTGTGCAGTCTTCTGATCTCTGAGCTGCCTGTAAACACCAATTCTCCTTTCTCCCCTGTGTGGGTCACAGAGAAATGTCTCTCACTGGAAGCTGTGGAGTCAAAAAAAATAAACGTTTTAGTATTGTTTCAGATATTTAGAATCAGATGGAAATGTGTGGAGGTGTCCAGGTTGTGTCATTCGGTTTTGAGGCCAGGCTTTGATTGGATACATAAGAACATATGGAGGTTTTTTGAAGAGAACAGGCCATTCAGCTCCTTGTTCTGTGTATGTGTCCAGCACATTGTGAAGCTTGTGCTCTCTAAAGTGGTGGATTTGTGGCAAACATCACTATGAGGGAATGAGTGAAAGAGTCTTCTGCTGCTTCATCCCTCTGCTGAGCTTGCAGGAACCTGCTGTCACTGTAAGCACTTTGTTAAAGGCTTGATTTCGTTGGTGTTTTCATCTGCTGGAGCGTAAGAGCAGCGTCCTGTACTCCATGTCCTCTGAGCACCAGACTGATTGTGACGGAGAGCAAGATTCAGGGAGTCCCCCCATTACGGTGGGGGCATGCCAGTCCCGTGCTGAGGGAAACGGGTCACCTCTGCACCTCCACCTCAGCTGTGGAATTTCTCAGGGCAGTGCAGACCCACAGTGACAGTGAACCATTCCCATGCCTTTTGGCTTGGGGGTTATGTTTGAAGGTGAGCTTCAAACCCGCTCTTGAAGCCAGTGGGGATCATCTTTGGGCACAAGACCATTTCATTTGGGTGGTTTGTAACGGAAGTTTTAGTCCCTGCATTCCAGTGGATCTGGTAATGGGTGTGTGACTCCAGCATGACACTGACCCTGATAGGTTGGCATTTCCCATAAGTCCCTGTGGCTTCATATTTTCAATTTACTTGCCTCCCTAACAGATGGTCACAAATTAGGATTGCCCTCCACAACAGGTAACTGATGGAGTACCAGGAATTGAATTTAATTGAATTCCGGAAAGCTCTGAGGATGCAGAAGGGAGGTCAGTGATCAGAGTGGGAGCAATTTGCACAGCCATATCCAGAGGGGCATAGATTCTTTGCATTAATGAGGAAAGAGGTGGGGTGGTGTGGTGGGATTTTAGATGGGAAAAACTAGTTCATTAAAAGCTTGTGTCTCTGTTCAGCACATTTAGGTTCTGACTCTGACTTGAACATTACACACCAGGACTTTTTATGTTTCTGTATGGTGGAGTCGGGCGCATTCATTGCTGCTGTGTGTGTGGTTGCTCTTGCATGCACACACATTGATTGCCATGTAATGCTTGATGAACGGTGACGGATCCTGCTACTGGTGCAGCTGTTTTGTGTGTTTATTGTGGCAGTAAAACCCAGTCACTAAATTTGCTCTGTCAATCACTCACCAGCATGCAGGAAATAAAAGGATCTGTATATGGCTAAGCCTCATCCACAGGTTTCAGACCAGCCATGCTCTACAAAGGCTGGCTCTCATTACGTCTGTGTGGGGATGACGTACCATGCCTACTACAGACAGCCATGCTTGGGGTTAATTCAGGTCATTTAAGAGCTTGAAGCTTTTAAACAGGCCCATTCCATTTTTTTCATATTTACTTGTTTAATCTGTCTTTTCCATGCATCTCATGCTTGCCAGGATGGTGATGGAGGGTTTGATTACTTCAGTTTCCTCAAACCTTGGTAGAGCTCAGAGGTCAGAGTGTTCCAGGCCCTCGTTGGACGACACGTTAGGCGTCGCGTCTCCTCAGACTCTGTGTGAATTTTAACACCCACTCTCAGCCTTCCTCTTTCGCCACAGCTAGACCCACAGGGGAGCACAGAGCTGTTGTTCCTCAGTGATTAAATCTCCATTTACTGTAATACAATGCAGGTCTGTCACAATGTCGAGACCCACCCACGCTATCATTATCATAGGGCCTGTGAGTTACTGCTCAGCATGAAAGATTAATGACGTTCATGTCATATTTTTTGGTGTCTTCCCTTAAAAGGGAGGCCCTGGGAAAAAAAAAGATACGGTAGCATTTGGTTTTTAGAAAGAAAGAAAAAAAAAAACAAGTGTTTTGAAGAAGGCTCTTGCTGAAAGGAAGCTGGCTCTTGCGGTGATGTCTAAATGTGTAAATGACACATTAGAGACAGACACTGTTGAGGGAACCTGTGGTAACGGGCAGTAAAAGCCACATCTCGCTGTTAATGTGGCCTGACAAGAAAACTCTGTTCAGGTGGATCCCCTGCAACATCGGATTCCGAGGGGAGTGCAGGCTTTCCCAATGGAACTTACACTCACATCAATCTAATTTCAGTGGTTCATTACATTTCCAAATGCAGCCTGCATTACATTGTTGTGAGAGAGACGTGATGTCTAAACATTCTTCTCATCACTTGTCTAGCAAGCCTCACAGCAAAAGTAAATGAACAGAAGGAAACGTGTCCGTATTGGTTTATTATACTTTATGTATCAGGGGCAGAAGCATGGTGTAGTGGTACAGAGTAGGACTTGAAAGCCAAATGTAAACCCCATATGTTCCCATGAATTCCCTCAGCAAAGTTAGTGTTAACACTAATTGCAAATGGGAATGTAAATAATTGATTTTTTGTGATTGTTTTGTGTCATCCCAAAATGGCTGGTGGTTTCACTGGTGACAGTCTTCAGATTGCACCCTGAATTATGTAGGTGATTGCTTTTAAAGGCCTGATGCTTTTGATGATTTTGTATAGCACAATGCAGATGTCACAGTATTTGCATATGTGAAAGACTGTTTTGACTGTGTATTAAACAGTACAGTAATTTATTTCCTATTGACATGTCAACCTATTTCATCCACTTCCTCAATTGTTGGTCCTGAGGAACTGCCACCAACTGTCATTGGATTAGAGAATGTGTGTGGGTCATTTGTAAATAATGTGCTTTTACTCAGAACAGCATAATATCACAAACTACACACCTTTAGAAAGAACAAATGGAGTTTAGATGTCTCCACTAACCACCCCTCACCCCATCAGAGACCCCATTCCCTGTCCTGTACTACTGCAGAGGGAAATGGTTTCCCTTTCATCTGAGTTTAGCACAAACTTGTATTGACATGTAGAGCGCACAGACATAATGCGACAGTAGGCGGTGAAAATTGGAGAGATCTCACTCCTCCCAACTAAAGACAGTATTTTAGAATAGCTGTGGTGCCTTGTGGGAGGGTGGTCAGACACAGAACAGCTACTGTAGAACAACAAACAGAAGCTAGAACAAGCTAGTGGAAAGGTTCTAAAATAGTGTGCACTGATTACTGTTCTAGAACACAAAGAACCGAGGCATTCTTGAATGTGCAGTGCTGATAAAGTTCTAAAACTGGTAAAGGAAAACAGTCTGGAGGTTTGTCTGTGATCTCTTTGTTCCATATTGTTTTCTGGAGTTAATCTCTGTCTGAGGCTCTCTGTAGCACTGGGGAGATGGAGTCGGGGGTCTGAAAGAGTTGTAGTGGAATGTTTTTGAAGAGGGGCGCGCTCAGTGCCCTGGGCACTGTTCTGTGATGTCGCTGGGTATAACTCAGTCAACCAAACGTTGATTTTGAGTCGTGAGAACTTCAGATGTCGCTCAGCAGGAATGATCGCAGCTCCATACTTAAATAACTGACAGGGACTTTTCAATGCTGACTCAAAGCATGCTGGGTAAATGGGGCATGAAATTGATGATCATTGGAATTAATCTGCTCTTGCAAGGGGAAGTTCCCACAAAGATGGAGCTATAATAGGTGTTGTCTTCTTTTTCTCCTTTTTTAAAATGTCTTTCCTCCTTTCACCATTCTACTCCCTTTCTTGCTGTCTCACTTCCCCTATCCTTTTCTCTGTCATTCTTGCTTCGTCTCTACCCCCCACCGGTGTCGGAGTCCCTCTCCTTTATTTCCCTCCCAGCACAAACAGCACAACCACAAGCTACAGGCATTCAGCAGCAATCCACTGTGCTGTACTTGTGGTTTTTTAATACATCGCACTCCCCATGACAGGTGGCCAACCTGAAGATAAAGCTCCTGCTCTTTCAGCCAGTGCACACATACTGCTTTATCATACTGAGTGCTGAGGATGTAACGGCAAAAATGCAGTCATTAGTTTTTTTCTAGCTGGGAGCTCTTTTGGCTTTTACTGGATACAGAGTTGAACTATAATGAATGAGCTATAAAAAACGCATTATGGGGAAATTAGGCTTTTTTGGCCGTTTGGCCTTTTTTGCCAGACTCATGAGCAGAAGCAGCTTTGTACTGTATGTTTGTTTCATTTGAATCTTCAGAGGAGGGAAGATGGAAGATGTGTAACATTGTGGGGAAAATGACACTGGATTGTCATTGTATGACTTGTGGGTTTGAATCACAGGGTGTAACTGTATGGTACCCCACACCACTGCTCTCCTGCAGCTCCCAGTTCCAGGCTCAGTGCTTCTGCATTCTCTGGCAGTCCTGTATTCAGGAGACTTGAGCATGATTCACCATACAGGTGTGGAGGGGTCAGGGCTCAGGGCTCGGGGGTCATATTGTCGACTATGCGCACCTAGCTGTCAGACGGAGGCTTTCTGGATTTATGGCTCCTGTGAACAGAACAGATACACTACCTCATGGCTCTCAACAGTACATGTGTTATAGCACAGTGCCCCTCTGATGTGAATTCTTAAATGGTCGTAAAATGTGTTCCAGGTGCTTTTGCACTCTGTGTGTTCTTTTGTGTTCTGTGTTCGCTGTGTGTGTCCATGTGTTTGAGTGTTTTAACCACACATTAATTCTTGAAACGGTGGATTTGATTTGTTGTAGAAGTGCTCAGTTGGTCCATAGGAACAAGCATGACCTGGTCTCCGGTGACTGACAAAGCAGATTTATTTATGAAGTGTTTACCAAGGTTTAATGCAGGCTTATGTGGTGATGTAGACTTCTTATTTCCATGGTGGAACTTGCTCATGCCTTTGATTTCCTCATGAAAATCTAAAGAGCTGAAGTGTCCACTGTCCCCTTTGAAGAATCTGTCATAGAGGTGTCATGGCTCCGAGAAGGAGGAGGAGAGTGAGAGGGGTGGCCTGGGAATTGGGCTGGTGCATTGCTGGAAATGCTACATTTTATAAAATTTTACTGTGTGCTCTGTATGTATTCATATCTCTGGCTAAATAGCAACATAAAACATGCTATATAAAAAAATCATAAAAAGTACTTTAATAATGCACAAGGCCTACTCATATTGTTTACACATAATAGATTTTATTCCAGAAAGCACAAGGGTCACATATATTCACAGCCCTGTAATATAATATTTATTATATTATAGATAACATAATAAATATTATTAATATATTTTATTGATATATTGAAAATACTCTTCTGACTTGCTTTACATTTGCACGGCACTTACTGTAGTGTTTTTGAGGTTCTGCTACCTCTGAGTGGGACCACTTCTCAAGGCTGTATTTTTTCTGCATTTTATAACATGCATGCATGTTCTCTTGCCCATTTTTGGCTTTCTGTTTTCAGTTGTTGAAGCTGCTTGCTGCCTGCTGCCTACCTCTGGTCTGCCATGTGGTGTAATGGGTGGTTTTGTTTGAATGTTTTTAATGTGAGGGCGGCTCTGGTTTAGAGCAGTTCTCTCCTGTCCCCCATGTGAAATCATCCTCAGCTTCATGTTCCAGCTTGTTAGCTGGCACCTTCTAGCTGCCATACAGAGCAGGGATGGAGCCTCCATCCCTGCAGGCTGAGAAAACAACAGAGAGAGCCTGAGCCTTGTATCCCTCCCGCCCCAAACCTCATCTACATTAAATGGGTGGTGCAGCTATGATCAGCCCTTGGCGTTGTCCTGATATTGCTCAATGTGAGGGAGAATAGTAATGGGAGAGAGGCTTTGTAAGCTCTGTAGTGGGAAGTGCTACAGTGTGCTTTCAATCACGGCCTTGCTTGAACCACTCAGGGTTTTGCCATCCACATGGTAGCAGCATGATTGGTTGAAATCAGCGAGTCACTTATAACAATTGGTGCGTTGGGGGGATCATGAAGCCTCACTCTCCCATTACAAAACTTGCACAACATGCAATGATTGGCCTGTAAACCTCTTACATAACTCTGTTTTAATCCAGCCTTAGATGTTGACAGCAATGGGGTAGTGCTGCAATATTATATGGAAGAAGGTTTGCTGCTTGCAGACCAGGGCCATTCATTCTAGTGGTGCGAGTGGTATGTTTCTGTTCCCATCGATTGTTGCCTTCATTGGATGTTTTGCTGCCTGGCCAATAAACTGAGATCTGTTGTACAGTTCCACCTCAGAGGTCACACACAGGTGCACAAAGTTTCCATCAGGTCCACAGATGAGCTGTGTGTCAGCCATACAATTGAATAACTGTTGGTTGTGTTGTGTGGCAGTGTGCTGATGTGTCCCCAGTCATAGTAAGTGTGTGGGTTCATCCTCTTGTGTTGTGGGTGTTTGTGGAAGGCCTGTTCCCACTTCCTCTTCCAGAGCTCATTCATACATTCATCCTCTAGGATGTTGTCTACCATTATGCACTGTTAGAGGTTGAGGAGAAAAAGTTGCTATGTGGAATGCATGCTTTTAACAGACCCTGGCGTTAGGTAATTGCAGGTAGCAGGTAGAAGACTCTGACCTTAAGTGATTAGATGTAGCAGGTGCTGGAGTGCCTCTGTTTTATTCCTGGCTTCCGGGCTTTATATGAAATGCACTGATAGGTATCACTCTTCCTCCTCACCTCCCGTGTTGAGTTTCCAGTATCTCAGGATCAGTGCTAACAAGAGACAACATGGCTGGTATGTGTGGATCATATCCAGCAGGGTTATGTCCTGTCCCAGAAGAGCCATTTCTTGCCTTGGGTAGAGTGATTGCATTAATTGCTACAAGGGGAGTTGGCAGTGGATTCCTTATAACTGGCCACAAATCACTGATTCATTGTTATCCGTGGTGACATTTCCAGGCAAATCTCCCCTCCTAGTTTGTAGGGTTAACTGATTTCCCATAGAAATGCGTCCTCCACAGCATACACGATGTATAAAGTATAGTTTATGTGTCTGAAGGAATGCTAGGTCTTAATCCCAGTCATTTTCTACATCCTCTAATTCTAAATGCTTCAAGGTCTCATGAGAAATGGCCTGTAGTTTACTGCGGTAGAAATGCAGTACATTGGCGGATGAATCTTTAAAGGATTAAGACTCTCTCCCGACATACTGTACACCCTTGATTAGATGCTGGATAGGAGAGAGGCTCAACTATGCAATGCTGTCACCCAGTGGGATGTGCACTTTCTGCACCTACTTCCTCATTGAGGAACACTTGTATATGTCATTCTAGGATAAAGAGTATCACCATCTGATGTCATTCATTGTCCTTATTCCCTGTTGTGAGATAAATGGGTCAGTGAACCAAACATGCTCTAGCATATCTGAGCAGATCTGTCTGAGTGCAGGCAAGGGGTTGATCGATTCTTATCAACGGTGCTGTTGCCAGGCAAAAGTTTAGACCAGCAACCATCCTACCCTGTAACCTTCTCGTGCCAACACATTGACGCCCAGTTGGGATGGGCTAGGATGGGAGATCGTCTGGGAATACCAGGCAGGGGCAGCGTCAGAGATTTTCTTTTGCCGGTGCTATGGGGTCACTTGACTTTTCAGCGAGGGTGCTCTAAAATTTAGGGTTTCCCATTAACGTGCCGGTCGCCACAGTTTAAATTCTACTGCAACACCCCCGACACACATACACACACACGTGCACACACACATGCACATACGCAGTACCCGCTCCGCAACAGTTACAATGCCATTCTGTGTTAAACACAAGGCTGAATCAGACCACCTGTGTTGGCTTTATGTTTTTTAGTCTAAAAATAATCGGTTTGTTTTATTAATGTATTTATTTATTTTTCAAATTATAAATTATAGCATTCACACATTAAAAATTAAAAATTCTAAATAAACCACAGAAATTTCATAGAGGTGCTAGGGGGGTGCTATGGCTATCCTAGGGGTAGCTACAGCACCCCCAAGCCCCTCCCTGGCGCCGCCCATGATACCAGGTTGCTGCTCAAAGTGCTCTTGCTTTACCAGCTTTACCAGAGAAGGGACACTGTGCTTTAGGAGGTGCTGTGCTTCAGGCGTGTAATCGATGGCCTGGCATGACTGTGGTCATTAAAGATCCCATGGCCATTATTGAAAATGGATGGGTTTTAACTGCCAGTCCCTGATCAAGTTCCCAAACTGACTGTCTACATCTGGCCACCCAGTAATCCCCCCTACAGTTTATTGGCTGCTGAATCCCTTGCATTCCCTGCCTGCCTAGGTCTCCTGGGTTGTTGCTGTAAATTAGAAAGTAATTCTCAGCTGACCTTCCTGGTTAAATAAAGGTTAAATAAAAAGTGCTTGCTGCTCTCGCCACGCAAACCCAGTGCTTAGTTTAGCATTCTGACTGCAAGGCTTTCTGGCAAAATGTCAGCATGAAAAATCTATACTGTCTAAAGCCATGTTTTATGTCTCCCTTGTTCTGGGTCCTGGCAGTGGGGTTACAGCAACAGTGAAACATAATGCTAAAGTACGGTTTCATTACTGTACAAAATGTACCAGCACGGGGAGGTTCTGCTTGGGCATGCATATAAATCCAGCAAGGGCACTTCAGATGTTTGTGTGTGACTGAGACAGTCTGTTTGGTCCATATATCTATGTGTGTGTGGGGCTGTTTGAGTGGGATTGTCCCAGTAATCAGGACTCAGGAATGTAAATTGCATAAATCTAATTTTGTAAGGAGCATTTTTTTTTTATCTACTTCTCCTGTGCTCCTATTTCTCCTGTGCTCCTAACTCTCAACTGCACACAGTTATTGATTTCTGTACACAATATAATTGTTTGTACTTTTAGCAAACTTCCGCACACAAGGTTTTTATCTTAATGTTCTCTCCACAAACTCTGATTTCATAAGTAGTAATGTGATTGTCTGAAGTTTGAACTGCTGAATGTGTACCATAGAGACTGCTGTACTGTATGGTAAAAACAGCTTCTAAAATAAGTGATGGAGGTCTAATGACGTCCAACCGATGTGAGCTGGTGTTAGAGAATGGCCTTCCTGTGGATCAGTGAAGTGATATTCCTCTCAGCCCTTCATTTGTGACACTACATCTTCCCCTATCTTTTGCATCTGAATAACACCCTCAAGTCTTCTTGCCAGTCTCTCACCCCCAAATTTCTGTCTGGTAAATTCCTGGCACCTACCCAGACACTCCCCCCCTACCCTGTTCTGCTGCGAAACCCTCTTTGCTTGTCCTCTCTCTCTCTCTCTCTCTCCCTCTCTCTCTGTCTCTGTCTAATCATCCTTCCCCACTCTCTCTCTTCTTACTCTCTACCTACCCCCTACTCTATCTGTCCCCCCCCCACAGCTCTCTGTCTAACCCATCTCATGCCTTTCACTCTATTCCACAGTGTTCAGAGCACATAGCCCTGGATCGATTCTGAAACGTGAGACCAGGCATACAGAGGCTGGGGTTTTGGAGATCAGCAATATAATCCAGGAGAGGCACTAGCACACCAGCCAGTGTGAAGACACGGCCTCTACCTTCGTAGTGTGTGCAGGCAGCTCAAGTTAGATCAAGTCATGTTATACTGTCTGGGCTATTCTGGGTAGCCAGTGGTAGTGTGTCATGGTCCCCTGTGTCACTGTCACCTCTGCCAGCTGTAATCAGAAGAGACTTTAATCTCATGGGGATTGCCTGATTACATAATTGATTTTATTGTATTCATTAAATAGTATGTACACTAATGTGGCACTAGGCTGCTGAATAAAACAGACCCTCATTTGCTTGCCACTGTTATTTATGGTTTTGTCTTGAGGTATTTACCTTGTGTTCTTCAAAGCATTTCTGTGTATTTAAAATAAAAGACAATCCTTTCTGTTTAGCAGCACTGCAGGGGAGGGAATTCCACAGTTACTCATGTCACAGGAGATGCTCCACGCGGTTTATGAGGCGTCGTGACTGCCTATCGCACATAGTTTTCATTCCCTGCGTGAATGTGACCTTCATGAGGATGGGAGGGTGCAGGCAGGATATCGGGCCTTGTGTTGTTTTTGCCCACAGTCAGGTGAAGCTGTCTGATAGCGGGCAGGAAAATGGCATCGCTTCAAAGTGCAGCGCCACACCCTTTCCCGTGCCTTCGTCAGATGAAAAGCGCTGTTAAAGGTCTGCTCGTGCTTTGTTGAACGATGTTATCAGGCTTTTTTAATGCAGTTTCCACACTCTTTAAATCTCCCATAGTCACAGCACTAATGCTGTGCTTGTCAGGTTACCAGCCGATAAGCCGTTAACCTTTTGCTGTCTGTGGTCTGTGTGGTGTCCGTCTTGATCAAGTTTGGATTACTACTGAGTAATCATTTGAATAATTGTGTAAAATAGTTTCATTTGTGCCGTTATCTGCAGATTTCTCTATAGAATCTGGCTAAAATGTGTATTACATTTTTTAGATTTTGGCCAACGGGTTGTTGCTTTATGCAGGTCACTGAGCTGATAAGTGGCTAAAATTCTGACAGGAATGATACTTTATTAATGCCAAGGCTTGTTAAATTATTGTTAATTAATTCTGGAGGTTGAGCCAAAGAGTTGTCACTCACTGTCAGGGGTGTTTGCAGCTGGCAGTTTCTGACCTGACAGGGCATTAGACCCTTCAGTGGTAGGCTGCTGTCTGTGAGATCACGAGTCACAACAGCTCGGCTTTGCCAGGGGGGAGATATGATCATGCTCCATCGTTACGACAGTCTTCACTCTTCCAGTTCTACAGAATGAGAAGCCGGTTTTGATGATCAATGAAGTAAATGTAGGTGGAATGTGCACCTGTGTGTGTGTGTGTGTGTGTGTGTGTGTGTGTGTGTGTGTGTGTGTGTGTGTGAGCGCGTGTGTGTGAGCGCGTGTGTGGTGGGGGGTATGTAACGTTCATTTACAGTGAGTGTGACAGTAACCTGGTTCTATTGAAATAGAGTTGAGAGAGAGAGAGAGAGAGAGAGAGAGAGAGAGAGAGAGAGAGAGAGAGAGAGAGAGAGAGACTGCTTTCAGCTCTGAAAGTGCCTCCATTGCTTGCTGTAATTCAGAAACCATTGTTCATTATAAATGTTCTGTTGGTTGTCCTTTGGTCTTGTGGGTCCTCTAATATAAACAGAACATATAAGCCCTGATTGTGTAAGGCAGCGGCCGCTAAAGAGCCAATAATAACACTCACATGCTGAATCAGCGGAGAGACTGTAATTAGCTGAAGAGATAATTACTCTGCCCCCCCCAATGCAGCCAAAATGCAGCTTAAGCACAGGAAAGTATTCTTTCATTGAATCTCACTCTCTGTACTGTTGCGATGGAGGGGAGGGGCCCATTTTAGCATGCTTGTTTCAGACATCCTGCTAATGTAACAGCATTTCTCACTACTCTCTGTCCTCACCCTGTCTCAGATGCTGATGTGCTGATGTACCAGTACTTGCATGTCTTTCCGCTCACTCATTTTGGTTGATGATTCAGTGAGCCTTCTTTTTTCCCCCCTCTTTCTCTTCTATTCTTTTCAGACATCTAATTTCTAAGCATTGTAATCACTGGGATTCTGGAGGCGAAAGACAACACAGATGTTAACTATCAATTTAACATAATCATATAAACTGTTATCTCAGAGCGAATGTCGCCATAAATGTCAGTTTACCTGCCTGTGTAAATCGTACAATGAAGGACAGGTTTATGCAAGTTTGGGCGAATGCAGCTTGCCATGGAAGGCTGTTGTCATGTCTTCTCTTTTTGGCACTGATGGTACCCTGGGTGTCCCACAGCTCCTGTGTCCTCATGGTTAGGGTTTTAGGGGCTTCTGGGACCTTCCTAAGTCTACCTTGCTGTGTGCCTGTGGTCCTGTGTGTGTTTGTGTGTGTGTGTGATTGTAACTGTGTTTACAGCAACCAAATGTGTGTGGTGTGCATCATGGTAGTGTCTTGATGTACAGGAAAATTTAAAGAGTAGCATGCTTCTCATTTCCTTACTGGTTCCATTGCAGTGTTGAAGAGTGAATGTGTGATCCATATGGTTTCATTGATTTTTGCTATTTTGGAAATGTCCCGTTTTATCTGCAGTAGGGCGGCTATCCCACAATTCTTCTGCCAGATTTCAAAGAATAGGATTATTGTTGGAAAACGTGGCGTCACGGAATTCTGTGGAACCCCTCACATTCCATCATTATCACCTCATCTGGCGTGTAAATTTAGAAATTGATTTGAGAGTCTGGAGCCTTATCTCTGTCAAACTTTTAGTCAGCCTCTCCACAGCGAAGTCCTGTTTTCTGTGGCCATCAGTACAGTTTATCATGAGTGGTCATTGGAAGTGCTCCATTGTTGCAAGGCCAGCATGTGGCTGAAGCAGCAGTCCTCATCAGTGTTGTCTGAAATTATGTATGGGTACACTAATTGACGGAATCCCAACCTGAGCCTCCCTCTGCTGGACAAAAGGTGATATGCATTGTGTTATGTCACCATGCAGCAGTTAATGCATTATTTTGATATTTTGATATTTAGCTTTGCATTGTTGTACTCTACCAATTTGTCAAGAGCCATGGTCTCTAGATACGTTGTCACTGCATCAACTTTGGTTGCTTTACATTCGTATAAAATGCAAACATGTAGCAAAATGCTCGAAGGAAAGTAGGAAGAACACTTCATCTCCAGCTCCCCCTACTGGTGAACCAGAGACACTGCACCCCTGCACATGCTGATTGCATGATGAGGTGACGGAGGTTAAGGTGGATAAGATTCCTACACTAATGACTGTGTGAGGCAGGGGTGCCTGGAGGCGAGTCAGGAAGAGCTATGGGCGAATAAAGAGGAAAAGACATCTCTTTCATCTTCATTTGCCCCCAGATGCTGGGCAGATTAGTCTCATACTCATATTTAATCGGATTACTTTTATCTGAAGCAGATGAATCTAGATCCCATGTAATCGGCAATGTCTGTGCTTAAATTTTCAACCTGAAGGGCTTACTCAAGAATGCAACCCCACTGTCTCTCCTGTCCTTTTAATCTCTGACCTTCGCCCTTTCGAACTCTGCCAAGCAGTTGATACAGTAAAATTGCAATCCTGGTTTAAAAGTTTGGTGTGTGGTTCTCAGAATGTAACATGGTATGGGGTGGCTCACTAAGGCTCTCAGATTACAGTTATCCTTAGGTGGCTTTCAGAACTGTTTGTTATGTGTACGTGAGTGAGTGTGTGTGTGTGTGTGTGTATGTGTATGTGCATGTGCATGTGCATGTGCATGTGTATGTGTGTGAGGCCCACATCACTGCAGATGTGTGTATGTGTGTGTAACTGTATGTGTGTGCTTTGGACAGCCTGTGTGTGTGTGTGCGTGTGTGTGTTTGTGTGTGTGTGTGTGTGTGTGTGTGCACATGGATTATAAGTGAGACTGAGATGAAGAAAATGCTCTGGTACAGTGTACCCACGATGCTGTAGTGTAGTCTCCAAATGCCGTGAATATTCTGAACTGCTGCCCAGTATCAGTGTTGGTCACATGTCTGTTTGCAGTAGCTGTACTCACAGGTGTGTTGACAATTGTCACACCTTGCATTTGGTGTGCATTTCTTGCTCTACAGCTGCTTGTTGTCATGTTTGGCACTGGGCATGCCTGCCAGTTAAGCCTGTTCATTTGAAGTGTTGAAGAGAGCTGACAGGAGGCAGTTAAAGTAGACCCAAATTTTGTCCTCAAGTGACTGAGTGTCCTTAGAAGAGCTCACAAGGGGAGAAGCAGAGAGAGGGAGAAAGAGTCTGAAACACTGAGAAGAAGAGAGGCTGACAGTGATAGAGGGAAAGGAAGAGTGATAGAAAGAGGGATCGACAGAAGGGAAATGGGGCTGATTATTTATTCTCGATTGGATTTAATTTAATATCAGATTATTAATTTTGTCTTTTCACTGGAAGTTGGGCTGGGTCTCCTGCTCTGAGCACGGCACATTTAGCTCCATCAATTTTATAGAATAAAAACTGTCCATAATAACGTCTGGATGGAAGCACAGCTGGTTTGTTTGTCATGGCAAGATGGACGACCCATCATGCTTTCTGTTACACAAGGCCAGATTTCTTGCCTCTAGACTACCTCTGGAAGTATCTGGCGCTGTATCGTATCAGTGCATCTCATATCTGATGGGACCAGCAGACATGTTCACGCTTGCATCTGTGAACCTGCTTGTGCCACCAAACACTAGACTGTTTCAGGCAGCCTGCATGCTCCTCGTGAGCCTGCATCTGATTGGCTGTGAGGGCAGCTTACCCTCAGTGAAATGAGGTAATGTGAAGCTCACTTGTTATTTCTTAAGTTTCCACGTAAATGTGGGTTTGGAACTATTGCCTGTTCAGATTACTTCCTTCTGTGACCTTCCCTGTTGGACTGCGCTGTACATGCAGGCTGAGGATGGGTTAGCACACCACAGAACAAGGCTAGGGTGGGTTAGCATGCCCCCTGTTTCAGGTGGTTTAACATCTGTGAGGGATTCCTAATGCTACTGGTGGAGTCTGAAAAAAAAAAAAAGCCTAAAAGAGCATTAAACCTATAATCACTCAACTTCAAAACACTGTCACCCTACACTAAACCTCCCCTTTCTACTGTTCTGTCTGTAATCACTATTATTATTTTTCATTCCTTTTTTCTTATTTGTTATGGTAGTTAAAGTGATTACAATGTGGTAACATTTGTGGTGAACATTGTATCTTGTCCCTGGTAAATAAACTAAATAAGAGTATGAAGGAGATGGGGGTATCCCCAGGGTCTGTATTTTCGTCCTTTCATCTGTCTGTCACCCAGTTGGCTCAAGTCCTTGGATGAATGAAAAGAGACAGATGATTGGTTGGAGGGGAAAGGTGTGTGCTGAACATGTTTAGCCCATAAACACTGTACCTCAAATTCTGTTCCTGAGCTGCCTCTTCCTCCATCTCTCTCCCTCTCTCCTTTGTTCCTGTCTCCCCTCTCTCATATAGTCTTCTCTAGGGGGGAATATCCTTGCTCTGAAGTGTGTGTCTCCATATTGAGTCTCATAGTTACAATCACACAGTCAGTTTGTTGAGTATGAAAGAGTATGACCACTCAATGAGTGGACAAAGTGAACCCTGACACACACTCATGTGTACACAGACACATCCATACCTTTCTACAGAGATAATTTTAGCAATTGACTGTGCTAATCAGCTCCGCCACCCTCAAGAGGTAGTGACATCAGCCTCCCCAACATCCCCCCAACCAAGCTCACAAACCCCCTGCTGAGCCCGTTGTCAATGCCAAGGAGGCCGTCCCAGGGCAGGATGGGGAATTAGTTGCTCATGCTTAAAGCCCTCATCTTTTGAGTTCTTACTCTGAACATAGGAGGTCTCCTGAAATCTTCCCCTCCCTGCACCTCCCCTTGCTCTGAGAAACAGAGGATCACAGAGCAAAGGGGGGGTGTATGTGAGAGAGAGGGAACAGAGGGTGGGGGAAAGAGGCCAGCAGAATCCCCTCCTGTTTGTTGTCTCACAGTTCTGTTCATGAGTACAGGAGCAACATCTTTTTTGAATGTCTTTCATCGAATATCTTTTAGCATCTTTAGATGGGGGTTTGTAGTCCAGGGCACAGTTGAGTGGGTGTGGCCAGGTTTATGAGAGAGACAGAATCAGCAACAGACAGAAGCACTCTGTCTGTCCTAACAATGGCTACAGCACTACCTCATCTCCGCGGCACTTGTGCAATCAGCTGCGGCTTTAGCATTTCATTTTGTCATCTTTATTTTGTTCATTTGGGCCCACACCATGCTCAGTCACTGGATTTATTTGCCTTTTTGAAGGAGCCGCTGCTTCTGTTTCTTCTTATTTCTTCTTCTCCCTGTGGTCTGTATCATGCCCTGAGCACTGGTCCCAGGGCGAATGTGATGGTGGGGCTAAGCAAAAACGTTCCTTCTCTCCAGTCGATGTTCAGGAAGGAGGGAAGAGAGCACCTGCTTGCACTGCTGCCATTGCAAGTGCAAGTTTGTAGATGGAACACCATTATTGTGCTAATGACTGAAGAATGACATTGGCCATTTGTGACTATATACTAGTAAATACTAATAAGCTGAGTGGTTTATACAAGCTGCTTTATTGTTGATCATTAGAAGCAAAGTACACTGTGCAGGTATGTAAGACTGAGAATATTTATAATGACCACTTGAACTTCGCGCAAGACATGGCAATATTTACACTGCCAGAAATTAAGAACATGTTAGCTGTGCTGTCTGCAGTCAACCCACAGGTTTCATTTGCTCCTTAATGAAATGGAGCTGCATTTAATTGAAAGGGCTATGCAGACAGCATGTTACAGACGCTGGGGCAGGGTGGGGGACAGGAAGTGCAGAGCAGGGACCCAGCTGTGTATCAAGCCTCCTGGCTATGTCACAGAGGCGTGAGAGCGTTTCATGTTTGAGGCTGTTCACCTGGCAGCATTGCTGTGACGTTGTGGCAGCACGACCGCATTGCCGAAACGTCACAGCTAGGTTGCGAAAACGTTGCAGGTGTCTGAAACTCTCAGCTTTTATCGTGATGGGGCACACGTGCACTGCGCTTGCACACCCACGTACATACTAATGACATCATGACGGGTTGCCTGTTCAGTGAGGGGGTGCGGGCGCCTGTTCTGTGGAGCTGAAAAGGAAACCGGAGGCTCCTGGCAGTTAGAACCAGCTTTACTGGGAAAGCCAACCGGTCATTTCCCTGACATGTAACAGGTAGAAAATTTCCTCACATGTCTGGGAGCTTTGAGCTGCTGTCAGTGGAAAGGGGACCGTGTAGAGAGGTTGTGAACAGTTGTGGGGGGTCACTTTTCGTTTGGAAGTTTGCCTTTGTCACATTCCCCAAGCTCTCTTGCCCTCTCAGGGGTCCCTGGGCCCCCTGCTTGGTATAAAGCAAACAGGGGAAAAGCTGTTTTAATCAAATGAGAAACGTTGATTGTTCCCTTAGTACATAAAGAACCACACACATGGGCACAAATACATTTCCCCTACTACAATGTGTCCATTTAGCACTGGCCTTTCCCCCTTGGGCACCTTTTCTGTCCTGTTTGGTCATTACAGTGTTCACTTGAAAGATGAAACAAACAAACCTGTGTGTGAGAGTCATGGGTGACATGGACATGTCACAGCTGATTGGACAGAGCATGAAGTCGTCACACCTAGTTGGCCAGAACATGAGGGTGTCGTAGGTCATTGGTGAGAGGGCTGCATGAGGCCAATCCAGCTAATCTGTGTCACTCAGCTATTGAGGAGGACATTTCTCTGGTGTTATTGCTGCATGCTGGCTCTCAGTGAAACTCCTGCGTGCAGTTTCACTCTGTGACAACTGTAACACATCCCCGCTGACTTCATACCACCTGCCAACTGTGTCACATGACCTGCTGGCTTCTGAGAAAATGCCCCAGGTATCCCGGATAGCCAAGGTGATGAAGAGAATTGCAAGAATTTCTGCCCTCCAAAACAAGGGCAGCTCCTGTGGTACGATGCCTGCATGTTCACCAGCCTGCCTGTGACATGACCTGCCTAGAACCATAGTAGACTAGCCCCGCAGACACTGTGGTCCCAAGGACCAGGGTCGAGTTGGCCTGCCGACACCGCAGTGCTCCTGGACCAGGGTAAAGTTGCCCTGCTGGCACTGTGGCCCTCTAGGACCAGACCAAAGTAGCCCTGTAAACAAGCCCTTAGAAGCTTGTGCAGTTGCCTGTGAAGTAAACAGCAGAGATGATCAGAACAGGGCCTGCTTACTGTGCCAAATTCTCAGGTCCATACCTGTCCAGCATACCACAGGTGTGATGTCACTGGGTGAAGGCACAGAGCTGAGAGCCAGCCTGTCGGTGAGTTTCTGTACTGAAGCGAAATACGCAAGAAACGCTGTGCTTCTGGGCTATCTGAGGACACTTTCAAGTGCTTTGGCAGTGTACTGACAGGCAGAGATGTGAAAGGTCTGGCACACCTGAGGAGTTACAGGCCTTTGTTTGCAGAACCATTTCACAGATGGTCTTTAGACGGTAGGTTACTTATTATGTACACTGTACAGTAAGTAATAATTTGGCAGCACAGGGGTGTAATTTTTCAATATCTTGTGTCTGGGAAATGTATGTTACAGAAACACACTTTTGCTAGTTAGGACTGTTCTTAAATGAATTGCAGTCTGTACAGTACTACCATACCTGTATGGTTATATCTGCAATGGATTCTAACAAAGAGAATTACAATGCCCACAGTATGGCTTTTGCATGGTTATGGTTCTTGCAGTATAGTTGTAGTGCAGTTACTGCATACTTAAAATTACAAAATGAATTGAGTTTTTTCCCCCACAGGTACCATATGGTCAATTATTCAGTTCAGACAATTGTGATCTATCTGTAGATCATGGGTTAGATCTGAGGACTATAAAAAGGTTCCAGGTGTGTCCTGAACACTAAACTGATTATAAATTGATTACAAAAGTGGAATAAACCTATCATCAATCTATCATAAATCCATCACAATCTCAGCATAATCTCATAGTTATAGTGTGGTAGTTCTGGCAGTACCAGCTTGCGGCACAAGGGGGCACTTTAGCACTTTAGAGAAGTCTGCTTTCTGACATGGAAACCAGGATAAGCTCCAACCCCCAGACACCTCTGGTCTCAGGCCTTGTGTCTTCCCAGCAGCAATAGCCATCACAGAAACATCTGCTTATGGAACCCTTTTTAACAGACAGGAAGTTAACCAGGGTGTAGACATTGGCAGAAATGAAGATATCTCTGTGTCTCTTTCTCTGCATACCAGGAAATGCGGAACATAAATCTGTGCCACCGCAAGTAGTTTTTTATTTTTGAAAACTGTGAGCCCAGTTTTGGCAAACATTTCTATATTTGCTCAGTTAAATTTCACCACTTTGTTTCAGTTGAGAGTTAATGATTCACCCTCATTTTGTTCTCTGCTTTCCCTGAACTCTTAAAGCTTAAATGATATGATATAGGGATCGATATACTTGTTATTCATTCATATTCTGATGTCATCTGAATCATTGCATGTTTGTATCAATGGGTTGCAGAGAGGACAGTTTTAAACTGCAGGTCATTGGGCCAGTGTAACATGGATCAGAATGTTATTTTCTGTTTACACCATCATTGCCAGGGCAAGGAGGATTGGACAGACTTTGAGCTTCAGTTTCCCCTCAGCTCCTCCCTGTCCGATTTGTTGTCTCCCTTTCTTTTCAAGCTTGAAACAGTGTTCTGAAGAAAAGTTGTGTGTGCAGAGCAAGCTGTTCCATGAAAGCAGCATTTCACCCACAGCGTGCTTGCTGGGAGCTGCTGTAAAGACCCTTGTATTCCTGGAGATGCAGGATTCAAACCCATACCCATCTAGTCCAATTGTCATCAATTCATTATGAAGTTCATTGTCTCTGTATTCTGTAAATGTTGTCCATACTGGAATGTAGTGTAATGCTCTCTCTCTCTCTCTCTCTCTCTCTCTCTCTGCCCCTCCTCCACCCGTTATTTCTGCCCCCTTCACCACAGGTGCTCCAAAGCAGGAGGATGAGAGCAGGTTGGCGTTCTCCCAGCACTACCCGGAAAACGTGTTCCTTGAAGGCAGCCGGCCGCAGTATCTGGAGGACCTGCACAACGAGGCCCAGGAGGGGCTCAAAATCCTGCAGCAGGAGGGTAAGAGCCAGTATGAGGAATGTTGTAGCTGGTGACACCCTTCAGTCTGAATCCCTCATCCGCAATAATGCAGCGCCCCCTGAACACTTAATCCCTGATACCGCAGCCCCACCTTACACCTCACCTTTCACATCCTCACTACTGCTCTGCTTAGGGCATCCCTCCCCACTTTGTAACCCCACCGTAACCCTCACAGCAAATACTGCAGTCCTCATTATCATCGCCCATCCCTAAAAATGTGATCCATATTATCCAAGACTGAGGCAAACTCGTCATCTCTCACCGTGCTCTTACCCACCCCTCACCTCCCCACTCTCATTGACCCCCACCACCACCACCAGTTGCATATTGCAGTTATTCTGGTATTTTTAATATTGGAATGATATTTGGTTCTGTTTGCATCCTGTTGTCTCAGAGAAGAGACAACATTGATAATATGTTGTCTTCTTTTGTTTTCTGCAGAAAACAAGAATGGAGTGGACTTCCAGGATGACCAGAGTATCAGCGTGAGTGTTTTTAAACAAAGCCCAAGGCTTTCTGGATTGCTTTTAGTGCATGGAGTCAATTAATGGATGCCACTGTTATGATTTGCATGCTATGGGAATGGTTGACGGACTGACTGACTACCATAAAAACAAATTACAGTACACATTCTCGTACAACACCATGATTGAATGTATACACATACATGCACAAACACATACACAGCAAAATAGCCTCCAGGTGAACGTTTTGGAGAGTGGTGTGCGGTTAATGTCTCTTTGGTCCTCCTCAGTCAACCGTGACCCTTCAGGCAGAGGATGATGCCAGTTTCCTGGAGAGTAAGGGATCGCTGGAGTCTGGCAACACCACCGGCGACGCCATGTCCACGGTCTCCGCGGTTTCCACGCGGTCTACTCGTTCCACACGCTCCACGCGGTCAGGGCTGACACGGCAAGGTATGCCCACATGTCCCAACTACACCCAGAGCAATGTTTTTTTTCTGCCAAGGAGGTTTCATAAGGTCAGGGGGATTAAATTTGGCCCTCCACAGTGTTTGTCTGGATAGTACCCTATTGTTCGATTTTCCCCCCCATTGCACAGACACTGTTTTGATGGAGACATGAGGATGGGAGGACCACATGACCTTGACAATGTGTTTCTCTGGGACTCTGACGTGGGTGTTGCACAACATGCAAACTACCCCCAATCCCTGTGCTCTGCTTTCTGTAGAAGGAGGTTGTGGCCACAGACAGAGTTACCCAAAAAACAAAAAGCCGCTGGCTGTAGTCTGACCTGGAAGAGCACAGCACTGCTGAAGATTGTCTATATCAGCCCTAATCACTTATGTCACTTTATATTTATATCATCTGAAATATTGTTTTCTCACTTGTCTGAGGAGCCTGTGTTGAATCAGTGTAGGTCCAGGTACAGTCTAAAAGAGCATGTATTGAATGTTTCAGGTGCTTCTCTCACTTCTATCTGTTGAACTACCTATCTGACAGCTTCCACGTTCAGGCCTCTGAACCCTGTGAAAAAGCCAGAGAAGATGAGAAGGAGGACCAAGAGGGCTACAGTCGTGGGAATACCACTTCACGTCCAGAGAGAACTGGGTACACAACTCCAAACACCTGAGTTACAGAGAATTATCATTAGCTGCCCATAACCATGAACTGCAGCTTGTATTTATAGACATAAATAGATGCATGGATATTATGTCACAGACAGTCCCCTAATTGCCATACTGAGATGATAAAGTTGACTCCTGTTTTCTGAGTGTACTTACATATACAGCATTTTAGTACCAAATATAACTTATTTCCATACAGACTGATAAATAGTGTAAATCAAACAGCTTCTCATTCTTTTGTGGTGACTTGGAAGCAGTAAATACATCAGGATAAGTCTACTCCTTCCCTCTATCACAGCCTGGCTCATTTTGATCTCTTTTCCCGGTTTAAGGTCTGGACAGAGCAGCATGGTTGAAGCAGTCTACAGACGGGCAGCTCCCCAACGGAGAGGGAGTGGTCGTACCCACCATTGATGGTGAGGTCTCGCCCGCTTCAGTCCCTGACGGAGCACGGGTTAACCTGGCAGCGCTGGACGCCCTGCAGTCATCTAGGGAGGAGCAGCTCCTGAACCAGCACGTTCGAGCGCTGTACCAGGACGACCTGGTGGTCGGGCATGGCGCGGGCCCTCGGATGTCGCCTATGCAGAGGCCGAAGTCTTTGGCGGTGCCGGGCCTGACCACTGCCAGCCTTCTGCACCGGCCCCCGAGCCCCGTCATGTACATCTCCCCCCAGGCCACCTACATGTCCAAGATCATCCCCAACGCCGTGCTGCCGCCCTCGGTGGATGTGATCGAGATCAGCCGCAGCCGGAGCAGGAGCAGCGTGCGCACGCTCAGCAAGAACAGCCTGGTGGCCCCCAGCCCCGCCCTCTCCCGCGCCTCCACCACCTCCAACTGGAGCAACTCCCAGTCGTCCGACACCATCGTCTCGGACTCCTCCACCATCTCCTCCAAGGGCGGGGCCGGCAAACGCGCCCCCCAGGCCCCCGACCACGCTGCGGGCAACGGCGGTGGGGAAGCACGGAGAGGGGCCAACCTGGACCAGGTGAGCATCCACAGCTCCGTCAGCTGCATGAGCTCTGTCACCTCTGTGAGTGCGGCTGCCAACGGCAGTGCTAGCATGGGACAGATGGGCATGGCCAGAGCAGAGGAAGATTCGGAAAGCCTGCACAATGACAGCTCCTTTGCACGGAGCCTTTCTGTGATGAAAACGAAGAGGCCCCCGGCGCCGCCCCGCCGGACGCACTCGCTGCACCAGAACAAGCTTCATCGCCGCTCCAGGGAGCTTCTTACTATCAAGGACCTGGCTGCAGCTGGTGGCACTGGGAAGACGCAGCTATCCGTCTCATCCAGCAGCACCGGCAGCCCCGCCTACTCCGCAGACTCCAGCTGTCTGGACGAATCCCGTTCCTCCACAGCAGCAAGCCCGCTCAGCCCACCACAGCCAGGTGCCACAGAGGCCATACCCAAGGAGCTCCCAGTGTCCACTGACTCGTCCCCACAGAAAGTTCCCCTGTATGGTAACGTTCTTGAGAGGACCATGTCCCCCTCCAGTGGCTACTCCAGCCAAAGCGGCACACCCACGCTGCCCTCCAAGGAGATCCATATGCCCTCCCCGCCCGCCAAACAAGGGAAAACGAGCTCCCAACATTCCACCGGCGCCTCATCATCACCAGCCCAGCCTGAGGCCTCCCCTCCTGTTGTCACAGCAACGAGCACCAAGGTCACCCATGTGCCTGCCCCCATCAAGCTCAGGGAGCCACTCGATATCCCACCATACCCGAAGGTAACGGCGCCTTCCCCTCCGCCACCCGAGACGTGGATGTACAACCAACGCACCTTTGACTTGCTCTGTGGCCCAAAAGCCACCTCCAACATTTTCGTTGCAGTCCAAAAGAAGAGACTTGAGCGGCTGGGTGTGTTGCAAACGGAGGCCCCTCCGGGTGAGGAGCACCCCTCAGTGGCAGCGGGAGAAACTGCAGCTCCAGCCGAATCAACAAAGGTACCTTCTCAAAGTGTAGAGAAACCTGCAATGCTGCAGCGAGAATCAGAGAGTGTCAGCGAAGCTCCAGTGGCCCAGAAGAAAGAACGACCCACAGTCATCAAAAAGATCATTTCAATACTACATAAAAAGGGGGCAGAGCAGGCACAGGAAAGTCCAGTGGAAGGACAGTCGGGTCCTGTTGCTCTAAAGAAAGGCCAGGCAAGTCCAGCGGTCCAGAAAAAGGAACCACCTCCAGTTATGAAGAAGAGTAGCCCAATGTCTCATAGAAAGGAGCCAGAGAAACCCCAGGCAAGTCCACTGGCACAGAAGGTGGAGGTGAAGATCCAGACGGCACCAGAAGAAAAGACCCAGAGTCCAGTTTCAGAGGGCAAGACTGCCACGCAACCATCAATGCATACTCTTTCTGTGGATGCTCCTAAATTGCCTAAGATTTCTCCACCCCCATCCCCACCCCCTGCCCATCACCCTCCCCCTCCTCCAGCAAAGCAGACACCCACCTCCTCAGTATCCTCCCCTCCTCCCGATACCCCCGAATCTTCCTGGCCTCCTCCCCCTCCGCCTATGGACCCAATCCCATTACCTGTCTTCGAGGGCCAGGATGTGGTGGACTTTCCTCCACCTCCACCCCCTGTCTCACAGTGCCCTCCGCTGGACGGAGTGGGGGCTGTGCCCATCATTCTCCCTGTGAAGAAGCTTCCAGATGAGACAACGTCCACCATGACTACTATGGCAAAACAACCCGAACCCCCAGCTCCATCTCCGTTGCCGCCAGCCCAGGAAGTAGGACTGCATCCTTCAGAGCCAGTGCCTGCTGCCACACCTGCCACAGCTAGCGAACCAGCTAAGGTGATAACATCCATCTCAGTGGCCTCTGCATCAGAGCAACCGTGTCCTTCCTCAGCTCAGCCCAATGAGAGTCAGTCCCAGGAAGTCCCTCCTACCCCACAGGAAGCCCCGCCTCCCCCACCAGTATCTGTTGTGGTCCCGCCTGCTCCCCTCCTGCCTGTGCAGAAACAGGCTCAGCCAAACTTCAAAAGGCAGGAGACCCAGAACAAAGAGCTGCAGGCACCCACACCAAAGGAGGGTGCCAGTATTCCCTTAGTCACACCCTCCCTCCTTCAGATGGTTCGCTTGCGATCAGTCAATGTTGGTGACAACTGTGCTACAGAGGATGCTAAGACCAGCGACAAATCTGGGCAGGAATTGGGGAACAAACCCAGTCAGGACCTGGGAGACAAACCCAGACTGGATCTGGGGAGCAAATCCACCCAGAACCAGAGCCAAAGCCAGGTTGCCAGTCAAAGCGCACCCCAGAAGCCCCTCTGCCAGTCCACATCCGTGGCATCTCCCCCTCCTACTGTGAAGTCCCCTCCTGCGACCGTCACCTCGCCCTCTATGAGACTTCAGGAGGCCATTCGCATGAAGACAGCGGCCATGTCCTCCCGTGATGGGCTTCCAGCTCGGCTGAGCACGCGTTCCTCCGTCTCCTTGCCATCCCCTACTTCGCCAGATGACCCTCACAAGTCCGCAGCCTCCACTGCCAGCTTCATCTTCTCCAAAAGCACAAAAAAAGTTGTTATAGAGACATCGGCATCCCCTGACACCCAGTCCGACCTCAAGAAAAACCTGGTGGCAGAGCTTATGCAAGTGTCTGATCCAGCAAAATCCGCCGGCGCACAGAAGAAGCCAGTCAAGGTGCCACCACCAGTGGCCAAGAAGCCCTCACAGCATGTACCAAATGATCTAGACAAGCCTGAGACTCCTACGGCAGTGCCAGAACTAAAACAGAACAGTATACCTCCCACAGGGACTGGAACCAGTGGGGACACCACGTCTGCAGAGGAAACGCCTGGAGACCAAACTCAGCCAAAGGAGGACCACAGCTCAGCAGGTATGACTACAGGCCTTTCATTTCAAGCTTCCTTTCTTGTTTCATGTTCAGCAGTTACATTTGTACATTTACATTTCAGACCAAATGTGATTACCTCTCGGCAGGTCAGTGAGCTGGTACTTGTACAGACAGGTTTGTCCATCCTTTCCACAGACTGTTAACAAATCACACCCCTCAAAAGTTGCTTAAAAATACAAACTGTTTGCAGCACTTACTTCCAAACTACCAATACTTTATAGGAATAGTTGTATCTGCACAAATCAATGATGATGTTCAAGTACAGAATATTGTCACAAAGTAGCTTATTCAGTACACTTGTCATTGACACTATGGAGTGGAAGGCTTATATGATTGGTGTATAGTTCACTGAAGAATAAATTAATATAGTTTATTGCATGGTCTTTCCCTTATACAGCCACTTTGGCCCAGGGAAGACAACAGATTATTGCTATGCAGTAGTGTCTGTTTTTTCCCCAGTTGGATACCTAACAGGTTTCTCCATGTCCTCCTACAGGTAGCCCTGAGAGTGTGAATGCAGACCTAGTGTCGTCATTGCCCACCTCGTGATCAAAGAATGGACCAATCAGAAATTCAGGACCAGCCTCAAAACAGTTGGGAGGTAGCTGAGTGGCGTGACAGAGAACAAGATGTAAAGATGGACACACTGGAGAAAAGATAACTGGAACTGCTTAAAGGGAGGAAGAAGTCTTTTGAGAAGACACTTTAGCTCCATAACAGCCATTGTATTTATGCAAGAAAGGTGTCGGTCTTTAATTTCTTTAATTATAGCTTTATTTTGGAGTATTTTTCTAAACTCTGACTAAACTGAAAGACTGTGTCTACAAGTGAAACAGTATGCCCTGGGAATGAGTGGACAAAGCTGTGTGTTCCAAATGATTTTGTTGAATTCACGGTCACAGTTTGACTACAAGGTAATGAGGTTGAGCACAAGTGGTTTAGATGGGGAAGGACAACTGCTACTAGGTTCAAAGGTGGTTGCCTAAAAAAGTTTGTGTTAAACTTGTATGTATAAGACCTGAAAACTGTATTTTTATATATATATATATGTATTTGAAATATCACTGAAAACATGCACTATTCCTCTCTTGAGTGTAGCCAAAGTTACTACTAATCACATTCATCTTAAGTCATTCTGTTTTTTTAATCACTTAATAAATTAAGCTAATTGTGTTCCAAAGATCCCAAAACTATTCATTCCTTTTGGACAGAAAAGATGAGTGTTCTCTAACTTAGTTTACTGGTTTGGTAACTCTTACTTGTTACCACAAGATGCTTTTACTTTTTAATGGTTTGTGTAGTAATGAGTATACTGTGCTTGAAAAAGGGATTTCTTCATGCTACAAAAATATATATACAAGATGTCAATCAAAAAGCACTTTGTATGGTAAAAAATCAATTCTTTGTTTTTTTTTTTTTATCTCTGAAAGGAAGTGTCTTGAACAAGACTATCGTGTAGTCCTATGGGGTTGATATTAAAAGTGGAAAGAGCTACTTCTTAAACTATAAGGCATTCAAACACTGTTCCCATATAAACCATTGGTTTGCATTGAAGAGGACTGTTATGGATTTAGGAAAAACAAAGGTGTCATGGACTGGAGAAGAAAAAAACAGTTTATTCTGTATACATGTCTTTTTGTCCTCTTTTGCTTCCTTGCCTGAAGTTTAATTGCTGTCCATTTGACACCCAGAGCTCTTGAATGCATCTCCCTGAACACGGACTTCTCTGTCCATGCAGGAGGTCTTTAAAAGACCCCTTGCGAAGTGGAAGTGTCGATTCACCTGGGAGTGGAGACAGAAAGAATCATTATTTAAAATGTAGTATGGAATTCTGTATCACCTCTCTATTGGAACAGGTGTTTTGCATCACCTGATTTTGTTACATTTTTGTCTACTAAATGAGAACAGCACCAGTGTTAGAATCATGAGGCAGTGCAGAGGGTGGAGCCTGAACTGCCCTGTAGCTGCACTCAGTGAAAGACCTTTAGAGCAATGGTTAAAGACAGACACCAACACACACCAACTCAGGTTGGACACCTCCAGCACAAGACAGTTTCCTGAGAAAGGCCTGATATGTCCCCTTCTAGGGACACTTGGGTGGGTAGAGCTGAATCAAACCAAAGCATCCTGGGATCAAAAAGCCCTAAGCATGCAGTGAGTGCAACTAAATTTGGAAAAGTGACAAAAGGGAGCAGCTGTACTCTCAGAAAAAGCTATCACCTTCAGTGTCCAAGGTGACAGAGTTTGGTTCAAGTCCAGGTGACCAAGGCTAGTCAAGGCTAATCAATAAAGTAGATTGATTCCCCATTGTCTGACAGGTAACAGCAGTCTGTTAAAAGGTGTCTATGCCAGTGTTTCCATCTCAACAAATGTTAAATCTAATCTGATTTCTGCTTTAGGTATTTTGCTTTTATCTGCTTCTGAGTTAGTATCTTCATGCAACAAGCACAGCTGTCCTTACAAGAATCAGGGAACTGGGAACACTATCTTCCACTGTCTGAAGATTCTGCCTTGCAAATGCAAAAAATATATATAGATGAACATAAAATAATGCCAATAATGTACAGTTTAGTATTCTTTTGTTCAGAAAGATTATGAATAAATAAAATGCATTTGAACTCTAGTGTCTTGCATTTGTTTTCATCAAGACTGAACTCAAAACTTCTATGATCTCAAGAGCAGCTGTGTGTGTATGTGTGAATGTGAATTAAGGATTTTAAGGACATTTATAACAAAATGTCTCTGCTCCTCCTCCTTATTTGCAGAGGATTTTGTATTGCCGTATTGCACTTAATATATGTATCATTTATTTTGAATTTACTGATTGTCTGCAATTAATCGAAGTACTGTTAAAATGGCAGGCGCATGTTCGAGTGTGGTGTGTCCAGTCCCGTAACAAAAATAATTTCATGTTCTATGCACTTTGATCTCTTTCTTTCTAAGTTACTCTGCATACGGGTATTTTCCGAAAGATAAAATGTAAAATGTAATGCACATGTGCTGCCTCCAGTAATGTCGGTACCCTTACCTGGCTGTGGGTTGCTGTGTTTATTCGTAATAAACCCCTTAACCCTACAACGTACCGCACCCTTAACCATTCAAATGTATTGCACTATCAACGGTTTCCTGCACACGACATACGCTGTATCACTCCTACACGATATGCCTTTGTATGCCTGATCTCACACTTGCATTGTGCATTTGTGTGGATAGGAGTGCCTGTCAAGAGAAAAACTACAAGGAAATATCTGTCTCGATATCTATCACGCATACTATCATTTCATGCATACCTGGCTTGCCATGCATCAAACCAGAAGAGATTCTCACCACTGTCAAAAGCTTTTTTTCTGTAACTATTTTGTCATGGCAACCTGTATTACAGTAAGATCACTCGCCGTGTTCTCAAGTATATTACATGGGAACATTTAAAATATTGCCCTGAATGCGTTTCATGTGAAAATATTTCCCAAGTCATCCATGAATAAAGCTTTACATTTTGCGCTATTACATTACATTACGTCATTTAGCAGACGCTCTTACCCAGACGGACTTCCAAAATAATGCGTCACAATGCTAAGAGTAGTTATCGAGAAGTACTACAAGAGCTCACTAAGATACTGAGTTAAGTGTTAAACTAGTGTAGGGTGTTTTTTTTTTTAATAGAAAATAGGGATACATAGAACAGATAGAGAGGAAGGTCGACTAGAGATAAAGCTGGAATGACACAGTAACTCATGAAATGGCGTTTCTGTCCAATGACATCGGAGAAATAAAGGATTCTGTGCGATTCTATTTTTTTTACAACTGTAAGGACATTGAAGAGTGAAATCATGCTGTTGGACTTTCTCTTATCTCTTGACCAGGAGTGGAATCGACTGCGTTACTCGATCGTTAAAATAATACCTTCGATGTAGTAATCCTTTTACTGTTTATCGCAATGCTGCCATATATGAGAAGGCAAGGTGAGCAGCCCTACACATCTGAAGACTATAGCCTACTTGTCGACGCCTTTATGCTAGTATTTATGAATAAACACTTAATGCTGAAAATCTAGCTGTATTTTGACAGCGTGGTGAGTCTCCCAGTCAATAAATTGTTGTACATAAATTGTAAATAACGATATTAGTTGATTGGGATTCTATTTCCTCCTGAACAGTCCCTCTTTTGTCAGCAGTTTTTTCTCAAACATCCTTAAAATGCCACTTTCAATGTAACTATTACATATTTATGTGTTTACTGTACTTCCATATATGAGAAGGCAGGTGGAACTGCCCTACAAATTGGAAGACTATGCTAGTCGATGCCTTCATGGTAGTATCTATAAATAAGCGCTCAACGCTAAAAATCTGTGTTTTGACAGCTTGGAGAGTCTCCCAATCAATACATTGTAGTAGTTGAACTTATTTGTTGGTTGCCAAAGCAGTTCCACCACCATCGGAAAATATTCGTGTCACGTGGAAGGCGTGTCGATGACGTCTTCGAAACTGCAGGTGACTATAAGGATCTGCTCTGAAGTTTCGCACCAAAGCAGCAGAAACAAGCGACAGCTACAGAGAACAAACAACGGGAAAAACTGGTACCGTACCTTTCTACTAATTTTAAATACGTATTGGATAAAAGATTAAATCCAGATTTTACAAAAGGACGAGATCGATATGTATTTAATAATTGTTTCACGTCGGATTTTCAGCTAGCGCAAATATGGTAGTAAGTAGTAAGTAAAATTTGTATTTGATTCCCCACTGAGTCATTGCTGTTGTACCCATGAGGAAGGTACATAACTTAATTTGCTTCAGTAAATATTCACCTGTATAAATGGATGATATGTAAGCTTTGGTGCTCTGCGTAAGAGCGTTTTATTTTGAAAGGTTATGTAGCAGTGAGAGGTTCTGCCTCCCATCTGATGAAAAGATCAGGAACACGGAAGATCTTTCACCTGAGTCTTTCACTCGTTGTTGTGAAAGACAGTTGATTTCAACCTCTCTGATGAGCTGACCTTTTTGTGAAAAAGAGAATCCTACAGAATCATTTTTTTCTCCGATGTCATTGGATAGAAGTGCCATGTCATGAGTTACAGCGTCATTCTACGCACAAAATGTAAAGCTTTATTCATGGATGACCTGGGAAATATTTTCACATGAAACGCATTCAGGACAAAATTCTAAATGTTCCTGTGAAATATATTTGTGAACACAGCGAGTTACCTTACTCTAAAACAGATTACCATGGTATTGGTTGCTCTTCCTCTAAATGTATGCTTTGTATTCGATTTTCCATCACAGGTTAAACACTTGCAAGGCAGTCATACTGGTATGAGCTGGACATTGAGGATCACAGTTGTATTCTTCGTTGTATCGTTGGTACTCAACTCTCTCTGCTTTGGTGAGTCAAAATTATCATCATCACTGGTGAACAGATTTTAATAATTATGGACTATTTACCACTGTTCCTTGACTTGGTGCTCTTTGTAACATAAACCAGTCAACCAAATGTTTGATCAGAAATCTTCATTGTTTTGTTTCACTTGTTTTGCTGTTTTGGGAACTTTCTAAATGATTTACTCTAAGCGATTGTATTTGCTTATGGCTCCAGAAGAGTGTAATTTCCAGTCTGCCTGTTCTGTTGTGCTCAGTACCAAGACTGTAAAGAATGGAATCAATAACCTAAGGTTCTACTGTATTATTACATTGACTGTGAGGCTGGTATATGCTGTACAGTGCTGTATCTGGAATGATTTATGATTTTTGTGGCAATAGAAGTGTTATGTTAGTCTCAGTTGTGTAGCCTCAGTTATCATAGATTTGGATATCTGCTAGTGATGTACCTAAATGTGGATGTGATGTCATATTTATCCGTTTTGAAGTCTAACTTTTGCTCTGTTGCACTGCCTCTCTCTCTCTCTCTGTGTCGCTCTCTCCAGCGGGGTTTGATGTCACAGTTCCCAGCACCCCGCAGTTCGTCATCCATGGGCGGTATGCAGTGCTAGACTGCAGATTCCCTGTGGGCGCAACCTTTGACCTAGCCAGCAGCGTTATCACGTGGCAGCGAGGCCTGGAGGTGGTTCACAGCTTCTACCGTAGCCGGGACCAGCTGGACAGGCAAAGCCGTCGCTATGCCAACCGCACCAGCCTGTACTACTCCGAGCTGAGGAGGGGGAACGCCTCCCTCAGGCTGGACCATGTCACCCCCGACGATGCAGGGGCATACACCTGCTCTGTCAGCACCCTAAGCGGCAGCCAAAAGAAAACCTTCCCTGTGAAGTTTGCAGGTATTTTCATCTCTGGCTATAAGTTTTGGACTCTTCCCTGGGAATTAAAGCTGCCTCTAGGGACCAAGTAACTTGGACCTTACCAGGTGCCCCTGGTCTGGACACACCTTTTTGTTTCGTATCTGTAGTAGTAATATGTTTCCTGTCACATCCAGCCCTCTATACGGAGCCCCACCTTTTGATGACAGCGTCTAGTCACGGGATGGAACTGCAACTGACATCACGAGGGTACCCCGCTGCCACAGTGCAGTGGCTGAACGAGAGAGGAGAGGATGTCACCAACAGCACGGTCACTCACTCTCAGAAGGACATACATGGACTTTACATAGTTTCCAGCACATTGACCCAAGACAGAGGGGCCAACTCCACCCTCACATTCGTCTTGAGGAACGAGGACCTGAAACAGGAGATGAGGAGGGAGTTCAGCCTACAGTCAGGTAATTTCACTCGATGTGTAAGGGGTTTGTTACAAACTGATACCTTTTCCATCCAGAGAGCACACCCTGAGATGCGATTGGCGCACTGAGCTAAAAACTAAGACCCCAACCAAAGGGAAATGAGTGGACTCCTGTTGTGGTTCCAAGGGGTGATGTCACCTTCTGCAGTGAAGGCCCATGTGCTCACTCATGTTACAGAAATCTGATACAAACAGATATTTTGAATATTTTGAACTTGAATAATTCCAAAAACTTCCTCTTACCATCAACTTGTTTTTGTTATCAGATTATGCACTATTTACTCTGGAATGGAACCCTTATTTTTTCCTGCTCAGATTTTTGAGTTGCTTGAACATGTCCTTCCTTTCCTTCTGTAGTTGACCATTCACACTGTGGCCCTTTAATCTGAATGTTGACTCAATTCATTTTGACATTTTTTTTTTGTTTCAGAAGCTGAAGAGGTACCATACAGTGATCACCGATGCAGGCTGGTTGTCCTCCTGCCTCTGGGTCTTGTGATTACAGTTATAGGACTGGGAGTGCTGGCCTTCTGCTTTAGGAAAAGCTGCTTCAAGACTCCAATCAAAAGAAGTCAAAATGGTCATGTACCTGCACTGAATAACAGACTTCTGTAAAATGTCATAAATATACTTGAACTATGTGTAACTGTTTGTACAATTTCAGGTGTATTATGTATTGTGAATGATAGGGCTTCCTGATTGGCTCAGTCAGTAATGGTGCTGAGTACTACCTCATAAGGCAATGCAGGATGATGTCAGTGAGCAGAGCGTTGGTCCATAAATCAGAGTCCATTCTCCTGTGATGCACTATGGGACTTGTAGTGGTGCTCCTACGCGAGGGTAAAGGATGTGACATTAAGGCATGCTAAATGCACAGTTCCAGCATCAAGCTGAAAAAGTTTAGGTCCATTTCTATATTATTTAGACTTATTTGACATCAACAAAATACATTTATTTAGCACTACATTCCTCAAAAATATAACTTTTTAACCAGATTTTTAATTGTAAAAGTATTGCTAGTGGTCAAATAAATTATTTAGCTAGGTGTTTATTTTACTATGTGTATTGATATAGGGTGAAAAACTATTTTTGTATTGGTCATATTATGTATATTACATGCTGAAATATAAATGAATTCATTACTGCTGAATGTGTATGTTATATATAAATATATATAAAAGCATAAACAATGTATTACTGCTATACCTTTTTTACGGTTATGTTCATCAGTGATACTGTATGCATTTCATTAAATTATATTTTTACATTTCTACAGTTCCCATCTTTGCAGTGTGATTTTCAGCACCATCTTTCACATTCACAGTCAAAATATGGATTATATAATTACGCATACATGTTCCTCTAATCACAGTGCATTTCCGTAATTGTTCTTTCTCCCCATTTGTACATTTTTCTAGAGCAAATCACACAAATTGTCTCACCTTGGGATTTGAACCTAAAAGCTAATTTCCACATTCATTAACTCAGATGCTCCTAGTTTGTTTCTTTCATAGTGGTATAAAGACCTAGATCATATTTTATATTTGAGTATGCCTGGTCAGCCTATAACTTGGCAGATGGCTTACCCGTGATTCCAATACACTTAAATCACAATTACATAGCTAACTGTCCACACTGTGGTCAGTAACAATACTGTACATATTCTTAACAGATACTTATTCAGAGCAACATACATTTTTACATGATATTATATGGCTCATAATTACCTTCTCCACAAGCACTGTGAAAAGTTTGAGCTGACCAACATAGTAGATTATGCAGTTTCCATTAGAAAGAGTCTCCTGCATGACAGTGGACAGAACTCAACGGTGCTAATCCACAACAACAAAATAAAAACCTCACTCAAAATGAAAAATTCACTGTTCCAAAATCAACCTCTCACATGTTTACCAAGTAAACAGTAAATAAAGTAGCTCACCATGTTCACACATATATTTCATGGGACCATTTGCAGTGTTGCCTGAAATGTGCTTCATGTTAAAAGGTTTCCCATGTGGTCTGTGAATAAAGTTTTCATTTTTTTCTATTTTTCCATAAAAAGTCAGCAATCAGAGATAATTACCTTTTATTTTGTCAAACATTAAGACCATACAGAACTGTCAGGACATTGAAGAGTGAAGGCATTCTGTGGAATTTTATTTTCTCCTGAACATTCACCTCTTGAACAGCAGTTTTTGAAATAGCCTTAACATACCACTTTCAATTTGATTGATAATATTTAATAATATATTTAAATGTTTACTATATTTCTGCCATATATGAGAAGACAAGGCGAACTGCCCTACACATTGGAAGACTATGCTAATTGATGCCTTTATGCTAGTATTTATAAACAAGCATGGTGGGTCTGCCAGTCAATACATTATTTATCTACTTAGACAATCCTTGATGTGATTCTTCCTTGGGACTTGTAGCCGGCTGTCAGGATTTAAATAACGCGGGCTTTCTCTGAGATATGGTCAATTAGACTGCACTTATACTCAGGCGTGATTTTCTCTCTCTTAAAGGGGAGTCACAGATTCTATGAGGTAAAGCAATAATAGGTCTCTAGTGAAAATTTTAGAGCAGGCCAGCCAGTTGTTCTCACAATGCTTGTAGAAGTAGAGACATGTTTGTCTTATGTAAAGGTGTCAAGTTACCTATATGGTTTCTTTTTTAGAATGGTATTAGTACTTGGGAATTCTATATTATTGCAAATGTTAGTTATTTTGTTGCATCATTTGAATACATAAAATTAATTAATATTTGTCATACATGTAATAACCTGTTTACCTAAGGAAATGATGAAATGTTACTGTACTGTAGTGCTGATTTTTCCACCATTTATTTTATGATCGATACATTTAAGGCACCTTTATGGACCAGAGAAGATGCTAAATGACTAAATGTAAACATAAAAAGTATGTTTCTCCATGGCACTATTGAGGAACTCTCATTTTGTTTCTGATTTAGGTGAGTTGTCATATGAAACATGTATCATAACATATAGATTTTTTTGCAAAGTATTCTTGAGAACAATGACTTCGATTTTAAAAAATGTATTCTAGCACCTTTCAAGGGTCACATTTAGGTGTTTTTGTATCTATGAGAATATAATCCTCTGTGTATCTCTGATGTCTAGGCTTCTACCTTGTGCCCCCACCACAGTTCAGAAGCCCTCTGGCATCGTGTATGCCAGATTACATTATTGGAGCTATGTTTTTGTGTCTATGGTAGTAGAACAGCAGCCGTAGACTCAGAAAAATGCATGATCCATGGTGACACATTTTTGTTGAGGTTCAGGTAACCAAGGCCAGCAAAAGGGGTCTAAAGCACACCAATTCATCATAACCATTTAAACCAGTTTTTTTTTTTCAAAATTACTGTATTTCTATCTTTCTAGATGATTTCTATCAAAAGGAATTTTATAAAGTTATGAGGCTGTAAAAGCAGCAACAGTGGAAGTAAGAAAAAGGGAATCAAAGGTAGCTATATGTTCATGCTGAGTTTCCCCACCATTCCTTCACATTTTAAACCACATGCTGTGGATGAGGCAGGGAGTACTGTGTGTTGGAGAGACATACAACTTCTCTGAACTGCAGGAAAAGTAGCATTCGATATGGTATGACTAGAATTCTATAGCTACCTATAATAAAATGGAATAGATTTTTGTATGGAATATTGTACTTTCAGACCATATTCACCGCTCCATCGTGACTTGTGGACATACAGTACAGGTTGTGTTTGCAGCTTGTGGGGCTTCACAAGAAGTGGCCCTGAAGTGGCCACTGGATGGCGTGCTCTTGAAACCAATGTGCTGAAGATAGTACAATAAAACTAAAAATTGTCAAAGTTATAAATCATGGGGGAAAAAAAAAAACAGTTTCAGGGTCATGATCACTTTAAAGCTAAGCACTGTCCCTCTAATCTTTCTTAGACTCTACTTCTTCCCTTGTTTGTGTCGTATTGTAAGGTATGTTGTAGTGCGGTTTTGCACTTACAAATGTGTGAAATATTGTGAATTTACTGAAGCACGTATGTATTGTTTATCACTTGTTATGTAAGCATTGTGTAAGCGACAGGCACATGTATGTACTGCCTTCGCCTCCAGGAATCTCAGTGCCCTTTTCTGGCTGTGGGCTTCTGTGTTTATCCATTGAAAAAACTCTTCAAACCTGTGGTGTACCACACCCTTTACCTACCAACGGTTTCCACATGCCCGTACTCTGTATCATCCATAAATACTATGTCTTTGCATGCTAGATCTAATACTTGCAAGACAAGAGTGTCAATGAAGTGAGAAAGTGCAGGTGTAAATGTCTGCCTGAGTAGGCCTACATGTCATGCATACCTGTCATACACCATGCAACAGACTGTTGGAGATTCTAACCACTGTCAGAATGCTGCTGGTGTTCCTATTGCCATTAAAGACTAAAAGACGATTGAAAAGGAAAATAGTCACACTGTAGTACGTTTCCATACGCATACGTCAGTTTTAGGCTAATCTAGTACTTTGAGTAGTAAATTAAGAGGGGACTTCGCTATAGATTTTAGCCAAACGGTTACTGATGCCATTACGTGTTAAACAGTACAACATGCAACCTAAGTCAAGGTAGGCCTAATCTATTTTAGAGTAAGCCAACTCGCCGTGATCACAAATATATAGGAACTGGAATATTTGGAATCGTAACCCGCGCAGTGTGATCTGCAGAGAGAAAACAACAGCTACTTCTCTGAACAAACATTGTCACGATGTATTGGATAGCTTTTGGTAAAACAGCTGCTTAATTGAATCTAGGGTCTGTGGTGTGCTATGAACAGCTACATCCACAAGGTGAAATTATCAAAAGAAATAAGAGTAGCCATTCACTAAACAAGGTGATTTCACTAATTAGCTCCTCTACCTGGCTGAAGAGTTGTGCTAATTAAATTCAGCTGGTGTAGTGCATGGGTGGAACAAATACGTGGCAGGACTTTTACTTTCTGAAGCCGGGGTTTTCCACCTCTGTCCCTACCATCCCTACCTAAATCTACGCCTACGGAACACCCACTGTTTCACTGATTCTGATCATTCGCACCCATCGGCAGGAAAGGCAAGCTCCGCCCCTAGTGTGGAGTCTCGGCTCTGAAGTATGAATATGGTCATCTTACGTTAAGCGTTTTCCTCTCCATTGACGCCCATTATAAGGAAAAAGCTTAACGTGGCTTAATGTTCTAAAACTGGGATCAATGATCACCAAATTTCTCACACATCTCTTGTCATAAACAATTCCACCTGTCAAAAAAATCAAAACTGAAATCCCATGAGTATGGACGTTATCTCACGTTAAGCGTTTTCCTCTCCATTGACGCCCACTACAAGGAAAAAGCTTAACGTGGCTTAATGTACGCAAACATCGATCAATGATCACCAAATTTGTCTGACATGTCACATGTCATAAACACCATCTCCTATCAAAAAAGCAAAACTCTCCATTGACGCCTAAGGAAAACGCTTCGTAGCTTTATTTTCCGAACAGCGATCAACTAACAAAAAAAGCAAAACTGAAATCCAATGTAAGGGTGATCCAGAGTACAGGGATGAGTACATTTTGTGTGTTATTTGTATGCGGTGGTTTCACTTTAAGTGCACAAAGTCAGCTGATCGTTTAGTCATTGCTTGCACCGACTGTGGAGTAAGTTCAGTGTACATTTTCAACCTCAATATTAAATGGGGGTCAATGAAGAAAGACTTCACATAAGATAGTTACCAGGAAAACGCTTAACGTAAGATAACGACCATATTCCTTGGATTTAGGTTTTGATTTTTTGATATGTGAAAGCGTTTATGACACGAGATGTGTGAGAGAAATTTGGTCTTCTCTGATCGATGTTTAGGTACATTAAGCCACGTAAAGCGTTTTTCACTTTCCGCGTTTTAGAATGTCCCTACAATTCCAGTACAGACCGACATTTCAATAGCATCAACAATGTTTGGGGGGCACCATATACAAAGCGTCACTTTAACAAAAGCACGCAGTTAGTCGGCTTGTTAGCTGATGATGTTTTAAAATGAAAGGAGTTGTAATGCAACAACACGGCCTTACAAATGCATAAGGCAAGCAACATTGCTAGGCTGCCGATAGCCACTGCTAGGCTAGCGACTATGCTCCTTTTCCCCAAATTAACCGATAAAAACATTGGAGACTATCCTTCATGTCTAGCCAGCAACTAAATGAGACATGACATGGCTAGTCAGGCTATCAATAGAAATTAAGCACAATTGCTCTTCATCTCCGATTAAACAAATATCGGCTATTACGAGGCAAACCAAGAGTCTCAAGCCTCAAAACACGACTGGCCAATGAAAAACACGGGGGGAAAAAAACACGTTACGTTACGTCACTTCCACCTCCGCTAACTGCCACCCCCACTGGTAAGACGTGTCCTACCAGTGAAGCCTGCATCCAGACCCTTCTCCTGAAGTCCAGCACTTGCAGGAGCGGAGACAGATCACAGAGCACACCGACACACCGAGTACAGAAGAGAAGCAACAGAAAACGGAGAAACTGGTACCATACTTTTCTATTAATTTTAAATATGTATATTAGATTAACATATTTATAAACTGATTATATAATAAATACATATTTAATAATTCGGTAAAGGTAATTCTTTTAAATACATGATTTTAGCAATTATGACATGGTCTGTCATGGACAATGTTCCCGAGTTGCCCTGTGCTGTTATACACGACGATACGTTCGCTTGCAGTTATTGACAGCAATCTATGCTCAGTGCCTTCTTGTACGCACACCAGAAGTTTAACGACTATGTTTAACCCTTGTGTTGACTTAAAGGTCAAAAATCAAAAGCAGAGAACACCCCTTAAATTTTTTTCAGCATGAAATGACCTTTCCTGGAGTGACCATACTGTTAGAAAAAGTGAAACATTGCCCTTTTTTATATTTTTATAAAAGCTTTACACCATCAGGGTACAAAGATTGTCGTAGGGTCTTTTTCAGTACACAGGGAATAATAATAATACACATCAATTACAGCAAAAAACAATTATTGTGTGCATTTTGTAGTAAAATGCACACAATGTGTACACTGGTGTACACTGAATAAATACAGTCTCTCTGCACTGTGAAGCAGGAAAACACAGTCATTCACCAAGCTGTTGATGAGTGACAGGTTGTGTCATCATATTTGGGTTTTAAAATTCAATTAAGAGGCTTAAGATGGGTGTGGCAAGGGTGGATCATTTTGACCCTGAGGTCAAGTGGAGTATAGCATACAGAATATGAAGATTACTCAGAGGTAAACCTTTGGTGGAAAGATGTTGAGCTTAAAATGTTTTGACTATGCACTGTGTGATAATGCCATGACCCATGACATGACATGACATCAGATGTAGTCTCCAATGTCATCAGAGTAAGAAAGGATTATGTGGGATTCTAATATTTTTTATAAAACAGTCAACTCTCAGATGGGATTGAAATCAACTGTTAGTTTGCCAAACATTTATAATAATAATAATAATAATAATAATAATAATAATAATAGTAATAATAATATATAATATATAATGTATTATTATATAATAATAATAATACATTCTTCTTCTTCTTCTTCTTCTTCTTCTTATTATTATTATTATTATTATTATTATTATAGTAGCACATTTATTGTTTAAGTTGGTTAAAATGGCTTATATTTGATATAAACATATATGAGCAAGGTGCCTAACTCAGATACTTCAGTAAAGAACCAGCTGTATAAATATGTAAGCTTTTTTGCCATAGGTAAGAGCATTGTATACTGCAAAGTAATGTGGCAGTTTGGATCCACCATCTGCTAAAAACAGTTATTTGACTCAGGGCGGCAGTGTAGCATAGTGGTTAAGGAGCAGGACTTGTAACCGAAAGGTTGCCAGTTTGATTCCCCACAGGGGCGCTGCTGTACCCTTGGGTAAGGTACTTATCCCCCAACTGCCCCAGTAAATATCCAGCTGTATAAATGGATAACATTGTAAAAAAAAAAAAAAAAAAACCTGTAATTGATGATGTAAGTCGCTCTGGACAAGAGCGTCTGCTAAATGCCAATAATGTAATGTAATGCAATAATGACTTCACTTGTCTGAGCTCACATAAAGCTGACATCATTTACCTGGATATCACAAGGAAGATCTCTGCAGTAGCATAATATGAAAATATCTTGCTGTAGTAATTAAGCCTCTTTCACTTGAGTCTTTCATTTAGTTTGTTTACAAGGCGAGTTTGCGGATTTATCTGCCATCCTCCACTGAATGTGTGCTTTGTATTAGGTTTTCTATTGCAGGTTGATCACACTGAAAGCAGAAACATTGATATGAGCTGGACATTGAAGGATACCATTGTATCCTTCATTATATGTTTGGTACTCAACTCTCTCGGCTTTGGTAAGTCAACATTATCAGCAGCACTGGTAGAAGGACTTTTATATAACTGTGAAATATTTACCACTGTGCCTTGACTTGGCACTCTCTGTAATGTAAAGTTAACAATGTTTTAACGTGATAATTTAATGTTTGATATTTTTTTGCTGTTATGTTTGTTCTGCCGTTTTGGACATTTTTAAAATGATTTGTTTGAAGTGATTGTATTTGCTTGTGGCTTCCAAAGAGTGTACTTTCCAGTTGGTATGGGGTGTGATGCTCAGTACCAAGATTATAACAAATGGGATCATAACTCTAAGATTCTGCTGTATAATTGCATCAGTTGTGGAGGCTGTTATTGGCTGCAATGTACTGCATCTGGAATGATTGATGGTGTTTGTAGTAACAGAAGTGTTCTGTCAGTATCAGTTCAACTGTGTAGTGTCAGTAGTCCGCTCAATGGTGTCTTCTGGTAATGGACTTAAATGTGGTTAGGGTGTCCTTTTATTTATTTGTTTTGAAGTCTGACATCTACTCTGTTGCATTGCCTCTCTCTCTGTCTGTCTCTCCAGCAGAGTTTGAGGTCACAGTTCCCAGCACCCCCCAGTTTGTCATCCATGGGCGGTATGCAGTGCTAAACTGCAGCTTCCCTGTGGGTGCAACCTTTGACCTAGCCAGCAGCGTTATCACGTGGCAGCGAGGCCTGGAGGTGGTTCACAGCTTCTACTACAGCCATGACCAGCTGGACAGGCAAAGCCGTCGCTACGCCAACCGCACCAGCCTGTACTACTCTGAGCTGAGGAGGGGGAATGCCTCCCTCAGACTGGACCCTGTCACCCCTGACGATGCGGGGGCATACACCTGCTCTGTCAGCACCCTAAGTGGCAGCCAGAAGAAAACCTTCTCTGTGAAGTTTTCAGGTATTTACATTTATACCTATTTATACCTATTGGATAGTTTTCTTCCTTGGGAATTAAAGCTACCTCTCAGGACTTACGTAATTTGGACCAGGTGTAGACACCTTTGTGCTTCGTATCTGTTATAGTGCAGTATGTTTCCTGTCATTTCCAGCATTCTACACAGAGCCCCACCTTCTGGTGACAGCATCCAACCACGTGGTAGAGCTGCAACTGACATCACGGGGGTACCCCGCTCCCATGGTGCAGTGGCTGGATGAGAGGGGAGAGGATGTCACCAACAAAACGGTCACTCACTCTCAGAAGGACATACATGGACTTTACATAGTTTCCAGCTCGTTGTCTAAGCACAGAGGGGCCAACTCCACCCTCACATTCATCCTGAGGAACGAGGACCTGAAACAGGAGATGAGAAGAGAGTTCAGCCTACAGTCAGGTAATTTCACTTGATGTGTAATGGGTTTGTTACAAATTGATACCTTTGCCATCCACAGAGCACACCCTGAGATAGGATTGGTGCATTGAGCTAAAAAATAAGACCCCAACCATGGGGAACTGACTGGACTCCTATTGTGGTTCCAGGGGGTGATGTCAACTTCTGCAGTGAAGGTTCACATGCTCACGGAAATCTGCTTTGAATGGATATTGTGGGCCATCAGTGAATTAGTCCACAGTCATGTCCCACACTTCCTCTTACCATCAACTTGTTTTTGTTATCAAATTATGCATTCTTTCCTCTGGCATGAAAGCCTGAATTTTCTTGTTTTTTTTCCTGCTTAATTTTACAGTTGCTTGAATGTCTGCTTCATTTACTTCCTTAGGTAGAACGTGCTTGTGAGTTGATAATTGACCCTGCGGCTTTTTAAGGGCAGTGTGACTGAATTCATTTTGACATGTTTTATCTTTTGGTTTCAGAAGCTGAGGAGGTACCATGCAGTGATCAGCGACGCAGGCAACGTTTTCTTCTGCCTCTGAGCCTCACGATTGCACTCATATTACTGGGAGTTCTGGTGTTACACTTAAGGACAAAACGCTTCAATAAGCCCAAGACTCCAGTCAGAAGAAGTCAAGATGCCCATGCAGTACAGAACGGACCTCTATAAAAGAACACAACCGCATACTTGAACTGTGTGTCACTGTTGGAAGATTTAAGGTGCACTTAACATTGTGAATGTTGGGGTTCTGCTATCCAAGACCGCAAATTGGAGCCTGTGTTATATCACTAATCAGCAATGACAGGGAATCTGCAGCTGCCAGGGTCTTGTCGATACACCTCTCATCAGAACTCACAAGTGACTTGTCAGGCATTTATGATGTCAGTGAGAGGCATACCTGTCCTCCAATCACTGCCTTCTGTCCGTTGTGATGCACTATGGGACCTGTGGTGTTAAAGTAGGTTTTTGCTACTTTTCCAGTATCTGAGGATTGCATTCCTTGTGCTTCAGCACTCCTGCATGAGGGCAGAAGTTGTAACAGTAAGGCATTCTAAATACAACTGCCAAATTTAGTGCAAGCATAAAAACGGGGGGTAGGGAAGAAGGTGATCTATTTCAGATGTTCAGTTGAGTCCATTCTCATGTATTGATGAGTTTTTCAAATCTCTAAAGGTCATGTCCATTTGAATATTGTTTAGACTTATTTGATATGAACAAACATATATTTATTTAGCACGACATTCCACTGAAATGCATTTTATATCTATTTTTATATCTAGATATATTGAATTTTTCTTGAATTGTAAGTGTTGGTTATTGCAAGTAAATTTTTACATAGTTATTTATTTTACTGTTTATTGAGATATGATGACAAACCTTTACATTGGTCATGTTATACATATGACCTGTTGAAGTATAAATTATAATTCTACTGCTATGCCATTTTTTTACTGTTCTGTTAAATTATATTTTTGTAACCATCTGTACAATCCCCAAGTTTGCAGTGTGGTTTTCTGCACCAGGAGACGGTGATTTACAATGACAATACAGATTAGAGGAAAATGTATCTATAATTATCTAATTACAGTTCCTGCATTTGCCTAATTGTTCTTTCCTTCCATTTATAGTTTTGCTACAGCAAATTTGAGGACATGCCTCACCTTGCTATTTGGAACTAAAGTCAAAGAAACCTCAGATGCCCCAGTTTTGTTTGTTCTTTAAGTTGTGGTATAAAGCCCCAGAACTCATGCTATAGTATGCTCAGCCAAGTTACACATATAAATTAATGTAGCGTATGGCTTACCTGCCATTACAATAGACTTAGATCACAACTACATAGCTAACTGTCCACAGTGTGGTTGGTTAGAGTACATTTGCTTAGCAGACACTTATTCAGAGCAGTTTACATTTTATTGTGAGATTGCAAGGCTTAGTACATGATATTGATAGGTTATAAGTACCTTTCCCAGAGGTACAACAGCAGCGCAAATCCTGCTAATCAAACTGAAACCGCTTGGGTTAAAAGCCACACTCCTTAAAAATCACTATACCACTATACCACCACTGTTTGCTGCAAAGCAGGTGCAGTTCCTGTGAGGAGTTTTAGGAAATCAGTGCAGTAGGTGATATAAGTAACCCCTAGAAGGACTTTAGTCAGTTAGTAGGTGGCAGCCCCTGGAGTTGAGGTCAGAAACAGAGGGATGTCATTTGAACAGCATTTATCATGGTGATGGGAGGTGAACTTGGACCTCACTGGCAGAGCGAAGGCAATGGTACATTTTACATTTTGAAAGACCAGTAGTGCTTTTATTTTATTTATTTGTTTTATTACATCATTTATTTGCATAACTCACAGCCTTATACAGAGAAATTTACACATATTACATTTTAACATAGCATTCAAGTCAATATTTACTGAAGCTCTTCAGGATAGGTGCCCCACCTGGAAACTGAATCTGCAACCTTTGGATTATAAACCCAGCTCTGAAAAACCGCACCTACTCCACAGGTACAAGGAGGTTGGGCACACTCCCAATGACATACACATACTCATACTCACAAGAAAGTCTTCCTGGGTTCATGACTCAATTTCCAACTTTTTAACATGACATTTTCCCCACAACCTGTGGTTATGCTTTGATTAATCTGTAATCTGAATTCATCTCCACATATGAGCTGGGACTGTATGGTCTTCTTCTGATTCCATCTGAATGAGATTAATCAGATAGCTGATTTCCCAAAAGGACCTCTGAGGCATTCCGAAAGTAGAAGGATGTTTTAAATGAGACAAGCATTCCAGACATGTCATCACAGGCAGAAATGGGGGCAAAATCCAAACAGAATGACCTTGATAAGACCAGAAAATAAAATGTCTGCAATGCTAAATAACTGCACAATGTTTTTTTAAATTTATTTTGGAAAGAAATTCATACATAGGCATTGATGTTCAATGTTCAACCAGTGCCTCACTGACACAGAGTACACATCCATGTACAGTACCAGTCAGTTTGGACACACCTGATTAAGATAATGGAAAACATGCATTCAAAGACATTTTGATCCTAAGACTTATGCTTACATGCTTGAAATTTGTTTCTTGGACAAATATAGTGAAGTTGATGCCTATGTATGAATTTCTTTCCAAAAGAAATAAAAAAAACATTGTGTCTACTTTGAAGAATCTAAAATATAAGATAGTTTTGATTTTTTACATTTTTACTTACTGCATAATTCCATTGGTGTTACATTTTTATTGATGTCAATACTATTATTCTAAAATGTGAAACTTAGAAGGGTTTTTTTCTTTATTTTCACTATGAGTAAGTGTGTCCAGACTTTGGACTGATGCTGTACATTTATGGCTCAAAGTAGAAACAATGATGCCTTCTTCAGGCAGGACCCTGTGAACCAGACAAGTACAGTGGGGTTATATTTACAAAACACTTGTTTTTATATGTGCTGTAAACGCAATCAGGTTGTAATTGTGATAAGAATGGCATTTAGATCACCTGCCCATTTCCTAAACATTCCTTGCCTTGCACTGTTTTATTCACCTACACAGCCAGATTAAAAATAGCACAATACTGAGTGGGCACAACAACCATGCTGTGTACTACCTAGAATTTCACAACTAGAGAAAGGTCTGCTACAGTAATTCAACCAACCATCAAAACATTGGTCCACATAAAAGGTATTCCTTTATGGAAAGAACCTTGGAAAGTCATCCTGCTGTTCGCTAAGCATTATGGTTTCTTATCTTATCAATTGCACAGCAAGGTTTTTAATCGGACCTTTAATGTTGGAATGACTCAGTCCACAGTCATGTCCCACAAAAGATTAGAACACGTGATCCTCAGGTCTTTATTTGATTTTTATTCCCTTCACTTACCAATAGGTTGTTTAAGTCATGCAAAGCTAACACAAGCCACAGAGAGGTGGCTTCAGGTGAGACTCAGAGCCACAGATCCATCCAAGGGCAGGTCTGGTATGTCAGCCACCCCAGTGTGCCCCAGCCAGCCAGTCATAATCAATAAACTCAGTTTCTCCAATCCCAGAAAAGAGACCATAGTGCAGGTGGTCTTCCTCCAGTGTCTCTTCTCTCTCCCCAAACCATGTGTCCCCACCAGTCTCCTCCCAATCTCCAAACACTGACCCCTCCCCCTCACCTATCCCTTCCTTTTGATTGTTTGACACTGTCTCATGACTTTTTAGTTCTTCCTCTCCAGACTCCCTGTCTGGAAGATGCGTGTGGCCTCCTTTGTCCTTGTATGAATTATCATTATACTTGAGCTCATAGTCTTCCTGCCACACAGGGTCCTGGTAGCTATTGAATTGTTCTGTCTGCCTGTCCATTTCAGCCTCAAACCATAAAAGGTTTTTTTTGGCTAGGTTGACAAGCGGAGTGTTAGCTTTGGCTTTGAGGAACTGGGAGGTGAATGTCATGGGTCCGTTGGTCTGGAGGCCTGGAATGAGTGAGGAGAGGAAATGATGAGTCACTGGCGCCATTACAAAAGTGCCTGTTCTCCCTAGCAGTGCTAATCTCAGATCAGGGAGGAGAGGGGGTATGTTATAAAAACTAGATGACGCGGGTGAACAAGGGGTGACGGGGATGGGGGGAGTTTGTGGTTCAGTCCAGAGAAACTTGAAAAAAAAAAAAAAAAAAAATGAAAAAGGACAGCAGTGTAGCATAGCGGTAAGGAGCAGGGGCTTGTAACCGAAAGGTTGCTGGTTCAGTTCCCCGCTGGAGTGCTGCTGCTGTACCCCTGGGCAAGGTACTTGACCCAGAATTGCCTCAGTAAATATCCAGCTATATAAATGTTTAAAAACTGTAACCTATACAAGTTACACTCGACAAATATGTCTGCTAAATGACAGTAATTTAATGTAACTTGCCTTCATACATTGACTGCCTTGCTTTAGGAGTTAGACATTTGGAGTCACAGCAATCACACATAGAATCTTTCCCAGAGAGAGCTTTCCACCTGTGGGAGGGATGTAAGATCGGTCAAGGTCACAAAGTGCACATTCAGTTTTTCTGGGGCCATTTTTGTTTTTCACCAAGATGTTAGAGGTTAGTCTATGTACTTCCTGTCCTCCTTACTGTAGGTACAAGACTTGGCATTAGGGCTGGGATCCCCATCCATCACAAACAGCTTGCAGTGGAGGAACACCTGCAGGAGGGAAACCGCCAACACATTCAGATCGGGGAAAAACAGCAGGGACTCAAATAGCCAGTTCTTGTTTCTAATTTCACAATTCAGTGGGTGTGTATGACATGTAACTTGACTGGTTGGTCTGGATATGCTAACACAGGGAAATAGGTGTGTTATAGATTACCTTAGCTGTGGGCTCCTGTGCAAAATGGAACGCATCAAGAACAAAGTTGATGGCTTCATCCGTCCTTGGGGCGACAAACTCAGCACTGCTGACATCCATTTTGCTGTCCACCATGCACCTGTTGAAAACCAATAAGCAAGTGTAATAATGGTCACCCTCCAGTCGCTGTGCATAACCTATATTTAAGCCCCCCTGCTCCAGTACTGCAAGGTGCAGCCAAGGGAGAGACATCACATGCAACAGTTTGCACATTTGCATAGTAAGGACAAACCACAAAGCTATGCTAATGAAATTTAGATTAAATGCGTTGATTTGCATTCATGCATAAGTCAGGAGTATTGTGAGCTTTCCAGGCCAGATATACAGCTGCTGAATGGTGAATCTCCATAAACACTTTCAGTGTAGAACACCACCAAGTCACTCACATGTACAATGTAATTATTCTCTACTTACTACTCAGTAAAAAACACAGAAATAGGTTTATCATTAAAATGACTAATATTCAAGATGATAGCAAGCTACACTTAACTGGGTCATGCTACCTCATACAAACTGAAAAAAACCACTCCTACAATGCAAACCTACTGAATGTTTCCCAATTTATTTTTTGTATCCTGACCCTGTTTCTCTTCTTACAATCTTAAGACAGTGGCATTTCAATCTTTGTAAAATATACGCAGCACAACGGATAGACTGGAATGTTTTACCTACCCAAAGTTCTCAATGAAGGAATATTTGGGAGTGACAGCAGGATCCTCAGACATGGAGGCATAACAGTGATCAATGAAGAGTTTCTCTCCCACCTGAAGGTGGTAGGCAAACACCTGGAAATTCACCCTCTGCCCCAGAACAAATATATTGGATGGGGTGGGTGCGGTCCAAGCAGCTGAAACAAATGAGACATAACAGCTGATAACTGCCATAAGCCATCACTTTAACATACATCACGTTTCTCTGCAACTAATAATGCTGATCACTATACCTACACAAAGCTGCAGGAGCGATAATCATATAGACAGATCAATGGGAGTTTCATGCAATATTGTAGTGCTGTAACTTTTTCCCGACACTTAGCTAATGCGTCTTGCGACAATGTTTGCAGTTCTTCATTTTTGTTGTTTTGATTCTCACAGAACACTGAACGGTACATCTGTGGCGTCACGGCTAATATTTTGATGCACTACATAAAATATGGAATGACATGTTATGACGAAAAGCATTAACCTTTTGACACAGACATAAGAATCAGACATAGAATCATCATTTCATTTAAAACGCAATCAGTGAAAAAAGTACAAAACCATGTCTGCATTACAAGAAGCATTGATAAATAAGATGTAATTAACCATATATATATATATATGTATATATATATATATATATTAGCTCCCTGTTACCAATTTTAACAACAGAATTTATCATTTTTTCAAATATTATCTTTACTAAGTCACCACATCCAAAACTGGGCCCTTACCGTTCATTGTCCGGATTCCATAACTGGGCACTTGCCATCTCAGAATCTTGCGTGTCGGCGTTGCCCAAGTTGGATGCACAGCGAGCTGGTACACGTGGTGATAGCTACAGACACAAACGGTTTCAACTTTGATAACTCGGTCCATTTTCACTGTTGTGACGACGATTTTAGAAAGACGATTTTAACCTTTTAAAATGGCACTGGATGTCTACGTCGATGCAACGGGCTCTCAGAATTGGCGAGTGGGTTGTCAGGGGTACATAGTGCAGGACAGTTTTAAATAGTACGTGATCAGGCTGCACCTGAGGGTTGAGAACCAAAACTGTTCAGGTTATTATGGGTGGATAGATGACGGGGTGAGGGATGCTGAGTCTCAACACTGACACTTAGGTTCACCACAAACTTACCTCGGGCTTAACATCGCAAGAGATCAGAGGGTACGTGAAAAGCAAGTCACCGGAGGACTTGTCAACCCCGTTGCTCTTGCAGCTCTTCCCAAGCGTCAGTTCAGCGGCCGTCGTCGTAAACCCATAGAATGACTTTTTGACCCTGACAGTAAACTCGGTATTGGAGCACGTGACCGAAACGTCTTGGAGAGAAGCAAAACCCGGCAGGGGCAGGGGGGTCCCCGCGTCGGCAACCTCAAGTTTCTCTCCATCGTGTGGTAGGGTCGCAGGTGGATAATTTTCTGCTATGAACGAAAGGTGTCGGGCAGCCCGTGTGCTGGAGAAGGGACTGTCTAACTTTGAGAAGGCCGCAGAATGTTTCCTGACCGCTGTCGGAGATCGGACGACTCTTGGTCTAAAGCCTTGTGGATCGCCCACATAGTGCGAGGCAGGTGCTGTCTCATAAACCTCAATTTTGCAAAGTATACACAGTGAAACCAAGCTGCAAGCAATATAAGGATGGCAGTTTAAGTTCATTGCAATAACCATTACACCATTAATATTGTAAGTACAATTCCCCCGAAGGACCGCGTGTAAACGCACATCTAGCTGTCCCTAGCCGGTGGCAATTTGCTAGAGGGTTGCCGATGATCAGATTAAACCCTGAATTCCAAGGTGTTGATTGGATGTAATTAGGATAAAACAGATGCAACTGGATCCAGACGATATAATGATTTTAAAATTTCACGGTAAAGGTGTGACATATCTCAGACGTTTCTACAGTCAGTTTAAGCAGTGTTCCAGATCAGTTAGTCACTAGGTTTCCTTATACCAAGATACACGCATATTGAAATGTTGCCCGTCATTTGCGTTGTGAGTGGTTAATTATTATTATTGTCTTAACCCTTTCGCATGTAACTTATGCTGTGTAGCGCACCTGTTAGGTTACATGGTTCGTTATGTTTTCTTTAGCGTTATTAAGCTGCTCAGTTTTCACCGCCGCATTTGCTATATTTTTTAATGTTAAATCGCTGTTTCCTCAAAGATAAAATTAGCTAGATTTTTTTCCAATCTCGTGTTCTAATCGCACCCGGTTTTAGCATACGCGCTAAAGGGAAAATCACACCGGTGTGATCGTACGCGCGAAAGGGTTAATTATCAGTGATGCCACGGAGGTGCAGGACCTCTCTGCACATGTTGATCTTCGAGACGGCGGCTGTCATATAAAAACCTGAATACCTCAGTTGTGTGTGTTTAATTATTTCCTTGAGTTAATGGAAAATACTCACACATCCATCCGTAGAATTAGTTCAAGTAATATTTTATTGATAATATTAATTGCCAAATTCCATCACTACATCCGTGTCAATTTCGTCTAGGATCAGAACTTGTAAACATGCAATTTTGCCATCTACAGTTTCAGAAACATATTTACAATTTATATACAATATATACATGTACAACATATACATTTACAGCAATAGCTGCAAAGGAATTTCACCAATTTCATTCGTAAACTCAGGACAGATGACGCCGATACTGAGCGCCCTCTAGTGGACATATTACGTTTACTAAAGAAAGGACTGCAGGGTAAACTCAACTAATTAGGGCGTTGGCTACATTGGAGCATGTAGTATTCTCCATCAGCCCCTTCTACCCTCAGTCGTAAGAAATAGCTTTTTGGCCCAATACAAGGCTTTGGTCCACACACATTTTGGCCAGTTGTGATTTAACAAAATGACTACAGGAGTTGCAGGTATGATTTACGCTGGATCCACTGTTCCCTAACTCACATAGGGCATAACAAACTGCTATTTTCGAGTCAGCCAACACTGTCCAGTTCTACACAGAAATGGTTGTTTGCCAAGACATTAACATACATGTTTAACAGATGAAGCTCAATGGCAGACCTGAGCGGCATATCAAATGTGTTTTGCTCCCAGCAGCTCCAAGCTGCCTTCAGTTGACCTTGTAGGTGAATTAGCTCAACGTCCTCAGGAGCAGGGTCTGATGTCTACGCCATGCAATAAATTTGTAGGTACATATTACAGGAAATGCTGTCATGTTAATTACTGCTCTAAAACTAGTACAAGAATGTGAGGATGTATCAAAATTCCATGAATGCATGCTCACACATTTGAGAGGACTGAAAGTGAAGCATGCACTGGGACATTGCTTCACTATAACTCAGAGAACTTAAAGCCACCTGTTCAAAGTCCCACAAAGGAGGCAGTGATGGAGAAATTTGTTTAAAAGTATCAGTAGTCTATAGTAGTGTATTCTATGCTAACATACTTAGCTAGAATTTTTCCTTGAAATACTATGACATTTTTGATTTACATCAGGGGGTTCAATAATTGTGCTTAATGTAAATAAGGCTAAAGGTCACAGTGCAAGGATATCGAGCTACAACCAATTCTGTGCATGCCACACACTCATATACTTATGCACCCACCAGTATGTCTTGCCGTGCATACTGCAGAGTATTTGTGTATGTAGAATACAAATATGCATTTCATAATAGCCTTGTTACACTAGCAGTCTGACAACCGTGCTTCTCTGACGCTCAGTTAATTTACCCGTAGTTTGAATTTGTGCTTTTTTTCTTCTTCAAAACAGTATCTCTGGAAGGGTTAAATAAAGTATAAAAAATTAACTAGAATCTCCAATTCAAACACAATTACATACTGGGCATTTTCACTGTACATGCTCTGTTGAACAAATGTTTCAGATAAACACATATATTTAAACTAAGCAAACACTTAGCTCCACCCCAGCCATTTAGGAGTAGATACAGACACGTACACACATACCTTGAATTTTTAGCTGTTGATGCTTCAGACAATAAATACACAGTGAGCTGGTTCACTCTCAGAATTAATTATACCTTTCAGTGTCGATACCTTAAGCAAAAAAAAAAAAACAAGACATAACAAATAAAAGGAATAAATATTTAAATAAAGCTCTTGACTTGCTTGGCATGGTACAATAATGAAATTTCCCCAGCATTTCCAGCCGAGTCATGATGAGAAGTCATGGTTTTTAGGTATACATACACTTCAATGTACATGTGCTGTGAGTGTTGGAAACAAATCATTGCTTTTCTCTAGGTGTCTCAAAGGTGTGACCCACCAATTTTCAAAAGCAGGTCTTACACTCAGAGGGCTGTCTGTATCCAGTCCTATCTGGGAAGGAGAACTTCTCATTCAACATCAGACAGCAAAAAACTATGTCCTGTTTTTCCATCAACTGTAGGTTAGTATTTGAACTGTATGTTTCCTCTGACAGCAAAAAAATGCAATCCCTCTTTCATGATTGATCCATGTATCATGAAAGGGCTCCTTATCCAGTAAAGACTGAAATGCCAGAAACCATGGTGTAAACTTTGTAATTTCAACATCATTTAAAAAGTCAAGAATAAGAAATGAAAACCTCAGGCATGATAACTGCCCATAAAGCTTCAAAGTTCTGCCATGTTTTACTGTTTCTAGTGCATCTCCTTCCCCAGATACGGTGCATCTTGTGTCATAAAACAGAAGAGATAAGGGAGACCTCATACTGCGTATGGGAGAACTTTGAGCATGCAGCTGGTGGTTTGTGCTAATACTGTCTATCCCTGTTTAGTCCTGCTGTAGCGTTTTGCTCAGTATAGGAGCTGTTAATATTAGTCAGATTGTACAGCATCTCTCTATTAAAGTAACTTCAGAACTTGTTAAAACAGCACCCATCCTTGGTTGGCAAAGGTAGAGGTTATTTAAGTGCCCTGAATATAAGGGCTGCGTTTGACCTTCCCTGCCGATAATCGTCCCACAATGTCTAAGTCTGTTTAGTGCAGCAACGGGCTCTATACCTGTTTCACATCGGCTTCTTCGGTAGAGCATGTGAGCAGAGTGGAGGGGCAGCAGTTTTCCTCCCATTACACAGTATTCTGCAAATGCTCTGGTCCCCTTACGCTCTGGGATTTCTAAGCCCCACTCCATATAAAATCACTATTTTAAGGGAAAAACATTCTCATCAAATATAAAAAGGGGAACATCAAAGATACTGCTCAGTTGGATTTGAACACATTCAGGGCTCAGCCTATGCTCTGATAGTAAAGTAGTAGTCTACAGATAATACCAAGCATACCAAGCATAATCGAAATTCTATTGATTATGCTTGGTATTTCAGTGCAGTACCAACAGTGAAATGTGGTAACAAAACAGTTAGCTTCAGTATTTACTTTTTATTTAGCAAACCCAGCTAACATTTCCTGATTATATATAAATATCTAAATACCTGTTCTGGTTTCCAAAAATTAATATCTTTACGAGTAATGGAGGTGGGTAGGGCAGTTAATTTAGAAGCAGCTTAGAAATATTTCATGTCAAATAAGATCGTAGCTGTGCTAGCTAGCCAGCCAGCAGGCTGGAGTGATGTTAGCTTTTTGCAACTACGTAATGACAGATCTAGCTTGAAAGGTAACTTAAATTGCACAGTCACAATCAACTTTAGTGTTTTGGCTAACGTTGCCATTTTATCACACAAAGTACTGTTTCTTGCTGGCTATCTTGTACATTTTTATCTGTTATCTCTTGGATATAGCATTAACTGCCATTGAAATCTCAACTTGCTAACATTTCACTAATTTTTAGTGACTGAAATGACCACAAGTGCATATGATGACACTTCACCTCCACCCCCTACCAGCCCAGATTTCTTTTGAGCACAGGGAACTCTGCTGTGTTTTCGAGGCACATGTCTTTTTAGATTCCACAAAGAATCTTTGCTGATGGCAATAACTTCCCAAAATTCTAATCTGCCTTCTCCATCTGTAACCTTTACCAAACATCTGTATTTCTGATCATTGTTTTAACTATAGTTCATGGCAAAATCCATCATTATCATCAGCTAACATAAACTGATTGTTAAACATCTCCTCCCTCCCTGCAAAACTGGCCCAATTGCACTCCCCTCACATGCTCAGTATGGTAAAAACAGGGGAAGGCACTTTATAACCTATAACACCATGCTTTGAGATGTAAACAACAACTATGTCACATTTAACGGCTTGTGCAGGTCTCGAAAAAAATTTTTTTGATGTTGCCACCTTGAGCAGCCAGAGGGCACCACAGATGATGGCCTAACATTCAAATCTTCTGACTGTTGGCAGGGTAACAAGAGCAGTGTGGAATTGCAGTAAATGTTCCCTCTGTTAGTACAGTAAAAAAAACAAACAAACAAAAAACGTGCCTAGACGCTGTGGCGGCTTGGTCTCCTTCAGTGACTGCTACAAACATCACAGTAACACTCCCCCAATCTGCTTTGTGTGGCTACTACACCACAGTCCCCAGCTCTGGAGAGTCCGATAGCGAGTCCTCACTGTCCCTGTGGAATAAAACAGCCAGGAGTTAGAACACAAAGGACTGAGAGAGGGGAATTCAGTCAAAAGTTAGAACAGTGAGGACTACAGTCAGGTGATGGAATCCAGACACAGCACTGCACTAAGACCAGACTGTCTGAATAGATATTCACACTCTGCTGTACCGCTGTGTGATCAACAGAATTTCCCAAAAATCTACCGCTCGGACACAAAACAAGCACTGAATACGCACTGTTCATGTTTGCTTCAGGTGCAAGACAGGCCATCTTGTCTTTTAGTGCCACTAGTGGTAGAACCTTGTTACTGCATGAGTCACTCTCTCAGGTAGTTGGAAAATGAGGATTGCTGCAGTTTCCAGCAGTTTTTTTTGTGGTTGTGTATGAGGAATCAGGACTTACCGAAGCCCCTGCAGGAGTTTGCGGTTGCTCTTCCTCTTTTCCTCATTGATGGGGTATGTGTTGAAAATGAGGAGCCCCACAATTATGAGAGCAATGGGCACAGGACTAACCAGCATCTTCAGGGTTAAATTCACAGCTTCAGGCTGTGAGCATCGTCGCGTAATATACCCTGCAAAACTGGAGGGAGGCAGGGGGAAAGAGAGAGACCCAGTTACTCCGTATCATGCATGACTGTGTATGCCCCCAAGCACCAGCAGAAGGTGCTCACCCATGTTCCAGTGACCTGAATAGTACAGATCAACAGGCATGTCAGACTTGACTAAGCCCTGCCTAACCTAACACTTTAAAATGTTTAAATTCCTGCATTCCAAGTACAGAATTATAACTCTAAGAAACCAATCAAAAGACAAGAGCCTAACCTTTCACAGTCAGCATAACTCACACCCAAAGCCCTGGATTGGTACTGTCTGGAGATGTGATTTGATTGTCAGAAAGCATGTGTGTATATGTGTGTGTGTGTATGTGTGTGATTTCCGTATGTGAGACAGAGACTCACTCCAGACTGAGTGTAGAGATGCCCAGAGACACGCCCGAGGCGAACTTGGTGAAGAAGACGTAGAAGGAGTAGAAGATGGCCTCGTGGCCGCGCGCGTCCGGGTTCTTCAGCTTGAAATCATCCACCACGTCTGGGAGCATGGACCTGCAGGGAATCAGGGGGAAGGACAAACCAATGGAGGACACACTGTCACGTTACACCCCGCCCTGCTGTTCAGCGAGTTCAGACACAACAGGGATCAGGGTAACGATTCCCTGTGGTCCCTGCTGCTTTTTCAGATGTGTGCTGGTGATGGTGACAGTAGAGGAGGCGGAGCTAGAGGATGCCACTTACCAGGGCAAAAGGAATGCAGCAGCCACGCTGGCCCCCGATCCCAGAGCTACCACGTACGCTACTACCAGGTTGCTGCCAATGCAGACCAGCAGGATCAGGAATGGCACTGCCCACTGCAAACAGAAACACAGAGGAGAGGTCAGCCTAGGGGGGCGGGCAGAAATATCTGCTGTGTACGCACGCATGCAGACACACACACACATGCATGCGCACACACGCACACACACACACACACTCGCAAAGATAAACATACATATGTGCACATATGTACATGTATTAGTGTATGTATGAATGCACTAGGGAAGTAAATGACATTTCTGACCATTGATTAGTTGATGGCTGTGAAGACAATTTATCATTGTTAATGGAGGATGAAATATGTTCAAGGTAACCAGTTTTTTTTTTCTCTTTTGATAGGGTTTCGCTGATAAAAAATGGCACCAATCACTTTAATCAACACAGATAAACAGAAGCAGTGGCTGGTGGAGTGTCAGTAGACAGTTCCATTATCACACTGCTGTAATTTTGCCAGCATTGTTAGTGTGAAAGTTGCTCGAGCATTTCAGGTGGATGTGAAAACTCTGGCCGTTTGCCCGTGGCTTCTGAGCTGGGTCCATTTTAGCTGGGTTGTGTCTGAAACACTCACCAAGTTGCCGACGTAAACGGCGGTCTTCTTCCCAAAGCGCGTCAGGAACCACTGCCAGAAAGGGATGCTCAGGGTCGCAGACAGCTGAAAGAAGACACAAAAAAAATCACCATCTTTACAACATTCTGTGAGAACCGTGTGGTTTCCCATCCATTTTCACCCCACTGAAGGTAACCGATTCACAAAACAGAATGCCTTCAGGCGAAGATTGTTCTGCAGAAGGGGAACAACAGTGTGACCTCTCTCACTCGCTCAATGGAGCAAGAGGCCTTTCGGGCCGGCCCATTCCACATTCCACATGGGTCACTCTTTAACCCTGCAGCCAACAGGCAATGTCCCCAGGTGACCTCTGATCTCTTGTGGAGGTGTGGCCAGCAGTTGTGATCTGAGAGAGAGCTGCAGACAGAGAGACTGGGTTTCTCAGTACCGAAGCAGCAGAAGCAGCTGCCTGTTCTGAGAAATCTGTTGCTTTAACAAGTTCATTTGCGTTTCACCCTGCAAACTCATGGCTTCTTCGCCATCCGTTTTGGTTTATCGAGGAAAAAATTCCATTTCCCGGTGAACACTATCCCATATAAGCTCTCAGGCCTGTCTCCATTAACATTAATTTGGACTCAAGTAGTTTTGACTTTTTAAACATTTTTTCAATAATTTCGGTGATGGCTGAACTGACCAAACTGAGTTTATGACGTATAAAAGTAGACAGAACATTTCCCCTACTTTCAGTATGACAGTGTACCCCCCACACCTCCCTAAACCATGTGTACTCTAACTCCACCAACCTAGCGTGGCATCCACCCTCCCACACGCCCCTCCCCAAAAACCATGGTCAATAGACCAGAGAAAGAGGAAGAAGGGGGGATTTGAAAGAACAGCGAAAGGCAGGTTCCCATGGCCAAACAGAATGCTCACCATGGCAACAGAGGCCACTCTGTGCCCACTGTGGCTTTTCCCCTGGTCCTGCGTCACCCTTGTGGGGCAGTGACACGTTGCCAGGGGACACAATGCTGTGTCCTCTCACCCTTAAACATGTCCCCTTTCATCCGGGGGGGAACCTGAGCCCCATTCCCCGCAAACAGGCTAGAGGTGCAGGGTCTGCATGTCTGATCGGCAGGAGGGGCAAATTAGCAATACAGCTAAATGACATTCCTTCCCGCCTCTGCTGATACAGGCCGAGTCCCTGCGGCTGTTCTTCGTGTATGTATGTACACCCCATGTCTGGTGCAGTCATTTAGGACAAAATATGGAATAAATACTTTTCCTTTGCCTTCTTCTATCACTGTTATCAAAAGGCTGAAAATAAATACAAAAAAGGAGAAAGGAACAATGTTTGAACTGCATTTATTAACTTTAAATAACAGCCTGAGGAGGAGGCTAAAATGCTTTGTGCTTATCAGTGCAGGCACAAACCAAGTTACCATGCTCATTTTTAGGTTTGGACTGTGTGCTGTCTTTTTATAAACCACTTTTGTCCATGCATTGGACATTTTTCCATAAGATGCAGTACATATAACTGCAGTATTGGACAGGCTCCTTACCATGATGATGAGCAGGATGTTCTGAAAGTCATTTCTGAGGCCCAGGGTGTATGTGCAGAATAGCGCAAGGTTCCCTTCCAGCAGCTGTCACAGAATGGTACACAACAATGTTAGCCACACATCAGCCACATAAAAAAAACACACTATATACATGGAGCATATACCTGCCTTTTTGGAAAAAAGCCAAAAACAACACACTGCTGGAAGTTTTTCCCCATCGACTCCTACCAGTTAACATGCTTCTTTAATGCAAAACTCCGATATATGTGTGTGCACATGTGAGCCTAAGGCTGCTACTCTTTGCTGTCTCCACCTCTGTAGAAAGGATGTGCACCCACTACGAAAAAGCTTGTACAGCGAGTAGTTTACTATTTATACATACTTGTGTGTGTGTGTGTGTGTTGATTCCCCGTATTACTCTTTTTAGATTCCTCATCCATCATCCACCAGTTTCACTATTATGAGTACACTGGAGAATAGAATTTTTTGCCCTTTGTGCACAGCATTAATGGGAGAAATAAGATTGTTACAGAAAGAAAGGTATTGTAGACAAGCTCCCACTGTCTGTCAAACCTGCAGCTCTACCCTCTAAGTGCAAATGCTGGAGTCCTCATTTATACACTATTATACAGGAGGCATGGTGATAGGCGCTAACGCATGGCATACTGATCGTGATGAAGCTATAAAGGGCACTCCAAAGCATAACTGCTGTTGCCTTTATTTTGATTTTTCAAATTGTACCATCAACTGGTTCTGGTCTTATCCATCACAATTTGAGAAAGTAAAACTAAATATAAAGGAAATGTGTCTTTGGAGTGCGTCCTCCACCGTTTTTCTGTGAAATTGTTGATCTCTTGCACTTTTCTGAGAATTTAAGTATTTACTTGCTGTGGGGACTCTCAGATCTTACTGACCATGAATGCCAGGGAGGTGAAGAGGAAGCCCATGACCAGCTTGGCGTAAGGCCCGTGACCCATCACCAATTTCAGGCCCTCCAGGAAGGACATGGGGCGCTGGGACTTCAGCTGGCCTGAGTCTGAGAACCGAGAGGCAGAGAGAGAGAGAGAAAGAGTGAGAGAGAGAGTGAGGGAGAGAGAGAGATAATACACTTTACCAAACATACCACCAATGCACTGTGATGTGGCATCAATCTGTGTCCTGGGACCTCAGTATGGGAGGGTGGACGGGAGGGGGAGAAGCTTATCCACCTGTATGATCAGTTAGTAACCCCTGTCTCAGTGGAGCAGAGGTTGAACACTTGCACGGACAAGGCACAGAGGTACATGCTCGGCTTCCACCACCAGAGCACACAAACGCCCATGCTGTTCCACAGACAGCCTGCTCCAGTTAAATAGCCTGCTCCAGTGTCACCAGGTATAAAATCAGATCAGCACTTTGGTCTGACTTCGGGGAATGGGTGCCACTCCCGGAGTCACAAAGCCAGGCTTGTTGCTGCACTGCAGCTCAATGGATCTTTCATACGAATGCAAATGTGCTGTATAATATCTCAATCTGTGCAGTGCAGACCTGTTCCTCTCCTCTCGGTGCTTTCCTCTGTGGCTTTTCACACACTGACTCATGTCTCCAAGTCCAATTTGCACACCTTCAGCTTAACTCGGGAAGCAAGTTTTTTTTTCTGGTGTGTATGTATTTAGGGGTGGGGTGATGGGGGCATAAATAGTGAACTGTTGTCCAATTCAGAGGATACCGATTTCCTGATCAAGTTCTGCAATGTTCATAGAACCTACATGCAAGAATCATAACTATTTAAGACAAGGTAAGAATCCGAGAGGGCTTATAAATTCATAAGAGGATAAAGAAAGCTGGAATTTTCCTAAGAGCTGGAAGTAGAACTGAGGGGGCTGCACTTCCACAAGTAGTCACAAGGTGAAACACTGCCAGCATGTTCATATTCTGGTATGTTTAATACACATACGCGCACACAAACGATTCTACCCCAAGATGCGATTTTCCATCACTTACCTTTCCTCTCCTTAACACCCAGCACTAAGACGATGGCACAGAGGACGTACACAGCACCGATGACCAAAGAGGCAGTTACATAGGCTTGTTTCTGTGCAGGGAAGATTGGATGGACATCTTAGTGTTGCATGATGGGAATGCAGAGGCAGAACATAAGCAGCTATTGTATCTCCAAAAAAGAAATATAACGTGAATTACTTTGGTACATTTTCAGGTGTATAAATGAATGACATGGAGGTTACTGTCAACATTCTAGTGTCAGGGTGAAGACTGAACTTATAGTTCTATACTTATAGTGTACTATACACTGACAATGACAACAGTGGTATCAAATAATAATCAAACCATAATGTAGCCTGCTAATTTTTACCAGCACGCTGTCTAATCATATTGGCCAAAAGTACTCTGATGATCTGATGTAATGAAGTCATCAGTTAAGAACTTGGTTAAACCCTGCTGCATGAGGGCTAATTTTGGATAGTCCTTCAACTAAATAAAAAAGGACTTTTCGCATGACTCAAAATGTGGACCCTCCTGAGTGTGTTTGTACCGTTTCATCCAGAGACACGTGAGAAACATTGAGCTGGGGTCCGGGTGCCAGTGCAGAGGTATTCAACACGTCCTCTAAACGGAAATCTTCTGGACTGCAGGAGGCTGTTGCTCCGCCCACAATCTGTCCCTGGATTGCTGTACCGATAACTGTGCCCAGCACCTCTATGGTCATTCCTGAGAGAGGAGGGAGGAAGAGTTAGAGAGTGCAGGGAATGGGGGGAGAAAGGTAGAGAGCTGTAGCCTTGCACACAAAAACTCATCAGACTTATGTAACCTGTGTAAGTTTCTCTGAATAACAGTGTCTGCTAAATGATGATAATGTAATGTAATGTACATAATTTGGTAATAATAATAATTTTCAGTAGAGTTTGCCAGTACTGTGGAATAAGATATATATATCTGAGCGGAAGTAAAGTATAATGGTAGGGTACAGGGCTTGTAACCAAAAGGTTGCTTGTTCAATTGCCTGCTGGGGCACTTCTGTGGAATCCTTAGGCAAGGTACTTAACCCAGAATTGCCTCAGTATATATCCAGGTGTATAAATGGATAACGTAAAAATGGCAACTTCTGTAAGTCACTCTGGATAAGAGCATCTGCTTAATGACAGTAATGTAATGTAAAAACAACTGCATTCCTTCATTTAGCTGTAGGACTCTAATTGCAAATCTTTGCACAAAGCCACAACCTTTTCCAAAACCTATGACCCTTCTATTACCCATCAGGTCTGAAACCACAACCCCTCAGTGCCCCGTCGTTACAGTGTTGTACATTTTGGCGCCATTGATTTTTTTTTTAATTAGCGCTCATTAGTGAGCAGCAGTAAGTGGGTCTGGAGCAGCAGGAAATGGGTTTGATTTAAGATGGGCGCCAGGTTACTTACTGTAGGCAGTGGCCGAGTCCCGTTCCTTCTGCTCGGAGCTGATGAACATGGTGAGGGCAGAGTAGGGCACATGGAAGCACTGCCATCAAGATAAAAACAGAACATATCGGTGAACTGAGGCGGACCACAGAAACGCTACACCATGAAACTAAGGAATCTTTCCTGTTCCTCACTTTATAATGTAGTACGCATCCAAATGAAACGCACAAAACGGGTTTCAGAGGTACAGAACTCTCCCCTTCATCTCTCACATTTTACTCACTCTGACACCTGGACATTCGCACCCCACTGAATTAGTTAATGAATATTTGATTTCAAGGCAGACACAAGTATTTTTACAATCTCCATGTAACCCTTAAAGTATGTTCACATGGTTGTCCTGGACTAATTAAGCCAATTATATATTTTTATGGGGATGTTAACACTTCAGCTGAAACAGTGATTCACTCAGTGAATGAATTTCAGGTGAAGATGAAAGGGATCTACAGTGAAGGTCTCTACTAAAGTAAATGTGAACAGCACATTGATAAAGTTACCGCTGAATTATGCTTTAAAAGTTCAGCCCGTGTCAACACTTCCCCGGGGGAACTCACCGTCTGCAGAGACTGGAAGAGACAGTAGAAGAGCAGGTACCAGGCCACCTTGCCCTGCTGGAATGGAGGCACGCACCAGAGCAGGATGTAGCACAGAACCGCCAGCGGGGTGGACAAGATGATCCTGCAGATGAGAAGACAAACAGGCATGGAAGGCTGCATAAACAAGGCCCACGGCTCCTCTGGCAGCCTGCAGGAATGGCACTGCACCCTGGCTGACTATGAGAGCATCACACTTATTCAGCAGGAATAATTAGCCACACGTATCATAAGTAAATTATGTAAAAGTGACGTTACATTGACTTTATTGGTATTTTTATCATTGTTGTTATTGTTTAACTGATTAAATGTTTTACAGAATGTTTCACAATTTAACAGAATTTTACTTTTGACCTGTTACTCAGGTGACAAATAAAGTACAGCTGTATGACTCAGGATGCAAGCATACAGGCAAAAAACAGAGCCAGGCACAGAGAGAACACCTCAAGTGGAGATGACAGCGTGTACACAAAAGTACTGTGACGGTTGGTACAAGCAGGTAGGGTAAACAGTTGTGTGACAATGTGTGAAAGTGTCTAATGTACAAACAGTTTAATTATGGTTGAACAATGCAGAGAATCTGGCCAACTATCGAAACTTGGCTGGCCAACTATTTAAACTTGGTCATGCAGTGCTTCTAATATTGTTGACTCCTTATATGGCTTTTTGCTTGTACTGTACTCTGCCTCACTTTCAAGTTACTTTGGATAAAAGCATCTGCCAAATGAATAAATGTAAATGTGTGGACGGAGAATCTGTCTGGGAAAGATCTACTCTGCAACCATGGGCAAACTGACTGTCCCATCCCAACAGGGTTGCTCCTCTCAGACACGGTTCCTGTCTGTATTGGTCTCTCAATGATGGAATGAACTCCCCATGGGGGTCAGGACAGCAGAATCACTGGCCATCTTCTGATGCAGACTGAAGACCCACTTCTCTCGGTTTCACCTCAGTCCCTAGCCCCTGACCCCCGCCACTTGTACTACTTGTACTGTTTGTTACTGCTGTTTACTTTAGGTGGAGTGTCGTGATGTGTTTTGGATTCTGTGATCTAGTGAATGGGATGTTTGGCTGTATAAGTTAACTTACGGTCTGACACTGTTGCTCAGTCAACTTTAATACACTCCTTTTCCTTTTTGCTGGAAGTCGCTCTGGATAAGAACTTCTGCTAAATAAATGTAATGTAATGTAACATAATCTAATGTAACGTAATGTAATGTAATGTAAAAGCCCTCTTAGGCAAGATACACATGAAAGGGTTTAACATGAGATCAATAAAGGGGAAAAACCCCTACAATGGAAAACTCTATAAACCCTATTGCAAACAGTCAACAGCAGTGACATCATTTGGTGTGCTTGTTTGTGGCACAGAGAGAACACCTCAACACACACAGTACTGTCATGGCTGGTAAAAGCGGGTAGGGTAAACAATTTTGTGACAGTGTGTGAAAGTGTGTAATGTACACACAGTTTAATTACTGTTGAACAAAGCAGAGAATCTATCTGGGAAAAGCCCTCTTAGGTAGGACACTCAGGAAAGGGTTTAACATGAGAGAACTAGAGGAAAGAATAAAACACTACCATGGAAACATCTCAGCTCTATAAACCTATCGCTAGCAGTCACCAACAGTGACATCATATGGCGTGCTTGTTTGTGGTCTGGAACAAAAAAGCCATGACAAGAGTTTCACATGTGCTTTCACAAGTGTGACAAGCAGAGAAGGAAGAACTGCCTTCTCCGGTTTATCTGTACTATCTGCCGCGATCAGCGATCTGAGTTATCATCAAGAGTGGAGCTGCTGACAATGTACGTGCACAGCTTCAGAAGAAATGAACCCTTTCTCCTCCACACGCGGCTTGCAAAGCGGGGCTTTGAGATTAATCCCGTCACCCTGTAGTCTTTGTGGTGTGATGGGGATAATGCGTTCCAATGTCTGGAGTTTGCGGCGTTTGAGGGTGGTCCGTACAGTGGTGCCAGAGGGTCATGAGTCCATCTATCATATGATCAATGGGGCCAATGAAAAAATGACTGCTTAACCACATGACTTTCAAATTAAAACTCAGTGCTGGGGTTTTGGTGTTACCTTATATGGCCTTTAAAATAGGTGACCTGGTATTTTGCCTCTAATATGAATTAAAACAATGCATATTTTAAGAACCTTCAAAACATTAATCACTTCATGTGTAAAGCAGACTTGGAACTGGCAGTTTCTCAAAAGGCATTATCAATTCTTAAAAGGCATATCAGTTTAAAAATGCATGCAAATATACATAACATTCAATATTATAAGTATTAAGCAGCTTCTCAAGTATAATCTTGATGCTTCTGTTTAATAAATATAAATTCAACATGAAAATGTATGTTTGCATGCATTTTTAAACTTTGATGAAACACCTTTAGGGCAACCCCCTCAGGCTTTGAGTCTGCCCAGTACAGCTAAATGTATTTTCTGAGACATATAAAGCCAAATAAGGAGGGGCTGACAGGTGGCTGAGGTCACTGGAGGGAATCCCACAGAAACCATTATGTTGTGAGAGTGAAAATGAGGGTTTAGCATTTTTAACAGAAAGATTATGGTGGGCCCATTTACGGGCAGTACCATGTATGACAGAGGCCGACTGTAAGTGCTTAGTTTGTAGCTGCGATGAAATTAGGTCAAAATGATCAGATAATGCTATGTGAAGGTGTGTGTCTTAGAGATTTGGTGCAAAGATGGCATTCCCGCCTGCTACAGAATAATACAGCTGTCGTGAACTCGAAACATTGCTATTGCTGACATGATTATTTGGATACATGTTAACTAGTACATATGATGCAAATATTTTACATTATAACACAATGTTCACTGAAAAAAATATTAATAAACTTCAGGGCCACTACTGAAATTTTAAGTGTGTCAGATCAATGGTAGAAATGTAAACCTTTCTTGGGTCTAAAGTTAAGGAAATTAATCTGACCACAGGCCTTCAGAGAAGGGTGGGGGTCAGGATGTTGGTGGCTTTACTGGAACTCAGATATGACTGATTCACACTGGCTCAGTAACAACAAAGTCCTTGCCCTCCACTTGACCGGCAGTAACCTCTGGTGGATTCCCCACGCGCTCTTTCAAACCGCCAGCCTGGGAGACCACAGCTGCCTCTCACAGCCCTCATTGGACAGGATTGGTGGTGTGTTGTGGGCTGGACCAATTGAAATTCAAGCTGCTCATGCTTCAAACCCCTCGTCCCTTCCCTTCTACACCTCCCCCTTATTCATATCCTCTTACAACCTCATGAAAAATTCACACGTTAAAATATGAACACAGGCTTCAAAAAGTGGTATATGTATGATACATCCCTGAGAGACAGTTTAACACACAGTCACAATTCACATATTTCTAAGAACATGCATTTTTAATATTGCTTATAATGTTTTGTTTTCCCACACATTTTTATGTAAAAGCTTTGCTGATTTATGCATTTTTTCTTTCAGAATGAGTGAAGGCTTCACACTCTACACATCCGCTACGACTATGGGTGTGGGTGCCGATTAATGCAGACATGGTTTCTCTCAGCTGGCATTTCCTCAGACAGCAAACATGATGTCCGGTCTGCCCTGCCCTTTCCTTTTTATTCTTAGAATCTCACAGCTGGGGAACCCTTCATTTAAGCCCTTGACTTCCCTCTGCACCCTCTCAAAGCTTTTTTTCCCTGGGAGTTTCCTCACCCACTGCTCTGCATCTAAGAAACAGCACTGCATTTCCATGCATTCATTTTATACGCAGTCATATCCTCTGCAACTTACAAAAAACATCTTCAATGGTGTTAGACACGTAGCTGCACAGACACTGAATATTTAGTGCTGCCCTTGAGATATAACACAATTTTGGGAAACATCACCACATGGGTCTAAGGGCTGTCACAGAGCACCATCACAAACCTGTATGGCCACAACATGTTTACCACTAAGCTCATGCCACTGAAAAAGCTCCAAGTGCCACTGCAATTTTTTTCTTTCCCGCTTAAATTGACAACTGTTCTACAACTACTAGATTTTACTGCAGCATTAGGAGGGGGAAGGGTTGGGTTTTGGTGGACAAGATGTATGTAGTCTGACTAGCATAAAAGTGTATGTGTTATTTCAAACAGAAGCACTGCAGAGATGAAGAGGAAAGAAATATTGATCTCAGCCCTCTTGCACAGTGCATATGAATGAACTTATCGGGCCAACTACTAAATGACTAAATGTATATGTACACACTGAAATTAGGATGGACACTCTTATCCAGAGTGACTGACAAAAATGCATTCAGTAGGGTTAGGCAATAAGTGGCACAAATACCAAAACATTAGTGCCATCCTTGAAATGTAATGGTGTTATGAGAAGCATTGCCCCAATAGAATTAAGTTCTATCCATGGGCATGCAACCTTTAGATTATTTAATTACACACATTCTGCCCTGAACCACTGATTCTGATTCAGTTTCATTCATCTCTCATAATAGTTAAGGTCTTTATTGTAGTTGGATAAGCTGATCTTGGGATCAGTTGTAGGGAGCAGAAAGCACTCCTTCTGGTGGAGAGAGAGTCCCTCATTGTTCTCATAGGAGTGAACTGGAGCAGAATCCCCTAGCAAATTTCCTTATGAAAATATTATGAGTGAACCCCTGGACCACTTCAGCACAGATCTGAAGTAATAATAACTTACGATAAAAATATTAAATATCCAAGATTTATGCATGATCACCTCTGGGTTTACAGACACATTTTATGAAATACTGCAAAATAACATTTCTGTGCTAAATGTAGGGTGTCCTCCAATAAATGTATATACTGAAGTGGCAATAATTAATATCCTTTTTATGATTAAACTGTATAACATGAACTCTGTTCAAAATATTTAAACACAAATTCAAATCCTTATTCTTTACATCTCTGTGAGGGTTGTTTTTGTTGGGAGAATGCTCAATAATGCTGCAACCCCCACCCTCTATCTGCCCTGATCCTTTCAGTTTTGGGGTCACAGGATCAGGGTCACAGCCCTGAACCCAGTTTATTGGCCCAGAACTAAGAGGCTGCTGCATCCCTTTGTCTGGGGTCCTGCTAGGAAGTCAGTCTTTCCTTACTATTGGACCTCTTCCACTTCACACCAATGAGAGCTTGGCCAGCTTCTGAAAGCCAGACATTTTCATTTCCTCCTGGCTCTACTGCCATTCACATTCTGCTTCCATGAGTGACCGTCTAAAGGCTATGAGGCCATGCTCCAATAAACACCTCACCATAGACCATACAAAGATCCTTATGTGCCTACATGTCTGAGTTATTAAGTGGAAACATTGCATTGATCTTCCTGTAAAAAGGCCAGGGATCCAAATCAAATTACATTTACATTTTCCATGAAAGTTTTATGGCATTTTATATTTATTTTTAAGACTTTCAAGGATTATTTTAATTGCTGCTATGAGACACAACAATCAAAATACATCCAATACTCAAAATAGTTTCTGGCTGGATGCATATTTGCAAAAACACTTAGTATACTGACAGTATGGCATCAACAATGGGCGTATTTAGGCCAATTTGCCTTTGAAAGGGAATGAGATATTCTACACTTTGCATGACATTTAAGTCTGAAAATATTTTCAATGATTTGAAGTAAGTATTACAAGGACTGTGGGAACCCTGGTAACAGCACAGTATAATACATGTCAGCTTAATGTGAGAAGCAGGGTATGAAATTACATAGTCCTCCTTTTTGCAGCTCTCCTCTATAGAATACTGCTGGCCTTTGTATGTCAGTGACAATCCCACAGTTTTTTTCTGAGGAAAATGGCACAACATCACATTGAGTGAAAACAAGGAAGATGCAAAGCTTACTCCATTACAAACTCCAATACACTGTCTGACCTGGTGTCAAAAAAACAAACTGTTCTGCAAAAACATGAAAAACTGGGGTAGATCTTTAACACGTGCCACTCAAAAGCGTCTCTAGTGCCTTAGCAGGTCCTGTTGTTGTCCAGTAAATGCCATCATAGTGGTGTTGTACACAGGCCTAGCCTCTCGTGCGGAGGAGCTGGGAGACGACCAGCCTGATTTCCCAGCCTGTCCTGCATCCTGTTCGGCTTGCAAGGGAAGTAATGTCCCCACTTGACGCTGATGCACCAAAAAAAACCACTGCTGAGCTGACTGGATATGATGAAGCGCACCCCCATGTTTCAGAATGAATGGGAACTTGTGAACACGCCTATAAATATGAGCCTAAAATACCCCTGGCACAGGCCGTGCTCCCTAACACTTCTCACACATTTCCTGGCTGCTCGTTTTCAGCCCCTCATGATTCATTTCGCCCGATTCAGAAAGACGCCAGTCCGTAAAGTACAGGCACCTACCAAGGCATCATCCTGCCGTAGCGGGTCCATGGACTCCGGCTCACCAGAAACCCCACCGTTGGGTCAGTCACGGCATCCCAGGCGCGGCCCACGAACAGGATGATGGAGGCATAGAAGGGGTCCAACTGTCAGCAGGGAGAGGCACAAAAAAGGTTGATCATGTTGCTCTGTATCGCTGAGAACCATATCCAAAGTGAACTACCCAGAGCTGGAACACAACCATAGAGCTTAACCCTGACATAGAACACTACCATAGAGCTTAACCCAGAGCTGGAAAAGGAATGTAGAGCTTAAACTGGAACTAGAACATAAACATTGATCTTAACCCAGAGGTAGATAACAAGCATTACGGTTAAAGCTTGAGCCAGATCACAGCAGTTAACACAGAGCTACAACAAAAGCATACAGTTTAGCCCAGGCCTAGAACACAAACACAGAGAGAGGTAAAAAACGGATCTAGGACACAACCACAGAAAAAAAGCCCAGAGCTAGCAGAAAACCAGAAGGAACAAATTGCCATTGTCTGATATTACAGACAATCTTTTAGGTCACGGTGTCATCGCCCTGCAACACAGTTTCAGCTGTGAGAATGTCGGGCTAATCGCTATCCTGCCGTGCAGTCTAATGGACTGTTAAACAAGTAACAATACAATCAGTGGGAGGTTTCAGCGCTGCACACTCTGTTACACCAGACAACCTGATAAACGTCAAAGTCTATTAGACCGATTTCAGCAGCAGCCTCGCCCCATAATCATCTCTCTCAGCCTCCTGCGGGCAAAGCCAGGCGGACGCAGCGAACGGACACCTACAGTGCTTTCTCCATAAATTCCTTTTGTTCCACCACAGTGCCCCCATTGTTAATAAGCCATAGCCATACTGTGATCCTGGGGCTGGAACAACAAGGATACAGTGCTGTGCTTCCCAGTGATGACTTTTGGAAGTTGCACCAGATAAGAGCCACGGCTACATGGCTACATTACATTACATTACGTTACATTCATTTAGCTGATGCGCTGATCCAAAGCAACTTCCAGCACTAAGGAACAGAAGTGTATCCTTTCAAGTTGGATCCATTGCATGTACACATAAATGGCCACACTGCATAAAAGCTTGGGGCCTGAAGCCTGGGCGAGATTCATCGAACACACGCACCAATGTTTCGCGTAGCCTTGCCCCAACCTGTCACTCACCTGTGCCACGTCCAGCAGGTAGATCTGCAGGAAGAAGCCCAGGGCGCTTCCAGTGATCTGGTAGGGCGCTCCTCCGATAGCGTAGCAAAGCTTGCTGCATACGGACAGCCGACTCTTTCTGTCATGCTGTGAACAGAGAAATAAAGAGGCAAAAATGAACAGGAGCCAATGATATCATAAGGCCCTAGGCCTCAATGCTCTGGAGCACATTATGAGTACTCCTCAAAAACTGATCCAGGATCAGCTTACCCACACCTGACCCTGAACAAAAGCATTACAGCCACTTAGCTCTGTATGTGTATTGTTCTAATATGTTAAGCTATGGGGCTTTCCAGCGTCAACTACTGCCTCAGCACAGCTGACCCCAGAACAGATTTAGAGTAACTTTTAAGCTACCGTCTACACCCTCTTGCTGTCTATTGCACTGGGCTGTGAAGAAATAAGTGAGGTGACATGCCAGATTTATGTATTCAATTGCATGAAGATCCTAGTGCTTTTCTCTGTTTTGGAGAGGTTGCAGCATATCGAACGCTGTTCATGATAATGATCATGTGCAGATCTGGCAAACATCAGGGCAATGTTTGTTTATTAACAGTCAATGACATGCAAACAAGACTGTTCTATCTGGTGAGGAGGAAACATTTAATTCACTACACAGTCAGGCCATGACATTTTGCACAAGATGAATACAGCCATTCCTGCATGAGGGAAATATTTCAATCTTGTGTTACTGGGAAACACAGTCTCTGTAGCCCAGCTTAGTTGTGGAATCATCCGATTACGCTTCTGTCAGGCTATCATGTTCTACAATAGTCTGAGACACAGTCTGTTTTCTCTGCCCTTAATTTCACATATTAGTCTTGCCCAATCAGCCACTGCAACTAGAAGCTGCATTGTAAAACTACACCAGGCCCCCCGACACCCTCACAAACCTCAGCGTAATTGCTAATTACCACCAAATCCCCTCTACAATATCCTTAGCTGGCCCACTGTCTAAACCGTGGCATGGTTAGCGGTTACTGGAGGACAATCACAGAAGTTACTGTTACATCCCTCACTACATCAGAGCCATGCAGACTCCACCCACCAGGGAAACACCGATTGGCTCTCACAATAGGATGTTGGGTCAGTTTAACATTCCATTCCTGGTCTGAAATCAGCAGTCACCAGAGTCAGGAGTGGACACACCCCCTTCATCCTCCAGCCAATCCACTCCTGGCATGCCAACAGGCACCTGTTCTGCCAGACTCCACACACGAAAAGGATTCTAAGGCTTGTCTCTCTTGTCTTAGTAACAGATTACAGGAAACAAAATGCTGTTTTCAGACCCTACAAATGTAAGAATGACTTAATGGCAATGCTTCATCAATGAGCAAGCTAATGTGGCTTTCATTTCGCAAATAGGCAATACTGTTTTAACATGGAGAATATACTGGTGTGCATGTTTTGCCACTTAGCTTTTGGGTGGTGTGACCTTCCACCTCACTGACCAGAAATAAGCACAGACCAAACTGAAGCCAATGCACTGGGCTTACTACAAATCAAATTTTAAGCCATGTGCTGCTTTATTGCTTACTTTTTGACCATGAATGACCACTGTTTGTAACTTCCTCAATCACCATGGGACACTTCAACTGCCCCTGCTCCTTTCTGTCGCCCACACTGTCCCCATGCCCCCCAACTCTGCTGTGCAACTCTAAAAATGGCTGCACAACTAGATCCTCCCTGTCTCTTTATAATAACACTTAAATCCAAATTCCTTCAAGCCCACGGTGACATTAACTTGCAAAGCCTGAAATTTGTGACACGTTGATGACAGATCTGGTGCTATATCAAGAGCGAGTGCTACTTTTTTTATTCCAGTGAACCTACCTATTTTCAGACATATGGCTTTCTTCACCATGATGTCCCACCCCACCAAGAGCAACCATTATATATATATATATGTTACATATATGTGTGTGGTGTGTGTGTGTGTGTGTGTGTGTGTGTGTGTGTGTGTGAGAGACAGAAACTCTGAAAGAGGACTGAAGAGGCACCCTGTCCAGACATGGAGATGAGTGATTTGGCTAATGAAACTATAGGTGAGACAGTATCGCTCTGTAAGGAACCAAGGCAGAAAACCAGCGCACTCATGCACATCATAACCTAATGGGGAAAAACCAGCGTTTCAAATCTACAAACATCTGCTGGCTCACACACGTTTAGGAGACTCTTAATTTGCCACTTCATATGTGTTGGTTGATAACCACCACCAATGACAACCAGTGTCCAGGACACAGCCTTCAGACGTCAGTGTTAACGGCTACATATTTAATTTACGTTACATTCATCAATTACACATGTAAACTTGCATTTTGGTGTCTGGAGCTTTCGATTAGATTACAGATGGGGGAGGGGTTATTAAATGATGTATCTTGGGAAAAGGAAGTGCACAGCGTATTATTTATTGTAGCATCAAATTAGACCAACCTTTTAAACCATTGCCGTCTGAGACTACAGTGAAAGGACATTTTAGAGTTAGGATTATTCAAAATTATCCGAGTGCTGCGGCCGTTGCCACGTTCACATACCATTAAGACATTTGCACGCCGGGGATCCACACTCACGTGCGCACCGCTACGCTATGAATGGAAGCATTTAAGAACTACAACGACGCTAGCAGGTTAAGAATTCAATGCGAATCGTAAAGCGCCACGTATCTCCCAGACGCCTTTAAGGGATTTCATTCATTCATTTCTCGAATGAAAACAAAATTAATACAAATAAACAGGAAATCGGCCAGTCTGTAACTAGCTTGTCATAACCAGCTGACACGAAACCACGCGAACAGCCACCGTGTTCCGATTTTAAATACGGACTCTCTTAACGAAGAACATACATCCCCACCCTATCAATAAACCCGGATCGACTTACAATGAACAGCCAGTCTAACGCCTTTCAAAATTATTAATTACCTATAACAAGGTTAATATTAGCGTGCTGGTTGACGCTATCAACTGGCTAACTGTTCCTGATGTCGCCAGCTAACAGAAAGATACATGTTTCATTTACTACCTCCATACAAGCATCCTAATTGAAGTTTTAACATGATACCTACCGATGGCTGCTGCCGTAACCGTTATATGCCGTTTTTATATAAATTGTAACTACCTTCAGTGTGAAATTCATTGTGAGCCACACGTGTGAATGTTCGATTACATGTGAATGTGTAATTACGATCACAATGGCTAGTTAGTTTGGAGAGAATAATATAAGAATGACAGATAACCCTGTTACTTCACTGTTACTTAGTTCGCCAGCTTGACAGGCTAATAGCCTAACAAACATACCAATACCTTACCTTTACAGATACTTTTATCCCATCATGGCCGGTCGGTTTATTTTGTAGTAAACTTGTAGCGGAGTATTGTTCTGCTCCTTCTCCTCTTGCCATAACGGGCTTTAAATTACAATTTCTAACGTAAAATTTCTAACGTCTAAGTATTCAATGAAATGGACACACGTATCCGTTACTCGATGTTTCACAGTTTAACACTGAACCGGCGCGGTGTCAGAGCTCCGTAGGCGCAAAACGCGATTTCAATCTATTCTGATCTGTCATTAACTGTGCACATGCACTTATAGTGACGCCCCCCAACCCCCTCGGATTAGAAAAAAGCCTCGTGTTTCCTCACACCACCGCTCTCCCGCCCAGTGCAAAGAAAACAAAGGCATTTTAGTTTTTCGTTTATTACCTATCGTATTTTAATATTATCAATGGGCCTATAACAGTCTATGTTATGTATACTTTTAATGTACCTTAATACGTTTTTCCGTATATCAAAAAGGACGTTTGTATAGCTCAAATATGGAAATGGAGAAGTAGTGGTTGCAAGCCGGCACGAAGATTTCTCTGTTTGAGAAGCAGAAAATTGGCGTACGCTATAATATTATTGCATAAAATGCAAGATACCAAAAGCCTGTATCTGAGACCGAACTAATGGATGCCACTCAAATCTCTTGCAGCCGATCATTTACGCGCACTCTTTCCGCCAAAATATCTGCTGTAGCCCTACAATATTAAAATATTTTTGTTCGCAATCTCCAGCAGCCAGCGTTATCCATGGCGATTTACATAGTTTACAGTTTTTTTGTTTTTACATATTACCCATTTGTGCTGTTGGATATGTCACTGCAGTAATGCAGGCTGGGTGATAGCTGGATAGATTATACAGTTGAGCGCTATATGGATAATGAGGATTTGCCTCTATTATTACAGTCTGCACTTTGGCACAGGGCTGTATAGTGGCCACGCCTCCATAACCTTGAGTTTACATGCAGAACCAGAACTGTGTGTTGTCAGGTGCTTCATATTTGTGTGCAAAACATAATGGGCTCAGCCCCAACATCAGGTGCTGTCAGACCAGTTCTCAGGTTAATCTGAGCAGCAATTGTACTCCAGCATGCAGAAAGTGCAGCTCATGGGTAAAAGTCTGTTAGGTGTAAACGTGAACATCATGCTTGCCTCAATCTGCCTTCAGCAGCTGAGACTCAGACAGAAGGTGAAGTTATATCACACATGAGTGAGGCAGTCTTGAGCAGGGTATTTGTATTCTTGGAGCTGAACTTCCATACAGTCGCCATACTGCACATCTCCAGGGCAGCAGAAAAAAATTGCTATCAGCCAATGTAAGGCCAAACTCATGTGTTACATTACATTACATTCATTTAGCAGACATTCTTATCCAGAGGAACTTTCAGCTCATCAGAACATAAGTGTATCCATTCAAGTTGAATGAACAACAGTGTCAGGCCAGGCTAACAACACTCCCAGACAAGTGAGTGTGAGCATAATACTATTCAAGCCTTACTCTAAGTTAACTTGTGCAACCTGACTAGACAAGAGAAGCCAAGTATACTACTATACATCAGTCGCTACATCACAGAACCCAAAACACATCACAATACTACACATATGCTAAACAGGAAAGCAGAGCAGTTACATCAGAGACCAAGAGGATAACAATCAAATGTCACATGTGAGAGGGCCACAGTTTCAATCAGGATAATGGGTGTGTCAAAAAGGAATTTGCCAACCAATTCCATAATTCCATGTTATCCATAAGATAAGGTAGTCCCTGTGTTTATGTCAATACATATAGACAATGGGAACATCCTCATTCACAGAACAAAGGCAGCAGTACACAGCACCACAGTAGCACATTACCGATTTTATGTTTTATGATGTTTGCCATGAACACTGCAATGAGCTGGCAAATTTGACAATTATTCAAAGAAGGATAAGCTGCTTCATAATTTAACGGATCTGCATGCTTTCATCTCTGATGTGCTATTTTCAGGTTTGTGTCATGGTTTATCCTTCAAAGTGATGAAATTGTTTATTTTCACCTTTGCCGGATTGCCACTCAAAGTCTTGTTTACACTTCAGCATGCTGTGCGGAAATCCAGCATTACCTTTCAGAACCACAAGTTTTGAATTCACTGTTATGTGAGTGTGCTGTGCCAAGTCACAACAGAACTGCACAGACCCTGTGGTTCAACAATAACTTAAGTTCCCCAGCTCTGATTTAATTTATGATAGATAAAGGGTACATTTACTTTGTGGGGCATGGGGGGGTTTCACATGATATGATTGGGAAAGCATGCAGAGGATATGCATCACCTTATAATGCTGCATGTGTCAACAATACGGGAGTTCAGTCATGGCTGTGTGTCTTGGACTCTACAAGCAGGAGTTCTGGCAGCTGGTGGGGAGACTGGCCTAGGTGGGGGTCAGGCTCTGTGAGTCACTTTGGTGCCGCTTTCCGGTCCTCCTGCCTCAAGAGTACAATCCTAAGGTCCGCCTTCTTCTAAGAGTGCAAAATGCACAGTGTAACTGTGTATGTGTCTGTGTGTGTGTGTGTGTGTGTGTGTGTGTGTGTGTGTGTGTGTGTGTGTGTGTGTGTGTGTGTGTGTGTGTGTACACGCATGTGTGATTGCTAGCTAGCTCTTCCTCCCATTTTCTGTCATTTCCCACCATCGATACACCCATTTGCCAGACACTCAGTTTCCTCCAGGATAACTGAATGTTGGTCTGACACCAGATGCCCTACCCCCCTAAACAACATAAACACACATATGCAACGCTCTACAGCACAAATGTACCAATGCTAGATTTTTTTTTTTTGTTGCATTTGTGACCACTACTGTGGGTCAAAGACAGAAACATTTTCCCATCCCTGTGCCAGACCCGACAGACTGGAGTGAGTCAAGTTTACTGGCACAGCAGCCATGTGCCAGCTGGCATTTCACTTAGAACAAATTCAGAAGTAGGCCCACACTTGTGCCCTGGCGGTAACGATTCCCACCAGCAATGAAACAAAAAACCCTGTCACAATGCGTGCTACATTTACACATAAACGTGACCCTGAAATACAAGTGCTGCATTTTTAAAATTCGTTTGAAAAAAAAAAAAACACTGTACCCATTGTATGTGCCTCCCAATTTTTGTTCTGCCCGGGTAGAGTTTCGCACAGTGATAGCGATGTTCTTTAGTACCACTCAGAGGTACGACCTTTAAAGGGCTGCAGCACCATGCCATGGTTTCCCAGCTGCATTAACGCTCCGATTAGATCGAGAGCTGCACTCAGTGGTGACGTACGTCCCCGTCTCCGTTACTCTAATTTATGAGCAGATGCCACTTGTTGCCAAACAGTGTGTAATGCCGGGCAATGAACAGGGACATAAGAGGTAACAGTGAAGGTGTCCTGCGGCAAGATACAGGCAACAGTGGCTGTAATGAATAAGATATGGACGAAACAAAATAGATCCAACCGAGATCAAAATGTCTTGGAACCCAGCCCTGAACTATTCCTGCTTTTCTGGTGGCACACAATGTGCCAGCTTGGGCCACTTCCTTATGAGAAGGCAAAACACAAACAGTAATAATAGGAAGAAAATTATACACTATCAGTTTTGGAATTCATATTTTATTTACTACTTGATTATTTACTACTAGTGAAGCCAGTCAGGAGATCAGTCACATACATGTTCAAGCATAAACAGTAGATAAATATTATTTGAATATGATGTATTTCTTTGCACACTATCAGTGATCTCATAGTGAATTAAGCAAATACATCAGTTTAGTGACTAAGAGAAGCCCACAGATAAGGAGGTGCATTGATTTGATCATAAGGACTGCATAATAAATTGATTCAGCGCTTCCTTTCAAAGGCGAACGCTATCTATTTACAGTTTAGACTCATGCTACTTTAAAAATGGCTCCTCAGTGAACCCTCACAGGGCTTTACCTAACGAAGATACTCAGAGGAGCTGCATGAAAGTGTGTATCTTCACACCCTCCATTTGGTCTTCCTGTGTTGAGTGTGGTGAGCCAGATGATCTCATTTATATCTAAGGAATAGCCTCTCGCATGTCACAGGCTTACACTGTAGGATTCAATTTACCATCTATTTCTGATCCTGGCATCTCTCTCCTCTTCTGGATGTGTAAAGCCACCGGACACCAGCACAGGTCAACCCAGATAGCCCCCCCATTCCCACTTCCCCTCCCTTTACCAGCCCCATTTCTCTGTTTCAGAGAAAAAAACATTGATATTTCATAAAGAGATTTGCTATGCCCTAGCTTTTCAGTGTCTGTGACATTATGATAAATAATCAGAAACAGACAGGCAGTCATGCATAGCAGAAGGTGAAACAGACAGAAAGACAGGAATTTCCTGAGGAGAAAATAAGTTCCTGTGGATTACAGATTGTATGCACACACTTCTCATGTTGAAAAGTTGGGTGATGGGAGATGAGATTGCTGAAACCAAAAGCATGATGGGAAAACAACAGCACTTTAAGGTCGAAATTGTGCTTATGTCACATGCTGTTCCACATGAGGGAGGCATCTTTAATGAGAAAAAGCACTGTGTAGGTGAAGCACAGGTAAATTCAATTTCAACGATATGGAACAAAGTGACTCGGGCCAATGAGGAGGGGGTCCTGCTGCCAACCAGCTCAGTGAGGTATCACAGTCTATGTTCTGTACTGCTGTGACCATTCTACTCCCCATTCGTGGGTGAAAACTGAAAATTTAATAAGACCATGTCTTCTTTATCACTATGAAAACCTCTGACAGGATGATTGAAAAAAATCATCCAGGGAAAAACTACAGAAAATGGGCATATTCTAATTGCTTCCTTTTAAATGAGTTGTTATGGTTTCAGACACTACAGTGCAAGATTTTAAAACATAAAACCCTATGTGCATGACTGTGCATTTCCTTATCTGCAAACAATTCTGCACCTCTCCTCTTGCATTCAACGGTTTCATGGCCTGTTTATCTAAATAGCCAGTACTTAATATAGCTGGTCTGGTTAATATATTTTACCGGTGTGATCATCAGTCCCGGTATGGTGTGCCTATAAGGAGCAGGGCTCATAACTCAAAGGTTGCTTGTTTGGTTCCCAGGTGGCACTACTTTTGTACCCTTGGGCAAGGTAGTTAACCTGAATTGTTTGAAAAATATATGGCTGTGTTAATGGGTAACAGGTAAAAAATTGTAAGATATGTAAGCTGTTCTGGTTAAGAGCATCACTATCACCATCCTCAGTAAGTTTTCTGTCTGCAATGGCAGGCCACCACATGCTGACACGATGTTTCATACGCAGGTATGCCTTACTACTTTTTTATTTAATCGCTTTTCAACAGAAAGGATCTCAACATTCCATTCATAGGGGGGATTAGCAATGCAGGAATCCCACTGGCCAAGACATCACTCTGTCTTTGTGACGGGACACCACAAGTCCGTAACCTGGGTGATTTTGCTCCAAGCAGTACAGTCGAAAAAGGGCCTCTGGTGAGTGGGGGGTTTGGCTACCCTCCAACACCCCTCTAGATATTTTTCCATGAAATCAGCTGACTGCATGGAAAACTGCCACCTGACCGCTGCATTGCTTAGCCCATACAGTACCCGTCAAAAGCTTGGACACACCTGATCAAGATAATGGGAAACATGCATTCAAAGACATTTTGGTCTAAATACTTTGGTCTAAGTTTGTTTCTTAGACTAATATAAATGGTGAAGTTGATACCTGTGTATAATTTTTTTTTTTCAATTTTTGACTGGAGGAGGTTGTGAGTGTGTCAAACGGAATCACACATTACGGCCACATCAGCGCCTTAGGATGCTTCCCAGCCCCTGTGCCCTGAAACACAGCTCATTCAGAACATCATCACAGGGAGGGCTAACGTCCAGTCACTGCCCTGATGTGTGTGTGTGTGCGTGTATGTGTGCGCATGTGTGTTTATTTTTTATTATTTGATCTTCATGACTACATGCCTGTAGGTTAAAAGTATCACAAATGAATGACCATGCAGTGCATTTTTTTTTTTGCAATTTGAAAAATCCAGAAAAATATCGAATAAAATGAGTATAACTGCTGTTCCAGAATCAAAATTCTGTAAGAGTGGTAGCTAATGCTAATGCTTACCTAAAAGTTCTGAACACATATGTGTAATTCCAAAAAGAGCATCAGTTTTCCAGTGGTGATTGTACGTCCATAACATTTATATTCATTAGTTTATATTTACATTAGTTCACATTTTTCTTATCTAGCCTCAGAGACTATACTCCTACACATTTAGCTATGGCTTCCATCTTCTGAAAATGCCCCTCATGTTGCACACACATCAATGAGTGTGTAGCACTGGTCACTGGAGCGTGACAGAGATAGCTGTCAGAGATGTCTGTTTTATGTATAAACAACCCTCCCAAGTGTGTGCGTTACTACAAAGATACTCACAAGCTCCCTAAAGAGGACGACAAGTGACATATTTATGGTCTCCCATGACAGTGTTTTGAATTGTAACAACTATGCAGTTACATACATGGGGCATATGCAACATGATCTGAGTCAAGTATAAACTTTGAGTTAGGATTTTTAAGTTCACCTTTGTGATATAACTTCCCCCTTCAGGAGCCCTCCCTCCTGGTCCTTTTGCAGCATTGCTATGATGTTATGATGAGACCTCAGTATGCTCAGATCTTACAAATGTGAAACCGCCCTGTTTCAGTCATTGTAACAGATACCCTCATGGCTCCACTTGTCTAAGAACCTCCTGACTAGTTGTGTGTGTGTGTGTGTGTGTGTGTGTGTGTGTGTGTGTGTGTGTGTGTGTGTGTGTGTGTGAGAGAGAGAGAGAGAGATCAGTAACAGTCCCTATTCTGTTTTTGAAAGAAAGAGAATGGAAACAAATAAACCAAACTTGGATTGTTTAAGAGTCTGTAGTTTCTTCACAAAGTCCTTGGACACCTGCTCTGACCTTGAGTTTGTGGTTGTGCTAACTGGAATACCATCCAGGGTTTGAAAACTGACAATTTGTTTCACTGTAAGGGATTGTGGCCGAACGAAGCCTTCAAATGACTGGCAACAAATGGCAGCTCAAGAGTTAGCTATGAATCAAGAATCTTCACCTGAAGGAAGTGGTCAAAGACAATCCAGGTTATTCTGTAATGTCAGTTTTTAAAGATTCATATTTTTACCTGTTATGATTAACTATCCTAAAAAGGATTTGGTAAAAAGGTTTTAATAACAGGCAGCAGTGCAGCATAGTGGTAAGGAGCAGACCTTGTAACTGGAAGGTAGCTGGTTCAATTCAGCAGGAGCACTGCTGCTGTACCCTTGGGCAAGGTACTTAACCCTGAATTGCCTCAGTAAATATCCAGCTGTATAAATGGATAACATGTAAAAACTGTAACCAATGGAAGGTGCTCTAGATAAGAGCATCTTCTAAATAATAATAAGGTAATTCAAAGTAAAAATCCTTCATATATTAAGGCCAGCATAACCCTCTCTAGAAGCCTTGGAGCAATATAAATTCCATTTTGATGTTAATAGATATGCACAGCTGATATGAAGAAGGTGCAGTGCTATTAGTCTTTAACTTTTTAAAATCTTTAGCTCAGGGAGTGATGCTGATGTCGCAAGAGCTCTCAGAAGAGAAAATAATATGCAGAAAGTGTATTAATTCAGATTATTGTGTTGCATTTCAAGTATTCTTTTTAAAAAGTTAACAGTGTTCACTTTGGCAGCCCTTCCTGCCAAACAGCCAACAAGACAAACAAGTTAAAATTGAGACACCAATTGTAATCTGTTGTCCATGCAATCTGGGCTGTTCAGACACATTTAAACATCTGTGTTAAGATATGTTGCACTTTCATTAGATTGTCAGCTTAGTTTGCTCTGTGCTTAAACTATGCATGCTTCTAAGATGACACCATTGGGACACAGTACCATCTCTGCCAATTTTATCATATGTTCTTTTTTCCTTAGGTTCTCTAAGATAATACCTTAACAGCAGTTCTGCTGATACACATGATCATAGAACACATTTAATCAGAATTATGCCATTTAATTCAAGTCAAATCTATAAGAAGAGGAGATTCTTAAAGTACTTTTTATTTTTAGTCAGTTAGGAGAAAAACCACACAATTTAATATCCTTCCTGTGGAGTACCTAACAACAAAGTTGTAGATGTATTACTTGTAAAATTGTATTATAATATTATATATATATATATATATATGTTTTAATGAAATGGGTTATATGGGTTTATGTGCACCAACATTGTGAAGTAGCGTCGCCATCTACTGGAACTTTGTGGTAAGGATATCAACGTAGACTAGAAAATCAAAATTTTTATTTATGTTGCTGCACCATACTTTCTTCATACATCCAGAAATCAATCAATTAATCAATTAATTACATGCACCAATAAACATATGTGTAATGTAAACTAATGTAAAGTCATGTTTAAATGGATCCTTTGATTCACAGGATACTTCCCAGAACTCTATTTAGTTCATTTTGTGGACAGAGAATAGGGGAAGAGCAAGAGATGGGTGAACACAGACAGACACTTGTTTCATTTTATTTCATTTTTTATGTATCTGCTTGGCAGGTACATGTCTGGCTCAGGTTTAAGTACCTGCCATTGCAGGTCTATGTTCATGCATGCAACAGCAGTGCCCCACAAAGGACTCAAACCTGTAACTCTGACATCCAGTTCTCAGATCACTATACCACACTGTAACCCCATTTATTCAGAGGATAGGTAGATATGGTCACACACAAGACATCACAGTTAGCTGAGGGTGCGACATCAACAGTTCATTCCCACCCCAAGAGCACAGAATCATACAACACAACTGTGCAAAGGCCCCTGGGAATTTGTAGTTTGTTCATCTTTTAAAAATATATGGATGTCTAATTCCATGCACACTATTTAGAAAAAATTGCCCGCCTATATTTTTTCTTGTGAAAAAAGTTCTCCCAGGCAAAGCTGTTTGGACAAATTAACCCACCAAAAATGACTGTCAATCATACAAATGCAGAAGTAGCACTTAGAATTTCCAGGGCATGTTGTGAGTACCAGCGAAGAAGTTAATAAGAACAAATGTAGGGACTGTTAGTAAAAGCTCTTGGGCCCCCACAGGTAAGGCACAGGGGTTTACAGCTGCTAATGAATTCCACCTCTTTTTAATTATGAGCTCTATAATTAGCTCTGACCAACAGGGAGGATGCTATCAGAGGAAGGCGCTGAAATTCTCCATCTAAAATATTTGCTTGGGCTTGTTTTTAGTTTGTGCATTTCCGTTCATTTTTGTGGATATCAAACACAGATTTTGACAGCTGATCCCGACCTTACCTTTTAGTTTTCTGTTTTCTAACATTTTATATTCAAACTCCTTAGTACTTCTTTTCTTACTGTAAATTGCTATCAAGTGCTACACAAGCGGTTCTCCCCACATACAATTATGCATTAAATACGTCACAGTAATGCCTCCTCTCAAAAGTGTCCTGTAGTGCATTTGTTGTCCAGTGGGGAGTGCACTGAGGATGCTCATGGAGCAACATTACTGTATGCTGACTAGAATTCTGTGTGTCAGTCTGAAGTCAATACGGTTACAAATGGAATTCAAAAACCCTCAGCCATCCAAGAGCTGAGGTGGCTTGGAAGTTGCGACGGTTTGGAGCTAGATAACTTCGTAGATAGTAAAGTTGGTTGGTTAGCAAGCTAACCTTAACGTTAGTGGATCATTATGACACAGCTAACGTGGCAAAATACACTTTATGTAGGCTGCATTATGAAGTCTTATATACAGAAAGCCTAGGCTTTAATTGTGCATATTCGTTGTTTTGATTCGTTATTTCATTATCTTTCATTAAGTAAACGTACCGATGTTGTGTTGCAATGCATCTGCACATACTGTAAACAGGTGGTATATCGTTAAATAAAAGTAGTTTCTTATTCATCACTCTCTCGAAACCAGTTAGGCACTCATGAAGTGGTGAAGCACGATGACGGCGCTTACCTTAACCTGTGACGTGCGAAAGTCTAAAAACTGTGATATAGTAATGTGGCATGGTGATGTAGTAGTATCGAGACATGATAAGGCGGTAGAGTGTGGTCCAGATAACACAGCCCGCGCTCGACATATCGTTCATACCACTTTTCTTCAAAGCTGCACTCCCGGACCATGCATATGCACGCATTTACCCAGCTGTCTGTACTCCCCAGCTACGGTGGAACAATCACAGATAAGAAAAATAAACTTCTGGCAGTCTCCTTAATCACCCACCGGGAAAACCGATAGTCAAATCGGTCAATTTCGATAGTCAAACTGATAATTTATGGGGTTCACATTACCCCTCTGAGCACCCCTACTGTGATAACACACGATTTAATTACTGCTGACATACACCCTATAATCACCATTAGTACTCATACACATTACCCCGAAGCTCCAGGTGAAGTCTTTGTGATTTTTAACACGATAAGACTCTTGCTGGGATAAATTGTCCCCCCATTTTAGGTCATTGGAACAGTATTTGGACAGATTTACGTTATATACAATAAAGTGGTCATGTTTTGTACCTGATTGCATAGCTTGCATGCAATGATTGTTTGAAGGCTGCAACCCATAGACATCACCAGACACTGGGTATCTTCCCTGATGATGCTCTGCCTGGCCTGTACTGTGGCCAGATTTGGTTCCTGCTTGCATTGGAGTCTCTTTTGTCTTAAATTTTGTCTTCACCATGTAATGCATACGGTCAGGTAGATTCATATCAGGTGATTGATTTAACTAGTCAAGAATTTTCTGCTTTTTATATACTCTCTACCAGTCTCTGTCTGTCTGTCTGTCTGTCTGTCTGTCTGTCTGTCTGTCTGTCTCTCTCTCTCTCTCTCTCTCTCTCTCTCTCACACACACACACACACACACACACACACACAGAGTCACCACACCCAACTTTCCAGCAGCTGATCTTGGGGGGAACCCAGCCTAGCCATACCCACCTTCTGTACAGTGACCACCTTTTAATGTTTAATGTTGCATAAATGCACACCAACAGAGACAAACTGACCGCATCACAGAACAAATTGGACAGTAGCCTGAGTCCAGCCCTTCCAAGAATCTTGCCTCCCCAGAAAGTGCACTGTCAGCGCCGTGCGGAGCATCATTCATGAGATCACCCCCCAAAAAATCAAACTGCAATTTCCTCCAGAACAGAAGGCGACTCCTCCCTCTGTCCTCAGGGGAGTGATTGAACACCCGTGGGGTCGACCCCTTTGTGATTGAACACTCCCTGTCTGTCTGATAGAGTGACAAACGAGGGGTGGGGGTTTGATCAATCATGCTAATTGCCATCCCTGAAGATGAAGAAAAGCCATGATATGGACAGCCCCTCAGGACTGTTGTTATTGATTGTTTTTTTTCCTTCTTATATTTTCAGTGTTACATAATGTTACATAATGTTGAAGAATATACTACAGACAGAGAAAACGATTCACCTTCTGACAGTTGTAACAAGGAAAAAAATGAGTGCATACAGATACAGAAATGCAGATTATTACAATTGAGGGATTGAAGAATTGAACACACCACATAATGCCTCACTTTCTTTCTCACACTCTCTGTCCCTCCATCTTCTGTCTGTCTGTCTCTGTCTTCACTCTTACCCTCCCCCCTCCCAGTTGTTTCAGTATCTTGCAGTGTGATTGAAAATTCCCCTTTGTGCGGTAAAAGCCAAAGGCACAGAGACACACAGGCAAGTGATAGAATGAATGTTGAATATATTCTTGATGGATGCAGAGTATATTCGATTTGCTAAAAAAAAAAAAATCTTGCTGTTTTACAATGTTCTACATTGTTTTACTTTGAATGTGACCATTGCCTCAAATCTGCAGCACAAATGATCCATCCCAGGGGTGAAAAAGGAACTTAACTGACTCTACCACTCTCTTTTCCATTGTAATGAATCTCCACAGGAGACATGTCAATCTGTTTCAGATTATATCTTTGGGGGTGGGGCAGGGGGTGAGGCATGGCAGGGGGAGGAGCATCTGAGATGGAACCTTCAGCCTAAAATATTCCCTAAAAGACTTGAATTCCTTCACCTCCCACCCAGCCCCCCTAAGAGGGTGTTAATGTGTGCTGCTTGACTTCACTCTAGAAGTGCCACCTCCTGCCACCCCCGCTCTCAAAACGTTCACAGACATATGCCCTACTGACAATGGGGGACAGTTGGAGCCACTTGAAGTTAAGCATGGGTTGACCCTCAGAGCAGCAAAGGGTTTTGTTGGCGTTAAGCATTGTCGCACTAACAACACAATAGCAATAGCAGAGCCACAGGTTTTCTCTGCAGGAGCAATAATAGGCGGTGAAGGAGGGGGCTCCTACTGGAATTTTATGGGCCAAAGGCTTTGATTTTCTTTGGTGGTAATGAATATCTGTGACAACAGCAGATTGGGGGGTGGCCCATAAGACAGACATAATATACTGAAACCACAAAATGCTGCTAATGCAGCGACTCTGAGGGCACTGGAGGATTTCTTTGCAGTAGTAATGGCTGGAAAAAACACACAGAGACACAGACTCTCTGTCTCTGTTTGTCTGTCTGTCTCTCTCTCTTACACATACACACACACACACACAGACACACACACACACATACAGCAAACACTCTCTCCAAGCCTAGCATGGTTTAAGAGGAAGTAATGATGAGAAGTCTTCCTCTTTGTGGATTAAACATGACTTGATTGCTCCCTTAAAACCTTTTCTTCCATCAAAATCTAAGATTTTAATGTCCCTTTCTCAGATCTCTCTCTCTCTCACCGTTTTTCTCTCTCTCTCTGTTGCTCTCTGTCTCATTCAGTCTTCATCATCACTTTTCACTCTGTGTCTGTTGCTTTCTTTCCCCATTGGAGGAACTTAATCCTTTTTGCATCTGGCATTTTTGGTCAAAAGATTCAAAGTGATATTACGGCAAGGGTGAAATGGGGCAGTGTTTGGCAGCACTTAAGGAGGGCCAAGAACTGGCTTCTGTATTGGCTTTATGGATTGAGTCCAATGATCACAATGCTGTTAGGTGATGCCGTTCAGTTCACATGGTAAACACATCATGTGATTGTGTGACTATGCGTGTGTGTGTCCAAGTATGTGTGCTTGTGTGATTCTGAAGATGTCAGATGGCCCACAGGTGAGCTTTCATGTATCTATAGGTGACAGGATAGGGGCTTTTGGACATCCTCCCTGTCAATACAGTAGTAGTAGCAGCTTGGAACCACAGTTCTCCCATGTCTCTTGGAATAACACGCTGAATCTTAGAATAATTTCTAGTGTAATACCCAGATATAACCACATGGTGTCACTGCATTGAAAGCCTCTTTGTAGGCAGGATGTGAGTGACTGTGAGCGCAACAGGTCTTGCACCACGGTAGAAAATCCTACCACTTACATTGCAAGCAATTTTTTGACATCATTTAATTTACACTATTTATTTTGATAGTGTTTGTTTGGGCCTACAACGACCTTAGCGCTGGCTCATTTTGTATTATTCTGTTTGTTTTATTTTGGGACTCACTAGCCTGCATTTTGAAGTTATACGTGCCACCATTGGACTTTTTAATTTTGTTTGCTTACACTCACACAACGCACAGTTGGGTTTCGCTAACCATTTCCCATCACAGCACAGCCATTTAAAATCGAATTGTTTCGAGTCAAGAGCAGCTCGTTCGTAACATTGTTCATATCTTACAATAAGTATCTGAGAACCATTTCTCTATTTATCAGTCTAGCCAGCTAATTGTTCGACTGGTTTGCATGTTGGTCGTGTAATGGTGCTATCCCATCATTCACAAGTGGAGACAGGATGCCTGATTTAAAGATTCTGCATGTCTTTAGGGCAAAAGGACAGAAGGGAAATGTTCCCCTGCCATCTTGGTGCCATATGGCTGTCTCTGCCTCCCTTGAGTTCATACAGAAACAGAGGAAATTTAACACATAAGGTTGGAGAATGAAGGCATGACAGTTAAATTTTGCATGCATAGGGTATAAATGGATGTAAAAGACTATCTAGGTTGGTGTGAAAATTACAGCCTCTGTGTATTGGGTTTGGCATAAAGAATGCTTTGCTAGTTTGGTTCACCATAGTGGGTGTAAAAGGTTGCATTTGTTTTCCTTTATCCTAAACTTTGATTCACACAGGTATCACTTTTTCATCAGAAAGACATTTTGATTTCCACAATGAATGCAATACAGCATTGAGAACCATGAAGGAGTTTGCCCCTTCAGTCTACTAAGATGGATGTTAAACATAATAACGCAAATAGTTATCTAACTACAAACACTTAAGCATTGGTCATTATGGTGAGAGTGGGTGTCCTGGATGGATGTTCAGTGTGTGCACATAGGCTAGAGAGCCAGCTCATTCTCTTTAGGACAACTGAAAACTGTGTTCTGAATTAACCTTAGTCAGACAAAGTTTGTTCTCCTGTAAGTCTGTGAATGCTCTCTAGAGGGGAACAGGTGTCCACAGCATGAATCTCAAGTGAATGCAGTAACCAATGACAATGTCAATAGCAGGTCAAACCCCACTCCATACACAAAAGAAAGCGGGGGAGGGCCTGTGTGTGGGTGCTCCTCATTTACGAATGGCTACCAGTGAGGATGCACTGGCCATAATTGGCTGGGGCGTGTTCAAACTCCAGCCAATGATGGGCAGGAAGAGGAGTGTGACTGGGAGGGGCCAGACCAAGCATTCCCCACAGTGTGTCCAAAGGCTTGATGAATGAAATGGCTAATTCCATTATACTGGAGACCACAAAGGCACAGCGTTTGGGCCAGCTGGCATTGTGTTTCACAGCACTGAGTGAGAGCAAGGCTAACTGTTTCTAACAGTTCCTGGAGTTCCTGGTCCGTAGAGTTTCTGGTCATCCTTTGCTGTAGAATCACCTCTTCAGACTGGATCTTATGTTCCCTACTTAGTTACAACACTTAAATTATACTTTTTAAATATTACTTTAAAGTGCAATTACACTTTGACAATTGTTAAAATAGTTGTTAGCATCAGTTGTTGAAGCAGTATGAGACAGATGTGGTCTGATACTTTTTCTGTATGCTTTGTCAGTCAGTGTGAATAAGAGCAACTGATATGACTAAATGTAAAACTAGTGTATAAGGATGATTAACAGTGTAGGTTAAACTCTGACTGACTGACCTCCCTGTCTATTTAAAGAAGTTCTCTGTAGTTGAAATTTCACACTGATAGATGTAGAGTCTTAATCAGCCACACATTTTTTAGAACTTTAACACATTGCCACAGGGACAGACTTGTGTGCTATATACTTGGACACAACTGAGCATGTGCTGCTCAGAGAGAAATGGGGTGTGACATTTGAGTCTGGACCATAACCATGAGCAGGTACAGTAATGCTGTATAGACCTGTTTCAATGTGGAGAAGTCACACTGCCTCAACTAACACAGCTGGGCGATTGTGAGGGATTCCCCAAGCCTGTTCATGACAGCAGAGTCCTACACTAATGACATCATTTAGGAGTCTCTTGTGTGTGTGATTGTGTGTGTAGGGGGCGCATTGCGGCTTGTCTGAGGCTTTCAATTAAAGAAAATGCGACACGCGAGTGGGAGGGTGGGGGTGTAATCCCAGATCCTCATTGATCGATCTGACGGTTACTAAACAGTGCGGTTGGGCAGCGGGGGGGTTGACCTTGGCTTGACATTACTCTCCCTCTGAGCCTTCACTTTGTCCATTGTCTTTAAAGCCCCTGGTGCATCAGACTGGCATGATGTGCAGATTGGGGGGTTTGTTGAGAACTCACTGGTCAATTTAATGGGGTGATGGGGGTGGTTGGAAGTTACGGGTCCCATCTTGCTAACATTCTCTTTGTAGACTCTTGAACGCGCAGATATTCCTGAGTCAATCAGAGAAGCAAGGGAGAAGTCGGGCACCAGTGAAGTGTCGAGGCAAATAAAAGCTGAACACAGAATAGTGCTGTAGTTCAGAATTCACTTCAACAAGTTTGACTCTGTGTTTGTTGAAAAAAGATATCAATGCAAACAGCTGAGAAGAAAGAGGAGTTGGAGGGCCTGACTGGGGAAAGTCTGGGTTACACAGGAGAGCACAGAAAGCTTCAAGCCTCTAACCATGGTAACACATTGAGGAATGTTTTGGTGTTATTGACAACTGTATTTACTTTTGGTGACTACAAAGGAACGGTACAGTGAAAATTATCCGCTAGTGTAAAACACACGTGACCCAATACTCAATACACTAAAGTCCATACAGGTGGAGCAAAGGCTGTTCAGGTGGTGGTTAGACCGAGGGTAATGTTTGGTAAATTTGGTGGGAGGGTTACAGGGAATAAAATGATAATGAGGGTTAACTAACCATTTGTGACTTCTTATGCTCAGGTCCTCATTACACAGTACAGAAAACACTCCCTGATTGGAAAGCACGCTCTTTCTCCTCAACTTAAATTAAAATGCCATTTAATTCTGTCCTCTCTCACCACTTCTTTGTGAAAGAAATGCCACTAGAGATTTTAAACATCATGACCCATACATTTTGAAGTGACTTGTATGGGCTGGATTCATTTTTTTACACACCTCTGATATTCAGTATGTGAAAGACAGGAGTTAGAAGTGGAACCTTCTGTTTGTCTGGATTTAATTTTTTCAGTCTTTGTATTACAATCTGTCATCCAAAGGAATCTCCAATACAAACAGCATACAGCCTCAGGGTAGATGGAGGGCCACAATTGATGTGTAAATAGTTTTTTTTTGTCCCCTGCTTCTCCCTGTGGCTCACATATCATTCTGATTGATCTAAATGGTGCTGAGGGAACTAAAATGTCTCCCGATATTACCCCTTTTTCAAATGCAAAGGGTGAAATTGTCACCCAATTTTACATTCTCAGCCTAAGGGATGGCAGAGTGTCAAGTTACTGAATCTAAAACACTGTCAGCTGAAGTACCCTGAATTGGACAGGCAATACAGCTCCCTTTACAACTCACTGTGCCCATACACTGATGTTCACACATTGGTTCTTCTGTCTGAGCAAGAAATTTGTAAACCCAACAGAGGAAGTTATTAAAGTCAAATGAAATAGTTTTGTTACAAAGTGTGGGTGAATTTTTGATGATACAAAAAATATCCTCTGCTCATTGATTATGTAAAACCTGCCGTTGCATCCAGGATTCCTTTCACATCTCTGTCACACACAAACACAAACACACACACACGCACGCACAGAAAACACAGCTTGATGCTGATGGCCTGAGCGGGAGTGGTCATGGGTCATAGGTCATTGCTGCATGAATTCACTGAGACAGTCATACACTAATCACCCCTAGTCGATGCCACTCAGACGACCTTAATACTGCGCCCTGGATCAGATTTCATTGCATCACTGCTCACTGAATGAATCTCAGTCTCTTTTAGGCTCATCACACTTTTTTCTCTCTCTCTCTGTCAAATTCTCTTGTGTGAACACAAGGTTGAATGGTGTCTTTTGGCATGACGAAACAAAGCGGTGTTGCCATGGCAGTCATGCACAAATTAGTATTACAGCTATGTGGCATAATATGGAGCACAGACTTATGCATGTATGTGCAGGGATGTGTGTGAGGTAAACGAACAGACGAATCTATGTGTCTCATTCTCCAGAGGAGACCCACTGTGAAGGAAGACCAATAGCCACCTCTACATATGCAGATGAGTAACAGACAGCTGGGAGGGGTCAGAGAGGCCAGGAATCAGAGCTGCCAGGGCTTGGCTTGATTATTGACGGGCTGACGTTTGGGATCTTAAATATGAATTATTGATCGGGAGGATTAGATGCAGTACAAAAACTGCATAATTTCGAGACCGACCCCCACCAACCCGCCTTCAGCACCCCCATCTGTGAGGTTTTGGTGTATAGCTCCGCTACGAGCACACCTATCATATGTCCTATAATGTATAATCAATGTGCTACTGTGTCAGTAACACACAAAGGCTGTTGGGGAAAAAGCCCTTAGCTGTCCAGTGTAAGAGTTAATCTTCGCATTTACAGGACCTGATAAATGAATCTTAAAGGAACCACTAAGGTTTCCCAATTTAAGCTTTTCTCATATCGTTCAATTCATAAAATATTTATCGGAAATTGCATCTGCAGTAGCAACTCTAGAGTTCTATGTTCAGTATGCTTCAGTGACTCACTGCCTTACTGACAAAGGCCCTGTAGCTTTAAGTGATGGGTGTGGTCGACACTCAAGGACCCGCCTGTTATGCTAATGAGCTATACTATTTCCACTTACCCGGCTATTACAGCGCTGCAGTCCTTTTAAATGCTCAGAGCTTTTCGGAGCTGCCGTGCATTAGCCACATACCCGCATCAACCACCCGAAAGCAGCACAGCCAAGGGTTACGTGTTTAGTCTGAGGATAATTACCTTACTCAACAAGAGTATCGCGTAAATTGGCAGCGGTTAGGAATCTTCTCCGAGGGCGGTGGAATCAAACATCTCGAAGTTTTACCTGTGGGATGCGATGCTCTGATTATCTGGCCATAAAGAAACATTTCTGCTTTCTTTTGGATGTGGAATTGTTTATGGTCTTTCGACCACCGCAACAAAACGACTTTTATTTATTTTTTGGTTTCCTGTTGTGTGTGCAATGCAATGCATTTTTACTGACATAAACCGGTGAGTATTTTTGATTACAGTGCGTGTGTGATAATTGTTTGAAAGGCTTTTCTTTCAGAGCTGTTAGCTTAAGGGAAAAGAAATCGTAACCTGCGGTGCGGTTTACATTCAGACGAAGCTGACGCTGTGCATTACAATGTGGTCTTATGTAACAGGGCTACGGTGCGTGAAACCCTAAGTTTACTGCTCTCCGGTCTAGATTAGTGCACCGCTATTACAACGACCCGGGGTTTACTCTGCGTCTCCCAACAAAATAGTGCCATAGTGCCACCAATGATGTACTAAATTACTTACCAAGAACAATTTGAATGATAAATTTAGAGCTAACGATATAGAATATGGTTTACATTTCAAGATAATTCCTTTGATTCAAACAACAGTTTCTGAAATGTAATCTTGGTGCAGTCATCTAGTTTCAGCATACCACCAGCTACTGACAATTTTGGGCAGAATGTAGCCTAAATTACCTAAGGGTCTTTTTCTAATTTTATATACGATTATCCCCATTCTGTTTCAAGACATGTTGTTTTACACGATTGCATGGATTGTGATTGTAGCCTACTCTCTTTGCTTATTCCACGTGTCTTGCCCCACTTTTTAGATCGGTTCGTGTGCGATTCAAAGTCTAGACGCAAATGCCGGGGCTCAGTTCAACGCGGTATGAGAGCTGGGAGATGGAATATGATCGTTATCAGCACTACTTCTACGATGACCACGACTCCGAGGAGGATTTCTACAAATCAACGGCACCGAGCGAGGACATCTGGAAAAAATTCGAACTGGTGCCCACCCCGCCCATGTCACCCATTCGGACCTTGGATGGTGCCACAATGTGTCCCTCGCCGGGAGACAAGCTTGAGTGGGTGTCCCAGTTCTTAGGACAAGACGAGGAGCAGGAGGCACAATACAAATTTGACACCAAGGAGATATTTGGGAACCTAAGCTCCATTATCAACCAGGACTGCATGTGGAGCGGCTTTTCCGCGAGCCAGTGCCTGGACAAAGTTGTCAGTGAGCGTCTGTCTGGCTCGGGGCAAACGAAGACGCACCTTGGCGTCCAAACGAGTATAACTACTGTCAGCAGATCACAATGCGCTACACAGGATTTGCAGGTTGTCGGCAACTTGACGACAGATTGCGTGGATCCAGCGGCTGTCTTCACCTACCCCTTCGCCAGCGGCTGTAAGAAGCAGGCGTCGTCGGGGTCAGAGTCCCGCACAGATTCCTCTGGTAAGACGTCGCCCACACAGCACATGGGTTTGGGCGTGTTTCGGCGGTGCCTTATTCAGTAGTGCTCGGAAACTTCTGCGTTGTGTGGTACCGGATACGCTTCTCAGGAAAGCTGCTGTTTAAACGCTAGGTACAGTGCATGAGACTGATAGTATCGGACATACTTTACGAGCTTCCGAAAGAACGCGGTCTCCCATGCCCTGAAGTGCAGTTTGCATAAGGGAATCACTACCGACGTTCTCAGTGTGGGTTAATGTATGCTGATTATTAGCATCTGGTCGTCGCAGTTTAGATGGTAATTAACTGGGGACAACTTCCCTGGGTGCCTGTTCTGCGGATGTTAATATTGTGCGGAGACGCACCGCATGAATGACACTGACGATGGCGCGTCATTTAAAATATTGTCTTAGTAAAACATTGAATGCATTCAGAGAGAAGATGCAGAGATTGACTGGAATGGTCTGATAATGTATGCAACATGATATATTCCCCTCTGTACATTTAGTAATGTAATTATGTTTACTATATACGATTTTAACACGGTCAGAACTGTTACCCGGGTTACGTGTTTTTGACTGTAGATGCGTTGGGTCTACTGCCCAACACATTAAAACGTTACAATTTACATTTTCACGTCATATAACGTTCTTTGATGTCCCGTGTCATTCATTAAGTCTTTTTAAATTTGATTAATCTTGTTTTAACATGTGAGGGGCTTGTTGCACTGTAGGAATTTAAATAGCGCTGCTGACATTCGCACGACAATTTATTGATTTATTTTACCGGTGGGCGGATTCCATCCAGTCACTAAGAGCAGGGTTGTAGGCTTTGATGTTAGCCGGGCCAATCGCAGCGGGGGGCTTGTCATGCTGAAATGGCGTGTATCCCGTGGGACTGCAGCGATGCAGCGTGGATCTGACCTCGGTCATCACAAGTCATAGCACATAACAGCACTGCTCTGCTGCGTTATAATTTCACACACGTGCTGTCCTCCGTATGTGTTAAGTACTGTTGCATTAGCCCCAAGGCTATGCGAAATATGGACACCACGTGTGTTTTTCTTCTTGTTTATAGCGTCTAGATATGTAAATTTTTCTTGGTCATCCTAAGGCACTGACTGTGGCCAATATGCCTGCCAAACTCATATCTCACTCATTAGTGCATTCTGGTGGGATGTTCTCCGGATTTGGTTCCTGGCCACTCCCACTAATGACGATATATTGTCTGCAAGGCTCAGATTTAGTATTTACTGTTCAGGGTCGATTCCTCTGACACGTTGTCTGTTGATGTCCTACAGTCCACAGAGTCACCAACCACCCCATTGGCTGAAGGTTTTAGTTCTCTTATTCTTTAGTCTAAATACAAATAAAATTCCAGTAAGCAACAAGTGGACCCTTTTTATGTATGACGATATTTATTACAGTATTCAATGAAGTATTTGACAAACAAAACAAAACTAGGAAGCTACTATAAATGTTTTGGGAGTTCCAGTAATGAGAGTAACCGCTTCATACGAATGCTACCATTGTTTGCCAGTTGTCCATAACAGAGCAGCAAAAGATGGATTGCAAGAGATGTTAACACGGCAGTGAAGGGCTCGTAACTGGGTGCATAATGGGTGCATAATGCCGGTCACTTCGGGTGATTAGGTTTATGCTATTACAAAAAAACCAGTTAAAAATGCAGCGCAAGGGTTACCCTAGCGACCCAACCCCCAAGTGGATCTTGTTTGATTTATAGCCTATGAAAGTGTTGCATCAGTCGATGGGGGGAAAGCTATTCAGCCCTGACAAAGAGATGCAAACTCCACCCTCTGTTTGTTCACCTCATTTCAAATTCAGTCTAACCCAATCAGCTCTGACTAACAAAAGGCTGCATTCCACGGCGTGTTTCCTGGGGGACGGCAGAATGTTAATGGCCTGGTCAAATCTACCTTCATCCATTTCGGCCAAGGGGCTCGTCCCCCAAACCACAAAGCACCGCGTCATTGATGTCAACAACAGGGGTCCTGGAACTGTCAAGTCTAGTCTAGGAACCTAGTTTTCTTGTCCGGTGTCTGCTCATACATTCCAGACCAAGCAAACATGCATTTACTGAAACTTAGCAAAAAACTTTCATCTGAAGTCTGTAGTTCTCTGTCATGTAAGCCTTTGGAGTGCATTTGATGTGCATGCAACAGAAACTTGGAGGTTGTCTCTGTTAAGCTCCTTCTGTGTAATTCAAGCCAACGTTATAATAATAACAATGAAGCTTTTGATAGAGACACAAACAAACACATCTATACCTTTAAAGGCTTTAGATGGGATTTAGCTAACAGCTATGTCTGTCAAACACTCTCCTGTGCAGAAATGCACGGAAGTACACATCAAGCATCCCTGTCCTCTCTCCTTTGTCTGAGCAGCAGCTTCCAGAACTCAGTGCTCTCATGTTCCGAGTACATATTAGAGTGGCATGTACAGTGTGTTCCCGCTGCACTGAAGGCTCAGTTTTATTGCTGTCAGAATACATCAATGTGATGATTTGCTTTGTGTCTGTTGCTTGAATAATCCTGCATGTGTGTTTCATGCCTGTATATGTGTACGTGTGTGTTTGGCTTCCTGAATGTGTGTGGGAGTAAGAATTTTGCATGGCTCCCGTTTTCCTCTGTCATTACTAGCTTTTGGGTTTGTGTTCCACTCTTTGTTTCCTTTCCCAGTGTTTTCTGTGTTATCCAGGAACCTCTCAACTGCCTTCTCCATGGGTCAGGGAATAATTTCCCAGTCTTCCTAGGTTTTTTCCAGCTGGCTCTGGGTTTTCTGATTTTTCAATATCCTTCTGAAAAATTTTACTTTTAAAAATGTGCTAGAACAGATAAAAGTTGATTGATTGATTGAAATTCAGCTCCTTCTTCAGTCAGTGCTGTTGGGAAATGTATAATGTCAGCCATGCAGTAATCATTTTTTAAGAATCCTTTTGGACAATTCCCTCTGTGAATGGCTGTGTGAAAATCTGTTGTAAATGGTGCTGTACCTAATCCAGAGTGACTGATGGATTGGAAGCATTGGGCACTGAGGTGCTATAGCGTTGCTCTGTGTTAGTGTGCTGTCGTCTTGACGCGGTGCAGGGTGACGCTAACAATGCGAGGGGTTGTGCTTTTGTCTGCAGACGACGAGGAGATCGATGTGGTGACGGTGGAGAACAAGCAGAACAAAAGCCGGCTGATGAGCGGGCGCAAGCCGGTGACCATCACGGTCCGCGCCGATCCCCATGACCCCTGCATGAAGCGCTTCCACATCTCCATCCACCAGCAGCAGCACAACTACGCCGCCCCGTCGCCCGACAGCGACCCCGACGACGAGCCGCCCGGCAAGAAAGCCAGGCGGGAGCCGTGCTGCCACCACCCGGGCCCCGCCCCTTCGCATCCGGAGAAGAAGCCCCCCGCCTCTGCCCCAACCCCTGCCCCTGCCCCTGCCCCCGTCCCCCCATCTCAGACGGACAGCCCTCACAGTTCCGACAGCGAGGACACGGACAAGCGCAAGACCCACAACTTCCTGGAGCGGAAGAGGCGCAACGACCTGCGCTCCCGCTTCCTGGCGCTGCGGGACCAGATCCCGGGCCTGGCCAACAGCGCCAAAACGCCCAAGGTGGTGATCCTGACCCAGGCTGCCGAGTACCTGGAACAGCTGCACGCCAGCGACAGGCACAAAGCCCAGGAGAGGAGGCAGCTCAAGGCCCGGCAGCAGCAGCTGCTGAGAAGGCTGGCAGAACTGAAGCACTCTGAAAAGTAATCAAAACAAGAACTTAAAACTGCTGCGCACAAAGCAAACAATGAACTTCTCTCAAACAGGGGTATATCTCAGTCTGCCTTCAAACCCAGCATGGATGGAGGCATGGAGAACTTTCTATGGGGGTGCAGGTGTCTTTCTTTTTTGTTTTCTTTCACATAAGGTTCAAAATGATTGCAAGGCTGTAATCTGAGGGGACAATGAATTAGACGGTGTCTCAGTGTTTTTCTGGAAACTTCCCAAACCTGGTGGTCCATGTATGATGGTAATACCAAGAATACATCATTGTATTTAACATGTTACTTTTTCTGTGTCCCTGACATAGACATTGCAGAGTAAACATTGGTTAAAAAGGTCATGTGAATGCACATACACCGAAACATGCAAAACATGAAATGTCTCCACAGTACATTGATTGATTATTTCTATTTCTACTACTTCTTTTTTAAATCTTATGTAAAAAGGGAGTCGTGAAAATAATTGCAAGTATGGTAAGGGTTATGCCAAACTGTAAACCCCACCATGGCTTGATTGATAGCATTTAATTCCACTGAAATGTAATTCAGGACCATCTAAGTAAAACCTCATGTTCCAGAAGGGAATGGTGTCAGCACCAGGGGTACATTCACAAACGGGGGATTCCTTTTTCGTAAATGGCTCATTAGCCAGAGGATGTTAGCTAACCCAAAGTTTCCGAATGGCACCCCTGCTGGTGACCTACACATAGGCGAGGCAGAGAATTTCCCTTTATTCAGCAAGTGTCCTGAACTTCTTTCTGCATGACATACAGGCCTTCAGATTTAAATAACAATCACCCATTAGCAGCTAATTCATTTCTACTTGATTGCCTCTGTGATGCTGCTAGCTTCGTGCGCTTTCTGTTGTAAGGAATTACACAATTCTGTTGAATATTTCGGCTGGGATCCAAATTATTTAATGCAACCCAATTTCTTTGTTATAATTTAATTAATTAATGTGAAGTGCATAAAGTAATGCTGCAGTATTAGATGCAACTGAGTAATCTACTGCAGACAGGTGATGCTTACCAAACAGCAGGCTCAGTAATCAGGTTCCGCATGGTTATCAGGTCAAAGGTTAGATCTCTGCTTCCCCTGTGTCTTTTTGACAGGTTGTTGCCACCCTGTATTGTGGTGATTTAAGGAAGTGTGTCTCTGACTTCCACTGATGAGTCTTACCAAATTCCAGATCATTGACCCCTTCCTAAATCCCATCGCCACACCGCTTGTAATTCATATGGTTATAACCCTTATAATATGGTTAAGATACAATGTGGTGATATAACCGATTTTTACGCTATAGTTTATGCCATGGTTAAGCAGTACTCTATGTGTGTCTTGTATGGCATCTTTTTAGTTCATTTTTTAATTTGGGAAATTGAGTTAATTCATCACTGCACCTAGTACAGCTTTGCAGTTGGTAGACTGTGTGTTTTTTGTTTGTTTATACATTATTGTGAATAGTCCTGATGTACAAAATTCTACTGTAAATAGTTAATACTTTGGTTTTAAGAGCCAGAATCTGAATTAATGAATGACTGTGTGGTTTCTCTTGACATGATTTCAGCCTCTTCATCTCAGAGTTTCTATTTTTTGTTAAAAAAGGAAAAAAGGAAAAATAAAACAACAGTACTGTACTTTAATCACACTCATCACTTTGTAATGCTGTTTTCATTGCTTGTATTTTTGTTTTGTTTGTCATTACTGATGAATATATCATTACCTTAAAAACAAATGCAAATGCTTTCTATTATATTTTCCTTGTATTTTATCATATTCAGTGGTGGAGGTGAAGTGGGGAGTTGCTGAGAGCTGCTGTTGTGCTGCCACTACATTACAGAGGAAATACTCTGCATTCCTCTGTCAGGGGGCCACGACACATCAGTGGTCGATGGTGCTGATGGTGATGGTGATGACTGAGCAATTCTTTGGTTTTGGATGCCTGCTGGAGAAGCACTGTCCCTGGAGGCTTGTTCACCTGATTGCAATAATCCCATTTGCTCAGAGTGGATGTCCTCATAATGCTGCAATGATGTTGTGCTGATAATCTTGCACATCTGTGCTGTAGTAAAGCTCATATGTTTGCCTGCTAGCCAATGGCAATAACCACACAGTTAAGATATTTTTTGCCCAGGAAGTGGCCTCAGGTATAAAACTCTGAAATATTTTGATGTGATTGGTTAATTTTTTTTCCCTCAATATCCCTGGCCTATTGAAGGGGGCAGTGTTTGAAACCTGCCCGCAGGCCCTAAAACAGACCGAAAAAGCTATAGAAAGGATTCGGGAAACTGAAGAACTGGTCAACCCTGGAAAGGGTCATGTGCAGAGGGACTTTTCCACGTCAGACCCCTGCCTCATTCACTCATCAGGTTTAACTTAAGGGTCAAAGGTTATGTATCTCATTCTCTTTTTAGGCTGGCCACTCAATGGCACCCCACACACCCCCATCCTGATCTGCCCTAGTTTTCCCAGCCGCCAGTAATGTGCTCACTGGGAGGGGGCAGTTGGAGAGGGGTTCTTTATGCTCTTGTTCTGTGTGGCCAAGCACAAATCATCACCTCTGCCCCCCCACTGAGAAAAAAGCTTTAGGTTCAACTGATGCCCAAGATGTGGTTTGTCATGTGTCTGCATTTTCCAGTATGCAAAAAGTGCAGTTTGGATGCAGTCTCTTCTGTAGCTCTTTGCATTAATAACCTCATTATTAGCCCATGAACTATAACCTGGGGCATCTGAAAAAACTGATTTTTAAAGAAGACATCAAGATCTTTTTATTCATTTTCTTCTTTTTGTGAATCTTCTGTGCCTTGTAAGGGGCACAAAAATATGTTAACTTATGAACAGTAAGTTTATAAGTTCTTTATACACTGTATACTTTATTACCCTTCACTGAACCAGAGGGACATTATAATTATTATTTCTTTCTTTTCTTCTTTTATTATTATTATTATTATTATTATCATCATCCAGGGCAGCTGGCAGCATGTGTGAAGATGGGAGGATTAGTTAATTATCTCTCGCTAAAACAGGGAAAGCCTTATTAAACTGATCAAAGTGATTTCCTTCCAAAATGCTCCTTTGCTGCAGGGAAGCTCTGCCCTGAGAGACGTGTCATTTTATGATAAAAGTGGGATTAAATCTTGTTTTTAAAAGTAATTCCTCAGAAATGTTGCTGTTAATGATGTAATTACTCCCAGCCTCTCACTTATGAAATCGGAGACAGGGGAGGGTGCGTTGCCGTGGAGGCACAACGGGAGAAATCAGAATTTATAGTGAGAAAGTATTCCATAAATGTGTGGCCAATATAGCAAACTCACAGCAGTGAGTTATATTTAGACTGCTGTAGTACTGGCCCACTTCCAAGGGACAGGAGCATGTTATTAACAGGATGAAAAATGTTCCATTATGAGAGCACCTGTGCGAGTGAGTGAGTGTGGGAACTCTTGGTGGCAAGCATTTCATACCAGCTCCACCGTTTCCACAGTGACACGTCGTGGCCTCTATTCCATGGCAACAAGCATCTTCCATTTCCAAGGCTCTGATCCTTCAGTTTCTATGGCAACCAGAATGGAGCTATTCATACCCCTGCTTTTAAGGAGGTGTAAAGCCTTCCCTGTGGTTTCTAAATGTCACAATGCAGATTATTCTCATCAACACGCAGGCTCAGATTACAGAGAGGAGGAAATACATCTGAAATTGACTTAATTTCGTTGCTGTATTTTTAAGAGCCGCTTGCATGTCACAACTGCATTTAAATTATGTCTTTTTTGTGCAGGGGGTAAAGTCTGAAACTAATTTATTTCTTTGGATATGGTTTATTGAAAAGATGAGCGGTACAAACATGCTGCTTACTTTCCACACTGGCGTGGTTTCCCAGTCACCACATTTACAATTGTGTTGCTCTGAGTGTTGGCCACACACAATGGCTGTGTCTTTCTGACATAACTTTTCTGTCAGGCCTTTATAATTTAAGATTTCTCTTCCTTTCTTTTTTCACATTTTCTGCGCATGAGCGAGAGCATTAAAGCGAGTGCATTTCTAATAACCCGAATGTTCTCTTCTGCACTGAATGTTCACTAAATTGTAAGTCACTCGGGATAGGAGCGTCTGTGAAATTAATAAATGTAATGTGATGCGTAAGTTCAATCCAAAGGCTCCATGTTCCTATGGTAACAGCTTCTCATTTGTGACGCTCCATTCACGGATATGCTAGTTACATATGCGTGAAATGCTTAGCCAAGTAGCATGGGTCTGTTAGCATGGCATGCTGTATTTGTATACACATCACGCAAATGAAAAAAGGTGATCTTCAAGGTGATATTATCAGAACAGATTCAATCCAGGTAAGCCGGCTGTATTGGAGAATGTGGATGTCTGGAAATGGACCTTTAAAAGGCCAATGGAGCTTGTGACTCAAAATAAAGAAACAGGTCAGCACAACCTCATCAATGCAACAGGGTAATTGTACCACTTGAACCAAAGCCAGCTTTTGGTCATTGCTGTTGCTAATATCGTTACATTAATATATTTTGTCATTTCATTCTATGAGACCTTGCCCCTGCAGCTTACTCCATGTGCAATGTCATGATGGAAGTATGAAATATGATTACATCAGGAAGTTGATGGAATGAAAGGTGCTGATTTTAGGAATACCAAGCCAAACAACTTCTATGCAGACAGCACTTTTTAGTTCAATATTTTGTGATGTATGGCTGATTTGAGGATATGTTTTATTTATCTTTCAAGGTCATGGCAAGACTAGCTAGAATTGTTAGTCTCCACAGGATTCACTCTGGAGTCAACCAACAATTGTCCTTGACTTTGACTGACAAGGAAGTTCTCATGTTACTGTTTTTCAATACAAGCGCAGTCTCATTTCATTCTTTTTGGTAACCGCTGAAATGTGTTTGTTAAGGAATAAATGTAAGGCTTGCATTTAATCGTGAGTCAATATTTAAGGTAAATACTGCCCTTTATTGCATACATTGTATAAACCTGCATAAATACAATGCAGCATAAGGTAAGTTATAACATTGAAATGTGAATGCTACCAACCATTTTACATTTGCAACGCTTGCAACTACACTCAAATGTTTACAATTCAATATTTTAACAACTATCATTTTTCTGTTTGCACTATATCACTGAGCGCAAATAAGATACACAGATCCAGTCATAATTGAAATGGATGCATTTTTATGCATGAAATCATACACAGCTCAATTCATACCATGTTACTTGTTCAAAGTAGTCCAGTTTAAGTGGGCTTGCTACTTGATTATTCCCCACTTTCAGCTTGTCAGCTATGGATGCAGTTGACTGAATCCAGGAAAGATTTGGGGGTTGTTGCTAAACCTAAGCAGGTTCCTTCCAAGAAGAGAGAAACCTTGGTTCAGGGGCCCTCCCCATGACCTGAGGTCCCTGCAGTGGATGCCGCCATGAAATTACTCATGCCATACGTGAATTCAATGCCCTTTTAAATGCCTTCTCTACTCTGCAGGTATGAGTGCAATCCTAGCCAACAGCTATTTTTCCACACACACACACTACAAGTCCCATGGTGCACCACAGTGAAGTGGTATTTGGAGAATAGGTGCCCTTCACTGATGTCATCCCAACAATTCACAGGTATGTGGCAACTTTCAGGGTGCCTGAGAAAGCTTTGAAGCCAGTCTTCCCACCTCTGTCCCTGGCAGAATAAAGCCAAGTTGTTCACCAGGAAATGACACAGCTGGTTTTTAACTTGGGCCATAGAGCTCAGCCTACATTACAGAGGAGCGCTTTGCTGACTGAGTTACTGGGAAACCTATCGGTGTCTTTTCAATTCAACTCATTGGTTATTTGTTTCATTATCAACAAGTCATACTGCACAGCAAAAGCATGGCACAGCTAGAATCTACTACTCCCAATACCACTACTTCCACCACCACTACTACTGCTGCTTCAGCTTCTGCTATTAATAATAACAATGAACACAATTATCCAAAATGTGGTTGAAAGTCCCTTAGGAGTCCCTTCAGAGTCATATGAAAGAGTGAGTGTCTGCCCTTATGTCAGTTGAAATGAGAACATTGATGTTGTGTAAGTAAAACAGTCACCTTGTGTTCCAGGTTCTTACAGGAAAGATTCATTGTATTTTCAGTATGAGCTTAGGAACAGGATGAGCTTGTTTCCCTGTCACTGGCATTTGGCTGGTTTTGTGAAGCAATGTGAGCAGGTTTAAGACTATAGATTGAAACATGAGAGATGTATGAAGTTATTTAATTCCAGTAATTATACACTAACATCTTTTGTAAGGAGTCAGTGAATGCATTTCAGTCTTTCTCATTTATTATTATTATTATTGCTGGCATTTAGCAGATGCTCTTATCCAGAGCGCCTTACATCAATGACAGTTTTTTTCCAATGTTATCCATTTATACAGCTGGATATTTACTGAGGCAATTGTGAGTTAATTACCTTGTCCAAGCGTACAGCAGTGGTGCCCCAGCAGGGAATCGAACCATCAACCTTTCAGTTATGGGTCCTGCTCTTTAACCACTATGCTACACTGCCACTCATTTAGTCTCAAATGTTCATTTTTTCCCCCTCTTCAATTGGTTCACTGTAAAGCACCCTTTAACACTTATATTGCTAGACAGCATTTTTATTCAAAACAGTTGGCTGAAAAATGTTTCAGTGCAAATATGCACCAACATTATTTGTTTTGAAGTCTCACTTGGAGATTGGGAAAAACTCCACTGTTGGAGGGAGTTATAAATCAAGAATCCATTCAACACTTTCTCTAATTAATGATTCAAACCAGCAGCCCTGAGGTTACAGCCTTATTCCTCAGACCACTTCTACTGCCCCACTATCCATCACATTGACGGTGTGTGAATCATTCAGGGACTGAAACATAGACTCCAGTATTAATAAATAATTCAGACATGAATATCCATACATTCAAAGTGTGAAGGTTGTGTTTGATGTGGTTATACCGGTACTTTTATTCACCTTTGAGTTCAGCAAAGGGATTGCACCTGGCCAGGGACTGGGGTTACTGGCCCCTTGTTTGGACATCATAAACAGGGGAAAGAAAGGAGATAGGGTGGAAGAGGGATGCTCTGAACAGCTCACATGGAAAGGAAGTGGTAAATGGGATTTTTACAGCTGTGAAAGGGACTGGTTTATCTGGGTTTGCATTGGGATCATCTGAAAATTGTACTAAGTCTTTGTTTGGAGCTTCAATAAAAAGATCTACTTACACATTTATCTGATTTTGAAATTTCACTTTGGCACTAAATTTGACTTTGCTGTCTCGCTGCATATAGCAGTGAGTTTTCTTCTTTCCTGGTACTTCATCTGTGCAGCCCTGGGGAGTAATTCTGAGAATGATACATTTCTGCCTGTTGTTTGGATATATATTGTGTTTTGAGCTGATTTTAACCAGCAGTTTAACGATGCTGAACTGTGAAAGATACACAGTCTACATGTTCACAGGTCAGGCCTGAACTTGAGAACATGAGAACATTAAATGATGAAAATGAGCCATTCAGACCAGCAAGGCATGTTATGTTATGTTTGCCTGTAGCCTTGAGTGTATCTACTACTGTGTCAAGCCTGATCTTGAACTCTCCAAGGGCCGCCACTTCTATGACAAGTACTGGTAAGCAATTCCTTGTTTTAATAACAGTCTGTGTGAAAGTGAAAAAAATAATTGCTTGTGTTGGTGTGAAATTGAACCTTTAACCAATTTCCACCAATGTCCTCTTGCTCTGTGTGTATTGTGCTCATATGTTTTGAACATATGCACACTTTTGGTTGCATGAGTATTGTGCATGCTTTTGCATTTGGGAGCAGATACTGTGTGTGTGTGTGTGTGTGTGTGTGTGTGTGTAGGACACACACAGAGGCTCACTCCCTCCTGTGTGAATTTATCTCCCCCCTGCCCATGCTGACCCTTGGTCTGGGTGGGGGGGAGGGGATCAAAGCCCCCTCCTTGGTGCATTGTCCAAGGCCTGTGTGCAGGGCCATCCCTGGGGGGTCGGGGGCCTTTGGTGCTCCGGCCTTCTCTGGGACAAAGCCTGAGAACCCTGGGGGTGGAGGGAGAGGGATGTGGAGTGGAAATGTTCACTGGGGGAAAAACAGATTCAATCAGCATTTGTCCTGAAATTTAACCAACAAGTGAATGCAATTTTTTTTTCCATTAAAAACATTTGTTGGTGATCTCTGAATTGATCAAACTGATCTTCAAATTTTGTGAGGGATTTGTAAATAAAACATGCATTTATTTGAGTAAAAGTTAAGACCAAATGTCAATTTAATCCTGACCAAAGTGTCTAGGCTCTAGAAATGAAATGGTTTCATGAAAGTCTCCTCCTTCTAACAAACTGGTGACCTTGTATATTATTTATTATCCACACACTCACAGTGTTAAAATGGGGGAAACATATGTTTTTCTCATGCAGCATAACTGACTTGGTGGAGGTAATTTGGGATGTCCTGAGAAATTTCCTGTATGCTTCAAAAGAAGGATGCCCTATCCCGCCACATCAGTCCTCCTTTTATTAATTAAATTGTCACTGCTTTTATCATTCATAAAAATGTAAAGAATAGACTTGATCTGCTAATCTGTGAGCGTTTCTTTCGCAGTTGCTCCGGTATTGTGAGATATGTAGGCTAACTCCCCCGCTGTGCATGGCGTGTGTATCCTTGTCTGGGCTGTAGGTTGTCCTTGAGAATGCCTGATTCCACCGAGGCTTTTCACACCACACTGGCTGCACAGCGCCTGTCATCTGCTGCAGTTAACTAGGTTACGCTAATCGAATTCCAGCGCCTGGTCGCTGTGGCTCACTCCCTGGAGTCACGTTAGGCCCCTTGCCTTGCCTCCTTTAACTCCATTCTGGAGCAGCGACGTTGGGTGCTGGAGTGTGTGTGTGCGTGTTGTGTGTGTTTTTGTGTTTGTGTGTGTGTGTGTGTGTGTGTGCATGTGTGTGTGCACATGTGCTTGTGTGTGTGTATATGTGTGTGAGACAGAAAAGCAGAAAAAGAGGGAGGATGAGTGTGTTGAATGCACGAATTATTGCAATTTGGCTCATCGTAACCACCACCAGCATGTTGCACCTGGGTGACGCACGGCAACCATTTTCCACCAGACTTTTCACCACACATCCACTGAGGCACAGAGGGAGTTGACTGGTCTGCGTCGGGGTCTTCGTCGGGGACAGTTACATGAGAGTTACATTTCGCCCATGTCAACAGCAAACCTCCATGTTTTGCATTGAGTGCCATGGAGACTGCAACAGCAAGTATGAATCTCAGTAACGTCTGAAATGTGGTGTGATGGAGCAGCTTTACTTTTCCTGAGTTCCTGAGTTTCTTCCTGAGAAGAAAGTTGGTGTGATGCAACACGATGAATTGTAGTCAGGGAAGTACACAAGAGAACAGGAGAACATATGAAATTTCATATTTACTGTCCATGATCATAAATTTGATCTGCTGCCATTCAAGAGAGTTGCAGTGTGACATGAAGTTCACAGAGTGAAACTGTCCAGTAGACCCCTTTGAGAAGACCATTGAGGAAGATGGGTAACTATTGATAGCTTGCTGTATGTCTGTATTGGAACTCAGGATCATTTTAGTGTTTTGTACTGTAGTGGCCTTAAGAAGCAGTGGATCTGTCTTGTGTGTGTGTGTGTGCATGTGTGTGTGTTAGTGTTTGTGTGTGTATATGTCTGTGAGAGTGTGTGTGTCTGTGAGTGTGTGTGGGTGGGTGGGGGTATGGGGTTTTGGGGGAAAGGGCGTTTCTCAGGACCTCAGAGGCTGGCCCCAGGGCTTGGGAAGGTTGTCCAAAAGAAAAGGGGCGAAGGCTGAAGGGGCGTGTTGTGGGTCCCCACCAACTTGGGGGAGGGCCCCTTGTCAGGGAGATGACTGATTACACATTTAGAGGTTTTGGGTTCTTTTTCATGCCCTCTGTATGTGTGGTTAAATAAAAGTGAGCATTACAGAATGACAGGAGAAATTTTAGTGCTGATCCCTTGAACATGAAGCAATCATACCCGATGGGAAAGTCCACTTCCTGGACATCCTCACACACCAGCACACCACAACGCTGCATGTCTCAGGTACTGTCGTACCTAAGAAGAAGGGTCCATCATTTACTCTGAATATTAACACTGTTTCTGTAACACATCTGAACATCATTGCACACAACACATTAATGCATTGTCATATAAGTTCTAATGGGGGCATGTAAGTTTTGGGGGGGGACGGTGATAGGAGGCAGAGAAGACCAAGCAATAAAAATAAATGAAGGAAGAAGTCGATGTAACCACTGTGGTCACTTGGGCTTATGCATTACCCAGAGCTCCCAGCAGGTTGTCCTTTTCGGGTTTTACGGTTAAGAGTTCAAGAGTACAGAGGAGTGGGGGATGGTGGTTCAGGATGCATCAGTTTTGGGAGGGGGGTGGGGGGTGGGGGGGCAGGATATGAAAAGCCTCAAAGAGATGCAAGGGGGACTTCGTAAATGATTAATTTGAATTGTATTACAGGGTCATTTCCACCAAAGTGGAGATGTCAGGAGAGGAGGGCCAGGGCAGTGTTCAGGAGAAGAGGCGGGTGGGAGGCTTCCATTGACTGGGGAAAACTGGGGAGGGAGGGGGAGAGCTTCCAGGGAATCCCATTAACAGTGTTCCCTGTGAACATCCTGCCAGGGTGTGGAGCTGTCCTTAAATTCTGCCGCTGGGTTTTGATTTGTCCTCATTTACCATTGTGAGAAAAGGAGGATTTACCTTCACAGCAGAAGGACAGCTCTGTTTGCCCCTGTGTTGTCTTGGAGGGGGTTTGGGGAGACATGGAGCTCTCTGTGCTGTAACAAGGCCTTGGAGAAACACTGTAATTGAACCGGATGTCAAACACATCGATTTCACTCTCACAGGGGAGGGGAGTTAGACAGTCAGATTGAGAACTGACGGAGAGAGAGAGAGACTCTCTGTCCTTTAGGCTTGATTTGATCAATGTTTTTTTCTGTTTTATTTTCAGGCACCTGGCTGACTGATTGAGACTCAATTGATTTATTGTGTAGTGTGTCAATATGGGATTGAATTGCATGCTGGGCTCCATAGTCACTGCCCTAGTGATGGTGGGGCTGAGTGTGGATCTGGGCACAGCAGGGGAATGATCAGGTGCACAGGTGGGTGTGGCACTCCAGGCAGGTATGCATGGTACTGATGGCAGACAGAGGCCGTGCAGTTAGCAGGTGGGGATGGTTTGAAGCCAGAAGTAGCTGAGCTCCTTTCTTGGAAGATTGAAATTCTGAGATGGTCGCTAAACATGTGGAAGAGGCCGGGCTTTCAGAAGCAGGGACCGCAGATCGATATTTTCACATGCATCCGCTACATGCCAGGGGTGATAGTCCCACAGAGGGGGTTAGGGAGCATTGGGGGGGTGGGGCAAAGTGACAGTCCTCAACACGCGCTGGTCCATCTCTGGGGACACCTCTAGCTGTTAGGCTGTTGGGTATCTGGGTATGGCTCCTGACCCAAAGGTTATGGGTTCAGGTCTTTGTACGTCTGTGCTTCTGCCGTGCATTCATTGAATAACACAACAACAACAAATAACAGCAAAATGCAAATGAAACTGTAGGCATGTGAGTATGTTTGTTAAAATTTGTAGGAATGGGGATTGGTTAACAATTCTGGTCTCTGCCCATATCCCTGATGTGTCCAGGTCATGAATCCCACAATTGCCTGGCATTACGAGATACCAGCTTTAAGTGTACTGCAGAGAGAGAGATACATACTTATACATGTTAATATTTTTTCTTTGACCTTGTATAGATGTATTTGATTATTTACTTCATTGTTCATATTATTGCTTTGGCAACACAGAGCTAGTTTGTCCTGCCAATAAAGCACCTTTGAATTGAATTAAGACAGGGAGAGAAAAGAGAGAGAGAGAGAGAGAGAGAGAGAGAGCATAAAAGAGACTGTAGCCCCCTTCACATCCCCACCCCACCCTGTCTGGTGTTTCCCTGCCAGGCAGTTTGTAAATCATTCCCACTCAGGTTGTGTTATTGTGACATTAAAGAACAGTTTATAAAGGTCCCTTGCTAAAAAGAACAGTAAAGAACTGTCACACTCCATCTTAATGTCTCTTTCAGGATTAGGGTCTTTTCTCTCATCTCATTGACCAGGGAATTTTGGGTATGGGAGGGGTCGCTTACACAATATGAGGATACCGGGGGAATTAGGGAGGAGTGTGTCTGGGGGTCTTTAAAAACCAGTCCCCTTGGGGAGACAGTGGTGTGTAAATCGTACAGGAGGTTTTTTTCAGGAGCTGGAATGGGGGGCTGAATGTCCTGGTTTCCTACCGTTCCCTGCAGATGTGGGGGTGTGGACAGAGACGATATTAATAGATGAGGCAGACGGCCTTTGTGAGATTGAGACGGAGTACACTGATTGATGGAAAACAGTGAGTGTGTATATATATACACACAAGCACATATGCATACACATATATATACATGAGATTTGTGAACGGGCCATTGGAATCTTGATCTGTGGTTCTGCTTGCTGTCATTCCTGAGTTCCCAACCCATCAGTGCCTCCGACCATTCTCACACATGTTGCCGTGAACAGTGCCGTGCACTATTTTATTGGTCTGTATTCAATATCGGCGAGCCACTCCAAACCTTTCTGTCTGAGATGGTTGAAACTCAGTATAACACAGTTATGCCAGGGTTTGAACCAAAGGTTTCTTTCACGTCTCCTGCTGAATTAGCCTCACTTCTTTCGTTATTTCCTAATCGTGACTGATGTGTCTAAGTGCGGGGGTTTTAGGAATAGCTCCCTTGTTGCTTGCACTGAGGGCTATGAGCTGGAATTCCATGGCACTCTGAAACAGTAGTGTGTTGAATGGCGTATACCTGCTTTATCTGTTACATTGTCGTTGCCTGGGTCTTTGTGGAGTGCAACCGTGGTAAATTCCCGACAGGGACTGTTTGGCTTATAGCCAGGGGATACGTGGAAATTGAAAACCCATTTTGACCACAAAAGTGCCTGTTATCTGTCACCTGTCAACTACTGTTGCATGGCAATCCCATCAGGATACACAAGAACCTGCAGCCGGTCTGTAGCGTCTCACATGCCACGGCATATTATATGCAACTGAAAGAAAACAAAAAAAATGAAATTAGGAAGCAACGTCGATCAGTGTGAAAAGATTTATAATTAATTTGTGCCGGGAAACAAAACCCTTACAGGATGAGATAAGGATGCTGTGGATATGTGTAATCACTCCTGAACTTAACTCAGCTCTCAACCATGTTGCCAAATATCAGTGTTTAATGAGACGTTAGTGTTTTTTGCTGATTTTATTTTTCCCAGCTTTCTCACAGCTGTACTGAAAGCCTGAAAGGAGCAATTCAGTTATGTGGTGTGTGCACCACACTGCCGACAGGGCAGAGGGCAGGATACCAGGCCACTGTGTTTCTCCTCCATCTCCATTTCTGTGCAGCAATCGCAGGCTAAGAAAGCATAAATAAGAGGTTAGATTGATTCTGAGCCTAGTATACTCATCCATCTAAACATTCACATTCACCTGATCATTAAACACCGGTTAGTGAGTTATGGCATAGTGGTCACAAGCATTGATTGTGAGTGTATGTTGATGAGAGCCGTTTCGACTGCTTCCCCTTGAGGCACGGTTATTTGGCAGTTGACGGTTGCTGGATCTTGTGAGTTGCCTGTGGTGTTGGGTGACAGATAGATGTTCTCACCTCCTCAGACCTGCTTTTCTGGTTTAAAACAACCCGATGGCTCCCCGCCAGACCCAGAGAAAGACAGAACAACACTGCTCTATACATGTTTGTGTGTGTGTTTGTGTGTGTGTGTGTATGTGAGGTAATCAACAGTGATAAATCGATGCTCCTGTAGGTGATGGGGCTGACGTGTGGGTGGCAGGCTGTCTGGAGATGCTGCCCTAACTGATCCCCCAGTGTTTCTCATCATACCAGCTAACAAACCACTCAGCAGTTCTCCTTTCATTGTCTATGTCTTTTCCTTCTCTGCTCTCTCCTTTCTTGTAAGGTCAACTCCCCCTGTCTTTCTCTCTCTCTCTCTCTCTCTTTCTCTTGCTTACACTCTCACTCTTTCTTTATTGCTGTCTCTTCTCCCTCCCTGTCTCCATAACTGTTCCCCTAGGCATGGTCTAGCAGGCTCTTCCCCCTGGCTGGACTTCACCATGGGTACATTGAACAGGCAGTGGAGATCAGATACGTCATGACCCGACCTGCCCACTGCCACCTGTCCCGCTCTGTCCACCCCTGTCCCTCTCACCTGCCTTCTGATTCTGCTCTGCTCCACCTTTCATCCTGTCATTCAGTGTTGGCCCCACCCATGGATCAGCTAAGCCATGCTTTCCTTTTACCCCAACACGCCTCAGACCTCCATTGTTTGTGTCATATGACTCCTCTGCCTTCTCCTCCTCTTCCTGCCCCTCTTTTTCTTCCTTTGGCTTCATCCCCCTTTCCCCTTACTCCCATTCCTCCATCTCCTCCCAATCATTCCCCTCATTCTTGTCTAGCTGGAAGGCTGGTGCCATCACGTGGGGCCCAGGTCTATGGCATGCTGGGTAATGAGGCGTCTGGCCCCCCTCATACAAAGAGGTCCTGTCCAAACTGCCGCTCCGGTGTTATGTCACATCTGTCACAGGGTCTGTGTGTGCGCATGTACATGTGTGCATATATGCGTGAGGACTTCAGTAGAAATGGCACTCCCTCTGCATAGTAGTCAAGGCCAGTTCCGGTTTTTATGGCTGATGCTGTTGATGAAGTAAATAAAGTTGTCTGGGGTACTGTACTTGAATGGCTCAGAAACCCTGACTACAAGGAATCAAGCAGCTCCAGCACAGGTTCAGAACTCTGTTTTAATCATTGCCCTAGACCAGCCAAGGCTTGTGTAGCTATGCAGCACCTGAAAGCATGGCAAGGGAGTCTCTCTTCTTCTGCCTCTCTCTCAGCCATACTCCTTATATATCCTACGTCTAAGTGGCCTGTATTTATTTTTCTACTATACAATTTTTAAGTGCAATCATTATTTTGACAAAACATTTCATACTCCACAATTGCCTGACGGGGCTCAAGCTCAGTCAGACAGATGTGCTGGTGTTACAGAGATGAGGATGCAGTACTGAAGCAGTAACCATGCAGTAATAACCACATTGACTTGATGGCACGTGTGTGACTGTGTGAATGTTCTCTGCACTTGTATATGGTATTTGAAGTAAAGACTTCTTTTTTTCTCCAAGCACTCCTGTAACTGGGCTGCAGACTGGGAAATCTTCATTTACTGTCCACCTGTGTGTGGAGAGGGCAGCAAATACTCTCCTGAGTGAAGGGGTTTCCTGATGGAGGCGCATGTAATGGAGGTGTTGCTGAGGAATTTGTGTGTATATGTGTCTATGTCAGCATGTGATGGTGTATATATGTGTGTATGTGTGTGTGTGTGTGTGTGTGTGTGTGTGTGTGTGTGTGTGTGTGTGTGTGATTGTGTGTGTGTGTGTGTGTGTGTATGTGTGTGTGTTGCTGAGGAGTTTGTGTTGTTCCTGCCCTGGTTTTGTGTGCCCTTTAACCCCCACCCCTCCATCTCCCTCTGCCCCATGCTGTTTAGCCACAGGCTGTTGAGTGTGTCTTAGTTTCTGCTGTGAAGGACATTTATGAGCTGATCTCAGAGCAGCCATTACACCTCTGTATTTCCCCTGGGAATGAGAGAACTAGAGGGATTTGGTGTTAGCATTTAGCACAGCAGGGAGCCCCTGTCTGTCAAATCCAGAATGAACTTTTGCTCTTTGTCAGAGCTTCCATCTTCACTCCAGACATAGCTTTCATCTACTCTGTTCCTTACATCACCCCCTTTGTTGAGCTTCAGTATTGAATCCCATGACATTTCTACTGTTTTTTTTTCAGAGATCCATTTTGGCTTTGATGACCATCTGGGGTGAGTGTTTCAACAGCACCTGTAGGTGAAATGGTAAGCACCTGGAGGTGTTAATGGACCAGGTGAGGTGACATGGGCATGAGCGGTGAGTGGCTGCAGGGGGTGTGTGTGCGAGAGAGGAGAAACGTGATCACTCTGACAGACAGGTGCGGAGCGGGAGCACATGCAGAAGTGGCCTCTGACTCACACTTCCCTTTTGAAACGACATGTGGAATGTGTCCAGCCAGGACAGCTGGGATGCTGATTTTCACTTTGCTTTTACCTGTTTTTCTTTGTACATTTGGGGAAGGAATGGACTCCACCAGGGGCAAGGTGCGGCAGAACAGGTGCGCTTTGTTTACCTCTTTCGGACACGCCTACACGCCTGCCCTCACCTCTCCCCTCAGCAGGCAGTAGGTGAGAGGAAATCGGCATGGCGATGTAGGGAGTAGCCTCACCGTTCACCTTCAGGGACATCTCCTGTAACCCCCAACCTTTCATCCCCTAACTGCTTGTCAGATGCAACAAAGCACTCTGTGAATGATTTCCTCAGGTGGTCCCCAGGTGTTGATTTGTCAAAACAGAACAGGTCCTCCTGGGCACCATGTAAGAAAAATCAGACCCCTGATTAAGAAGGGATGGGTGAGAGTAACCACCAGCCAGAGAAAAAGGCCCTGTCTGTGGATTAGCAGCAGTAGTGTGTGTAATGGTGTATGTGTGTGCTTGTTTTGTGTGTGTTTTTCGTGTATACTTGCATGTATGTCCCTAAGGACTGTGTTTGAGAAGCAGGAATAACCTCTAGGATCAGAGGTTGTGGGTGTGTGCACTTCTTAAGTTTCAATGAATCTCTACTTTCACAGTGACATGAGTGGCAGGTCTTTCTACTGTCAGTGCAACTGTGTCCATGTATGAGATGGGGAGAGAGGAGCTCAGAGTGGTCAGGGACTTGGATAGTTGTGGTTAATTGGACAGTTTTTGCTGTGAGGGGGAACAGAGTGATAGGAAGGGAATGGGGAGCAGGAGGTGTGGGCACTGTTGTGCTCTGGAGGAGTCACAGAGAGCTGTCTGGGGGAGTCACAGAGAGCTAACACTACAGCTGGAGAAAGAAGTCTGTATTCATCTGACACAATATTTGTGTCTGCTTTCATCGAATCCTTTCACCCTCTCATGTCATGTCTCTTCCCTCTGTACTGTGACTTTACGTTTGCCTGTGAATTTCAGTGCCATGTCAAACTCCATCTTGAAATTCTGTCACTATGACTTTTTTCTATATGTCTTTCTTACTTATAAATTTCATTAAATCAGAGTTTATTAAATCAGTTTTGTATTTTTGTTGAAATGTTACTGTGCATTGGTACATATAAATATTTCTGTATTTCCTTTTGCAATTTATTTAATTGAATTGCCTTGACGTGAATTTAATTGAACTGAATTGAACTGACCTCACTCATGTCTGTGCTTTTACAGCAGAAAGGAGAAAACAGTTGTAAAAATGAAGATAAATATTCAAATAGACATCACTCAATCGACCAGTGTCTGGGTAGAAAAGCAGGCATTTCAAACTATGCTATTCACAGCTAAGCCAGGCTAATTGGATGATTACTTGAATTGGCACACATACCCGCCCCCCTCCCCACACACACACACACACACACACACACACACACACACACACACACACACACCCAGTAGTACTAATAGACCCAAATGTGACCCAGTTCAGGACACAGTAGGAGCTGTCTGCCAAGGCCACTATACTGTGTTCCAGAGAGCATTTATTTATTTAATCATTGATTTCCTGCTATGAAAGTATGTTTCCACAGTGACAGTTCAGTGACAGTTGAGAGCACAATACAAGCATTTTTTTTTAAATTAGAGTTTCACTGCATTGAAGATAAAGAATTGGAACAAGGCCTTTATTCTCTGGTACATTGTTACCTGGATGTGACAGAGCTTCCACACTGATGCTCTCTCTGAGTGTGGGGTGGGGGGTGTGAAGGGTGTCCATGGTATTCTGAACTCCTGGACTGATATGAGTTGCAGCTATGGGAAACAGGTATGCTCAGGGAGAGGGCATGTTCTTTTCCTTCCATTCAGGTGATCATGTTCTATTCCTTCAATTCAGTTTTGAATATTAAATTTCTTATTTGTTGAGTTTATTTTCAGGGGTGAGATGTCCAAAATTATGAGGTTGTTATTACACAAACAGGCTTAATGAAACCATAACCAAAGTTATCTGTCATAGTATTCTACATGTGAATACCTTCTGTTGCCACAGCTACTTCCCAAAGCCATCTTAAATCTTTTTCCCCACTTCCCCATGAGCATAATCTTGTGCTTTGTCAGTACATTTCATTTGTAATTGTCTGATTTCCCTTTTTGGTAGCCTTTGTAGCTGTAGGCCTATGTTATATTCATAGATTGAGACATCAAGCACTGTGTGAATACTCATCACTGAATGAAGCCAGCAAAGCAATGTGTGGTGTTATGCATTGGGTTCACTGTGGTGTGAAAGCATTTCAGTGGCATGCGCTCCAGATCAAACATGTAACTTCGGAACACCTAAATGACATGTCAGTGCTGATTGTGCAATTTCAGAACAAGGGAGCACCTGTTTTGAGTGTTTGTTCATAATGGATTGGCCTCATTACCCTGTCACACTTGCTATCCACCCTCCAACCACACACACACACACACACACACACACACACACACACACACACACACACACACATACACACACAACTTGAACATTTCTGGTATTTAACTTGTGACTTTCCTTTGCCCTGACACAAGTCTGCTTACACACACACACACACACACACACACACACACACACACACACACACACACACACACACACACACACACACAATAGATTTGCTGTTGTCACTGAGGTTATGAAATGTTAACTGTAATATGAACCGCACACACTGTGCCTTTGGTTCAGAATGGAACAGCAGTAAACTGGAGATCTCTCATCTAGACCTGCCTTCAACCACTATGTGCCCTTAACTTTGACTCATGTTTAAATGAGTGGGTTACTTTTTCTTCATACATTTTAATGAGTTCAGGGATGATGAAAATTAATGAAAAAGGTGTGCATTTATTTATTAATCAAAGTAAAGGACAAATAATACTTGAATCCAGGCCGAAGTTGGGCTGGAGGAGAGTGAGGAGGCTGGTCATAAATTGTATGGCATAATTGCATTGCAAAAGATTGAGGGATAGATTTAGTCTAAGCTGGTCTTTAACTTTGAGTGACTCATTCATTTTATTCACAGTATATTGTGATCAGCAATGGCTGAAATTAAGAGAAAAATTTCAGTAAAAATAAAACAGCATAACTGCATACTGTATTAAATCCATCACTTAAACAACAATGCAAGCTGCATTGCAGGTAGATTACATTTGACCACCATGAAGGAAACATGCAAGTTTTTGCAAATGCAAAATGTAATTTTTTTCGATCACATGTATAAGTTTGTGTTTTCGCGCCAGTAATACATGAGGTCATTTCCTCAGTTTAGTTGATCTGAAATTCATTGATAGTGGATGTTTTATTAATTTTGCTTAGCTTGCCCCCCACTTACAAATTCTGTATTCCACTGTCTGTCTTCGTTCACCCCTTCTTCCTTGCCCCCCGCGCCTCTCTTTCTCCCTCACCCCTCCTTCCTTTGTGACCTCTGTGTGACTTTAGCTACAGTGCTCTCCAAAGTGGGTCACCCTGACTCTCAGTCTGTCTGGGTCTTTATGTCATCATAGTGTACAGCAACGCCAAAGCAGGGGTGTAAAATGTGAAAAACCATATATGATGTAACAGTAATGCTGATGGTAATTTACATACTAGTCTAAGGATTTTTGCAGTAACAATAAGACACACACACAGAAGGAAGAGACCGAATAAATTAAAAATGAATAGAAAAATGTGAAATGATTTGCCTGTCTTGGTCCTTTTCTCTCTTCTTTTCTGTTTGCTCTCCTTCCCTTTCTCATCTCCTCTCTCTCTCTCTCTCTCCCTTTCTTCCTCCCTCTGTCTATCTCACTCTGCTGTTTTCTCAGGCTTCAGTTACATAACAGGAATGACTCAGATTATATATATACTCTGCCCCTGAACGCTCCCCCACCCTGCCCTGCCAGTCACTGTTGACTGACCAGATTGGGGGGGAGGGGGGGTGTCAAAGGTCAGCATCACTGATTTCTGTCTGCTTCCCTCATTGTGTGTAGAAGCAGTTGGTGACATTGACTAATGATACTGCTTTGCTTGCTTTGCAGAGATTAAACTGTTGCTGTATTTCTGTCACTGTCTCAAGAAAATGTTGCATAATGGGAGACCAGAACCTTTAGGAATCTGTGGACCCCTTTTTTATGCCCCACAATTTTTCTGCTGCATTCATCAACTTTTGCTACATTAAAAATAGACCTTGCCCTGTGTGAGTCTATGCTGTTTGTCTGGTGGTATAAAACAGCAGGTAGCAGGAAATGGTCGCTTTTAATGTAACTTGATTATATAACTTTCTGGTATCTTTGCTGATGGTAGTGTGTTCAATAATTCATTTAAAACAACATGTGGGATACTTAAAATGTGGGATACTTAAAATTTGAGTCAACTACTCAAGTTTTGACATGTGAACTGGTAATCTGGGCCCGTTTTTTTGATTAACTCCCTTGATTTTCTGGGATCACCACCACCACAAATTCTCTGCAGTGTCATCTCAGACACCACGTTAGGAACTACTGGACTAGGACAACTGTACTCAGCCATGTACACAATGGGTGACAAAATAAATGTTTGTCACACAGGGTGTACCTCAAGTGAGAGGCTCTCTCAGGTATTATGGCAGTGTGCCTGTAGTAGGCTGTCAGTATCATCCTGTTAGTGATGAGGATGGTTTTTTTTTTTAATTAATGTTTGGAGACATCGAGTACTTGAGGCTCTGGACAATTTTCAAGTTTCCATTCATACAGGACCTAACAATTTCCTGTTAGGTTGCATCTTAACCAGTCACACTCAGCATGACGTCATCGTAACCGATCACACTCATCATGATGTCATCTTATACAGTTATGCTTGCCACGGCTCTGTGATGACAGGTACATGTGTGTGTCTAGTATTGGACATGCTACCTGTCATAAGTAGCACTGTGTTCTCCCAGAAGAAAGTGATTGTGACACTCACACAATCTCACCACGAGGGAAAGATTACCTTCTGGTACCATGGATTCCCCTCAAGCCTTTGTTGAACGCACATGAACTTATAAAAACTGTCACCTTGCTGTCAGGCTAGCCCGAACTTCAGCAAGATACCACCGCAAGCAATAATTATGTTGTCATGGGGGTTATGTATCAGAAAGCATGCTTATGCTGTAACATGCATACTTCATTTAAATCTCATCTGCTCAGTATTTGACACACGTTCTGGGCAGGAGTAATTTAACTGAGACCCAGCAGAGAAGGGAATGGGCTCAAGCTGTACTATAGACTGGTTTAAAAGGTGAATGTGATTTGAATTAGCATCTTTTAAAGGTATGGAGATTTCTAACCACAGGACAGAGAGAGGAAGGGTAGCTGGGTTTAAAACAGTGGTCTTTTTTGCTGTTACTGCCCTAGAGGCTAATATCTCCTGCAGATCTCCTGTAACTCTCTGAGAGGCTGATATGTCCTACAGTACTGGGATTGGATGAGGCTTTGCTGTTACTGCAAGAAGGAATGAATGAATGATCCAGTTTAGAAACCAGCAAGATTCCTCTTTGCTCAACCTTGATGAGAGGGGGGCGGGTGGGGCGGGGGCACTGTGAGTGTAGTAGAACTCCTCTCACGAATCTGTAGACAATACCTAATCCTGTTAGACGAAACACTACAGCCATCTGGTTTTGCGTGGTGAGAAAGCAGCTGATCAGCCTGCTGACTGTCTGCAGACGCAGCATGAAAATACAGAGCAGTACAAATCTGGCCCGTACAATACAGCAGACAACCACTTCAGGTACAGAACTGTACAGATCTATCTGACCCATAAATAATGCAACGTACAACACAGCACTGTCTTAGACCATACGGCACAATACAGAACCAGCCCATAAATGTAGTACAACAGATACCGCTTTTAGATGCTACAGAGTATACTAGAGGTCAAGACTTGCCATTTGAGGCCTAGTTTATCTTTTTTGTGCGAAAAATGGTCTCTTATGGTCTCATAAAATAAAAAATAAACATGAGAATTCTATTCAATTTTTTTTCTCACACAAACAATAAGTTTTTAAGCAAGATTTTGCCTAGCAAACTGTTTTATTTACCAAACGCTTCCTCAAGTGGCTCAAGCCTTTGAACATTTGCACGGCTCTTATGGAGTGAGGCATGGTGGGTAAACTGTGTTCTGAGGCGGCAGCTGCCCTGGAGCAGGGTGAAGACTCTGTGAGTGTGTGCATCAGCCCTTGGATCCTCTGCATCTTTTGAAATTTCTCAGTTGAGGGTCCTTCAGTTTAGTCTGGCCACACCCCCTGCCAGCTCAGGGATTATTCCCACTCCCCCAAAAACACCCTGCAGATGTCCCCTAGGCCATGGCCCTGAGCTCTTTGTCCCTAATGAAGTGCCAGTCAGACACACTAATCGCGAGCGTCCCGCCAATCCCCCCCTTCCCCCACCATACACACATCACGCAATGGCTAATTAACCCCCCACCCCCGTGAAAACAATAGGAGAAAGAGCTCTGCCTTGATGCTTGATTTTAAACAAAAGGCCCCACCTCCCCCAGCTCCTTGCTCTAGGAAGCCCTTGGAAATCTGGGCAGTGGGCAGAAGATAACAGAGTGACATGCTCCCCTTGTTTGGCTTGGCAGCCGATGCAATTTTGCGCTCCTGCACACCCCTCAGACCTGTTACAATGATCAGCTATTCCACAGGATCTCAAGCAAAATGCTCAGGGGTTCTTTCCATTCAGGGATATTAATCTAATTAATCAGTTAACGAATTAGTTTGCTCACACGATTCTGTGGTGGGTCTCTGGGTTGATCTTCCAGTCTATTTGCACGGATGTCTACCATCCATTTTATGGTATAAACTATCAAACAACAAGACACAAAACATCCCAAGTAATGCAGGTGAATACAGGTGTAGAATACTCCATTGTTCGCAGTGAAATGCAATGTAACTTTTGGAAACTTGTGAAAATGGCCTGCTGGTGTGGAAGGCATAGTGCTGATTACACAAGAACAGCATCTCAGCCTCACGGAAGCCATAAGAGTCCAGAGGGGACTTGTACCTGGGCATCCCAAGCATGTTGTTTTATCCCTGTGTTGCTGACTGCATGCCAATTTCACAGCACATGCTTCTAACAGTCAGCCAAACATTCCTGCTGGATCCTAAAAACTGCCACACAGACTGAGCCATGCTACAGGCAATGGGTGTGTGTGTGTGTGTGTGTGTGTGTGTAGGTGTGTGTGTGTATTGTTGTGTAAGAGACCAGAGCAGGATGAAGTTGGAGTCTTTACTGTACTGAGGGACTGTTTTTGAGCACTGTAATCAAATTGTTATGACACTTTTCAACCAAGGATGGCAAAAGGGTTTAAAACTGATGATTCTCTCTCTGTCAAACATACACACACCTGTAATGCTTACATTGTCAGGTGTGTTTGGAAGTTAGCGATTAGAGTGCCCTTGGATTGTGCTAATGGAACCAGAAGCAGACTGAGTCTGGTTCCCTGAGGCACAAAGCCTGAAAGAGGCACTTCACTGCATTGTGTTAGAAATTGAAATCATAATTTTGGGCAATTGTCACTGCATCGTTTTTCAGGAACAAAAACACATGGCAACACACGTACCAAAGCAGACCCTCACAAACACACAACCATGCAAAAGTCATTTTCTCCTTTCGGTCATTTCTCCTTTGTGCACAGCCTATAACCTAACAGCCAAGCGGCTGTTATTCATTTTCAAGTTCACCACCCACGGTTGCACATGACGAGAAGAACCAAGAACCATGAAGAGTGATGTTGTAGTTCCTCATTGGTCAGACAGTGGTGTTAGGTGCAGAATGTGGTGCAGGTCATGTTTAATTTCACATCATCATCTCCACAGAGAATAGGAGGAGATCTTCCGTGGCAGTGCCTTCCAGAACCTCACCTGGGGTGAGAGATTCCTGCACTCTGACCCCACACACTAACCCTGATACTGTGGCCTACTTGTGTGTGTGTGTGGCAGGGAGGTAGGCGGGCTATGTGCTTTGCTGGGGAGCAAATTTCCTGCCTTCTTATGCAACAGGGTCACTGTCACTCTGCTTTTCTCCTCACATTGTCTTTGCTCCCTGTTTCTCTGCTTCTCTTTCCCTCCCTTTCCCTCTCCTGTCTCTTATTTCCTCTTTCCCTTTCTCTCTCCCTCTCTGCCCTTACCCCCCCGCACACCCCCCTCTTTACCTTCTGTTGGGAGTGAGGCAGTAGCTCTAGCGCTGAGCAGTCCACTCTGAGAGAGCAGAGGAAGTCCCAGTCTTCCTGTTTTCATGACCACTTTAAAAATGTATAGAATGTTCTTGGGGGTTCTTAGGGGAGGAAGCACAGTGGCTGGACACAGTGGGTGTGCCTACGGTCTCACCAAAACTTGCCCATGAGTGTGGCCTCTCTGGTCTGTGGTGGATTGTGAGCGTAGTCTTTCACCACAGTGAGGGGAGAGGAGTGGCAGGCGGTGGCTATAACTGTCCCCCTGAAAGTGTTCCATCCTAATTGGAGAGAGGGGGTAAAACCATGGGTATGGGCAGACCAAAGGAGATCGCGGCTAGTTCAAGTTTGAACTAATTACCCATGGAAGTGGGAAGTTTTGCCTCCTGGGGACGAGGCATAGGTTCAGGCTATGAGGATTTGAACGGCAGGTGGCAAAAGGAAAAGAGAGAATGTTCTTATTAATTCCCATCCCTGCCTTAGTGTGATACAGTCCCACACTAAAAGTCCTCTGCATGCTGTAGTTTGGATAACTGGCTGGAAAAAATGTATACCACTGTAATAAGTATGAGGATTTTCTCAAAGACTGTTTGGTTTAATAGACATATAAGAAAGGAGTATTTTGCTTGAGGTGGAGTATCTTGGTCTGTGTTATATATATGTATAGTAGTAACAGTATATTGCCCACATATATTATATACACACATGAATAGATAAATATCTATATCTAACTCTCTCTCTCTCTCTCTCTTTATATATATATATATACACACACACACACACATACATCCGTACATATATTTCTGTATATAGTATATAGTGCATAGATATATCTCTTGTTTGTGTACATGGTGTAGTGTTCGTCTGATGGTGTCCAGGCAATGGTGCTGGCTTGTTGCCAGGGGCAACCTGATACAAGCAGGAAGCTAGAGTAACGAAGCGGCAAGTGTCCGCACTAACACTGCAGTGAGCGCGCTCAGCAGGCTGGCCAGACAGCATTTCCCGCCACTGGAGAGCGGGGCGGGGCTCTGGACTGCAGCCCTGCACAAAGAGAGGGAGGCTTCCCGCCAAATGGCTACTTTGCAAATGAACTTGGTGGGCTGGACCAGCTGCCGCACACTCTGACAGGTTAACCCCTTCACAACCACGATGCCTGTATACTCAGTGTGTGGAGACGACTGCTTTTCCTTGCATCGCACAGCCTTTATTTATTTGTATACTTTTCTTCACTGCTCCCTGTAGCAACAGCAGCCTTTGACTAACTTTGACTTATAAGTAATACAACTGTTACTGATTAATTTTTTTAAGTAAATTTCCTTAAGTAAATTCAGATGATTGTGTTTGGGTTGAAACAGAACAGAACTTTCAGACATACAGTCCCCTAATGAAAAGTTCAAACACAGTCACTGTTCACAACCCTCGGTAGGTTGATATCATGACACCAGATGCGTGAGCGTGCTGGCCTGTACTGTGTCAGCTAATGGGGACCCATATCCTTTTGCAAGGAAGACAATCACACACAGAGCAGGCACCAACAGGTAGATGATTGCAAACAGTTTGTGTTGCATTTTGTTGACACTGTGTCCTTGTGGAAACAATGGAAACACCGAGGAAGGCTAATTTATTGATTTTATGAGAGCTGTTATGATTGTCACAGTCCTGCACCCACCTTGAAGACGTCCACACAATCTGATGACTCTTACAAAAGCAACCCTGTCAGAATGGACAGCTGTGTGCCAGAGGTAAAACACCTGTCATCCGTAACCTGGTGGCTGGTGGACATAACCCTAGGGCAGATTTTGCCATTATTTGCTGTTGTTTCACCCTCTTGTTTAATAGCTTGAGACATTCAGGAGTACTTAGTGCAGTTGCATTCTGCTTATCTATTATCTCACGTTATATAACTCTAATGACTGCGGGTGTACTGCACTTGCTGTTCTCTACAGAATTTAGGAAAGGGCGCTAATGATTTGATGAGAAAAAGGGTTTAGTGTTATATTCAGGGTAACGGCTCTGACTCAACATTGATTCAACTTTGAAATGGTGTCATAGCAACGTGCGAGAGAGGCGTCAATTGCAGAAACATTGTTTTGTGGGGATAGTTTGAGGCGACCAACGCCTCCCCGCTCGTACCCTACGCGCCTTCAGACGGTGTGTAATGATCTTAGACGGCGCGTAAGAGAAAGCGCGCCTCATTCGCGCCGTTCAGGTAGCATTCCAGTACAGATGGCGGGCAGAGAGATAGCTTGTTTGTAAATTCTAGAGATGGCACAGTGGCGTTTTGCGGATTGTTTCTGGGATAACAGCCGTTTATCTTAGTATATATCTTTGTACTGTACTGGTATGCGTTGTGCAATCTCAGGCAGTGTGTCGCAGAGCATCAGTTTTCACGGCAACCAAAAGACGCGCACTCTGATCTCAACACAAACGCAAGATACTGCCGGACAGCTTCGGCAACTTTCCCGTGCATATAATAAACTTTAGCAACCAACTAATCGAGAGGAGGAAGTTTGGAAATTGCCTCTTGATGTAAAGTGCGCTGTCTTGCCAAGAACTAATATCTGTCTTAGTACTTATCAGTGTACTATCTCCTAGTGAAGCGTTAAGAAGCACTAATTGGTATGTTGCGGTGTTGTAATTTCGTTTGAGCTGTGATCAGACCAATAAGAATACGGAAGCACACTTCAAAGCTTTATGCAATATTAATGTAGTGTTTTTCTTTTTTCGCTTTTTTAAAAATTATGATTCAATAAATAAACGTTTTTCCAAGACGCAACTCAGTTTCTGTTTTCATTAAAAAAATAAATAACGTGGAAGAATCAAAGGGTATAAGCGAGTAGTGCATTAACTCCAGGGTTGTCTCGCAACATCATCCTAAATCGCGCAGATTCTGTCTGACAATGTTCTCCTCGTTATTTCCGAAGGGACTACATGTTTCTTTTCTTTCGTTCTATCATAACGTCAGCCTAAATAGATTTAAACAAAATGATCTCCCCCTAAATTGTTTGTGATTGAATAAATCGCCATTGATTAGAAAAGCGTGATCTATTGCTGCCCCCTACTGGTTAAACCGAAAAATATCATTGGAAAAGGGATTGAAGTTGACACGTAACTGTGTAGCGCCATAATCATGGCTCCAGACCTTGATTTAAAAGAAATTAGTTAAACTGCTGTCCAGTGTTCCTCTCTCAGCACCCTAGCCAGCAAGACAGCACTGCCATTCAGCTGTGTTTTCTGTGTGTGCCCATACTCAGAACAGTATTCAAGGACGTAAGGTCTTGGGGGTCAGTGGGTTGTGTGTTTTATTCCCAGGTAAATCAAATATTGGCCTTGTGTCCTTTGAGTATGGGGGAGAGGGTGAGCAACAGGGAGAGAGAGATCTATAGAGAGATTGAATAGGCAATAGGAGTATCATTAAGATACTATTACAGAGAAATCAATATATATATATAATATGTTTTTTTTCTTAAATACATTACATTAGAGAGAAAGAGAGACACAGAGAAAGAGACAGGGATAGAGGGAAGTGTTCTGTGATGGAGCCTCTGTTTCCAAACCAACCTCTTTTTTGGGGGGAGGCAAAAAATAGCCATTATGCTAAAAGGAAGGTTGGTAATGTCTGAATGTAGGCTAATGAATGTCGAGTTAATGTTGCACAAAATACACAAAATAACAAGTGGATGGAATCTCCTCACCCTGTTCCTATTCAGAACAAAATGTAAAATATGGCAGGCCAAAGTAAATGCATTTTGTGCCTTAAAGTTGAACAAATACCCCATCCATTCCCCTGATAATTATCATATCCATGTCTCTTTAAAAACATAACAATTAATACAAAATTCAGAGACTCTAAATGAAAGTGACATCTGCTGCCTATTTTTAATTCTATTGATTTTTTTTACAAATTCATATCATATATAAAAATTCTTTGAAAGTCTTTTACTCTGTGATGCTTACCCATATTTTCCTTATATCTCTTTTCCACTCAACGAAGTCCATTCCCAGTCCTCTGAAGCACATCCACCTTTTATCTCATGGCCTGATAAGGTGACCAGTCTTCAGCCTTTTCATGTCATTTTTGAAAAAAAAAAAAAGAATTATTTTACATGAGAAACAAAGGAACATTCCCTCATGACTCATTAACAAGCTGATATAATAGCGCAGAGCATGTGGTACACTTCTGAATTTGTCTGTGTAAAGACATGGTCATCTCCTTTGGGGGAAAGAGGGCTAGCTTACACCAACACATCATTTTTATTACTTTTTCTACTTTCTCTGCATGACATGATGTCATTTTTATAGGTCAGATGGCTAGCAGAGAGACCTAACATGATCCCATTAAGTCAAAGGAAGAAATGCATATCCTGCTAAGCTTTAGTAGATTTTATTTCAATCAAATGGCTGAAATGTGATTGCAAAATATTTAATTGATGTCCACTTTATACATGGTTAACTTCAGATATGCCTAATTTGCCACATAATGTAAAGGTCTATTTTCGGCTCAAGGTGAGTATTTGTTATATATATGACAAATACCGGGTATTTCTGCAAAATCAAAGCTGCAACCGCCATGATTACTTTTAAAATAAAAGTAAATAGTCTGCACGTGACGCTGAAAAGAAACGACTCTGAGACCTGTGAAGCGTGGTCAGTGCTTGAAGCTGTAATGCCAAGAAAAGGAAGAGAAATACAATTTTCATGGCTTCAGTTTTGAACTTCATAGGTGTTTTTTTAATTATTCAAATATAACTGCAAAAGTATTCTACCGAACTTTATCGGTATCTGAATACTTACTTTACACGCGTATCTATAGCGGAATTCAGCGAACGTTGAACGATCTTTTGAACACGATGAACAATCTTGCTGGTGGGAACTGTTCATTGCTGGAGGTGCTGAATCGCCAGACTCAGGACACACGCTAAGTCAGATCCTTGGTCAACTCTTTCACTCCACTCAGTAGAGAACTTTTGGAGGTATTTTTGGTTACAATCAGTTGAAATATTAGTTACAGTTAGTAAAATTTCTTTCTATGTGCTCTGTTTGATCAGTGTGAATACATTAATAGCAAAAGACATATTACTATATGAATTGCATTGTATATGCACTGCAGATTCCATTTCTCATAATGCGTCAATAAGTGGTAATCAAAATCAAAAATAAAGCGTGTGTCTGTGTTCCATCTAGTGGAATAATTATGTCACTGCAAATTTGAAAGAGTAAGGGGGAATTCCTTGCAGAAACTGACAAATATTATTGAGACCAATAAAACTATGCCACAAGGCAATGTAACATGTTCCATTTATACATTTTACATGTACAGATATCGCTTGTTATGTCTAATGGCGTCCGGATTAAGCTGACATTAAGTTGACAAAAATGTAGTTGCTGTATTCTTTCACTAGATGGCAGTCCCAATGAAATTTCTCATCTCAGTCTCACCATTAAAAACAGAGATAAGCTATTTACAGAACGGTAAAATTGTTAAAGCCAATTACTATTGATCTGTGTCAATGTATGCGCATATATTATAGAAGTGATCTGCCACATACATGTTTTGTGTGCGTGTGTGTGTGTGTGTGTGTGTGTGTGTGTGTGTGTATGTGTGTGTGACATAGACAAGAAACACTGGAGTCTCTTCTGTGCTCACTGAAGTCACGCAGAGACCGCCTCTATGTTGCCACAGCAACCTCCAACTACTGAATCCAGACTGTATTTGTGAGGAGGCATTAACCAGGAAGTGGGTTTGCAGTGGACATTCTGAGTGAACTACACACACACACACACACACACACACACACACACACACACACACACACACACACACAGTGCAGATGTTTTCCTGATCATACCTCCCCTCTCTGATTTTCCAGGCTCCCTCCCCTTGCCAATCTGCTGCCCCGTCCTGGTGGGACTTCATGGTGTAACAGAGACAGACATGAGAAAGGACAGAGGTAAATACAGAAAAAGACAGGAGACAGAAGAGAGATAGCAAGAGAGACAGGAGACAGAAAGGGCAGAAATATTCCCCGGCAGATCATGTCCTGGTCACATGTGAAGGTCGCTCAGAGGTCAGGCTGCTTACTGCCCTGCCTGTTTGCCCCACTGTTCCCACTACAAATAGCTACGACAGCAAACTTAGAGAGACCTGGAGACCAGGTGCTGGCTGACCAAGCCACCCTGACCATCAGGTGAGTTAAATCACATCTCCGGGGTGGATGACGATGACGTCAATAGCACAGGTCACATGTCGTTGGGCTCTGATTCAGGCAGGCCCAGACCCAGACTCCCTGAAGATGCTTTAAAAGGCTTTGATTGAGGATAATTGATCGTCTGCCCTTCTAATTATAGCCCTGCTCTCCGATACTATTACTATACGCAGGCAGACATACATCCCCTCCCTCACATGCTCACTAAGACACAAACACACACATACACAGATACACACACATATCTCTGACATCCTCTCCCCTCTTCTCTTCCTCTCTCAGTCCAAGTGAAAAACACATCATAAATCAGGGCTGCTGGGTAGGTGTCAGTTTTCATACCTATCAGAAAAGGGAATGAGTCCTATGAAATAAGGTCTCTTTGACCAGTGAGCACAAATCACCACAGTACCCCATAAAACAGGATTCAGGTCTGCAAAATCATCCAGTCTAAATCATCTGTTCTATAACATCATCACACCTGAGCAAGGTCAGACTCACTGCCCTCAGCACTTAACCATACACATACAGAAACACACAAAAACACACACACTCTTTCTCTCTCTCTCTCTCTCTCTCTCTCTCACACACACACACACACACACAGAAAAACACAGATACAAGGTGTATTTTTCATCGCAACCTTTCCACTTCTGAAACACCTACATGCTTGCACAGACTCATACGACTTAAAAAGGTTTCTCTTTTTATAAAGCTCACTCCTCTGTTTATTTTAACTTTCACTCCCTCTGTCTCTTTTGCTTCCCCTCTTTCCATCTCTTTCTGTCATTCAACAGGAGAGTTGTCAATAAGTAACAACTTGATCTGACACACTTGTCTCACTTTGGCTGGGTGATCTGATAATGAGATGAGCTGTGGTCTCTTAGAGGAGCAGCAGCTAAAACCAAGAAGTACACACACACTCACAAACACCAGCTCCCTAGCTCCATGAAGGGCAACACTGACACCTGTAGGCTGTCACACACCTAAGTCTCTTTGATACATGCCAGGCTTTAATCTGGGCTGCACTTTTGTCTGATTTTGAAGAGAGAATAGCTGGAACCTCCTCTTAATGATGTTAGGACCCTGCATTAAGCTCGGCTCTCCTTCCCAGAACTCCCAGATCAAGCCCCAAGACAGCTATCCTTATTTCACTGTGATTACAGCCGTTCTGAAACTCATCAAACTGCCTCCAAACTTGACCTGAATATCAGCTAAAAATGCATGGGCTGTTCTGCCTGTGAGAATGGCTCCTCCCACTCATTCCAGCTGTCACTCTGAAGTGAGCAAAATAAAGCAAGCAAACCGAGAGGAACAGTCAAGGAAGTGAAGGGTGAGGCAGGGCACACCAGGGAGCTGCAAGGTGTGTCAGAACACACAGTTTAAGGTGAAAGAGGCTTTAGAGGATCTCTGGAAGGCTGAGGTTCTCAGTCTAAGGAGCTGCGCTCTCTTATCACATTCCTACAGTGTTGTCAGCCCACAGATAAACCAGATCAAACCAGATCGAATCACTTCAATCACCAGCTGGATGTTCTGTCAGTTCCTCTCTGGGTCTGGTGCGAGGATTCCGTAGTGGAGGCTCTCTACCATGATTGACAGGTCTGCTGCCATTTACTGATTAATGGTGTTGCCATGGACACTAGGTGCAGGTCTGAGGTATGTTTTCCTGTGTGACAGGTGTGCAGGCGTGTCAGGAGATGAGAGGGGGAGATGGAGGGAGGAAGTGCTGACGGGGGGAAAATTAGAATGTAACAGGTTCAGAGGAGGAGTGTGGAGTTTAGGGCATGGGTGTGAACACCAAGAGCAGTCACAGATTTCCCTAAAGAACAGATGAGGGAATGGAGGAGAGAGGAGGACGAAGAGAAACAACAGAAGGAGGGGCCAGGGTATGGAGAGCACAGTTAGGTGGATGAAAGGAAAACAACAGAGCTAGAAATAAAGTGTGGAGACTAGATTAAATGAGAGAACAGAGAGAATGGGACAAAGAGGGTGTGAGTGAGAGGCAATGAACACAGAGAGGTTATTAATATTACTGGGTAATAATGAAAGGCCACACATTTTGAGAACACCATCCATTTGGAATCATCTGTTGTGCATTAAACTCATCTTACTCCCACATCCTCTGTGCTTACACAGGATCACTGAAGCACATCAACCGCAATCCTCTGAAACACTTGCATGCAGCCTACAGCTATTTTTCACACTGCAAGTCCCACAGTGCATCACAGGAGAGTGAGCACCGATTGGAGGATAGGCACAGGTCCCAGGGACATCATCTGAGGAACTCAGGGACAGGAGGCAGGCTGCAAGAGGATGCTAGAGAGTTGTAGGTTGCTCTAGAGGATCCTGTCTGATGTAACCCACCTTACCCCCTGGACTGGAGACGACCTGGACTTGATCTTAGGCTGTAGGGCTCAGCCTGCACTCAGAAGGAGTATATTTCACACCCGAGCCACTTGGGAGCCCAAGGTCCTAAATCATTTTTGTACAGAGAGGAAGCATGCATACATGCAGTCTGAGTGATATACACACTCTGTTTTCAGCTGCTTCCTGTCACTCACGTCATTTCCTCTTCCCGCCTGACTTTTCTCGTAAGACCTAATTTAACATGTTTTGTCCTGCGCAGTTCTTAAGGAAGAACTTGTTGGATGCAGCACTTCCTGTTGGATCGATGAGAATTTTACCCATCCCCCTCCTCTTCATGTTTCATCACGGCAGAGTCACCACTGGTAATGAGCAGAACTGATTAGAATGTGCAGGCACTGATTCCTTTCTCCGGCCCTAGTCATCTGAATGCTGCAAGAGGACATGTCCGTGTGGGAGGAGAGAGAGAGAGAAAGAGAAGACGGATCTCTGTTGTGGGTCTAAAAAGGTCGTTACAAAGGTACAGCGCTTTCCTCCACGGGGTCTGATTACCTGTGGGTCCTTCTCAATGTCTTCCGTGAAAAATGATGGTTGATTACGTAAAAAAGCCACACGACCGTTTGCCAGTCCAATCCGACTCCTATTTGTGTGACGGCGCTATGATTAGCACCTCTGTTGTGAATGTTAAAGCGGTTGCATCGTTATTATGCTAATATAATTATTCCCCGTTGAAATGAGCTGAAAGGCTGGAGTGTTTGGGGGATGATTCACGGACATTTTGTGGCATAAAAAGAACAGCTCACAGCAGTCTGCCATCAACCCTGGCTTTCAATCAACTACTGACCTACAACAAAACAGCACGCGGGGGGGGAAGCCATCCAGGGGAAATGTTCTGGAAACTTCCTGAACACTGAGGCTGTGTACCTGTAAAACTGCACTGAGATCCTAAGAAGGGTCTGTATGGGTTTGTTATCAACTATTCTGTTGTAAACACTACTTTCCAGTAGGTCTGCACACCATGTGATGGTAAAGCTATTGTTACTGCTACATTATTAACTGGATTTGCAGACTCTGTGAAGTCTTATTGAGGGAGCCTTGTGTAGCATATATATCTTTTTTGTATTTATTTGTCTTACTATCCATTCATACAGCTGAATATTTACTGATCACCCCCAAAAAAATCTAGCAGTCTAACAACAATGTTGGCGTAACAGCACTCACAGATTGACCCCTTATTCTGCTACCTGTCAAATTGTAGTGGAGCAAACGAGACTCAAACCTACAACAAACAACTGCAGCATCTCAGCAGGGCTTTGAACTCACAACCTTCAGCTCCAGAATCCATTGTCCTCTCACTGCTATATCATGTGTAGCGCTGTGGGCTCCCACAGTGTTCTGTCCATAGCAGATCCACTGAAAACAGGGTCTGAACTCCGCGGGTACGTCTTTCTCTCTCTCTCTCCGCAGTGACCGCGTGTGGCAAGATGGTGAGGTGTGACCAGGGTGCAGATTCCCCCATAAACTCGCCCTGCCTGACACCACCGGGGCACCTCTGAATATGCATGGAGGTGACGGCGGCGGTGGCGGGAACAGGAACAGCAGCGAGCGTGGATTAGCCACTTCCTGGGACTAAGTGACAGGCCGCCAGAAGACACAGACCGGTGACGCAGGGGGGTGGGGGTGGCTGGGGAGGAGAGATGGGGAGACAGCGAGGGCCATTAATATCCGCTGCGGTCCGGACGCGGGAGTGCTCATCGCCAGACAGCCAAGCCCCTGCAGAGGAGGCGTGACACACAGGTCTGTATACGGATATTACTGGCTGTGATAATGTGTGATAATAAAGTCTAACGCCGATAACCTAACCGTAGACAATCACACAGCGATAACTGCTCGCACCAGAATCCAGCGCTTGCTTCGCTTGAGTCGGCGGAACGTCCCATATGACCATACTGATCCAATATTGACCTTTACTTTCGCTAAAGCATACAGACACTCGGGCAAAGACAACCGGCAGAAAGAGAGAGAGGCAGGGCGAGAAGGAGAATGACAGAGAGAGAGAGAGAGCATCAAAGACACAGTGAGATGAATATGGTACTGTTCTCACAAATTCACTATGAAAACACAGAGGGAGGTGACAACAAACACTTGAGTGGCTGACTGAGGACTAAAGTACATAAGGGGTGAAGAGGATGAGAATGACAATGCATTGCGTTCATATAGCATCTTTAATCTCTTTCCAGCAGCTCAAAGTGCCTTACAACGCGAGAGGGTGACACACCACAACCATCTCCAACGTGTAGCACCCACCTGTCTGATGCACAGCAGCCATTTGGCATCAGGATGTTCAGGTGGAGATGGAAGGTTCTGTTTATTTGCCTAAAGCAGGGGATCATTTGATGGCCACGATCACAACACTGCGTCCACTGCTTGTTTAGGACCATATTGAAATTCACCAGGACTCCACATACAGCAGTGTGCTGATGGCCTTCAATATCTTTGGAAAAACAAAAGATTATTGCGAACCTGTGTTTTCACTTTGTCTTAGATTTTTGTCTTTTGGACTCAAAACCCTGACATCTCCACTTATTCAATGAGATAAGTGGATGTTAATATTCCATGAGTAATCATGCAGACAGATATTTCAATTGTACAATGGGAAGAACACAGAGGATGGTGTATTTCTCTTATCCACAAAGGCAAATGGTTTTATAATTCATTATGGTTCCCAGACAGCATGCACTGCGTTTTAATCGTCCTAATCTGTCTGTCTTTACACAGTTTGCATTTGTGTGCAAACTATGTGCACCCTGATGAGTAAAAAAAATATCTTGAATACGTTGGATAAAATAAATACACATATCTGTCAAAAGCACACATAACGCGCTTCTGCCGTAATTCAGAAAACGGACAACCTTCATGCAGGTAAAAAATTGACGCGCCGGCATTAACCTTCCTCGGTCAAGCAACAGCACGATGAGCGACACTTAATTACATGCGCAGCACTGGGAGTTGCAGTTTGACGGACACCAAACGGTGTCCAATTAAATTTTGCAGGTGGCTTTGGATATTCGTGCATACGCGTCCTCTTGACCTATCAGGAGCCGCTTTAGGCGGATCTTACGCAAATAGTTCTGGCAAGGGAGACGCCAGCGGTCCATTCATTCAGAGACCGGGAAGACAAGGTGATTCAGTGACGCGGGATTTCTTTGCGAAGAACAGGTGCTGACATATTGTCCGATTAACAACCGCACATCGCAGTAACATAACAATCTTGTGTCTGATAGAACAAGGTAGAAGGACCTGTTATTTCAAAGGGAATTCCCGGGTAAGTGAAACGGTTATTATTTAATTCCAGTGATTAATGTGAAAATATATATGCTCAATGTTGCCACTTTCTTACGTGGCAAAGCACATCACTTTTTACTGTATCATAAGAAAAGAAAACAATCAAAAGAGAGTGTTTAAAATGTTCAGTGCATTTGGTTTTTTTTTTTTTTTTTTTGCCTTTACTTGTTTGCTTTTTTTTATGGGGGGTTGGGATGGGGGTGATGGGAATGGAAAATAATATAAAATATAGTTATATTACCTAAACATCTATAATAGTTAATAGTTGATAATATAAATAATATAAGTTGATAAGTATAATAATCACAATTGTTTAGTATACATAATAAATTTGTAGTATATAGTTTTTGAATTCTATATGAGTGGAAAAACAAAAAAACAAGCTTAGGTTAAGGGAAATTATGTTCTGCCAGTGCAGAGGTAATGCTAAAGAATCCATTTGACAAGTTGATGTGTGTGTGTTATGGCCGCACATGTTCCGACAACCCGAGCGTTCCATTCACAATGACACGCTACTACAGAGAATGATTTTTTTTTTTTTTAATCCCATTGTCTTTAAATGTCAGCGTTAGCCTTTGCTGGACGTAACTTCAGAGTGGTGTGGAAAGAATGCTAGTGTGAGCCCTCTCCAGCAAAATCCCGTAGCAGCACAGCATAGACAGGTGGGAGATGCACAGAGGAAGAAGACAGATGTGCAGAGAGAAGAGAAGGACAGAGGAAGAGAAGCTGCCTGATGATAGAGAGATGCGCAGAGCATGATAGAGCGTGTAAGATTATCTTGGTGAGAGGTCGCCGCGCATTGTGTCTGCAAGACCCGTGCGTGTGTGTTTGTGTGTAAGAGAAACAGGGAGGGCATTTTAACTCTTTCAGCTGGCATGGATAACAGGTAACCTCTACCTGCTAAGGTTACTGCTAACTGTCCCACAGATTGTGGAATAGTGCTGAATTTTTACTCTTTGTCTTGCTGTCCTGCAGTCCAGACAGCGGTCATTTAAAATAGCCTTTCAGAAACTATACATGTTAATCATGTTTTCTGTCACTATCGTTTGTATCTACCACAGATTTTCAGAAATATACACCCAGGAGTTTCGTCTTCTGATTCTCAGGGTTTGCTCGGTGCTCTTGCTGTGGTAATGACCATGACTGCAGAGCCTGGGTGAGTTTAGCAGAGTTGCAATCAATGCTCTGATGGCATGATTGAATTAGGATGGCTAGACTGAAAATATGAGCAAATGTTCCCTCTAAAGGCTAAACGGGACCCTGTGCTCTTATAATGTAGAATAGTAAAGGGCATGAGTCTGGATTTAGCTTGCCAGGTGATGTTCGGACAGCGGAATGCACCATTTACATTTGCATCGTGTCCTTTAGCAGATGATATTATCCAGAACAACTTACACAGAAAGAGAAGTGCATCAAATAAAGTTGCATGAATGAGGGTACATACGGGGTGCAGCACTGTCTGCTGGCAAATTTTTAACCATTGTGTGATCATACCATAAATGCTATGGGCCATGCACAGAGAGAAAGGTGAATCCGTGAACGGCTCTTTCTGGTCAGGTCGAAGCTTTATCACACAGAACGATGCAGAAATTTCCACAGATCAGTCAACGGTGGAACAGAAATGTGCTGTACTGTATTTGCAGTCTGCCATTGCAAGTCAGTCACTCAAATAGATTTACCTTGTTATCTCTATCTGGCTTCTGCCAGACAATTGTTGAAATGCTGGCATGTGGAGGAGAACTCTTATGAAAATGTCCAGCAGGTAGTGTCCACCTTTCATTGACAAAGAAGGTGACAAAGAAAGATGCTGTTTGCCAACTGGGTTAATACCAGAATGCATATCCTGCTGGTATGCTTACTGTCATAGTAAGCCAGTTGGATAGCATTGTAGAGTGGCTCTGTGGGGTACTGAACCTGTATTGCTAAAGTTGCAGATTCAGTTCCCATGTGGGGCACTAATGTGGGACCTGTAAACAAGAAATCGCTTCAGGTAATATACCACTGTATAATTGAATACGTGACTCATGTAAGTCTCCCACACACCTGCAACAATTGATGTACAGTTGTCACATTGTTCCGTACAAGAATTGTGCACACCAATGTGATTTTGTGTTCTGGATTCCTAACATGATAGGAAAGTAAAAAGATATGCATCGCCTTGATGAGCAATTTCCCACAGAGGAAAAAGTTACATGGTGACAGCAGACATGACGTAGCAGACACCATTGACTAAATTGGAATGCAGTATGCTTAATATGCACAACACACACACACACACACACACACACATACACATTGGAAACACCAATTTTATATTAGGCTTCTCTCACTGCAATAACCTCTGCACTCATGCAAGAGTGCTGAGACAAGACAAATGCAATCCTCGGGTGCATGCACATGCATCCACTGGCTATTTCTCACACTACAGGTCACACAGCACACTACAGTAGAATGAACACTCATTGGAGGATAGGCACCATTCCACTAATGTCATCTGAGCAACTCACAGGCACCTGACAAGTCGTAGTGTGTCTGAGAGCAATGAAATCTTCCCACCCCCATCCCTGCTGGAACTAAGCCCATTTTTTCTGCTGCTGTGGAATCCTGGGAATTGTTGACATATGACATGGCTGGTTTGGAGCCCAGGCTGTAATGCTCAGCCTACAACTAAATGCCTTGCCAACTGAGCCACTACACCTCTACTCTTTTGATAGTTTCCATGGGATTTCTGATGACCGCTGTGAGTCAAGACCTCACATAAGTTTACATTTGAAAGATGATATCTCCAATAGCACAGTGTCCCCATCGTTGTGCTGGAGCATTGGATTTTTTAACAGCAGGGAAGGGTGAAGGGTGAAGGGGGAAGAGTGCCCCCTATTGGCCCTTTTTCAATTCAAAATGAAAAAAAAGAAATTGACAAACACAACACACATAACCACCCCTGAAGAAGTGTTGGGACCATTGGTGAGACTGAATTTTTCCAGTGGAGTTCTACTTTATATTGAAAAATAAATGATAGATTCTTACTTGGAGAATGTTGTAACAAACCACTGCCTGCTGTATGCATAGAACTGAATGCAAGGATTATTTTACATTTCAAGACATTTTAATGATTACATTACATCACATTATTGTCATTTTAAGATAAATTACAAGATGCAACAAAAGTATATACATCAAAGGCAAAAAAGCAGCACCACTGGTCCTGTTACAGAGTGTTACAGACTGCTGAATTATGGAGGGTTATTCTCAGATTTCCATAGTCTGTTTGAAGTTATTGATCAGGGTTTTGGCATGCTGAGCGACCTTTTTGTTGTTGAAATAGAGGAAGCGTGTTCTGTTTTTTTCTGCTGGCTTTGACTGCTCCTGTCTTTATTTACTTGTTTTGATAGATCTCAGGTTATTTTACTAGCAAAACAATTATGAATGGAATTTATAAGAATGGGAGACACTATCAAATACATACAGTGACCCCCCTTTGCAACTGCTGATTTTGATTGTAGTGTTTCAGTAAGCTGTGTAATTCTTGTTTTGGTTATATATTCATACATGCACTGAATCTTTGACTGGGGTTGCTCTGTTGTGAAGGAGGCAGAGCTGTTAGAAGACCCATGGGGTGTCTGCTATCAGCAGAGCCATGGTTAAAAACTCTCCATATAAATGTAGAGTGGGACGTGTATGGATAGCCTCTTTCTTGTTGGGAATGATAACTGTAAACCTGTGAGACCTGGCTTTTATGTTCCACTAATACAGAATAATAAAAGAGCATTTAATTGCACTGACAACTATAGCATGGATCCTGTTATTTCCACCACACATGGCAAAGGACTCGTGCACTTCCATAAGAGCTATGCTGTGCGAGCGTCTGAGCTGCAGAAGTGATGAATATTAGGAGAACATCCATGGGAATGGGAAGGGACATGGGTGGTTACAAATCTGGAGAATTATGGGAGAAATTCAGTTTCCTACCAGGGATTTTGAACCCATTGATGAGTATAAGCCACAACTCCATCCTGATGCCTGCATTTACACAACGTGAAGTGCTGCAGATTTATAGAATATCCCCATTATCCATCACAAAATACAGCCTACACATGTAAAATCTACAACTGCAGTGAGAAAAACCAGAGCTGTCAAAAGAGACCTTTAATATGCTCTTATATTTGGAGACTGATTCAGGCTGTTCATGACTTTGAACTGGTTTAAGTCACAGCCTTTATGCACTGCATACAGTATGCTATTGATAAATTCTAGACATCCCCAGCTCATAGCTGTTCCAGCTCATATGTCAGGTCCTCAAGTACTGTCAAACAATGACTATTATTAATGGCTTTTATCTTATTGTTTCTTCCTTTCTTTAACAAAACATAATAATCAAATCTTTGAAAGAATCTACATATTATGCTATTAGTCAGTGTCAGGTAGTTCCTCTGTCTGTCTGTCTCTCTCTCTTTCCCTTTACTGCTGATAAGTAGAGGTGGGAAAGAGTAGGAAACAGAAAGTTCAGGGGAGGTCACAAGAAAGGCACAGAAAGTGCAGTCCTGCTCTGTGGTACAGCAGACAAGAGCTGCTTTCCTCAGTGGAAAGGTCCTGCAGTCTTTCCTGTGCATTGATGAGCAGGTCAACCATGCCAAAGCAATGGAGGAAGCACCGCTGTGAGCACAGTGAGATACAGCTAATAACAACTGATTTTGACCAGCTGTTTCCTTTGCCTGTGACAAGGCAACGTCCTCTCGAAAGCCCTCAGCCGTCCCAGACAGCCGCTGAGCGAAACCAGGGGGAGCCACCTCTCCCCTCCCCCCGACTGTGCCTGGGACAGGCCGTTCTGCAGCACTTTACTGCTCTTCCCACTGTGGGGCAGTTAGAGCCGTGTTTCCCCTTCATGCATGGTCAGGGTGCAACCAGTAGACATGCACACACACACACATGCACGGACACACACACACACACACACACACACACACTGGCAGACAGCTCACACACAAAAGTCCATTGTGGATGTTTTTCTGCTCAAAGTGAGGATTGAGAAGATTAAATGACTCATGGCTGACCGAGTGCATGTTATAAAAACCAACACTGTGTTACTTCTCGTACCTTAGCTGATCATTTTAGCATGATCACCTGGCTCACTGTGATTTCTGTCTTCTCCCTGGGAGACTTCTACCTTTCCAGGACAGTACTTCATCCTTAGCTTCACAGACTAATCCATGGACCCTACTCCAGAACTTTGTATGAGTGTGTGCGCATGTGTGTGTGTGTGAGTGTGTGTATCGGAGGATTGCCTCCACATCTTCCATGTGAGTGCAGAGGTAATCAAACCCTGAGTGAGAAATGCAAAAAGTATACATATATGTATACATACAGGTAGCATGTAAGTATAAATCCAAATGACTCGTTGACTGCTTGACTGACCCCCACACTGTTCAGACCACCCACACCACAGAGCGGCCAAGTCCTTCAGAGGGAGCCGAACAAATGTGTTGAATCGGTAATGAAATCATGACCCAGTTCTGAAAGGCTGAGCAGTAGGGTTTCACGGCCTTGACCTCAGCGCTAATGAGAGATGAAAACGGCGAAGGCTGTAGGAGATGAGAGGAGAGGGGAGAGCGCATCGCTATAGAAACAGCGCCCATTCTGGTCCAAAGACTTCAGTATAATACAAGGCAGCATGACTCTGGGAAGGAGAGATCCGGGGTCCAGAGAGGTCCGGAGAGAGAGAAAAAGAGATTGACAGGTGGGGGGAGAGATATAGGGAAAGAGATTCATGCTGTCTCCAGCCCAGAAGTAGGACGTTTACATTTACATTTATTCATTTGGCAGAAGCTTTTATCCAAAGCGACTTACAAATGAAGCAGAGTACAACAGAAGCAAAAAGTAGGAAACACATGCTTTGAATCAGTTTGGTACATCAGCTTGTCTGTGTGGAGAGGGATGGGGGTGGGGGTACATTATGCCCAGAGTCAGTCATGTTTGTGTGACTCTGCCAGCTCAAAACATCCATTGAAATACAAGCAGTGACTTTAATGCTGCCTCAGTCTTTATGAAATGATGTTTCATCTGAAGCACCTTCAGGCTACACAGTATGTGTTCTCAAAGTTGAGGTTTTAAATTTTATAAAGCAATGTTACAAGCCAAATTGGAGGAAACATAATTAAACGAATGTATAACTCTCCTCACGCAAATCACTACACCTGTTAATATGCATCTCTCCAGCTTTGGCTGCGTGTTCTCTCCCTACAGCTTGTCCAACTAATACTACTCCTGTATTTAGTTTTTTTATGATGAATATTGACCTTCCTCACATAGTAACAAATTTAACATTCAAAGATTTTAAGGTTTGATGAGGTAATGAGAGGGGAATGTTGTATTGTGTCCCAAGGGACTAACACACCACATTATGATATAAGCAGTGTGGTCTCTGTTCTCCGTGCAGAAATTAGCAGCCAGGGACGATGGTGTTTACTGGTCTCTGGGCAAAAGGGCTTTGGTGAGCAGTCTGTCCCGTTTCCTTGACGACCAATTACACGATTTCTAAACGAACCAGGGCCCATAAAGCAGCCTCTTTGCATGGAACATTTTTCCATCACAAAGGGGCCAGGCCTCTCCTCAGACGAACACCTTCCCTGCAGTGATGCACTGTACGGTGCTGTGCAACCTCCCACAGCTCAACTCAAAATCCCACAGCCAACCGACCTCACTCTGTAGGATTCAAAGGCAATATGGGAATGGAGTCTCCTCTGATTGCATCTTACACTGTGTATGTGTGGGCTCAAATCATTGTACATATGAGAGTGTGCTTGTGTATCTATGTATATGTATGTGTGTGTGCACTGTGTGCATGCGTGTGTGTGTGTGGGCGTGCGCGACGTGCGTGCACGTCTTCGTGATTTGGACAGCGAGAATTGCCTGTGTTGCCTTGACCGCCCGCCTGCCCAACTGGACTGGACCAAAACTGCACTTCATCATCATGTGTCCATTGCATCACATTAGTGCACCATAAATACACGCCATGCTAAGATTGGTGTTACATGCTGCATTGCTCAGTTCCGGGCTACACCTTTCCCATTTGAGCCTCTGGCCTGCAATACAGTCTGGCCAAGAACTATAGGTGTGACATCACCTGTGCCTGACCCCATAACTGCCATTGGCGGAAAAGACCTCTGTAAACCGGAACATCTATAAACCAAACTGCATTTGACCTGCATTCACCACTGTGGCACTGTTAACTTCTGCTTTGACAGCAGAAGAGAAACAGCCAATTATACGGGCTTTACGAGGCCTTAAACAGTGAATTCTAAGGAAGAGTGTCAAACGTGTTCATTTTTTTACAACAGATGTTTGCAAAGGTCCCCATATTAAACCTTACACTGCCTGACACCCTCAAGTGATGACCATTTCTAAGGGACAAAAATAGCAAGAAGAGGTGACTCTATCATCTCAACACATTATATTGTCTAAAGCTTCAGAATGTTTAAACACAAAGCACAGTGGTGTACTGGTCTATGTCATTATTCACACTAAGCAAGTGAAATATATATATATATATATATGTGTGTGTGTGTGTGTGTATGTTATTAACTGAAATTCATTCAGCTGAACCGAACATTTGATATATAAGGCACTGTATACTGCATTACTTCTATCCAAGTTATCTCTGTCCTTTATATCCTGAGACTTGTTTATACTCATTTTCCTCCTAATTAACTATTGTGAATGAGGTAAAGTATACTGAGATTCACACCTGTGATCTTCAGCTGCGTGAGTGTATGTGTGTGTGTGTGTGTGTGTGTGTGTGTGTGTGTGTGTGTGTGTGTGTGCGTGCGTGTGTGTATGTATTATATGTGCCTTTCTAGCTTCCCATAGATGTCTGTGATGTCTTGCCACAGAGAAGAGAAGTATAGAAGGAAAATCAATATCCAGTGAAACAGAGCATAATCAGGCCTCAGCACCCCTCCTCACTGTGCCCAGCCTCTGTCTCATCTCACAGCAATTTCAAAGGAGCAGTCTCTGATGTGGATTAGCCTTTCGCTACGTCACGAGCAACAAACACACAGGGCAAAGCTAATCGACCCACAAGTGTGAGACAGGGGCAGGGGATGAAAGAACCAGACTGCCTCCCGAACACAAACGCTGACAGCCCAAAAATGCTCAACCATGCACGGCGTAAGCCTTTTCTTTCCAGAAGGAAAAGTGCCAATAAAGCTCCAGTGGAGAACACTGATTTGCCACAGGGCAGGAAAAAAGAATGTGTTCGGCCACTGTGCGAGGAGGACAATGACTAGTTGTTTTGGTGTAGAATAATGCTGCATAATTCAACTTCAACTCTAACAGAGCAGACAACCCCTGTTCCAAGGTGCTGCACATTTCCAGGAGCTGAATTCTTTAATAGAATCATGAGTAAAGTCTGAACGAATGGAGGCATACTGGGATTCAGACTGGTGATCCTCAGTTGCAGAGTCCAATGGTCTGTTTGCAGTGCCCTACTATTGCTGCTCTGACCACTACTCCACACTGCTGCTCTGTCTGCTGCTCTACACTGCTACCCTGAACACTGCTGCACATTGCTGCTCTGACCACTGTTCTACTGCTCCGCATCACTACTTTTTAATACAATTTTCAGGACAAGACTATTATTCTGATTCACAATTCTATAATTGCCAGCTTTTTTGCACATTTTATGGCACAACCAAAAATCAGGGCCTCAGGAGGACTCTCAAGGTTTCAGTACTCTGTTGACTGAATGTACATAAGATCATAATTTTAATGATGAGAAGAAGCTATCGGTTCCTCTAAGTTTCTCACCTGTGGTCCAGAGCATTTCTAGCACTGTGGCTTTGAATACTTTACAGATTCCCCTACAGATCCTGGTAAGTCACTGCACGTATAGATAGCTCTGCATGAAAAATTACTTCCAAGTGACAGTGTGAAATTTACCTTTATCTAATATCCACCTATGCCCTCTTATTCAGCTGACAGAACTCAGCTGGAAATAGCTGCTGTAGTCCATTTTATTAACCCCGTTTAAAAATTTAAAAACCTCAATTAAATCCCCTGAGGTCTCTTTTTTGCTGAGACCAAAGAGATTAAGTATCTGAAGTCTCTCCTCATAACTTATGCTTGATACTCAGAACCAGTTTCGTCTTATTTCTCTGTACTTTTTAGAGCCTCTGTGTCCTTCTTAATGTGTGGTTAATGATGCAACGCAGGATAATGGTGAGGGTGATATTAATGATCAGGACTACAATAATTATGATGATGACGATAGCGGTGGGGATGACGACGGTGATGATAGGAATGGTAATTATAATAATTTAGATGGGGATGGTGATTATGACAAATATGATGGTGATGATGATGACAGTGATGGTGGTGATGGTGATGGTGATAGTGATGATGATGATGATGATGATGATGATGATGATGGTGATGGTGATGGTGATGGTGATAATGATGATTATGGTAATGATGTGGATGTTGATAGTGATGGTGATGACGATGAACCTCAAGCAGGTGTCATGCCTGTCTTTTCCATCTCTGGTGTCCATGTCACCTGCCCAGGAGGGAAAAATAAGGACAATGGGGAAAAACAACACCAAGCTAGCCCCAGAGGTCCTGGACGATCTGACCAAGAGCACGGAGTTCAACGAGGCCGAGCTGAAGCAGTGGTATAAGGGCTTCCTGAAGGACTGTCCAAGCGGCATTCTGAACCTGGAGGAGTTCCAACAGCTCTATGTCAAGGTGAGAGGTCACCAAACATGGGGACACCAAGTGAGGTGACAAGTGACAGGGGCGTATGACAAAAAGATGGGAAGATGGGTACTCAACACTGCCACGTCCACAACAGGGATACAACACAAAGGGGGATCCCAAAGTGAGAGAGAAATAATGACGATTTTGTAGTTTTAAGCATTGAATGAGCTTATCCTTGTGCTTGTGATCAAAAACGAGAACTGAAAAAACACAAATAGCAGAAACTACTGTGTTTGTTTTTGTGGCATGCAAAACATCCTTCAGAACATATTGCATCAATAACCTTTGACATTAAACACAACAGTACAATGAAAACACCACCAATTGCTGGTCATTTGCTAGCAGCTGGCCAGCCAGGATGAAAAGCTGACAGATTTTAGTATCCTCCTGCAATGTTCGGTTCAGAACGTGAAATAATTGTTCTCTTTTCCCATTATGTGCACTGACTGCAGCCTTTGTTCCTGCTGTCAGCCTCGCCGCAGTCGGTCTGTCCCCAGCCACTGCAGCCTATCTATCCCATGATCACGCAGCTCTCGTAGCTGTGCTGCTTATGTTACAGTGATGTCATAATGACATTACAGAAATGTGGGATGGGCAGTCACAGCGGAGGCACACAGGTTGCTAAAAAATGCCAAGCTGATGGGAAATCTAGATAGCAGAGGACATCACAGACCGAAATGCTGCAATATTGCAGCCAATAGTTGAATTTCCATCTAAATTTCCATGTTGATATACGGTATACGCAGTCAGTCTCGAGTCTTGAGACCCATCCCGTTGCAGGTGAAATGGTGTCTGAAACTGTGATCAGCCCATCCCAACTTGTGGTCAGGCAGGCCAGTATCCATTGAAAGTTTTGAAACATTTGAAAAAATGCTAAAAGTGTTCTTTGCTTATTTACGTGACCTTTCACTATGGCTCAAACAAACACACAAAATAAGAAGATGTCAGCCCTGAGAAATGAGCTCTGTTTGTCCATCTCCCAGTTTTTCCCATATGGCGACGCCTCCAAGTTTGCGCAGCATGCATTCCGAACGTTCGACAAGAACGGGGACGGAACCATTGACTTCCGGGAGTTCATCTGTGCCCTGTCTATCACCTCACGGGGCAGCTTCGAGCAAAAGCTCAACTGGGCCTTCAACATGTACGACCTGGATGGAGACGGAAGGATCACACGCATGGAGATGCTGGAAATCATCGAGGTGAAGCCCTGTGTGCTTGTGTGTGTGTGTGTGTGTGTGTGTGTGTGCGTCAGTGTACAGCTTTAAGTAGTCTGTACTTTAAATCAACTCTTTGTGCCCCTCCCCCCTCCCTTTTTCTAACCTGGGCCCTCCTCCACATCACTCCCTGCTCTTCTTCACTGTCTCACCTGGCTCCTCCCTTTAGTCTATCCTGGCCCCTCCCTTTTGTATCCTTGAGCCCTGCCCCGTTTCCCACTCCCCCTTGACCCTCCTGTTTTCTCCTCGTTCCTCAGGCGATCTACAAGATGGTCGGCACGGTGATCATGATGCGCATGAATGAGGACGGCCTGACCCCTCAGCAGAGAGTGGACAAGATCTTCAGTAAGATGGACAAGGACCACAACGACGAGATCACCCTGGAGGAGTTCAAGGAGGCAGCCAAGAGCGACCCCTCCATCGTCCTGCTGCTTCAGTGCGACATGCAGAAGTAGAGTGCTGAGGGTGGGGGGGGGCTGCGGGGGTGGGATGATCACAGGGAGAGTGCAGGCTGAAAAAGAATGAGAGAGAAAAGAGAGCGAGATTAAGAAAGAGTAAGAGTGATTATAAAAATATTGACCTAACTGCCATTCTGTGAGTCTCAGCATCTAACTAGCAGGCTGAATCCTGTTTTATATTGTGTGTGTTTTTTTTTTTTTTTTTTTTTACAGCCAGACTGCGGCTAAAATGGCCTCTCAAATGTGATGTAAAAGAGCCATTTCACATTTGCCATCACGATCCTATCGTTTCTCATTCTGATGTATCACTCCAGTGTGAAACAAGGCTTGAGAAATTAGTTTTTTCACATTATTCAAATACCATCAGTTTCCTGCCTGCAAAATACATGAGCTATTTAACATGGAAACAGAATTCAGAATTTTTTCATTCCTACAAATACTCAATGAAATCTTGGTTTGTGTATGCTATGCTCCATATGTCTGGGTGAGGCCAATACTGCTAGGATATATATTGTCAGTGCTTAACATTGGGATTGTAGACTAGTTCTATTCTGTACAGTTACAAATGTCCTTTATCATTTAGTGGCATCCATATAGTACCAAAATGTACATTTTTCAACCTAATTTTTGGCTGACACAAATCTGCTACTTTTGACTACAGTACATTGCTACAGAGGAAATAAGCAGTGGAAAAGAAATTCATGTTGTGCATATGTGAAAGACATGAGAATGCTGCAGGTATATGAGACAGGGCTCTTACTGAATGATGACTTTATTAGTTCAGACCCAGAGCACACGCTTTGCGGAGGTATCAAATTTACCAGCCCACCTCTTTTTTGCACCTTCATAATGGTGTGTGGATGCGTCCCTATGCTTCTTTGTTCTGATGTGTGATGGCATGGCATTGCTGTACTAACATGTTACCCAATCAGAGCTCTTACTGGTGACATGCCCGACCTGCAATCAGCAGGGTGTGATAAACAGCGACAGTTTCACTCACAATAAGCAATCAAAAAGTCTTTGTGTGTGGAAACATCCCTGGAACATTAACGCTGATTATGTGAGCTGGTGTTTTTGCTCATTTGAGGCAATTAAAGCAGGCGGATCTCTTGCACATGAAAGGTCAGGGTGGTCATTATAAGATCTGCTCCCTCTTCCCTCCATGTTTATCTCTGCCCCCCCCAAAGTCTTAACAACTGTGATAATATGAAACCAAATCCCTGTTCCAGCGCTAGCGCCGATACAACAATAGCAGAGCACTTTTTCCTCTACCAACAGAACTAAACTGCCTGTAAATTACAGAGCCTAAAGGGATTATGGTAGTTCACAGGACTTACAGCAGTCATGAAGCTGTTAAAACTTATGGTAAACAACACACACACACACACACACACACAGAATACAGTAACCTCTCAGCATGCTTGTTGTCTTTTAACTGTGAAATCACAGAACAGGCCAGATGAGTTTTTGCAAATCTCTATCATGTTTTTCAAGTAATGTGTGTGTTGAGGATGTATTGAGCAGTCCAGGAGGAACATACAGCTAAGAGAATGCTGGAATGATCTCTCTGCCAGAGGATGTGGGCCTCTCCCTGCATCAGACAACTCCCTTAGACAGGAATAGAGAAAATAGGGCCTTCTTTACATACGTATACAGAAATGTATATAATCATCGTTATGAATATGCCACTATATATATATCCATTGTACAATATCTTGTTGCTTTTGCTGACAATTGCTATATACACTGCATTTGGTCAATATTATATAAGTGTCAGTTTTATCTGATTGCAGGATCTGTTGCTCTCTAGTTTAAAAGTAGTAAAGGTGCTGTGCAATTCATCGTGTGGCTTTAATTAAATTTTCCCTGAAACAATCCTTTGTAATCACTTTAAGATGAGGAAGAAAAGTTTCCCATTCGCAGTCGTATTTAAACGCCAATTGTCTGTGGCATTTAATCCAGAAGATAATCTTTGGTATCAATTGCTCCTTGCTGATGGTGCGTGCCGACGATGAAACATAAACAAGTTCGCACTGCCCTCTAGCGGTGAGAAGTAGAAACTGATCTTTTTAGATGTAAACAAATATCAAATATTGTTACAATCAAGTTAGAGCCCTTGGCTATTATTTATCAGTATCATTATGTATAGCCTACACACACAATCGCAGGCAAAATGTAAACTCCTAGAAGCTTGCCTTGAAACCTTTTATGCGCACGAACGTTTCTGCGCTGTTCCATACCGGTAACTGGCAATGCGGGGGAAAGACTAAGGACAAGCGCCGTTGCCCTCTGATGGTCACTTCACCCCGACAAGGGTCGGGCAATTTGAAGAACGAGTTCCAAAACACGTTCGTGTGGAAAGTACTCTGTTCCTTTACACGTTATACATTAAGCTATCTTCACATATATTTATATATGCATATTGTTAGTATTTGTAGTATCTTAAGTATCTTAAGGACGTGGACATTGAAATAGTTACCAAAAGCTGTCTTGAAATCACGAGTATTCAGAATTTTAGCTGTTGTTAATTTGTTGTAGCGCTGAGGGAGGTGAACATGTCACGAGGAGGTTGCAAACCCAAGTTGGGCATGGTGTCACTATCTTGCTCGAGGCAGAAAGTGCTCGTAAGTGCTGATCAAGAACCAGATTCCCCGACCACAATTCTGACTGACAGTTCTAGCTGCTGTCTCGCACTGAGTCAGTGAATGAGTCCGTGGTGTTAGTGCATTAATTTGCCAAGTGGCTGCTAGTAGTTAGCGCCTTCATTCTATCACCGCTGTTACTGTTTTCCAAACCTGACTGAATAACGTAGTCATGGTCGCGGACGGCCCCGTTGTCTCAAATAATTGAATGGTTTCAGGGCATTGTCTTCGCCTGGGTAATCGGCATAAATCATTAGTGATTAGTATGTTCGGGTGCATTTTAAACAGTCTGTAGTAGCGGCATTCTCAGCCTGCTTTGTAAACAAAACAAAAAGTGATAAAATATAGTCATACAAATTAATTAAATTGAAATCTCCATCGGGACCCCAGAAATTTTTTTCCATTGGGTGGAGTCCGACCTCACGAAGTAAATATGCCTCCTTTCTTTACTCCTTTATGGTGAGAACTTATATGTAATTGTCTGCAAAACGATAAAGCCCTGCGCAGACAGTAGGAAGTGTGGACTGGTGAATGTTCGAAGAAGAAGAATTTCTCATGGGTGACATTTCTCACATAGGCTTAGTTTCAGTCTTTTTCCGCTTAGTAACTGTTCAGTAGTTGCTGTCAGGGAACTCTTACAGCTGTGTGTGTGCGCGTTTGTGTGCGTGTGTTTTGGGGGGTTACTTTGGGCATTAATCATAAAGTATTAGCCCCATGTTTTAATTATTTTGAGAAGAAAAAGTAGCACTTTGCATCTTTGGTACAGCTTCATCTAAGCATAATTGTTACTGTGCTTTTTGATTCTGTGTAATGCTATGTGGGAAGTTCAGCTAAGATCTAATCAATATAGCAATGTTACCAATGTTATCTTTACCATATTATCCCTTTGTCCTGAGCTGTACAGTGAAGTGCAGCTGAAGAAATAGTAGTAACTCAGTTATATTGTAAATAATCATCAAGTAATTCCTGACTGCTTGGTGCTGGCATTCTGAGTCATGTGGCAAGTTTAGGTATGACGCTAAAAGAGGGAGACTGCGAACATGTCAGGGTTGACAGGGGGAAGGACCCAGGTGCAGACAAAACAGGCAGTTAAAGGAGATCCTTTAATTTCAGGTCCAAAAGCACAGGCAAAATCGTAGTCAAAAACTAGTCCAAAATCAGAAACCAGAAAGGCCACAGGGGAAAACACAGTATCCAAAACGACAGGCAAAAGGGAGAAATCAGGAACAGGCAGAGTCAAAAACCAAACAGATCTGAACTAATCAACTGGCGAGAACAACACAGGAAACAAAACTGAGACGATCAGGCAAAGAACAAAGGAAACAGCAGGGTATATATACACATGGGCTGGTGATGAGAGAACAGGGAGCAGGTGCGCAGGATGGGCTTCAGGTGGTGGGCGTGGCAGCAGGGCAGATAGGCAGGACAGGAGGAGGGGCAATGGCTGAAAACAAAACAAAAGCACATGCACAGGAAAAAAAAAACAAAAGACACACCCACGCTGACAGACAGGGAGAAACCAGCAGCTCAGGCTGGAGTGCTGACAGTGCAAAAGAATATTGCGTGGTGTGTGGGCTGTGTGTTGTTGTAAAAACAGAATGTGTTTGGGAATGTTACCCCTGTCAGGTAGAAGAATGGGGGGTTTGGTGAGGTGGTACACTAGGAATATGTTAGGCAGCCTAGAAAAATCAAGGACACCCATAGCTCAAAATAATCCAACACTGTAAAAACAGAAAAGATGCAGAAAAAGTCTACGCTGTCAACATCTGTGCAATATCAATTCTTATGTTGTCTTTCTGTGCTTTGTACTTATGGTGTTATGGCTATGGAGTTATGGCAATATGATTGTTAAGTAGCATTGTTATTTTCGATATTTATTTTTTTAATACCTTGAGAGAATAAAACACATGGATGTTGGTCATGGGGATAGCTGTTGTGTGGTTTTTGTTTCTCTCTGTGCAGATTCTCTGTACTTACCCATTCACCATCCACTGGACTGTGCTGTATCAAACCTTAATTTATTCTCACCAATGACTTTTGGAGGGAGGTTTAACAGTTACACTTGTATTGACCAACCCCTGCTACCCTGATAATAAATAGTGAGTGTTTTTGCCACTGTGCTGGAAAGGTATAATATATTTCAGTAAAACTGTACTAGCAACGATAAAATATAAAGATCTATGTGAAAACAGGAACAGGTGAAAAAAACCTGTGTTCAAGGTGTGACAGAGCACCTGGACGGGCCTGTCTCATGGTCCAGGTCTGATACAGTGAAACTGCTGTCAACTCACCTGTGGTTTGCCACATTGTCTCTTTCTAATGACATGTACCTCCTCTACATCACCAGCATTGGGAGACATAAACCCTGAACAGCACTCTGCTACCCTGGATCCTTGTCATCAGCATTCCATCCCTGTTGTAGGTTGGAACTGGCAGGGACCAATGAGCTGCAACCTGTAGGGGCCGTGTGGTGGAAGTCCAAGCGTTGCTTAGCAACTAAGATCCAATGAGAGATAGCGGTAAGGGGTGAACTGGGGAATTACATAAGAACATAAGAACATATTATGACGAGAACAGGCCATTCGGCCCAACTAAGCTCGCTTACCAAGGGAGAGAGGAAAAAGGAGCAAGTGGTTTTCCATGTATGACACAGCTATATCAGAATGGTAAAACTGCATCACGGACGCAACATCTACCGGAGTGCCGCATCACAAGATAATAGACAGGATAGAGAGAAACAGAGGAAGTGAAAGGGTCTGAGATTCACAGAGAGAGAGAAATAGAGGACGCGAGGGGGGAAGTGAGTAATACAGAAAGCCTGTGAATAGAGCACCCTCCAGTCAAACTGAGCTGAATTGTTAGAGGAAACTGGAGGGGAGAGAGAGAGCATGTGACAGAAAGAGGGGGGAGAGACAGCAGGCTTCGGGTGGGGGAGGGGGTGCCCTGTTGCTGCGGCAGTCTGTTTACAAATAGAGAACGCAGGATGAGTTTGAATCCCACAGGGACTGCAACAGCACAGGATAGTAGTGCTGTCAACGGGGACGGAAAGCCTTGCAGCCAGAATGTGACCCCAACCAAGAAGCCCCGAACAGTGAGTCTCTTCTGCTTTGTACATGTTTGCTTGTGTGTGTGTGGTGAATGGTTGGTGTTGTGATGTGGGTGGTTGGTATTGAACAGGATGGACCAAAATAATTCATAACTGTTTCATATTTAAAAATATCACCTTTATCTGATAATTCTTCCACTCTCAAGAGAGGATGATGCTTTTTCGTGAAAATTATCTTTCACTGGAGAGATTTCTTTTTAAAGGCATGTTTTTGAGACTCATAGACACATCCAGTGATCATGTCTATATTCTAAATCCAAACGGTGAACATTCAGAATTCCATATAAGCTGTATGCCATAAAATTTGTTTGCATGCGTGCACTGTTAATATTCCACTACTTATCATCATTTACAAGCAGGTGGCTATTCTGGATTAAAGTGTGAGTGCACACAGCCTTGCTCTTCTGAAGGCAGGGCTTTGAGATATGCAACACTAGCATGACATCCCCAAACACAAACATGTGATATTAGCATCACCATTCAGGGCTACTTGCTTTTCTTACATCTTTTTTGAATGTTTCTAGTTTTAAATTTCATCTTTACTTCCACAAGAAATCAACAATGAATAACTGTGTGCAGTTGCATATTCAGGGCAATTTGCATTGTACGTGCATGGGCAATTAAATTTAATGTCCTGAATTTAATGGACTAAGCACTGTTGGTAGGATGCTCCTATCACTTGTGGCACTCTATTAAATGATAATCTTCATTTATACACCTATATACACTTAGATAAAAATTTCCTAAAACTCACTCTTTCACTCTTTCAATAGTAAATGTGTGTTTTTCTCCTCTGCAATGCTTTCTGTCAGCTTCTGTTACTGAATTTTGATGGTGACAAGCCTTCACTGAATGGTACTGAAATCCTCACTGGATGGAACTGAAATCATCAGTGGATTGTATTAAAATCAACACTGGCCAGACTGAATGTCCCAGAACCCTAACTACATCTCAGGTTACAGTAAAATCGAACTGCGGCCATGTCTGAAACGACCCCTATGGCGGGTGTTCAAGGACGGTCAAGGCAAGGGTGACATGTGAGGAGAACCAGAAGTTCTGCTTATCTGCCCCATGACAGAATGGCATCTTGGCACATTGTCACCATTGCTCTGTTTTTTTTTTTTTTTGGGGGTGAGGATGGTATTGATGTTTCCTGTTTCTGGGTTTAGGGTTTACTGTCTGTGATGTGAGTTGCACAGAGATGAGCTGTCTGAAACACCACCTCATACAGCAGATGATTTAAAGACATGGAGGAATGATGCACACAATATACATAAAATAATGTTAAATAAATACTAAAAATAAAAAAATTAAAATAAAAAATAAAATGAACAATACATATGTAAATATATTCATAAAAAACAACACTACTACTATCACTAATATTACTACTAGTACTGCTACTACTACTACTACTACTACTACAAATAAATAATAATAATAATAATAAGAGGAAGAAGAATAATAATTCCCATTGCAGCCCAAGCCCCACAATGCCATCACCATCGCAGTGTCATCTCGCGCCCTTTTCCACATGGAAGCAGAGCAGAGGATCTTCGAACAGCAGGGCGTGGAGGAGTACCTCAGGCACCAGGTGGAGCATGAGAACGAGCCCTTCGGCCCAGGCCCCGCCTTTGCCTTTGTAAAGGTGAGACGCACGCCCCGCTGTTCACAAACTGCACAATGGTTGACTGTTAGATCCCCAAAGCTGTTATTTTGGCCACAATGGGATGTTTTTCAGAATTGCTGCTGTTTCTGTGTAATCCTGCATGCTCCCTCTGGTCTCCTCGCTGTTTTCACACATCAGTTGTTTTGATGGCTTTGGGAGTGAATTCAGTCAGCCAATCAACGCCTGATAACAGGCAGTCTCTTTCATCTGAATGGCGGCCTTGTTGAAAAAGCAAAGGGTGTCTGAAAGGAAAGTGAGTGATTAATCCCCTTCTCCTGCCTAGAGGGCCTGTGTCTGTAATAGAAGGACATATAGATTATAGGAAATGACGGAGATACAGGCAGAGGCTGAGAGAGAGGAAGAGCATGAATCCCTCACACAGCCTGTCTCTGTGTCTTTCAGGTTCAGTAGGTACGTCACTCTCTGACAAAATGACAACTTGCACAGGCTCCCCCCAGGGATGTGTTTTATCACCTTTATTGTTTATTTTATATACCAACTCTTACACTAGCATCTTCCCAAATAGGCACTTTATTAAGTACGCAGATGATACCGCCTTGGTGAGCCTCCTATATGATGGGGAGGAGGAGTATGGACCAGTTCTTGACTACTTCGTAAACTGGTGTGAGAGGTCAAACCTTCTCTTAAACACCACTAAAACAAAGGAAATGTCCATTGATTTTAGGAAGATTCAGTCCTCACACCCTACCCTTATCAATGGGGAGCCAATACAACCTGTCACAAATTTCAAGTACCTTGGCATTGTGCTCGACCATAAGCTTAAATGGGACCTGTGGACTGACCTCATAAGCACTAAGACACAACAAAGAATGTACTTTTTAAAGAAATTGTTATCTTTTAATGTCCACAAGAAAATGCTCCAAATGTTTTACTGTGCTTTTATTGAAAGTGTTTTAGCCTTCTGCTGGTTTGGCAATGCTACTGAGGCACAGAAAAAGACTGTCAGAAAAACAGTAACAATGGCCAGTAAACTGTTAGGGATTACGTTACCAAGTATGGAATGCATTTACAGAGACAGAATGATGAATAAGGCAAATATCATTGTGGGTGACAAAAGGCATCCCCTTGCTTCCTCATTTGAATTGTTGCCATCTGGGCGATGATACTGCCCCCCACTATTCACTAAAAATAGATCAAAATTTTCATTTGTTCCACAAGCCATTAAGTTTTTTAAACAGGTAATGCATTTAATAATAAGCAGGATGTCTGGCCAGCCTAATCTGTTGCAAGGTACGAGGCATGTGTATGGGCATGTGTATGAGTACTTCTACTGGTGACTCTGTGATGTTGTGATGTTGTATAGGTATGCGTATGAGTATGTCTGTTGGATTACTGGTGACTCTGTGATGTTTTGCTGAAATGCCTTGTGATTGTGCTGCAAACCACTTTGCCCACAGGGACAAAATAAAGTATCTATCTATCTATCTGGTGCACCATTTTTTCTTTTTATTTAGTCTAAAGAGTGAATGTGTGTGCATGTGAGCATGTAGTGAGCAGGTTTTGGTTTATGCTGATGTCTCTGTCTTTGAAAGTGCTGGTTTAGGCTGAGGTCTCTCTCTCTCTCTCCAGGCTCTGCTTTAAGCTAAGATCTCTCTCCCTCCAGGCTCTGGTTTAGACTGAAGTCTCTCTGTGCCCAGACTCTGGTTTAGGCTGAGATCTCTCTGTGCCCTGGCTTTTGTTTAGGCTGAGGTCTCTCTGTGCCCAGACTCTGGTTTAGGCTGAGGTCTCTCTGTGCCCAGACTCTGGTTTAGGCTGCGGTCTCTCTGTGCCCAGACTCTGGTTTAGGCTGCGGTCTCTCACTCTCCAGGCTCTGGAGGCGGTGAATGCGCAACTGCGGGAGCTATATCCTAACAGCGAGGAGCTCTTCGACGTGGTTCTCGTGACCAACAACCACGCAGACACAGGAGTGAGACTCATCAACACTGTGAACCACCACAGTAAGAGCTGACCTGTAATGACCCTACAGCTGACCCACTGAAAATACACTCACCTCACTGCTCACTGTACTCCTGACCTGACAGCTGGCCTCATGACAGAGGACAGAGTAATTTCTCTGTGACAAGCCTACAGCACGAGCCTATAATGATTCCTCATGAGAAAACACCAGCCTGGGTGCATATATTCCATCATGCTCAAAGTTTAACAGCATGCGTGAGTGACTCACAGACATGACTGTGAGCAACACCCAACACCAGAATCAAGTACAGGCTCTTAAATACACTGTTAACAAGCATTACTCAACATCCTGACAGCATACACAGTAACTGAGAAACAGAAAGCAGAGGACGCGTTGATGTCACAGAGCCATGTTATGAAACGTGATATGGCCTGTCCTCAGATCAGTGGTTTTTACATATACTCAGCAAGAAAATGGAATTCGCACAGGCCTTGGGACAGTCTTCCACGCTACATGCGTCAGTCCCAGCGAGATAATGTGATGCAGGACCAGGGGATCCCTCTCCCTCTCTCTCTAACTCCCTCTCCTTCTGTGCCTCCCTGTTGTGCTGTCTCTATGTTGTGATCAGCTCAGATATCTACGCATGTTCAAAGCCTGTGCCTCAAATAGCCCAACAAACACCATGTATCCAGTCAAAACCAGGAAGTAGGAAGGAATATCTCCCTCTCCTTGTCCAGTCACACTCACTTTGCTTCATGACCTATATCCAATGTTGAGGCAATATGATGCCAAAGTTGCTGCCAACACTGGCCTGGGGCAGCTGAGTAACATCCCTTGAGCTGTTCAATGGCCATGCAGTGACCCAGCTGTGCTTTTGGGTTTGTTTCTGCAGAACCAACCCAGGTGAGCGTGATGATCATTACCTTCTGTTTTCTCAGACTTGTTTATTGAGCGGTTCTGTCTGACTGGAGGTAACAGTCCAATCGGGTACCTGAAGGCCTACGACACCAACCTCTACCTGTCCGCTGACCCGGAGAAGGTCCGAGAGGCACTGGAGGAAGGTGAGCGCACCCGCAGCTGATGCCTGATCCAGATCACTGTAGGTTCCTATGTGTTTCTGAGCAGGGCCATGAACCCCGGGCCTTCAGGCAAGCAAAGGACAGACTTCCTTCCATCACTCAATCACTCTTCCTTCCATCTCACACTCAATCTCTCTATCTCTCCTTCTTGCCCCTTCTTTCTCTCTCTCTCACTCTCTCTTTCTCACACATTCTCTCTCTCATGTCTGTCCATCTTGATCCCAGGGATCGCAGCAGCCACCATGTTTCGCCTGGAGAAAGTAACAGATGTTTCAGAGACGCAGCTACGCGTGGCTTTCGACGGTGACGCCGTGCTCTTCTCCGATGAGTCCGAGCAGATTTACAAAGAGCACGGGCTCGACAAGTTCTTTGAGCACGAGAAGGCATACGAGAACAAGCCCCTGGATCACGTATGTTAAAGCATGCTCGTGCCAAATAACACACTGCTACAACAGTAAGGTTCGAGTCCAAGTTAACATTTCCATCCACAACATGAGTACGCTGTTGATGCCGCATACTGCTTGCTTGTCACACCGTGATATGTACCGCCTGTCTCTCTCTGCACCTCATTTTCACCCCTGCTCTCTTCTGCCTCCTAGGGGCCACTGAAGGGATTCCTGGAGGCCTTGGGCAAGCTGCAGAAGAAATTCTACGCCCGGGGCCAGCGTTTGGACTGTCCCATCCGCACCTACCTGGTGACAGCTCGCAGCGCGGCCAGCTCGGGGGCCCGGGCCCTCAAAACGCTGCGCTCCTGGGGTCTGGAAACCGATGAGGCCCTCTTTCTGGCTGGGGCCCCCAAGGGCCCAATCCTGGAGAAGATTCGACCCCACATTTTTTTTGACGACCAGATGTTCCATGTGGAGGGCGCCGCCGAGATGGGCACAGTCGCTGCCCACGTGCCCTATGGGGTGGCGCAGAAGCACCGGCAGAGGCAGCCCGCTGACAAGAAGGACTGACCACAGCACAGCCAGGGAGGGGGAATAAAGTGTACCTCCTCATGGCAATATGACTCAGCCCTGATCTCAGATCAGCTTCACCTCAATGTGCAGGGAGGGCCTCATTCAACTGTATATCATCAGGAAAATGCTTGTCAAGTGTGATATAAATATATGAAAAAAAGATATCATTCTTATGAAAATGAAGTAATGAATTTAATATCTATTTATCCTGTAGTCCTGTGGAAAGACTTACCACCATTCTAGATTTCTTCCCTGACTTCTCCACACAGAGAATTTTGGTTTTTGTCTGATGAAATGAATGCTGCCAAACAGGGGTGTAACGTGTTCCTGTCTGTGTGGTAAACCTGCAAGGCTGAGACAAAAACTCACAATTAAAAGCCATAGTAGGAAGTGGGATCACCAGCAGTTAGCAAAATAATATATTAGTAATACTGTGTTTCACAAGCTTTGGATTCACCATGTAGTAAAGACATGTGTTGGAAGTAAAACAGTATGCAGGTAACCCCCAACTGATAAACTAGATACCAATCAGCAAAGAAACAGGTGTGAATCCACAGCCCTAGCTAAAATACCTTCAGAGGGGTAGCTGTCTTCTGTTAAAATCTCTACATTTATTTCAACCAGCGGCCCGTCTTTGCTATAAATTTCCACACTTGGTTTGGTACCTGTTGATTGTACCACCTGTGGCACTCATCGACACTACACTTGTGCATGTCTACGTGTGTGTATGTATGAATGCATGAATGTTTGATGGTTTGTTTTAGGCATAACTTTGTAGCTCCAGTGTGTTTACCAAGTTCTCACGTGTTCATTATTAACACATACATTCAGAAGGTGCGGTTCTCACGCCAAGCAGTGTCCTTGTGCCAACAACCGTGTGCCATATTCTCACAGCGTGTTCTGACCTAACGTACCTCTACATGTTGCTCTGGTTACGCAATGCCTTCATTTTAATAATCATCAGACCGCAGAGACTCATTAGCCAATGCCTGCCAATGTTTCCTTCCTCAGCGACAAATATGGAATAAATCCAACTCATAATAATTCTGATGGAAAGAGTTCATTTCTAGTGCCTGCCTGTGGCATTGATAGCAAAGTAGATATTTAAATAGGCATAACTGTGATTCTGTCATGGTAGAGGTGTGGGGAGATTTACTGAACTGCGTAACTGCAACATTCTGGGACAGTGCAAGGGAAAAACTAGAGCAGGACCAGAAACACTAAAATGAAAATAAAAATGTAATAAAAAAGTATTCCCAGCTCCTGTAATTTTTAGTTTTTTGTATGTTGTATAAGTATCAATTTCCCCTTTTAGCTTATGAATGTCCAAATTGCTGCTGTCTGTCTGTGGTTACTGGCACTGTTTTTGTTTTCACTATGAGTTAAAAGAGCATTCTACTTTAATGTCTGTTCTATCTCTGCAGAGGTGAAAGTGATGAAATGTTTTTAATGTAATTTTTGATCACAAGTGTTATGTAATGATATTCAACATGACAATGTGGTTACATTGGTAATTAATTCACTTTCCACATCAGCACCTGACATGAACTTTGACCTCACTTGATGTCTATGGCATCAGACAAAAGCGTTAAAGGAAAATACTAATGGACTACTATTCCATATGTCCTATTAAACCTTAACTGATCTCATTTGGCAGTCCATACATAATCTGGCTGCAAGGTAGTAGGTAGGTTTTTTTTTGTAATGAAAGCATTTCATGTAATTACTTGCACATTGAAGCTGTTTGTTAGCTGAACTGAATATTGTCACTGATGTAAAATGGCTAGGCAAAAGCATGTTGAAAAATCCATACTCTATAAGAATGATACAAGCAGGGGGTATGGGCATTTTCTAGTTTTATTTTAACTTGGATTGGACAGTAAACACAGACAAGAGAGCACAGAACAATGTGTATGCAAGTAATATGCTAACTGCAAGTTAGCATATTTTCATAACAATGTCTATACCGTCAAGTAAGGCAATCACCAAAATGTTTCTGCTATTGGGAAGCCATAGGCGAATTGGTTTGATTTCACACAGGAGTCACGGAGCAGAGCTGAATAGTGCCAAAAATCTGGTCAATTCTTTGGTTGGCTTCCTGTCCTGTCCTACTTCTTTCTGGTTAACAACCAGCTCGTAGCCGATCCCAGTGCGGACCCCACTGTTGCCACAGCCGCAGTAACAGGACCAGACATACCCGCGGCCGCTTAAAAAGACGACACAAACACCACAGCATGAGGTGTGCAGAGCTTAACATTTCACATGTCACAGATTTGGGGTTGGCTTAGGTGGCGCCATTTTTTTTTGACCCAGAGGGGAAATGCTGACAGTGTAGACACCCGGTAACTGAAACTAAGCACCCACTTTCTGTAATAAAAGAGCTCTGAGACAAAGCAAATGGCACTGAGCCAAACCTACACTTTCCTAAAATCTGAGACAAAAACCAGAGGGACTTATATGGATGTTTGCAATAAGCGTTCATTTGCTCAAGAGATGGGCTGAAACAAAAACGTGGCGAACATGAGGGGGGCCCCCAGGACCGAGTCTGGGAAGCCTTGCCATCATGTCCATTTCTCAGATGAATCTCTCTGGAAATACAGAAATCAGCAGATCCACAAAGGCTCAGTAACTGCTCACGCAGGTCTTTTTGCCTGCTCTTTGTGATTTGCTGCCACAGTTGAGGTGATTGTCTGACATTTCCACTATTACTATCACTAATGTATCAATACTCTGTTTGGTCCCATCTCAAACTTCTAGTTTTATAATGTCTGAAGCACATGTAATTGATCGTCTCATAATTTAAATGTGCATTTAAATGAGCGCAAATCTGAATCTGAATACACCATGAAAGTAGAATATATAATCAAGCAGCAGTGTCGCATTGTGGAAAGGAGCAAGACTTGTAACCGAATGGTTGCTGGCTTGATTCCCCGCTGGGCCACAACTGTTGTATCCTTGGGCAAGGTACTTAACCTTGAATTGCCTCAGTAAATATACAGCTGTATAAATGGATAAAGCTGCAACCTATGTAAGTCACTCTGGATAACAGCATCTGCTAAAAGACAATAATGTAATGTATTGAAAGTTACCAGTGGACTGCAGCACTGCCACCAGACTCCCAGATGCCACCCCGCCTCCATTGGCCACGGCTGCAGCAGACATCATGGCCGCTGCTTTGGACCCTGCCAGAATCCCACCGGCTGTGAACCCCACCGCTCCCAGGGCAACGGGTACAGCAGCAACAGTGACAGCAGCAGTAGCTCAAATAGGAAGGACAGACAAGTGTGCTTCAGTATTGTTTTAGTACTCCTTTAGCATTGGTATTCTCTTGGGTACCTTACAGAGTTTGGGCACCATGATTTATGTAGCATATAAAAATAGCAAGGAGAGGGGGAACTGAATAGAAGTTGTCCCGCATGGCCTGCAAGGTCACTGAAGAGGTGTCTAAAAGGTACTGCTCATGGCTGAAGGCTGCACTCTCCTTAAATGATGGGTCTGAACCTGAGCCAAATGATGTGATGCTTATTTACCTCTAAAGCCTATGTCCACCTCTCAGTAAATGGCCTGGTGAAGTTCTGGCCCATCATGTGCCTTTGTGTTATTAGTGAAAGGCAAAACATACAACCATGCAATTCTAATGTTTATTTTAATGGAATTAATCTGCAGGTAACAGTTATCAAGTGTTAATACCTTCCAGAACTGTGAAAGTCAAGGTGTGTATATGCACATTGTGCTTACCTGCGCCTGCTGCTCCCAGGAGCAAAACTGTAAAAAGAAGAGCCATCACGATGATCTTATAAATCTCAGTCTTGTTGAGTCTACTACTGCATTTTTATGATGGCGTTTAAATCTCAAATGATACGTTTAATACAAGCACTGACTTGCAAACACTGGCATAGGTAATGACTTCAAAACACACACACGCACGCATGCAACATAGCAGCCTACTTACGTTTTTTCATTATGTAAATTGCTGGAAAAAATAAAGTCAGATAGATCAGTAACGCTACTATTTACTTTAAAATAATGAAACATAAAACAAAGTTACATAAAGATTGTATCAACAGTTCAACCACTGCCCGCTACCGCTAATTTGCACATCTCACACAGCATCATAGTTATGGTCAATTATTTAGTATTATAACATCTATAGCTTTTAATGTACCTATTAGTTTATGCTTCCACTGCCGAATTTTGCCAGCTGGTTTAAGTAGGTTATTAGTTTGAATAGGTATTACCGAGAAATGCCAGACGACGCACAAGAGCCCGTAGCAAGCAACAGACTTCCGGGATTCGCTTGCTGGCTGCCGTAGCGCGCTCGTTCCCTATTTATAATGTGAGCGCGCGGGGGGGAGGGGCTTTTTATAAACTTTATGCCCTAGTTATTTATGATGGGTTATGTTTACTGTTGTAACATACCAATATCAGCTAATGTTCCACTGTTAAGGGTGTGTTCTTTCACCTGATGCTTTCTTTATATTTTTTTACTGTCTTGCTTAAACCCACAAATGGACCTGTCAAGTTAGAGGGGAATCGTCTGAGATGTGAGACGGATTAGGCAAATCGACCACAGTTTGGGAAAAAGCAGTGTGTGATGCAACGCTGCTGAAGGCCCACACGATTTTTTGTGTCTTTATTGCCCTGAGATGCTGAATCCTGACTTTATTTTTGCATTAATTAGTTTTATTTTGTGTGTTAGTACTGTAAATGAAAAAAGGTTTTTTGCACTGCACCCCTGGCTGCATGCCTTATTGCCTTATATGCCATCGTCCACGACCACAACATCCAACATCTTTATAACAGGGATTGCTCTAGCAGAAAATTGTAAAACAATTTAGCAGACTCTAAATCAAATATTAACCCCTGCTTGGAGCTTTTATATAATAATCACCTTGAGGACTGGCTTGGTTACTCTTGGAGAACATTTACATGGTGAAGATTACGTCCACAGCTTTTATCACTCTTTATGCATACACAGGGCCAGCGCTATGGGGGTGCTTAGGGGTGCATTGCACCCCCAGCTGTCTCCTTACATCCTGATGACTACAGTTTTTATAATATATATATATTTTTTAAATATGACATTTATGACAGCCCTCTATTTTCTCCTGGTGCTGAGCCTGTGCATACTGAAGACAAAAATGATCTCAGATCTGGAGAGTTCAAAATAATGGCAAATATTTTTTCACCTTTATTATACCCATCTTGATTATTAGCAGTCAACATTAAGTAAACAGAGAGCAAAGAGGTTTTGTACATTTTCCCCTTCTCTCACAGGAAAGCAACTCAGACAGGGAAAGATCCTGTTAATCCCCCCTCCTGAGACATTGGCCCGGCAGGCTCGAGGCTGTTGGTGGATCTTCACAGCAGAGCCTGGGACATGACTGTGTCATACAGAGCCAGGCTAGCCCAGCTAAGGGTGGATCCCACAGCACTGGTGGCCAGTGTTCCAGCGGTGGACAGGCCTGCTGCTCCTAAGTACAATGGAAATAGTGTCACAATCACAACACTGCCAGACAACCTGAGAGAGACATGTGTGGGAGACTTCACAAATCTCTTCAGCCGTCTACTGTTACAAGAGCCAGAGTGAATCCAAACTCTGAGATGACTCACAACACAAAAGGGTTGATTCACAGACCACAAGGCTTTCTTTACGGAAGTACATACAGAAAGCATGGCAACTCAAGACAAAGCAACAAGGAAGACAAAGGGCAGGACTTAAATAACAGACAACACAGGTGACGAAAATAACTAATCAACACAGGTGGAAAACCTTTATTAAATGAGTCATGGAACAAACAGGAAGTTGAGGCCGTCAGGTGGTTATCCCAGGAAGCAGCACCCGGGAACCCTGACAGGAAGTTATGAGGCTGCCTTTTTGTCATCCAGGGAAGTAGCAGTAGCTGAAACCCTGACATTTGACTTCACTAATTGATTTGCTAATGCCTGTGTTGCAGTTCAGTGTTGGCAGGTCTGCTGCAGAAATATCTTCCTTGTTCTTTGCACGGTCATCAAACTGTTCCTATTCTAAAAAACTGAAAATCCCCCAAAGTTTCTTTGCTGAGAGATCATTGGTGTGAAGAGAGCTTTCACCTCTCCCTAGAAACTAAATGTTAATCATGTGTTAGTCATTTGTTAATTGTGTGCATATGTTGTCATTTGTCTGGGAACCTGTTGGCTAACAAGCCACACCTGATTAATTGAAGGCTGATTGAATACAGGTGTGGCTGGAGAGCAGGAGAGAGGCTCATTTTGTCCCTGCTGTCAGTTTGTGTAGGCTGTGTTCTTTGTCTTTGTAGGATTTTAGAATAAATTGTTTTTTTTTTTTTTTTTACCCATTGCTGTTCTTTTCAGCTTGTTTTATGTGAGAAGTGTTGGCCAGCTTCTCTACAATTGGTCACAGCCACATTGTTAATGTGGTCTGCTGAACATTTCATTATATCGGATATGGGTGTGAATTAAAAGTTGAAATCAATAAAAAATTCTGCTTATTACTTACCAGTGGACTGCAGCACTGCCACCAGACTCCCAGATGCCACCCCGCCTCCGTTGGCCATTGCTGCAGCAGACATCATGGCCGCCGCTTTGGATCCCGCCAGGATCCCGCCTGATGTGAACCCCACCGCTCCCAAGACAATGGGCACCGCGACAACAGCAACACCTGGAGCACAGTGAGCGGATGCTAAGCTCCACCCTTGAGAACTCTGTTGGATTGACAATACTATCCTGTGGAGTGCATTAGTCTATAGCGCTACCTCAGCAAGGTCAGGGAACTCTGCCATTTTTCATGAGGATCCCCTGCTCAGAATTCCATACTGAGGCACTGCTGTTGTACCCATGGGTAAGATACTTGACCCACAATTTCCTCAGTAAATATTCAGCTGTATAAATTGACAGAATTGTCACCTATATAAGTCACTCTGGATAAGAGCGTCTGCTAAATGACAATAATGTAATAATGCTACAGCTGAAAAGCTGTGATGGGAGGCACAAAGCCCTTCTGGCAGGGGATCTGACCTCATAACCAGAATGCTGCTTGTTCAATCCCCATGTAGACTACTGTGCCTTTGAGCAGTGCCCTTCACCTGAAGTGCTTCAGAAAATTTTCAGTTCTCTGGATAAGAGTGTCTGCTAAATGAATGTAACGTAACATAATGTAACTGGTTTTCACTTCTACCTGTGCACATGTGGACCAGAGAAAAAGCATAGCTGTGTGAGTCACGCTGCTTGTACTTCTCTCTCTGTACACTGACACAAATGTTTGTCCCCACAGTGATATTGGCCGTGAAAACATTACTTAGGTAAACATCAGCTGAGGCGGAGCGAGGGGGATTTTTTTGGCCAGTTAAACCAAAACATTATGGTACCTACCTGCTCCAGTTACCAGCACTAGACCAGTTCCTAAATAAGGGATTGCTGGAGTCATTCCGGCAGCCATTCCTGCAGTGGAGAATCCACAAGCTCAATGGTGTACATGCCACCAGTTACTCTCCTGTAATTATTATGTCCATATATCCACTAAACATGGTTAATAATTTTAGGAATCTATATATAGAAGAATACATTAAAAAAAAAAACATCTTTACCTGTTGACTGCAACTGTGCCAAAAGACCTCCCACTGTGACCCCACCTCCATTTGCAGACGCCGTCGATGACATCATGGCTGCCGCTTTGGCCCCGGTCAGGATCTCACCACTGGAGAACCCAAGTGCATCAAGGCCAACTGGGACCAGAGTGATGGCAATGCCTTGAACACAAGACACAAGTACATACCTCCATGTACCTCCTGTCCTGCTTAACGTATGACATTCTCGCTATGCTTTTGTGATGTTAGTATCTATCACTTGGGATCATGGGACACCATTGTTACTGCTGTTATCACTACTCACTGCTGCCCATGCCTATGTGGCAGTTTGACTGAGGTCAGGACATGAGAGGATCATATTACTTCATAGTGCACAGTGCTCCAGCATGGCTTCCATACCTGCTCCAGCTGCTAAGGCTAGGCTTCTCCCTAACACCGAGACTATTGGGGGCATCCCAGGGCTGAACAGACTAGCAGGAGCTGATATGGAGGAAAAGAAAAAAAACAAAACATCCAACTTTCTGAAATAAACTCAAAGCAAACTTTTGAAAACATCATGTAACCAAAGATGGTACTGTAACTCTTATTCCGTCTTGTCAGGCCTTACTGTGTAGATCTTGATTGTAAATAATATTGCACTCTACTGGGATAAATAGAGATACTGTTACAACAGCAGGAAATCCATTACATTTTTTCCTCCCATTCGTAAAAGACAAGATAAAAACATGTCAAAGGCTCATCCTTTTAGGGCACAAGTGGCTTTTTTTGTGTAACCCTAGGATTTAGCTAAGTTAAAATGCCAGAGAAACACAGGGGGCAGAGCCAGCTGTATAGAGAGGTTACCAGTGGATTGCAGCTGGGCCAGCAGCTTTCCCGCTCTCTCGCCACTCTCCCTCACTGTAGCAGCCGCTGCTCTGTACCTCGCCGTGACCTCATCGGCCGAGAACCTGACAGCTCCCCTGGAGGCGGAGACCACACCAGAGAAGGAACCTCGCAGACACAAGAACAACAGTGTAAACTGTAAATTGCAAGGTTCAATAAAAATATGTAAAGTCATTCCCCTCTACAGCCTGGGCTCGATCCCAGCTGTGCCATCTGCTGACAATGACAGGTGGCACACAGCAGCGGCAAAAACTGGTTTGGTTCTGAGAGGTATAGGGATGGGTAGATCAGCCAGGGTCTCCTTGTCTGACTGCTCTGTTCTAAAGTTTGTTCCCCTACAGAAAGGCACACTGTATGTGCCAACATACCAAAAGACTCCCCTTTTCCATACTGCTATCAATTACCTTGGCTATGGGAAGAAATTTCCTTTTTTTCCTTCTTTTTTATGCATTATTCTTCCTTTATGCAGCTCTATTCTGGAATTGCAAACCGCATATGTTATGCTCATGTCACCGTCACATTCACTGTACTCATTCAGGAGTGCTGGGGCATTGCAAATGCAATCCTCCGATACATTTACACGGCATGTGACAATTTTTCATATTGCAACTCACCCAGCACACTACAGTAAGAGAAGCACCAATCAGAAGATGGACGTGGCTTCACTGACGTCACCCGAGCAAACTGCAGGTGTGAGTCAAAGGATGCCTGAGAGTGACGAGACGAGTAACCCCTGGCGATGTGCCTACCCCTACCCCGGCAGGATGAGGTCAATTAGTTCCACCGCTGTGGGCTCCTGGTCATCGTCGGTTGATGACACAGCTGGGATCAAACTCGAACTGCAAGCACAGCAAGTGAATGCCTTAACCACTGAGCCTCTTGGGAGGGTCAGCAACTTTCTTTTGATGGGTTCACAGGAGTCAGTGGTTGATGGCACACAGTTGCTGCAAACTTCATGCAGTTCACTAAACCTCTACCTCCCAGCAGTAGAAATTCTGACCCAACTGAATGAGACATGGGTCTTTTGAACATGTTACCATGTGACTGCAGCTGTTCCATTACTGTCCCCAATCTCACCCTGCCCTCTTTGGCTGTGGTGACTGCAGAGATCATAGCTGCTGATGCTTTGACCCTGGCCTTGGCTCCGCCCTCTCTAATAGCACCCTGGGCGGTGGATGTGACACCTCCAGTGACACCTTCAAGACACCAGAGAGATGTTTTAATTTCCTCCCATAATGACTCTCCGGTGGCTAAATTAAAAGTTAAATTGATGATAACGAATACAGAAATTAATACTGAATAATTTAACAGTGGCTAAGAGGGCATATTTATACATTCATAAAGCTTTTTTTTTACAACCTTGAGAACATGCACACATGCAGTCATGGTCCATGATAAATCACTTCCTGATGAAAACCAAGAACATGTAACCATTTTTGTTGCTGTAGTGATTACAGAATATATGAGACCAAACAAACTGAGGGGACCCTCACCTGGCAGCTGCACTCGAGCCAGCAGCTTCCCCACTCTCACCCCATGTTCCTTGGCTGTTGCTCTGGCAGACTTCATCACTGCCACGCCTGTAGATGCCACTCTGATCCGGGCAGCACTAATCAGATTCAGGCCAGTTGGGAGCATACTGGCAGCACAAATCCAAATTTAGCACAGCGCAATACCCACGAAGTACCTTGGTCTTAATGAGGAAGAAATATTGTGCTAACATGTAAATATGAGGCACACTAAACCGCGGATAGTACCGAACCCTACATATACACAGTACTAAGTGACTAACGGGCGAGTAGCGTATACAGCGAGGATACGCTGGAAAAAGGGATGATTCACGTCCGCGGCTGGACGGCGCGAGATTTCATCACGCTACTCAGAACGGCGCGCAATTTAAAATTTATGAATTGTTTATTTCTGGAATTTCCCATTTAATATTTCGGACCGCGGTTGACCGCGGGTAACTGATACCGTGGAAAGCGAACCCCCGGATAAGGGGCACCACTGTATTGTGTTATAGCCTTACTGAACAAAAACAAGGTGTTTGATTTCGTAGTACTTTTATAGACAAGGGTTGCCATTGATTACAGATGCAGTGCTGTTGATACATAGAATAAAAATGTCTCCTGGTTGGGCGGCTTGTTGATGCCGTCATAATATTTTTCGATTAGTTCATTTATCTTGTGATCACGAGATACATAAATCTTGAGATTTGTAATGCTACAATGGTTATCTTGAGATCATGAAATATGTGAAATATACCTCTGCTTCAATCTGATCCAAACGTAATCGAGTAGGCCTATGTACCCAGCTTTTCACTTTTATTTGACCTAAGGTAGGTTCATAGAACAGACTACATCCCCATTGCACTAACCACATTAAGTGAGTAGAGTTTAGTACCTAAGACCTACGTGATGAATGCAACCAAAACCTTGTGTCTCTGCGGTTTTACGGCCAGCTCTCGGGGGTCACCTGTAGTCTTACTAGAAGAAAATGTATCACAGCTTACATCGGCCATGGTATAGGACGGTCACGGACTGAAACCGTGCCAGGACTTAAAACACGCAGAAGAACATGGATACTGGCAGTGAGCAGGCATATCTGATATATATATATATGTGTTAAAATAGGCATATCTAATAATAACATCACGCTGGCATGAAAAAGGTTGTGATAAGTTGTAACGGAGTGCATGTCCGTTACATGAGTTTAGTTTAAGTGGGCAAACATGTCCCCATTGTGTATCACCAGCTCCTTTGGTTTTACTCCTCCCAAAAGACATCCAAACCACTGACTCTATAAACCAAGAAGGGCAGTTGGAATGTTTTAACATGCAGGGTGGCCAACTGAATGTTTAAAGCATTTCTAATATCATTTTTTTCTGTCAATTGCACTTATATTTTCAGTTGAAGTAATGTTTGTGGTTTGGGGGGAAACAGGGCCTACCTGTGATTCCACGGGCACCAGCAGGACGGACTCCATCAGCCAAAGGACCCGAGGGCTGGGGGCTGATGGGACTTGTAGGTTTGGGGGGAGAGCAGACAAATGGGGCTGACCAACATGGGAGGTGACAATGGGGGAGTTTCCAGTGATGGCTGGCTAATCTTTTATAATTTAATTGTATTGGTTGGTGAAGGGTGAAAATATCCGGGAAACATTTTAGATGGGATTAAATAATATTTGTATGCAAGTATTTATTGTATTATGACTTTTGTTGAGTTAATTGATTTATGTTCTGATTAGTTTACTCCAAGATGGCTGGTTGCCTTTATAAAGCAACTCTCAGTCAGTAGAGGGGGGAAAGAGTGGAGTGAGAATCACAGATTAATTGATGTGTTCTCTTTTGGCCTGCTTAGGCAATTATTGTTTGCATTTTGTTTGTTTGTGTTATTCTTTGTTTTTTTTTTTTTTTTTTTTTCTTTTTCGGTATTGTTAAATTAGTATTATTTATTGTCACTTTCACCAGTCACAGCTTGGGTGAAATAAACCACCATCACCTCATCAAAACCTTTTCGACCTCATCAGTTTTTTCTATTATCGCCTCTCGGTCATCCCACAACATAAGTGTTTGTGTATTTGTCTGTGCCATGTTTATCTGTAAAACTTATCGAACTCTCTTGCGTATTTAAAAACATTTCTTTGTGTTCATAAAACTGTCTATCTGTAGCTGGAAAAGGTCTGATCTGGCCAAATCTGACTGCCTGTTAATTTTGTGTAAACACAGTAGAGAAACAATTTTAATTTTCATGAACGAACAGCAATCACAAGCCAAACCTTTCAGATGTTTAAACAAATCTATCACATTGATTATGCTAAATTATCAGTATTCGCCTTTGATTTAATACTGTACTATTGACCTTACCTCATCGGCTTGTTAAGTAGTGCACTAACCCTCCGTGCAAGAGGCTAAAGTCCTTGTGCGCGGAGACGCAAAGCAACAGTTTCATTTCATAAGAATCAAAATTAAATGCAGTGTATGTCAGCACAAACTAAAGCAAAACTAGAATGTAAAACAGATCTTCACCATCATGTGGTCAATCTCGATTTTGGGTTCAATCTTCTTCACTGAACAAAAAAATGCTAGGTGTGTTCCTGTTGTATGGTTCAAAATATCATTTCATCATAGAATCTATTTATGGATGATTATGATGACAATTCTGTAACAGACCTGTGGATTCAACCATCTTACTTAGTTGCGACCTCTCAACAATTTTGCCACATTGCTGAAGTCCAATCATCCTTAGGGAAAGTAACGAAGGTTCGTTTTACACTCTGGGAATGTGACATTGCCCTCATATTATACAGTTACCATTCCTGACTTTATATGTAGGCCTAATAGACCTTACTCACTGTGTCATATATTTTGACTCTCTGGTGAAAAAGTGAACAGGAGCTGCATGTGACCAACTTTCTGTCTATACTCATGTTTATTAAGAGTACACTTTGCCCCTCAGACAAGAATTATACACAACAAAAAGACTTTTCCCCAGAGTGATTCAGTAACAAAAACACCACTGAGCTAATTCATATAATTATTCTTTAATTACAGTAAAGGTAGTTGAATAATGTTTTTTTTAAAGCAGTGGAAAAAAGACCATTACAACAGCTTTGACAAATGGACTTTAACTTCCAACAGGAAAGGGATCAGTTTACTTTTCTGCGATTCAATTGCAATGTGCTAGTATTAAGCAAAACTCTCATGTCTCCCGTGACATGACATTCAGTGGAATGGCAGTGTGTTCATTGGAATGAGACAAAGAGGATGTAAAAGAGGATGTAAACTCTCAAATACACCCACGAATGCAAGCATGTCCAGCCTCATTTGATTAACAGCTGATAATCTTGTGTGACTCAAAATGAGCATGGAAAAACTATTCTATATGCAAACTACACCTTGTCTCAAATTTATTTATTATTATTTACTTTATTATGCTCTTCTTCAACACTGACTCTTGAGGGACAACTGTAGCATCACTAAATCAAATCTAGTCATACTTAGTGAGCTTAATTGTGATCTTTAGTAGTAATACAAAACTTCCTGTTTTATATGGTAAAATGTGAACTATCCCTTTTATGTTTAATCTCTCATCTGCAAGATTTTACAGCAGTACAATAATTACTCGTAGAATGATTAATACAACTCGTAGTAATTAATAAGCAATGCTGTATCCAGTACTTAATCTAAATTTACTAAAAGCGTAATTTAAGTATGTAAACAAAGGCCAACTAAGACACAGTAAATACAATGAGTTAGGAAAAGGAGGAAGAACAAAACAAATTGATCATTAAAGTGGTGTAAACGGTAACTACATGGATATCATGACAAAGTGTGTAATCAGGTGACATTGTGATTAAACAGCCTGTGAAAGAGTAGCCTTCACCTCACCCCAACAGGTTAAATGTTCAATGTTTGTTGTTTAATTGTTAAACTGAGGATCCTCATTGTCTACATTCCATCTCGTAAAATAAGCGCTGTATTAAATCAATTACAACTGAAACAGGTTACATGTTTGTCTAGTTAATAATTGTTTAATTGTTCTGTTAATTGTCTTTGAGAACCAGTTAATTGGTCACACCTGCTTAATTAGACTGATTAAATACAGGTGTGTAGCCACAGAGAGAGAGAGAGAGAGAGAGAGAGAGAGAGAGAGAGAGAGAGAGAGAGAGAGAGAGAGAGAGAGAGAGAGAGAGAGAGAGAGTGAGTGAGTGAGTGAGTGAGTGAGTGAGTGAGTGAGTGTGTGTGTGTGTTCAGAATGCTGGAAGCCATTTTGTGTGCTGGAGGTAGTAGACTGGTTCTCTTGTGTTTGTGAGTAGTTTTTTTAAATTATTGTTCTGATAAGTTTTTACTCCTTCTGCTAATTTATGTGCAGAGCATTGGCCAGCTCTGTCACACAGCCCCAGTGCAGTTGCTAACCAGCGATGACACAGCTGCTCCAGCAGCCCCTCCCACGCTGGCCACCACTGCAGAGGCAGCACCGGACAGCCCTGCAGCTCCTGCCAAACACAAAGCAGATCCTGGATCAGTTTTAGAGAAAGTGTGCATCTACCAGCGGAGTTAAATCAAGCAGAGACAGAGTGAATCCTGAGACTGTGAAGTGCCTTTAAGTCTCGAGCCATCATCTGTGAGCAGAAAGGGATCAATCATGTAATGGCCAACCATATCCACAGCGATGGATGTCAGATTGTGATTTTCCAGAGGATTCATTACTTTGACCCTTTTTTAATTGGATCTGTTTGGTTTTGCTGTATAGTTATTATCAAATTTTCTGCCACCGCCTTCAACTGTGGAATGTATTTTTCAAGACAAAAAAAGATTGGTATAATAGCACCACCTAGTGGTCCTATAGGAGCTACCATATATTTATAGTTACTACATTCTCAGAAGGAGAGCTAACTCTGAGAGGAATTTTTAAAACCGCTATCCACAGCACTTATCACATGCAAGTTTGAAATTCATCACAGGGTAATGTCTACTCCCTACAGTAACGTACCAACAGATTGCAGAGCAGCCACCAAGCTACCAGCAGCGACCCCACCTCCATTGGCCACTGCGGCTGCTGACATCATCGAGGCAGCATAGGAGCCGGCTGCAACTCCAGCTGCCGTGAAGCCTGCGGCTCCAATAACTGCAGGCACAGCAACTACTGCCACACCTGCACACAGCACAAGAAGCCATATAACTGAACAAGGAGGACATGACCAATGATTTACATTAGCTGGAGGCTTTTCAAACAATCTGTGTTCCCAGGTGCTTACAAAGAAAAAAAAAAAAATTCAGGAGACAAACTTTGTCAAATCAATGTTACTGTAGCTGTATGTGCATTTAACTAAAACAAGGAGCTAAGTAAACCATTTTGCTGACTTATGTTAGATATGACTGATTTTCAGTTACATATTATGCTGCCATAGTTGCTCATATTTTTTTATCATTTAAATATTTGACTTGTATTTCCTATTTATAACCTTATTTAGACCCTTTAGGGTCCCTGTAAACCACTGTACCCCATTACGTACAGAGTCAGACCTTATTTACAGCAAAGACTTCACGTAATCTGCGGGTTTCTATGTCATTCATCTGTAGTATGTTGGGTTGGAGTGATCTTGTGATTTGTTTAATCCTTTCTATGTGTGAAGTCTCATGGTCTAATAGAGCATAACTATTATGTGACAGCAACTCTGTCTGGCAGTGTTTACCACAAGCTACTTTCAATATTTCTGTTACACTCTCACTGTCTCTTCCTGTGTGTGTGTGTGTGTCTGTGTGTGACTGAGAGGTACAAAGAGAGGGAAAGAGTAGATGGTCAAATGTCCACTTGCTTGTTTACTTGCCCCCTAACAATTGGCTAATACAAACCAGCACCAACTGCAGTTGCAACAGCAGTTCCGATATATTCTGTTGAAAGAAATATAAAATAGTTAATATGGTAGTATGTTAGCTTCAACATATGATTTCATTAGATATGGCCCATTACATTAAGTTACACAACATGACAGCAGTTGACACAACGTGACTGGCAGTGCTTACCACAAGCACACAACTTTCACACTCACACTCTTGCCCTGTATGTCTACTTTGTATAGCTGTCTGTCCTCCTACTTAAATTCACCACACATCCAAAATTAATACTTGCTGATATTGGCCAGTACCAGCTGTCATAACTACTATACATTCCATAGAAAGACATAAAGTAGTTACGGGAAAAGTAACACAAGGGGGAAATATCTTCACATACTGCACATCAGCTACAGTTTGAAAGTGGAATAAAGGTAAAAATGTTTGTCTTAAGTGCAAGGACACTCACCCATTTTGGTTGTTTTGTTGTTTTCCAAACTGAAGGGGAAAAATCTAAAATATTCAGAGATACATAATTTCATTTAGAGATACTTACAAATATCACACTTAATGAAATACCATTAGAACACTATAGATCATAAGTACACAAAATATACTGGGAAGATTCTAGCCAAATCTGACAGCCTGTTATTTCTGTATAAACACAGTAGATAAACGATTATAACTTTCATAACTGAACAGCAATCACAAGGCTCTCTTTTCAGATGTTTAAAAACATCACATTGATCGTACTAAATTATCAGCAGTCGTTCTTTAATACTGTAGCCTACTATTGACCTTACCTGACCGTCTTTCTTACGTATTGCACTAACCCTCTGTGCAAGATGCTCAAATGTCCAAAGTCCTTGTTCACAGAGCTGCGAGGCAACCGCTTCAGTGTGGTAGCTTTGTTAAACCACAGCTTTTATAACTTGCCCGATTGATTTCAGAGTTAAGTAAGGCGTGGTTCTGCTAAGGACCCAGGTTCGTAAGAATCGAGAGTGAATGCCATTAAACCAGCGGAAATGAAACCGAAAGTAGAATGTAAAACAGAGCTTATGCCGCCACCACGTGGTCAAGATCGGTTTTGGATTCAATCTTCTACATTGACACTGTAATGCCGGCATTACAATTAACGACCTTCAAGCGATTTCACTGTCGCAGACAAATTTCCAGAGTCGGAATAAATTCGTGAGAGTTTTGCTAGAGTGGCGGCGCGCTCCCGTGATCTCGATCGTTTGGTGTAAGGTGGTAATCGGAGCTGTTTTAAGGCACTTTTTCTCGTCTTGCGGTTACGATAAAATCAACCGTGTGTGTTCAATAATGACAAGAAAGATTGTTTGTGTGGTATTAGGTTAAGCACATTTTGTCTGTCTATACTTGTGACTTGATTGTAGATCAGATTACATTTTATGGCCAATTAATGCAGAAAACTAGGTAATTCCAAAGGGTTCACATACTTTTTCTTGCCACTGTATATAATTACATATAACAAACATATCAAATACTGGGACAATAAAGTGCTGCTATACTACCTAACTGTAGTGACCCTGCAAGACCCCCAGTCTTTGCAAAATCATAGTCTGTGACTGGTCTTTAGATGTGAGATGGTGTCAGACTTTAGTCTTTTAAAAGGCTTTTCAGAGTCTTGTCAAAGTCCTCTAGTGTATGGGATTCTTTAAGTGCAACCCAGGCCCGGCTCTCCGCTGCGTGTTCTTGTTAGTTTCTTCAAATTGTTGTAATTGGTTGTCCTGCCTTTTTAGTGAGGTCTGTTACTGTTCGGGTTAGGCGATAAGGAAGGGGGGGTTGGTGGTCGTCTTAATTTTGTTGTGTTTTATCCGTTTCCTGTACATTTGTCTGACATCGCAATGGCTTTGCACCTATATAGGTAGTGCCTAATATAGTGGGGTGTAATGCAGTGTCTTTAACAGAGGTGAAATTGGACTTGTGCAGTGTAATCAAGAAGTGCTTACAGCCACTTCTTTCTCTTGTGTCTTAGTTCTGATGCGGTCTGACTCCTTGTGTTTTGACCCCTTGTGTCAAATCCATTAAAGAGATTGGGAAGGACTACTCATGTCTACTTGCTCTTTTACACTGTTGCCACTGGGGTATCATTCCTGGACATACCGCATGGTTGTCAGGGCTCAGGCAAGGACTCAAGCGCGGACCCAAGGGCTTCAGGTTCCAAGTCCTTTATTGAGGACGTCAGGTGAAATCGCAAAACCAGAACAGGCAGTGTCGGTAACAGGCAGGCAGCCCGTGGGCAAAACCAGGGTCAAAAACAGGAACAGGCAGGGTCAGGAACCAGGCAGGCAGGCAATCAGGGCAAAGCAGCAAGCAGAAACAAGGTCAAGCCACAGGCAGGATCGAACACAGCAGGAACAAAACAGGCACAAAACACTGCAACAATCTGGCAAACAAGACAGAGACAGACAAGGTAGATATAGGGCTGGGCTGATGAGGTGATGGGAAGCAGGTGTGCAGGCAGGCAGGTGGAGATGATCAGGTGGGCGGGGACAGGGCAGAGAGCAGGGCAGGGCTGGAACACAAGGAAAAACAAAAGCACATGGACACAATGACAGATGGGGAGAACATAAACACAACAGCTAGGGGGCCGGAGTACTGACAATGGTTGTATACCCAATGTACTTTATTTCCCTCCTCACTATTCCACAAGAAAGCCCAGTCAACCAGTTGATCAAAATATGCTTATGATACTGTATTTTTACAATTACAGTGTCATTAAGTGCAGGAGTGCATCATATTTTTTAAGTCTCTGGCTTGCCACACTGACTGCAATTCATGCTGGTCTTCCTGGGTTTACAATTAAGACATGAAATCAATGTAAACACCATGTTTATGGTGTTTTCCATCCAAGCTCTTAATGAGAGGATCGTGTAACTTAAACTGAATCTGTGAAAACATAGCTCCACATGTGAACTACACCTTATTTCAGCCAAACTTTTTCTTTTTCAACATTGATTCTCGAGGGACAACTGTAGCACCACTAAAGTAAATGTAGCCACATTTAGTGAGCTTGATTGCAATCTTTAGTAGTAATACAAAACTTCCTGTTTTATTTGGTAAAATGTGAACGTTTATATTTCATCCCATTCATTTGTCATACCCCTTGTAAAATGTATGTCTTTAGTGAGTGGCCATGTCTTCCAGAGGGCAAGCCTTTAAAAATGAATGCACATGACTTCAGAGCAAGCCCTCTGAATGCACTTCCCTCTCAGATTCACTGAAAGCATCTTCCTGCTGTGCAGAGTAGACCAGTTTTCAAGCATGGATGGAATGAAGCTTATCTAACATAAAAAGCTGTGTCACCTCACAAGAAATGCACTTCATACCAGTACATTCTAACTGAATGACATTATTATCAGAACGTATTCCTGTTCTGTGGGATGTGGAAAGTTCAAGTTCAAGTTCAACTTTATTGTCATGTGTATTAAAAATACAATGAAATACTTGTGCTCCGACTCTCTCTGCCTTAACATGAAGGGCACACATCACAAAACCAACAAAGAAGGACACTACAGACCTACACAGACTATGTACACCTTACACATGTATATATACATTATCTACACAGAATACAGTACAAAATAACATTACCTTATATACACAGAATACAGTATACATTATATACACAGAATACAGTACACAATAACATTACATTTTATACAACGACAATGTGTAGTGCATATGGTTGCGTCAGCTGTTCAGCAACCTGATTGCCTGTGGGAAGACACTGTTACTGAGACAGGTGGTGTGTGATTTGATGCTCCGGTAACGTTTTTTAGATGGAATTAGCCTGAACAGAACATGAGCGGGATGGCTGGTGTCCTTAATGATGTTTTGGGCTTTCCTTTTGCATCGAGTGGTGTAGATGTTATGAAGTTGTGGTAGTTCTGTGCCAATGATTTTTGCTGCTGTCTTTACAGTCCTTTGTAGCAGTCTGCAATCCTGAGCAGTCAGGTTGCCGAACCACATTGCGATACAGCCTGTCAATACACTCTCTGTGGTACAGCGATAAAAGTTCACAAGAGCTTTGGTACTAAAACTCTTGAGACGCCTCAGAAAGTACAGTCTCTGCTGTGCTTTCCTGAGGATGCAATTGGTGTTAAGAGACCATGTGAGGGTGTCTGAGATGCGTATGCCAAGAAATCTAAATCAACAATTTCAACGGATGACCCATTGATGGAAATAGGAATGTGATTTCCTCTGATCTTTCTTAAGTCAACAATGATTTCTTTTGTCTTATTGACATTGAGAGAGGTTGTTATCATGGCACCATATGGTTAGCTCTTCCACTTCCCTCCTATAAGCCCTCTCATCACTGTTGCTTATTAGGCCAATCACTGTGGTGTCGTCTGCAAATTTTATGGTGCTGTTGTTGTCATATTTGGCAACACAGTCGTGTGCAAACAGACTGTACAACAGGGGACTTAGACAGCAGCCCTGTGGCACGCCGGTCCTTAGAACTAATGTAGATGAGTGTGTTCCAAAGTGAGAAGTCCTTTGGAAAGCTGTTCTAATGGTGTTTCTTTTCCACTGTTTTCCAGGACTAACTCTTGATTGATTGATTGATTGATTGATTGATTCAGTAGTAACTATGTATGGCTATGGAGTTTAAGACCACAGTCTGATATGTGAAAACTCATGAATGTTAGCGATCTGATATGAAAGCAAGGCTGCATGCACCAGGTGTGTAGCAATACTGTACAACTAAAAAAGTTTAAAACTCTTGCTTTTAACATGAGAGGTCCAACTACATTCCTGTGACAGGTGAACCCCAAAGTCTGCTAGAGGATCACCATCTTAATCATAAACAAATAATAGTATGAATATTAGAGGTATTTTACTGTTTATTAAGATTCAGAATTCAGAATAAACATTGAGGATGAATTCAGGCAGTGATTATATAAGGCTGTCATCACTTTGAGATGGTTGCTTCACACCTCTGTGCACCTCTTCTCACCTCTGACTTTTTAGCATCAAGCTACTTCAGACACAAGAGGATCAGGTAAGGTCAATACCTTGATTTACAATTTGTATCATTTGATAAGAATGATGCTTAATGATCTATTTTGCACTCCCACTAACAAATCCATGTGCTGCAGTTTTAGAATAAAAAGGTCCAATACTAATAATATAGTACGTTACAAATGATCAATGCTACAGATGTGCTGAAACATTTGAATGTATAAACTTATATTAACATATAGAAATTTATAATCCATAATGTCCCTACCATATTTCAATAGGATTGAACAGAGGTGCATTATTTGTAAGTGGAATTTATTTTCAAAACACTTCAAAGGGACAGGTGTTTGCTCTCTAGATCCCCTTACCCACTGATTCTCAATCCCGCTCCTGGGGGCCCCCTGCTCTGCACGTTTTCCACCTTTCCCTGCTCTACCTATCTGACTGAACTCATCAGTGGCACTTTTGATTAGCTGAGCACACCTGATTTAATCAAGAGGATGTCAATCACACTAATCAGGTGTGTTTGGAGCAAGGATAGATAGAAGACATGCAGGACAGTGGGCCTCCAGGAGTAGGACTGAGAAACACTGCCCATACCGAATGCTTGCAGACCAGCCACTGTGCCATATAAGCCAGCACCTCCTGCCATGGCTTCAAAATCTGCAGGCATAGTGGCCACCCCCACACATGTGCCCTATTTTAAATCGTCTGTAGTATGGTTTCCAGTCTTGGTTAGAACTGCAGCTGCTGCTGATTTGTAATGGCAAGGATGAATTTGGCTTTTTAGTAAGATGGGCAGGTAAACAAAAAGCTCTGGCTGGTAGTAAGGCCAGCTTGTGTCATCAATTGGTCAAGTGGGGTTTACAGGAGACGATTGGGAACTACTTGATTCGCAGCACAATACTGCATACATCACTTGATATTCATGTCATAAAGCACATCAAATATTATTTAATTCTGTGACTGGGCTTCTACTAAGGGATTCTGCTAAGGATTTATTACTTGTTTTACTTGCTGTTTATTTTACATGTAGTATGGCAGTGTGTTTTGGATTCTGTGGTCTACTGAATGTGATGTTTGTATGTAGAGTGGGCTTTACTTATCTAATCAGGTTGAGTTAAATCAAGTTAAATTGTGGTGGGACTTTAATAGTGTTATGCGTACACTTACTGGGCTGTGAGAGTTGTTAGCCTGGTATGACATTGTTGCTCATTCAACGTGAGTGGATACACTTCTGTTCTTTTGTGCTGGAAGTCACTCTGGATAAGAGCTTCTGCTAAAGTAATGTAACGTAATGTAATGTGATGCAATTACAGCTAAATTTGGTTAACGGTCAACTTAATCTCTGCAATCTCCAGATGAGTATGAAACTACTGGTTAGTGCTGTTCCTTATGTGTCAGGGCCTCTAAATTGCAGCTACATGGTACAGATTATCAATGTGCAAATCCTATCCTTTGGAAAAGCACAGAATCTAGCATGGAAAACTGAAATGGCAGTAGGATTTCAAGACAATTAACACTGATTTCTTTATGTGTCAGAAGACAACTTGCTGCACTGTCTCCTATCTCATCACAGTCTAGCTTTTTTCTGTGAAGAGAAGACATCCCACATGGTAGTGCACACAGTCTCCCTTAATAATGTTAAGATTTTTTCAGAGTTCATGTGATTATTCAATTCAATTCAATTCAATTTTATTTGTATAGCGCTTTTTACAACACAAGTTGTCACAAAGCTGCTTTACATTGTTCCCAGGCCTGAGACCCCCTGAGAGCAAGCCTAAGGCAACAGTGGCAAGGAAAAACTCCCTAATTAACAGGAAGAAACCTTGAGCAGAACCCGGCTCAGAGGGGGAGCCCATCTGCTTCTGGCCGGCGCTGGGCAGATAGAATTTGAGAGAAAAAAAAAACAAAGTTGTACAATGTACTTTCAAGACAATCGAGTCTGATAGACAGTAGTAATTAGCAACAAGGTGATTATAAAATGTATCCTAAAATGTCCAGTTCTTGGCAGGCAGTTCACTTGATAGGCAGGGCAGTGGGGTAGCATCAGTTAATGCAGAGCACATCCAGTGCATTATTTACAGACTTTATTTCAAATGCGTCATACAGGAAGTTCCAGGCTTGTGACGGTAACCTTTTTACATCTTGTGCCGTGTGGGCTTTAAGACCCTCCCATGATTTTTTTCAGACCCACCATGTGGCCACAGACTGAAACTCTACATTTGACCAGAGGCCCAGAGGAAGCTTGAGAGGTAGACCTGTCACTTCTTCCCCTGAGAGAGACACAGACATGTATGATCTCTCTGTGGCACTAATCTTCACCCTCAGTGAGTTAACAGTTTAGATTTTTTTCTGGTTTTGCCATTTGTAGAAATGTTATCAATTTAAAATACACTGTTGTTATTGTATGCGTGTGTGTGTGTGTGTATCGGAGCAAGTACTCACTGAATTTCAGTTTACCAATAACACTCATGTATGTTAGGTTTTGATCATTAATATAATTTTCACATGTATTGTTCTTTTTATTGAAATAAAAATGATCATAATTGTTTTAATAGCACATTTTTGTGTGTATTGTCCCGGATATGTAAGCATTAATAAGGTTTGCAGGGAGGCTTTTTTTCATGGTACCTTTTAAACCAGCGTTTACATACTCTCCATTTACAGTTTTGACAGACCACAAGGTCTCTGGAAGGACAGACTTGATGACTGTCAGGATTATGAGTGATGTGAGGCTGCACTGCGACATCAAGCATGAGAAGGAGACACTTTGGTTTGGACAACGCCCCAACGATGTCCCGTTTCTGAGCCTTTCGGCCAGCAAAAAAAGCCACGCAACAAGTGATCTATTCACACAGTACATCACTGGGGCCGACCCTCGTTTTGCTGTTGCATTTGACGTTTCTGCCGGCTCTGTCTACCTGACGATCTTGAATGTTACAGAGTCTGACCAGGCACTATACTTCTGTGCCTCCATGAGGAAGGGAAGTTTGCACTTGGGCAACGGCACCAGGATTGTGGTTTCTGGTGAGCTGACATCTTTTATTCCTCTCTTCAATCCAGTTTTGGGCTCATTGTTTGAAATTCATTCAGTTCTTTTCCTCAGTTAAAATGTGTTACAATATATAGCATAGTAATAATAGTACCTTTTTAACAAAGAAATAAGAAAGCCACTTAAACCGAATTGTTGTCCACAGTGACAGCAGGCCCGGAGCTACGGGGGTGCTTTGCGCCTCCAGACGGACCTCAGTGCACTCCCGGTTGTCTCCTTATGTCCCGATGTCTGCATAATTTTTATGACATTTTGTGCACCCCCGTGGATTGCGGTTGCACCCCTCTGTATTTTTTCCTGCCGCCGGGCCTGGGTGACAGGTGCTGAAATGTTAGCAGAAAGATTTGTAATTTCTCAAAGAGACCCAGTGCCTCTCTCTGAGTTGTGTGCATATTTTGTCAGGGGGAGCGGAGGAAGAGAGCACCCGTCCACCTCCCCAGTTTGACTGTGTCCCGGGTCAGGTGCACCTGGCATTCGTCTCTCTGATCTGTGTGCTGGTCTGTACCTTGGGCCTCTGCTACTGTGTCCAACAGGTATGAAACTATCTTTCCGCTGTCTTCACCACAGTTTCCTTTGACTGACACCCACAAGATGGTCCTGTCCCAGATTCCTCTCCTGTGGTCTTTCGGCATAGATTTAAATGTCGAAATTTGGGCCGTCTCACTTCAGGCCATCTTGAATAGACAGAGGGGCTCCTCATTGCAACATCAAGGGCAGAGATGAATATTGTCTTGGCGTTGTGTAAACCTTGGATTTATGTTTGATGATATTCTTGCAGGTGTTAAAGAAAGAACAAAAATCTTCAGAAGGCCAGGGAAGACAGACAGTTGCTTCCAGGTACTTATTTCATTGCGCCATATTACCATACTGTATTATTATTGGCTGCATAGATTCATTATTACATGGTCTATTCTGATAGTAATTTTGTTTTTCCACTAATTGTCTGGTCTGGGTCTCTGCTCCTTCCTGATCCCCTTGTGTTTTGAAGGAAAGTTTTTTTCTGTCTGACCAGTAAGGTGTCTTTGAACCCGCCCAAATTCTTAGACTGGGGCTGGCCCATAGGCAAAGACTAATGCTGTTACAGTGATGTCGTCATGGCAATAAAAGCATTATTTGAAATATAAAGCAACAACAAGGAAGCCGATGAAGGAGACACTGCACTAAAGTTTCTTTGTTGTCCATAAAAATGCATGTAACAGAACCTTTGATCTCTCTGTTCAGCTTCATTCAAATCTGAAATGTGGCCCCATCTCTACAAAAATGTAACTGTAACACACCAGTGGTGCAGTGATAATTTTCACCAGGTCGCCAATGTTCTTTGGCTAGGGTTGGCTCAGGGCCATTTCCATAGTGGAAATGGGCATTTCGTGTACCTGATATTTCGAAGAGGAGTCTGCAAGGTGTAATGGTCTGGCAGATTTGAACAACAACAAAGTTTGGGTTGCAGTTTTCAGACAGGTCTTAATAGGAAGAAACAACACCAGCAACACAATTGGGCATGTTGATAAACCAAACTAAAAAAAATCAACCACTGAACACAGATTTTGCTTTTCTTTACTGCAGTTTCAAGGAGGAAGACATAGAAACACAGGACTGAGACAGGAAACCAAAGAATCACTGCTACAGACACAACAGAAGTCAGATTTTGACTATGAATGTTCCAAATGCCATAACCAGTTTTTTATTCAGAAAAAAGCAGAAATTATATCTGTAATTATAGCTGTAATTATATCTCATTTTCTATTTGACTATATATTGAGGCATTAGCTATGCTAACATGGCAAATGTGTGCGAGACACTGGTGTTAATCCTTCATGTTGTTTAATGCTCTACAGCACTTAAATGCATTAGTTACAGGTCTGAACCACAGGTTTCAAGGAGTGACATTAAAACGGGATCAAACTGCACTTCTTTTGTGCTGCACAGAGTTGCATTGTATTGCATTAAATGTAAGCTAGTGAAATAATGAAATATGGCCAAAAATGAACCAGCTAAACAATGAAATATGATGCACGTAACCATTCAGTTCTAATGCCAAATCAGTCCTTGTCTGAGGTTAATCAGGCTTTGTACACTTGAACAAACAGGAAGTAACACCATACACTGACACATCCTGTTATGACATATTGCAGTGAATACATGTTTTTTGAGGCTGCTTCTAAACTAGTTTGAGCTGGTTCTTGTTCCAGTATATAGACTGTGAGCAGGGCTATATACGATTTATAATAAAACATTTTGTGTTAAATAGTTTTAACTGTCTGACTTGAATCAATGTGTCCGTTAATTAGATTATTTGCTTACATAACAGAAATCTGGTGGTCTTTCAGAAATGTATGCAGATTGAAGAAGATACGCATCCTTTGTGTTTGTGTGTGTGGTTGTGATGCTGTCCCTGTGTGTTACCAACAATCTGCAGTCGAAAGAGGAAACATTAGGAACAAGACCAAGATGAATGAAAATCACCCAGAGTGATGCTTTATTCAAGTATTAAAAAACACAGATTTTACAAAAATGACACATTTAACACCAAAAACAAAAAAATGTACGTACTCTGAATAAGGTTACACTCTGGGAACTTAAATACCACTATACTCTATACACTATACACTATACTACCACTATACTCACAGTTTTACAGCTCCTCAACAACACACGCATTAACCAGTATATATACAATGTGTAATATATATATATGTATATAAAATATACACAAACTGTACCCATTTATACGCCTCCCCCATCAGAAAGGGCCATACTATTTGACATAGCTTTAGCTTGAAATCAGGGCCGCTTGCTTAGTCCATGTTCTTGCTAAAGGCTGTGATGGACACTATGTGCTGGCACACTGAACGCAAGGACTTAAACTTTAAATCTTTGGCCAAAAGATAATACTAATACAATTCAATAAGTTCAGCATGAACTTAACAAAACATTATTGTAAACACAAACATTTAATGAAAACAGTATTATGTAAGTGTTTCACCCACCAACACTACACATTATAATACAATACAATAATAAATTGCAAACCACTAAAATTTTATACCACCAGATGACAAGGGTCCTCTTGGAGGAGCAATAACAGCAGTGTAGTGTTTTTTATAGTCAAATTAACAATCCTGTTTGTGTGCACATGTGGGTATGAGAATGCGCTCTTGCATGTGTGTAAGAGGTCAAAGGAAGAACAAAAATGTAGCTCCGTTACACAGTGCATGGGACAATACCTTTGCCAGTTACAGTACTGTAATATTTTAAATTTCAGCATTTTGTCAATTTTGCCAATGTAATTAGAGTTCAAACATTCTCTTTTGGTGTGTGTATGAGTATCCATTTCAGGTGTCACCACAATGCAGTTTGTCCTTAATGTTGCACAGCACATTCAAGTGTATCAGTCCTTGTGAATTATATTCACTACTTTTGTATATTTGCACAATATCACAAGTTCTGCAGGACGTGAAAAAAAACTGGAAGAATCAACGAATGGTACAAATATGACAAAATTCACATTTTATAGTACTTACAAAAGCAGACTGCTCTTATTTCAAGTGTGTCACCACACAAGAGAGGAGCACCAGTACCTGGTATTAGTAAACATTCTTCCATACAGCATTATTGTTCATTCATTCATTCTCCTATGATAGCAACAATGCTTTCAAAAGTTTATTTTAATGTCTGTACTGTAATGTGTATGAAAATAAATTTCATTATCCCAAGGGAAGTTAGAAATACATACATTTTGCTTAAAAATGTGCAGATTTTTGTTCTTTCTTTAACACTTGCAAGAACATCATCAAACAAATCCATGGTGACATTCGTATGTTTAGTCGTTTTTGTAGTGTTTAGTGGTTTAGTTTTTCAATAAGTGGGCCCAATACATAACAAAAGACATGATTTTACAATCGACATATTAAGAGGTAATTCACATAGAAAGGAGAAGCATGTGCTTGAAGCATGTGCTTCAGCTAATATGAGCTTGTGCTTCACATCATGACCTTGTGAGGAACATCTGAAATGTTTGTGTGTCAGTGAAGAATTAGAGGGTTATGAAAAAGGCAGTCTGAGATACACCCACACAGCTGGTGAAGAAATATTCCTGCCACACTGTGTAACTTTGGTTTACATATAAAAGACATGCTCTACCATAAGCCCATTCACAATATCTTAAGATTATGTGAGTGACATAAAAAGAAATGACTTACAGTCACATTAACTTAAATTCACCATACCTAAGATGGCCACTAAGGCATGCCACCAAACCAACTGTAACTGGCAAAATGCAGGGCTGATGCCTGGAAACATCTGAGGGTACTGTAAGGCAGCATGAGTACTGACATTCACATAGATCTACTCTATCTATTCATCACTACATGAAATATGGTTGGCATGGAACACAACCTGATCGACTGACAAGTACCACGTATTTGTCACAGCCATGAAATGCGCTAAGGTGTAGTATTCACTTTATGGTGATGAAAATTCTTTGCGGTCCAAACTGTACCATAAAGGCTCCAAACTACCAGAAAAATGCCCAAACACTGGGCTGTAATAAGTTAGAGGACTTGATAGGGTGTGGACTCCAAAACGGGGGAACTATCTACCAACTTTGTTTTGCCCCACATTTGGTAGATCACAGGTCATATGCACACCCCATTCTAATGCCCCAACACCTATGGGTCAAGGTTTTCAAGCACAGAATAAAACCCCAAGATACAAAATCAAACAGCCTGGATATTTACTCCCACTGTTGTTCTTTAACTATTTTGTCATGATAGCTCCTTGCAAAGACATCAAATAAACCCTCTTTTCGTGTAACTCAGGTGGGAAATGGCAGATGTTGGCTTTACAGTAAAACACCAAATGGCAGGAATATCCATTTAACAGGTTATTGCATGGACCGAACATTATATATATTGTAAAAAAAACACTGAAGCTGCTCAACACACTGGCATCATCAAGCCCAACAATGAACGTTCAAACAACTTTGACCTTTGGCATGGTGCATGGCTGTAGACCAACCTCCACAACTGAAATTGTGCATTTGTGCTCTTTGTGTGAAAGGGGAGAAAGTATTTAATGCACAAGACCCACCCTACAGCACCAATGTATGGTTTCAGCATGCAAGCGTAGAGTTTCAACACTACTTCTATAAAACTCATAACGGATGCTATCGGAACTAAAATAACACAGTGTGTTCTGGGATTAAGAGATCTCGTCCATTTATGGCTAATGCCAGACTACCTGGATCTTACAATAACTCCCAACAACAGCAGCACCATTTTCATGTGGTGGCAAGAAACTCAGTCTGACTTTTGTTGTTTGCATCTTTGTTGTTACACATTATTATGTTTGCTTAGCAGATGCTCTTAGACAGAGTAACTTGCATCGCTTCTGTTATGCCCATTTACATGGCTGTATATTCACTGAGGCAATTTGGATTAATAACCGTGGCCAGGGGTACATCTGTTGGACCCCACCTAATCAAAGTAGCCATATTTGTGCCAAGAAGTCTGCTCCTTACCACTACTCTGCACTGCTGCCCAAATTTCAGAATTAAACTGGGTGAATAATGACTTGAGGACTGATGCCTAGGTTATTAAATCTAAGTTTCCTCCCTTCTGAAATGGAGCATTGATATTGACACTGTGTGCTTTAAAAGGAACTCCAACATGGTTCAAAGAAAGAATGACAATGCATTTCTGCTGTCTCACTGAGATTGTTGAGATGCACAGCAAGTAGTGGAGTAAATTCTCGTGAGGAATTCATTTTCCTTCTTTTAGTTCATTAGTTTTAGCTTTTTATCTTCCGGCTGATGTGGCAGAGGAGCCTCCTTCACGCTGTCAGGTGGTGGGCGAGAAAGCAAAGGCACTCCATTAATGCCTTCTAATGCCTCTGTCTCACGTTTCCTCATCCTCTGTTTAGCAATCATCTGATGAATACAAATACCTGACCCAAACAATAACAGAGCTATTCCGCTGCAGCTGATGATGATGATCGTGGTCCTGTCTGGAAAACATAAACAATAAAATGCTGAAAAAATCAGTACATAATCAGGTTCACAGGCAGTTTTATATGTCTCAGATCGAATCAGCTAATTTCAAACCAAAGCAGAGCCGAGACGGGTCTGGAAAAGTTCTCCCTCTTAAAGTGCTCTTTCAAAGCACCTAGGGTGTTCTGAAGAGGCTGACTGCTTCTCTGACACACTGTGTTCGGGTTCTAGCGGCTTGTGTCCATCAGCCACTGAGCTGTTGGTCAACAGCCCCAGTGGACACAGGTCTATCTGCTTTTCCTTACATTACCTCAAGGTGGAGTTAGGCTATGGTATGACGACAAGTTATAAAGCCCACAGGAGAACAGAAAATCATGTTTTTAAAGGGGACTCTAAACAAGCTAAACTGCTAAACAAGCTAAATTATGGGTGTGTCCTCATGGGCAATGATTTGCATGTATGCAGTCAGAATTCAAATGTGACTGAATGACTGATTATTTAGACATTTAACCATGAGACCACTAATTGGTTATTGGCATTAGATTATTGTCAAAACTGTTATATTAATTTAACAAAACAATGAAGAAAAATTCAGTTTTATTCCCTCTCATTGATATTCCTGAAGGGGACCTACAGAATCCTGCATAAAATACTGAAACTCAATGAGGCTGTCTTCCTTCCTCTAAGTCTGAGTGAACACTCAGTGAGTTACACACAAATACATCGAATTTCAAACAATGCTCATGGGGAATACTGGATTTAGGTATCCACAAAAGAATCAAATATCAAATTAATTAAAATACTGAAATTCAAACCCTGAACACCAACTCCTTTTCTATAGAATGACACAGTGTTACAATTTGTACTTATTGATTGATGAAGAGCTCTGTCTTGTGCCATGCAATAATGCAAATAGGTGAATAAAAAGTTGTTTTGAGAGATTAAATGTATTACAATAGATATTCAATTGCAAAATGGTTCATTCAGAGGGGCCTTACCTAAGGTCGGGGTTCCGACAGGTGGAGCCATAATGGTGACTGTAATGTTTACCATTGCTCTTCCAGTCTTGTTATCTTTCTCGGTGTACGTTCCTTGATCAGATGTTGTGAGATTCCACAGTATAAGATGCCTGTTCATCACAGCCAGTCTCCCATGATACCCTTGGCCCGGGTGAATGACCCTGTCACCCTCCACCTGGCACACTGTCACCATGGAGGAGTTTGCTGCCTCTCCCTTGAACTCAACGATCACTTTGTTTGAGTAGAGGGGCAGAGAGAAATTTCTGCCATGGCTCCTGTTGTAATTTTCAGAGCGACCTGAGGAGGGCAGACCATCACTTCAGTTAAACTGCACTACATTATCGCTTAGGACCGGTACGCAAAACACAGCCTGAAAGTTTTTAGCAAGTCCTTGCCTTACCTTCTACAGTAAGTACTATGACATTGAAGATTTTGCCGGTTAAGAGGTGAGTCACAGCGTGTTTGCCTTCGTGTGTGAAGTTGATGCTGGACAGCTGTAGCGCTGTGTCCAGGGGTGAGTCTCGGTAACCTACACTCACAGTCCTCACCCACTGCGCTCTTCTTCACCTCGCAAGTAATGAAGACCTTGTGTTTTCAAATATATTTGTCCATTACCCACATCAATTACATAACAGGACTAAAAAAATTATTTGAAACAAAAGCTTGAAATTCACATTGGTTTACGGTAATGACAAACTTCAGCAGGGTTTCATGGAGACAGAGCAAACCTTTCCACGAGGCAGCTTGCTCTTATTGCAATATTTCAGCTACCGAAAAGTGCATTTTAAATGAATGCTTATGGAATTGTTTAAGGATATCATTTACCAAAGCAGCTAAGCTAAATTCTTCCCTAAGAATGAAAGAGGGAAAAAAATCACACAAAGAATATCCCTCTACCCATTACTGTCGGTGTTTTCTTTTCTGCTGTGACTAGCCCACAGTGGTACCACATACCAGGAACATGAATGGTTTTCTTGAACTGTTTCTTAATGAACTGTTTCTTAATGCATGCTTCTTTGAATCACATGACAAACTGGTATGTTGAACACACCCTACATGTTATGGCAACAATGTCTAATTAGCTAATTAGCTTCATATTCATGAATATGACATCATGAACCGTGTCAGATTGTCAAGCCATATATTATGCAATATGTACATATTTTTAAACTTGCTGCTCTTGTGTACATACACCTACCTTCGACTTTAAGACGAACAGTAGAGACATACTCAAGAGGTTTGCCATTCTTCTCTACAAAGCAGAAGTAGTCAGCTTCATCAGAGAAGTTTGTATCGTCAATAATGAGATAACCCTCTCTGATCTTTTCACTGGATATCGTTGTCCTATTGCTGTACCCATTATATGCCTCGGATTTCCCCTCAAAGAACTTGCAGACGTGTCCCTCATTCGTTTTCCACACGATGTTGATGGAACCGCTCTCAGTCTTGCTGTCCACAAACTTTGATACATTACAGGGTAAAACAGCACGGCCACCCACTTTCACTGGCACCAAGTCACTGGGGTCATTTCCAGCCGCTGGAAACATAAAAAACAATCAATAAGATATGCTATCCTCATTCTCACTACCGTCACGAGATATATGATCATATCCATAACACTAAACATCAGAAGGTCACAGGACAACGAAAGCACAGTGTTATTAAAGGCACCATTGAAGTACACTGCTGTGTAATTTCATCCTTCTCACCCCAAATCATACAGAAACCAGAAACCAGACACAATGTAACCACAGAGTGTATCTCTCTTTCTTAAAGTCATTACTCAAAGCAAAAAGACCAATTAAATCTGGGCCAAAAACTCCACAGTACTGCTTTCTTCCATGCTCCTAAATCTTTTCACTCAATGACTTAATATTTGATAAGCAGTTAAGAATGCTATGACAAGCAGTTTTATCTATGAATTATGATAACTGGAGGGGCAGAAATATAACTCAAGCAATACTTCAGTTACTATCATTACAATCATAAATGATATTATTAAATTATTGCTGAGATTAATCAATGTTAATCAATGCTTAGCATGCTAAATCCACCCTGCCCACTATTCCGCGCACACACACACACACACACACACACACACACACAAAACTCATCACTTTTTTCACATTTATTGATAACAAGAAAAAAAGCAGATGTTTTCCCACTTACATTTAAAAATAGCAGTCAAAACTGTCAGCAGGAAAGTTAACTTTGGGCCCATTGTTGACTGGAAAAGATACAAAACACAATATAGAGTTGGCAGTGTTATGTGTTTAATTAGAGGAACCAGCGATTGGCTGCTGACAAAGAGAAAAGCAAATCATTGGCATCTTTTTATCATCTTTTACTATTTCTATATAGCTGAGGTCAGGTTTATGACAGACCACTGACAAAACAAAACTGTTTTTCTGGAATTCAACAAGTATCCCATCATCAAGTTATTGTACAGTGGATTTTGAAAGAAAAATAAAACAAAGCAAATTGCAACATCATGCTTCACATTTTCTATCGCAGACATTTACAAAGTTTCGGAATCCTCCCATAGTCCTGGAATAATTAATATTATTTACACAAAGATAACTCAATACTTCACCCACTATTACTGACTCATTAGAAGAAAATGAAATAAATAATTTAAGGACATTAATGCCTCTGTTTGAGGATAGTGGTGTGGCATAATGATAAAGGAGCAGGGTTCATAACCTAAAGGCTGCTGGTTCCATTCCCCACCAGGGCACTGCTGTTGTACCCTTGATCAGGTACTTCACCCACAACTGCCTCCCAAGACATTTTACTGTATAAATGGATAAAACTGTGACCTATGCAAGTCACTCTGAATACGAGCTTCTGCTAAATGACAACAATGTAATGTTTGTTTTGTGAGTAGCACCATAACACATAACACATATAACACAAATGATTCAGCAAACACAAGGCCAAGTAACTCTTGCGTACTAATCATAGGTTCTCCATATGTCAGTAAATAGGCCTACACATTTACAAATATGCAGTGAAATCTGAATTTACTTACACCCTCAAATAATCCGGAATAAAACACTATTCAATTGCCACTTACTAACCAGATAAATGTTGACGTAATTCTAATTCATTTGAGCTTGGAAAGCATGCCCTCAAATGTTTTGTCACTATGTATGTCCACTACAATACCCCTTTAATTAATTGAAACGTGTCGGAATGACTTGGCTCAATGTAACCATGTTAGCGATTGACCTTCATTTAATCAAGCTATGAGGAACTGAATTAGAAATTAGTTGTTTTGGTGATAATGTGGAAAACTCGAAGAGCGGAGTCTCCCACGACAGCGCACCATTAATTTTGAATGCTGGAAACCGGACGTGTACGGAGCGTTTACGTTGGGTCTGGAATTCTGAAAGTTGGCCATGCGAAAAATTTGCATTTTATGCGTTTCAGATCACACGTTGCACCGAACTCGTATTTTGTGCTTTGCTGGTCTGGCAGATATCAACTTCATATTAGTTTCCGTGGGCTGCTGTAGCTTTACTAGGTCTATAAAACCCTTCAAATCATTGGGCAATATAAAAATAAAATACAACTTAAAACTGGTATAGGAATTAAAATACAGCAAGTATGAATTAAAGTTATCCAATCTTTTGTGAGACATTTCAAAGTTCTGAAATCGTGTCCTTCACATTAAACACTGCGTCACACCTTGAGATGTTTCAGTTTCGTTTTCCAAATTTTCTCGAACTCGCCAAGTAATCAGACCTTAAAATTCCAAATCTCCACCAATTAATCCCACACGAGCACATTAAACAAATGTACACATCCTGTGCACAAATTAAATCCACTGAATGCTACTGAAATCCTGAAAGACTCAGTTAAAGCATGTGCGTTAACATTAACGTTAACCAAATGGAGGAAAAAAGAAAATTTCGCAACAAAATAGGCATATTTAGTAAAGTAACAACACGTGTTCTTACCTGCGATCCAAAATCCAATGAAATCCAACGAAAACTGTACCTTCAGTTGTTCTACTAACTTATTAATATTTAGCGTTATACCTGTCTACCTGTCTATGTACTAATACTAGTAATATTTATACCTATAGCCTACATAACATATTTGTATATATCTTTTCAGACTACATTTTATGTATTCATGTTTTTCTTTGTAGTTTGCACTTCACTAATTTCACTCTTTAAACGAAAGGTTCTTCAAAAAAGTTTTGCGAAAAATGAGACCTCAAAACCAGTAATCCGCGTTATTTCGCAACATTTAGTCTATAACCGGAAACGGCCGTATTCTGACGTGCTCTGATGCGCAGCGAATCAGATGAGATAAGTGTGCAGGTTTATTTAATAATTTTACTGTTGTTGTTTTCCAATCCACCTGTAAAATTCAACGAGTGCTCAGATTCTATTGTTTGCATTGAGTCGATTAAGCACAAATTGTTTTGTGAGACGTCTCCACATATTAAGGTAGAATGCTGTATGTCATTTTCAAGACTTCTTCATTTCTGTATTTTGCTTCAGAACAGGATTCATTTTTTAAGTTTTAAGTTGTGTAATACAATCATAAGGGGCTTTTGAGGAATGTCCGCTCAGTTTGGGGTTTGCCAGATTGTTATGGTCATCCAGGTCACATTTGTCGGATAAAACGTTGCTGCAGCGTTTTATTCGCCCCCCCGGGAACGCCCCGCAGAAAAGACTGTTTAATATCACCTTTAAATGTCAGGACATTGCAACACAAGGGTTACCATACATGTCACACAACATTTAAGATAACATTGACTTTATTTAAGATGTAATACAGCAGCTGTGCAACTGAAGCAACTCTGAGACAGCAAACCTACTATGGGTATAATCTGAATATTGCCAAAATAATGTGAAAAGTTGCCATTGTTATATGTTAGCATGCAGTAAATGAAGGAAATTCTGACACCGTAGTACGCGGTTCTCAGGATCTACGGACTCAAGCAACCAGCATCTTTCTTTCGCGCGTCACATTAAGCAAAATGAGAGAAATACGGTTAAACATGCTTTCTTGGACGTGGAATAGTTAGCTCTGTAAAGGATGTACTGCAAGGATGATTTTCCATAGTTCATTTTTCCTGGAAGAATCCCTCAGATCACCAGGCCGATGAGGGCACCCATGGTCCCCCCGGTGGTTGCAAGGCCAGCAGTGGCACCAGTGGAGAGACCTGCTGCCCCTGTGTGTGCGGATACATATCTCAGCCCAAAGGGAAACAGGCTACTCCACAGAGCACATCACACTGTGTAGTGGTAAGGAGCAGGGCTTTATTCGATTCCCTGCTGGGGCACTATTGCTGTACCCTTGGGCAAGGTACTTAACCCACAATTGCCTTAGTTAATATCCAGCTGTATAAATGTATAACATGTAAAAAAAGTGTAACCTATATGTAAGTTGCTCTGGAAAAGAGAGTCTGCTCAATAACAATAATGTAATGATGCATACTATGTTTATTTTCTTGGCAGCGTTTCTTTTTAATCTATGAAGGACAAAACCTGTCAGAATTAAACGAAGCAACGAGTAAATTTGAAATACGTTTCTGTACCATTAATATTTTTACTTATTTGTTGATTGATTTATGTACCCATTTCCCAATTTCATCAAGCAACACTTTCAGATAAAGATTGTTAAACTGTTGTGCATAACCAGACTGCGCATGACCCAGTAGGGATGCATGGGTTCGGCTGTTTTCGGAGGGTCTTGTGTGTCGCTGTCTTTGGAGGTCCACCGCTATAAATCACTTATCGATAGACTGGAGTACCGCCACCAGACTGCCGGCCGCGACACCACCACCATTGGCCGTTGCCGCTGCCGACATCATACCGGCCGCGTAGGAACCACCAGCAATGCCAGCTGCAGTGAAACCAATTCCTCCGAGCACGAGGGGCACTGCAGCCACGCTGCAGCCTGCACGGCAAAAATAAATATCTTAAAATGTGGAACATGCATCCCATTTCCTCCATTACAAAAATGTCCAGTGTAACCACTGATAATCTCCAGTAATGATAACTTTCCGGGTAGAAGTCTTACATGTTGAACTGTGAAATGGCATCGTTCATTCTTGCGGGGGTTAATTTTTTTGTGTGCGTTTTAATGCACGTGTTCCAAAAAATGTATTGAAGCCACAGTATTTATAATTGGTTGCAAAACAGATTTGAAAATACAAGTTATGTGAGCAAATTGGTTTGGATGACTGAAAATATGGAGCTTCATTTATCACCGATTAATCGAAATCTAGATTATCACCGAGCAGTGTCTTCAGTTATGGAGCATGACGTACTCATAACAATATGCAATATAATATCCTAACACAGAACACAACGCTAGCATTGCGCCAGAAATGCAGACTGTAGCAATACAATATAAAGTAAGAGCACGAACAGTACCTGCCCCGAGAGCTGTCATTATAGCGATTTCTGGAAGAGAAATTAAAAATGAATCATTACACATGAAAAATTTCTTCGCCACATACTGATAAAAATATGCAGACTTGCTGATCAGATTACACCTTTACTGCACATAGACAAGCAGCGCTGAGGTCAGAATTTATGGGCATTTACTGTATGTTATTTATTCTGTGTTTATTTCTTAATAAATATATTTAATAAGGATGAGATTTAGATCCTGATCTAGATTTCCGAAACTATCACCTTTGAAAGAATAGACCTACACTAGTTCGTTAAATCACAACTGAAAACATTTTGTTAACGAGTTAATTCAACTGTTAATTGTTAATTGGTATTTGTTGTTCAGAAACATCTGTTATAATAAATTGATTTAAAAACATAAACCTTACTCGTGGCCATCTGCAAATAAAAAGAGAGAAAAGGCTCATTAGCACGATATGAATTTGTTAATTTTTTTGGTAGATCATATTAATCAAAGACGCAGTCAAGAGAAGTAGTATTCTTACCGTACGTGGGTATAGACTACGTATTTCAGAATTTAGAGCTGTTTATATATCAGTTGAGGACAGGTCACGTCGTTATCGTGTTATCTTGTACGGACTGCCCCCGTTCCTGGACTGAGGAAAGGAAACCGAAACGGCCCGAGTTTCCGCAGACATGAAACGTATAGGCGTGAAATTGTCCGCAGATATGACCACGAATATCACATACAACAAATGTCAATATCTCTTTCGAAATATTACATATTTAATTAGTTTTTAGAAATACAACAAAACCAATTGCATACAGATGCCATACTGACACAAAATGTCTCTTACGATCTTACATATCACCACTCTAATTTTAAGCGAGTAAAAAAGTTTTTATCTCCCAGTTCCTCTTCATAACGTCACCTTCACGTTCTATTTCGGTCTAAATTTTAGGCTAATAAATTTCATACAATATTTGACAGTTTGCGCAGTAATGGTTCAAATAAAAACAAAAGAAATCAATTAAACTTTTAATCTGAATTAATTTCTACATTTTGGTCACAAATAATAAATAGCCTATTAACCTGAAACGCATTTGACATTTTGTTCAGGTGTTTGTGAAACCCGATTCCACATGGACAGTGCGAATCCGACAATTAATGAAAAAATTCGTCACTGCAAAATAAACAGCAGTCACTTATTTAATGTGATGCCTCAAAAATGTATTTGCGCTGTCATAAGCTTACTAAAAGAACGGACACACCGTAACGTACAAGATACACCTGTCCAACGCTCACAGGATACCATGAGGATCGGCCACACTGGTGACAAAGGGATGTTAATCCCTGAGAGTGACCGCTGGCGTATCACCGATAAAAAAGGCAAAAAACCTCTTCTGTTTGTTTTTACACTGTGTTGTTCTGGTGCGTTGATAACCCCACCAGAAAGCCTATGAAACCAGCAACATGGAAGTTGTAAAAAACAAACAAAAAAGTCACAACCCAGATAAAGTAGGCTGCAAAAGTGATTTACCTAGTGTGTTGCGTGATTTTGCCAGGACTAGCAAGTATGAAGTTTCAAAACATGTAATGATAATTAGCCTGTTTTCTCTTTCGGCATGTTGCATCTTCTGCCTGGCCAAGCTTGCTAATCGATGGGTGTAGCCTAATAGTGGAAAAATGGAAGATCTAGCGAAAGAATGCCGGTCTACTGTCACGAAAGTTTTCCTCCCTGAGCTGAGTCATCTAGACAGACAGGCAATGTAGAATAGATTAGATCTTTATCAATGCTGATCAGATTGATACTGACATATCTGAATCTCAGGTTCTTGTCATGACTTTCCTCAATATCAATATGAATAAAACCACTTGTGAAGAGGGTTTCCATTGTCAAATCAGTACTTGATCAAGCCAAGCATTAGGACCTGACTGCAAACCTCAAATTGAGCACGTAAATCAAAAAGCGGTGCTAATTCACACGTGTCGCTAGAAATATACAAAGATGCTGCAGACTAAAAGGTTGATTTAGTGCGTTGCACGATACTGCATATAGTCACCCTTAACTAAAATATTTAACATTTTATTTCTGACGAAATAGCCTACACATCTGAAATGTAAAGGACAGTGAACCGGGGATCGGTGTCATTGTCACAAAGGAACTTTAACGCCTACGAGCCCAGTGCATAGCGAACTAACCAGTAGGTTAGACTAAAGAGGCCGAAACTCCAGACTGCGTTTAATTAAACATACAGTTTCACCGTAATTTCACCGTAATTTGAAGTTTGAAAATAAACACAATGTAGGCCTATTAACTGTTAACTCACAATCCCTAGATTACAATATAGGAAGACCTAAATGCAAAATATGATAAAAAATTAAACTTTGCACACACAATGTTCAACGTCTCATTTAAGGTTCCAGTATGAATCCAAACATTTTACAGGGTATGTCTTTAATAAAAGCATGACTTTATTGATTGAATTGAGAGTGGAGCTGTAATGAATTACACTGATGTGAAAGTTAGAAAAAGACCAATGAATAATGACTAGCTATAGATGGCCCAGCTGTGCTGGCAACACAACAAAAGAATGATATTTTAAGAAAATAAAAGAAAATTAGAAAATAACCTCCTCTGAATCTGTATGAAGAAAACATGATGTAGAAAGGGCACTGGAACACAGCTGGTTAATTGGTTCACTGGTTAATGTGTGGTATTCAAGCAGTGATGACCTGTTTAATAACCTGTGGTAGTCACAAATCTGTGCTCATGATTGATCAGGATAACACTTTGACAAGAGCTCCTAAGAAAGTACTAAGATATTACAGCAGCTGTAACAAAATGTATTTAATGTCCTTACTGTCATAAAAAAGTTATTTTTTTGGGGGGGGGGAATGCCATTTATAAAGTAAAGACCAGGAGAATATTACTTGTTTGGGGCAGCTAGTTCCACAGGCATCTTAGTACTGTAATGTAAAAATGGGATAAGACAACGCAACAATGCCATTTGTTTGACAGGTTGTAGCTGAATATGCCACCTAGTGAACACACTGGGAACTTTTACTGCTACTGTGTTATGGTGGCTAACACTACCAAAGAAAACAGCCACATAAGCACAGAGGGATTTCAAGATTTTTGTTTTGAATTATATTGCAAGAAATGAGATTTCAAAAACCACTGTCAGGTTGTAGGCATAGAAAAAATTAGTAGAAAAAAATAGTGTTGTGTGTCAAACAAAAATGCATGCATGCAACTCACAGTGAAAAGGATCTTGTACAAGAATCAACACTATGTTGAAAATGTTGCACAAAAACGCACACACCAAGAACATTTCTTCCACCTCTATTTAAGCTTGTTCTGAGGCATCTCTAGCAATCCAGGGACAGAGACCCTTCTCATCTGGAGACCCACCTCCATGCTGACAGTGGACACACATGGTGGGGCATCTGTATAAGACACAGGGTTTTGCAGTTTCCTACAAAAATCAAAACAATAACCCTGAGCTCTTACACACATTTACTTCTGTGTCATATAATCTCATTGCATTACATTATTGGTATTTAGCAGATGCTCTTATCCAGAAGAACTTACATCAATTACATGTTTCCAATGTTATCCAATTATACAGCTGGATTTACTGAGGCAATAGTGGGTTAAATACCTTGCCTAAGAGTACAGCAGCAGTGCCCCAGTGGGGAATCAAACCAGCAACCTTTTGGTTACAAGTCCTGCTCCTTAACCACTATGCTACACTGCCACTCACCCAATCACCTGCACTTCCTTCCTCTGCCTCCTTTTCCATTTGAATTTGCCTGCCCATTACATCATTATGAATCTTTCAGTGCCCCTGCCAACACTTTTCACCATTGATTTGTCCTGTCTGGACAGCCTAAGTTCATCACATTCAGTCTATAGCAATATCTGCCAACGTTAACCAGCTTCAAAGTTAGCTGCCTCCTTTGATATTATGGGTAATATATAGGCAATAATTTCTCATTTAGGTGTGAGTTGGGGTACAATATGCCTTTGTCCAATTTTGTTATGACAGGGACAGTGAGTACTCAGTCTTGACTGCTCCTTGAAGTAGCATGCCATCATTTTCCAGATTTACATTACATTTAACGTACATTATGTCATTTAGCAGATGCTCTTATCCAGAGTGACTTACACAGAATCAAAGTACAAAGTGCATCTGATAAAGTGGAATGCAACATGGTAGCCTAAGGACACAACCAACCATCATCACACATGTGTGAGCCTCTCACACAGTGCTGTAATAACTAGTACATGCGTGATTCAATACATAAGTGCAGTACAGCATACCTTCCAGTAGAACAACATACTCTGCATTAAACATACCCTGCATCATTCTTCAAGGGAAGATGGGGTCTGCTTGGGTAGGTGAGCACAGGTGCAGTTTGAAGAGTCCTCAGTCTGAAATGGAACATAGCCAGCCACTTTGCTATTCTGAAGGCTTTTGGAAGATCATTCCTCCACATGAGGGTTAGAAGAGACTGAGGATTCAACTGGCACATGTGACTATGAAGTGGAAGAATGGTCTGACAGACTGAGGCTGCAGAATGGTGTGACCTGGGAGGTGTGTAGGGTCTGATGAGGGACTGAAGATAAGAGGGAGCCATCCCCTCACTGCTCAGTAACCTAACACCAGGCGAACTGGTATCCATCCAGTGGAGAGAGGTCAGGAAGGGTGAGGTGTGGAGGAATTTGAGGATATTGTGGACCAGATGCCTTTTCTTCATAATAACACAATGACCACACATTTAGCCTCTATTCCAATTTATTCGGTGAAAACAGCTCTTACTCACATAACTGGACCATTTTCTAATACTAAACTTAGGCAGGTGACTGTGCATGTGATGAATTGTGGAAACAAACTGGGCATTATAGATGTTAAAACAAAATACACACAGTAACTATAATAAAACACTTTAAAATTCCAAAGCATTCTGCATGTCAGCATGCATTTCCTGCCTTTGCTAAACACAGGCTGAGGCAAACCTGACAGCTAGTACATGTAATATTTACATTAGACAATATCTTGGTTCCACCTCATTCCTCACCCAACACCTGCTACTTTTAGTACTTTCTGTTTATTTTATGTGCCGTATAGGGGAGTGTTTTGGATTCTGTGATCTAGTGCAGTGTTTCTCAACCCTGCTCCTCACGGCACCCTGTCCTGCATATCTTCTATCTATCCTTGCTCTACCTACCTGACTGAACTCACCAGTGGCACATTTTATTAGCTGAGCACACCTGACTTAATCAAGCAGCAAGGATAGATAGAAGCTATGCAGGACAGGGTGCCGCGAGGAGCAGGGTTGAGAAACACTGATCTAGTGACTGTGATGTATGGTAGTATACTTGGCTTCAATTGTCTAGTCAATTGTCTTGCACAAGTTAACTTGCAGTAGGGCTTGAGCAGTGTTATTCTTAGTCACTACCGGTTTGGGAGTGTTGGGTGTTGTTGGGAGCGTCCTGGTCTGACACTGTTGCTCATTCAACTTGAATGGATAGCTTGAATTGAATCGCTCTGGAGTGTCTGCTAAATGAATGTAAAGTAAAATAAATAAATACACACCAACTACATTGGCCTGTTCCATGTCTTTTATGTAATTGTGTTGCAGTGCTCCTCACCTGGGCAATGTTGTTGGAAGTAATGAGACATGATTGAAAAATGCATGTTGAACTGATTTCATGACCTGCATGTCTAGTCATAACCATTTGAACACTGTACTAATATGAAGTGGCTGTGTTATAAAAATTCAGCATGGGATTTAGAATTTTGCCCTTTGTATGTAAGCTCAGCATTTTGTGTTTTAAGGTTAGATTCTTGCAAGTCAGTTTGACTCTTTAAGCGTTAAGAGCTTTGCAAATTGAAACTTCTTTGTCAAAACTGAGTCAAAACAATCGCAAAATTTTGTAATGTCTGTAGTTAACAAACATTAACACACATTTACGTGTGGGCATTGCAGGGCATTGAGTAACTAGACATTTTAAAAATCGTCTTCATCCATGCCAAATACGACCAAGATAAAATTAGCAAGTGTAAACTTGTCTTCTTCATCCAACTTTATTTTACAACGTGGTATTACTTTGGTGTAGGCCTATCAGGCCAAATGTAATTTTAGATCTAGCTCTTGTACCTTTGTTATTTTAGATTTGCCACGCAGTTTTATTTGCTTTAATGTAGAATAGCAAATGTCGCTACAGATACAGTATTTGAGGTACAATAATTTATGAAAAAAAAACTCGAAAAGAAAAAGGGTGGCAGCACAAAATTTTGATCACATTGGTAAACCTACTTTATAATGTTTCACAAACCATGTTTGCCCGCCTGTTTTCGAAAACCACAACACGCTTTAAAACCCCCTCTCTCCCCCATGACGCTGAGAAATTTAAGGTAGTACTGCGCAAGTTTGAACAGAGCCGATATACATGGCACGTTGCCATTCGGCTTTCCATCACACCTCTCTTTGAATATCGTGTTTGCTCCTTACAATGTTTTACGCAGATTTATTTTACAACACTGCATTCCATGCAGTCAAAGAGCACAATAAAATACCCAAATGTTCTACCTTAAGACATTTGTCCTTTTTGGACATGATGACAATACAGTTTTTCCTGATTGGCTGAAGCAGAGTAGCGCGCAAAAATACAAAAGCTATAAACGCCAAAATCCGCCTGAATCACTACAGTAGCTAGCACGTCTGCATTCTGTGTTGTGTCAAAAGCGTTTGTCACCCTCTTTCTGTCGCCTTTGTTTCTTTTTTCGTACTTGCATTTTAAATAGTATCTGGTTACTCCATAATTTTGTTTTGATAGCAAGTGCTTAAGATGCTGTCTTCAACAAATTCCGCAAACAGGACTCCTCTGGCATCAAAGAATGAAAACAGGCATGTCAACGATGAAAACACAGTAAGTTTCGTTATGCAGCTAACGTTATCAAGTTAGAAGTCAGCGTAAATCGCTGATTAATCAAATAACAGGTTGTCTAGCTAGCTAACAAAGATAACCGTGTTCTATTCTTCTCAGCCACCATCGTTCAGCGAAACACGGATACTGGCTTCTAAAACGGCACGCAAGATTTTGGCGGACGTAAATCACAATAAGGTAAATTTAATGTCGTTTATATAATACAAGTTGCTTGATATCATTACGTTTCTCCATCTGTAAAAATGATTGACCGACTAACAAATAACATCGTGACATTCATATCTATTCTTACAGAAACAGAAGACTCCATCTTCAAATAACACAGAGGTAAGACCGAAAAGGTGGTTTGCTGGCTTGCCCTGCACATTGGTAGCTAACTTAAAGGTTTAGACTGCTTGTTTGCAGTCTACTTTTAAACAGTAATTCTTGTTCAGTCTGCGCGGGTCTCTACAGCTCAAGGTCTTTGGTCGTTTTGGCGGGATGGCCACCTGTCTCCGAGCTTCTCCGAACCAAAGATCGCTATACGTTGCTGTCATAGTTAGCTATACTAAGTACAACGCAAGCTTTGGCTTTTAATGTTATCTCGAACTGTGATTAAGAAACGTACTTGGAAAGGTAATATTAAATGGAACCAAACTAGAGAACAAACACGAACACAGTAGTCATCTGTTATTTTGCTAGCAAGAACGTGACAATGTGCATGCACACATTACGTGTTTGTAGCTGCAGCATTTTTGACCTTGTTTGATCGATTACTTTATTACGCTGTTTAAGAAACAGAAACGACTCGAGGTCCAACAGGACGAACCGCTCCTTCGGGAAAACCCACGACGTTTCGTCATCTTCCCCATTCAATACCACGACATTTGGCAGATGTACAAGAAGGCGGAAGCTTCGTTTTGGACAGCGGAAGAGGTAATGCCAACTCAAACAAATAAAGACCGCCGTTTAGGATGTCGGGCTGTGTACATGGCAGGTTAAGATGGAGTTTTTAGGGCATAAAGTTGCACATAAATCACAAATGCACTGATTATAAAATGATCCGGCAGTTTCGTCCCTCTCAATGTACCCGATCATATACGATCTACAAAAATCAGAAAATTTACAATCAGTTTACATTTCTAAATGCTTAGAAATGTAAGCATTCAGTTCTAAATGCTTATAATTGTGTGCAATTTTAGATTAAATGCGAATGCGTTGTTCATTCAATGTGCCATCTGTCGACCGACCTTCACAACATGCAGTTTTGGGAACATGGGAAGCAGTACACTGCAAACGTGACTAAATTTATTATAATGCGTATTTACATGACTCTGAGTGGTGGATATAATGTAGACCACAATGACAGTTCGATCAGATTTTATGAAGCGCAAGAATCCAAAACTACATATAACTGTTTGCTTGAATGGGGGGATTCTATGGGTTGGAAAGCTATGGTTAAGCTATATTCTGGTCCTAAAAAAAGATCCTGTATCATCCTTCCTAGCCACGATTGTCCATTCCATGGAAATGCTGGAATTACACAGTAGCTCTGGAACAGTCTTCTGAGGTTGATGTAGCAGGGAGCACATCCACACAGATGGTCCCTCTCCCATCCCAGTTACTGACTGACTTACCCTGCAGGTGGACCTATCCAAAGACATGCAGCACTGGGAGGGTCTGAAGCAGGAGGAGCGGTACTTCATCTCGCACGTGCTGGCCTTCTTTGCTGCCAGCGATGGCATTGTCAACGAGAACCTGGTGGGTGTAGTTCCGAGGGTTGGCCAGAGGAGGGAGTGGGGGGTTCACATAACCACATATGGGCCATGCTGTGCTGAATTCTTCTGCGGTGTTGATTCACCAGTCTTGGTGCATCCGATTGCCTCATTCCTATTGCGGTGATCATTTCCACTGATCTACAATCTAAATGCTTGTGGCTCAGCTCAGACCCCTGCAACATAATGCCCTAAACCACAACCTTAACATAAGTTTCTCTCCTATAAACTTAAATGTTTTGCAACAACTAGGTACAGTGCCATGACTGTCAACAATGCTAATTCTAATGCCCTTTGTCAAAGTAGTTTTTGAAAGATAAAGCTGCTGTGACAAGATGTTGCTCCTAGTTTTATGCCAGCTGTGGACTGTGCCAGCTTCCCCCGTGGAGGGAGCTGTTCTTGCATTACATTACGTTATTGGCATTTAGCAATCGCTGTTATCCAAACCAACTTGCACAGGTTACAATTTTTTACATGTTACCCATTTATACAGCTGGATATTTACTGAGGCAGTTGTGGATTAAGTAAGGGTACAACAGCAGTGCCTCAGCGTGGAATCAAACCTGCAACCTTTAGATTATGTGTCCTGCTCCTTACCACTATGCTGCCCACGCTACACTGTTCTCCATAGGTGTGCTCTTGCTCTTGGTGCTGATTCTGCGCTTTTCTCTGTGTTTAGGTGGAACGCTTCAGCAAGGAGGTGCAGGTGACAGAGGCCCGCTGTTTCTATGGCTTCCAGATCGCCATGGAGAACATACACTCTGAGATGTACAGCTTGCTCATTGACACCTACATCAAGGACTCCGCTGAAAGGTGTGTGTGTGTGTGTGTAGGGGTGGGTGGGTCAGAGTAAGGATTTAATGATTTTAACAAATGTCTGCATAATCGTTTAGCTGGTAATGAGTGTTTAAACCAGGAACATGTAGTAGTTTAGGAGGCCATTTTTTTAGTTCAAAAAGGATTCCTGACAGGAAGTGTATCCACAGGGAGTTTCTTTTCAATGCCATTGAGACGTTGCCCTGCGTGAGAAAGAAGGCTGACTGGGCAATGCGCTGGATTGGTGACCATGATGCCACTTTTGGTGAGTAAAGCCCACTGCACCTGCTGTCTGCCCCATGTCCCTTTAGGAAAAGCCAGATTATGAACAGAAAAAGATCAACCTTCCAAGGCTGACTTTGTCCAAAAGTTTAGCCAGTAGTCAACGCAAGACCCTTGTCGTTCTAGAAGTTGGCTTTTCTCAAGACTCCTACTACAACCATAGGAGTAGAGAATTGTGTAAGAACAGGAGAGCAGTCCTGTTGTGTGTGTGTGGAAAGGATGCTCCAGGTATGCTGTGTGTGACCCTCTGTCTCTCTCTCAGGGGAGCGGGTGGTTGCATTTGCAGCTGTAGAGGGGATTTTCTTCTCAGGGTCTTTTGCTGCCATCTTCTGGCTGAAGAAGCGTGGCCTCATGCCAGGACTGACATTCTCCAATGAGCTTATCAGCCGAGATGAGGTACGCACATATGCATACACAAGTACACGTGCACACACACCCCCTTACAAGTGGGTATGGACAAAGCATTGTGTTACAGAATGCTGATCCTAATCCTCGCCAGACCTTGTTAGTTATACCCATCAACTTAAATTCCCCCATCCTCTAGAGCTCATTCCTGTTTAAAGTTTCCCAGAATAGAGGCTGCTCCCAGCTCTGATCCATTTCCCTAAACTTCACCCCCTCCATCCCCCATCTGCAGGGCCTGCACTGTGACTTTGCCTGCCTGATGTTCAGCCACCTGGTGCACAGGCCGTCGGAGGCACGGGTGAGGGAGGTGATCATGGACGCGGTGGCCATTGAGCAGGAGTTCCTCACGCGGGCCCTGCCTGTTAACCTCATCGGCATGAACTGCGAGCTGATGAAGCGCTACATAGAGTTTGTGGCCGACCGTCTGCTGCTCGAACTGGGCTTCAGCAAGGTGGGTCCCCAGACTCTACTCGCATCTCCTCTTACCTGTTTGAGTGAGCACACCTCCCTCTCACCTGTTCAGGTGAACCATACTTCCCTTTGCACAGGTGCACAAGGCAACTACGCACATCCCTATAATTGAACAGTGCTGCTGTATTAATGGATCCAGGGCAATAACTGGGGCTGTGTACTTTATGCATTTATATTTTCAGTATTTCATCTAGTTAAAATCTTATTTAAAAAAAAAAAAACTGATGGGGGATGTAGAGAGAGTTTATATTGACTGTCCCCATTCCATGCACGTGTAGGTTTACAAGGTGGAGAACCCCTTCGACTTCATGGAGAACATCTCTCTGGAGGGGAAGACTAACTTCTTTGAGAAGCGGGTAGGGGAGTACCAGAGGATGGGTGTGATGTCCAAAGCCACTGATAACACCTTCACACTGGAGGCAGACTTTTGAAGCAGCCATCTGTCACGTGCAGTGTATGGATGTCCAGTTCCAGTTTTAGCTTCAGTTTGAATGAAGCTCCTTAATCTGTAAATTTCTCCATTCTTGCGTCCCTTTGTTTAGAATACACGCCAGAATTTTTGCAGGAACACTTTTTTTCTTTTTTTGTTCACTGCAAAACATGACCTTTTACAGAAGCTACTTTTAAGGTAGCCTACTTATTCTTAGTGTTTTACCATTGCCCCATCTCTCAGTGGAACAAATATTCAATATTTTCAAAAATGAGTTATTTGCATTGCTATGTAGATAAATTGAAACGGCTTTTTGTGTGTTATAGTGACCCCTAATTGCGCTTTTAGATATGTTTGTACATATTTCAGTTTTATGCAGTGGATGTTGAAGAGGTACAGAAACTACTGATTGTGCCCAGCTATTAACAAGTGTTAGTTTTACAGGTAAAGCACTACAAGTTTCTCAGAGGGCCAGAAAGGGAGACGTATTCTAGAGCTAGAGGTGGTTGGTACATTAGAGCTGTCTCCAGACTTCAGCTCCCAGAAACTCTGCAAAAGTCTTGCGACAATGTACCTGCTGAACTTGCCTAATGCACTGCAGCTCTTGCAGTGGAGGCAGGGAGTAATGGTGATAATTGACAACCAGTTAGAGACCTCTATCATTTAACCGTAGTCAGACTATGTGTGCTGACCAATTTTTAAAACTTAAAATTATTGTAAAAAAAAAAAAATTGTACATGTCTTGTGAATTTTTATGTTTTGTATAAAGATAGGATATATTTATGATCAATAAACAGAAAATGTTAAGTGTGTTGGTTTCCTTACTGATCTGGTTGAGGAGTGGTTTGAGGTAGAGGTTTAGGTATTACTGTCAGTGTTACATTATGGTAATTGCAGTGGCCTCATATCTAGGCATAACCTACAGTTTTGCATCTCTTATATGGAATTTTGATGTAAATTGCTAAATTTATAGACAATCCCACATCACACTACCCATACCCCACAACCCAAAAACAGCAACACCAGCTAACCTCAGACCCCCACCGATCCAGGGAAGCAAATTTGTCAGTCGTTGACTGCTTTGCACCTTGGCATGTGAAGACAGGGTTTGGATGTTGTGAAATGAGAGGATTTAAGCAGCATCTTCCGATGGTAAACTGGCAGCAGGAACAGAAAAGTTAGATTAGGCAGTTCAAAGGTCAGATGCTGGCTGTATAGGCCTTGGTGCAGGTATGATCTGTATCTCAGGAAACATGGTGAATTGCAATAATTCAGATGAGTCCTTGCATCTCTTACTTGATTCCTCTGTGATACCCGTCCAAGAAGAAAATGAGGTGTCTAAAGCAGTGGGGGTAATGGAACGTTGTTCAATTGAATTTGGGCAATTTCGAATGTCATTTAGCAGGAATCTTTTCTTTTCAGGGCTGATGTTTTCCTGTGTTTTTTTAAAATAATCAAAATAACCTTATATTTTATATTTTGCTTGCAAATTTTTTCATTCAGAAAAAGGTATTTTGTATAAAAAGCCAACTCAACAAGTTAAGGTAGATTTAAAAGAGTGAAAAATCCATAGTTTACGTGTGTTTTATACATAATTTTTATTTCCGTAGCGACTATGTTATTGCAGCAATATAAAGTGCATATAATGTGACACATCTGTGGTGATTTACGTCACAGAGCCTTGAAAAGCTTCTGCCTGAAGATACAACGATGCATCCTCCGCCAAGGGAGACAAACGCGGACACGTCCTGCTTCCTGCGTCTCCTACAGAATTTGACTCATCCTTAAGCAGGCAACCAGTTGTTAATTTCCAGGTCACAGAAGATGCAAGTATGCAGGAATTGAGGAAAGAATGCAATTTAGCACTGATGACTTCCCAGCAGCTTAGGAGCCAACCCCTCTGTGGCACCACTTGCAGTGTCCTTTCTCCACCAGTAGGTGGTGACCATGACCTATTCCTCCTGGCAGAACTGGGTCTGGTCTGCTGTCGCCAGTCAGAGAACGTTATAAAGGGCTACCTTGGGCCTGATTTAGCCCGTCCTCTTCTACGACTCTAAGTCACAAATCCCACCTGAATAGTGTATTCTACAAATAGCTCTAATTTCAGGGTGAAAAAATGCAGAGGAAACCTGAATATGCAAAGATGGCAGTTACTGCGACGCACACAGAAAAAACTGATAGACAATGTCAAATGTAGCGCGACAGTCTGATGCTGTGTCCTCCACATCTGTCACCTGTTCACTGACATGTAGTCTCTGCAAAAGGGTTATACAGTTTCACACAGTCATTTTTCATTGGGTTTGTGCAAACTGGTGTCACACCGTGACTCGACCATTCAATCAAAGATCAAGACCTCGCCCACCCTGAATTTGACCTCTGCCGGTCTGTTCAGAGTCCACCTATGGGTTAATCCACATGAAGGGTACAGTAAAAAGAATGGTGGCCTTCCCTGTCACGCTGCATGCTAGGCCAGATTATAGAGCAGACCCTGAGAACAACACCATAAATCAAGTGGAACAGCAAAGAACAGATGGAGAAAGGGTCCGGAATTGCATTTGAAAACGTAATACTCCATACCACCTGCACATCTTGTTTCAAGTTCAAAATAGTGAGAGAAAAGAGTGTTCAGTACAGTTAACAGTTAATTGGGTGAAAATACAGATGAAATATGCAAGCCCGCTGTCATGATCGTTATCCATAGCTGTGTGAAACCTGTGGACGCAGTAGACATTAGCATGCTAAGCTTTAGTATCAGTAATTGCAGACATCTTCTCTGTCAGGTAGGAAGACCCAGCGGGTAGAAGTGTTGTGCTAAGTGCCTTACCTCTGGAGAAATAGTAATAATATTTATTGATGTACTGTTGCATGGTGAAAACCAACAATTACATTATTAATAAATAAAACAAAAAGAAGGAATCAGGAGGAAAGTGTGGGCCTTCAAATTGTATTTCTGTTGAGAATTAGGTTGCTGGCAGTTATTGCCATTAAATCACAATGAGATGCAATGCAATATGGGTACGCCCAACATTTCAGTTCAAACATTAGGGAAGGAATGAAAACCTCAGTCTTTGAGAGACTGGTCTGTTTGTGCTGACTCATTCTCATTTTAAGTATTCTCAAGACCTTTGGATCATTCACCACCAGACTGGACACAGTGATGGTTTCAATGTAGCTCTGTATCTGCCCTTTTATTGTGTTAATTTTCCTAACATTGTTTTTATGGCTTAAATAGCAGTTTGTCTATATTTATTTATTTGCTTGTATTTTTACTTCTTACTGTTGTCATTGTTTTCATACCTTTTAATGCTCAGGAAGTAAATTTGTTGTAATTTTAGATATGGCCAAAATGGAAATCCAAGACTTGGTCATAATTACAATGCATTGCATAACAGCTGCATCAAGCATGCTATACATTGTGCATGACACATTATGCACTTTAACTTATCATAGCATATGTTATGTAGAGCTAGATGTCACATCCAAACCCACCAACTGTGTCACATGACATTAGGACACCTTGCACTCCACCTATATATGTTATATGTGTCATGTAACACTGTTGGGGTAGGGTATGTCTTTCCTTTCTACATGACAAATGACCTGGGAAGAGGGGTGTCATGTGCAATGTATTATGAATTATATAGCTACACCTAATGTACAATATGACCCAATGTATAGTTCTTACGTTCCTAGTCAGCAGAGTAGCCTTGTTGGCCATCTTCCACTGTGGACTGTACAGCACACCTCTTCAGAGTGCATGTTTAGTTCCACTACCCAATCAAAAGTTAAATCTTCGTTTTATTATGCATTACTGCAGGGCATTATTGCACTTTTTAAAAATTCATCATTGTATTGTAATATTCACAATGCCACTAGTTATTACAGCATTGCCTGGTGGGTTGACACATGTTCAGCAGTCTGTCATGCTCTAGGTGCACTGCTGTTCATGTCACTTTATTAGATGCCCTTTTGCAACCTTGCCTGTCTGGTTAAGAATGTTTGCCAACTGACAAAATGTAAATGTAAAAATACTCCTGTGGGGGGGGCGTCAGGAAGATAATGCTGCATCTGTCCCACAGATCAGCAGGTCAGCTTTGGTCAAAACCACCTTGGTTCAGGCTGCAGGAGGGGCGTTAGCTCTGGGGAGCCTTGCTTCACCAAGGCTCCTGTCACAAGTCATGAGTTTGGAAAGGCTGAAACTCAGAGGAGCCATTAAGCATTGCGGCAGCTTGCTGTCATTACTTTCTCAGCTAAAGCGCTCTCTCTGTGCTGTTCAAGTCCAGGGCGGAGGGGATTTAGGCCACACCACCCACACACGTGTGGAGACAGAAAGCAAGTCAGTCGTGATCTGTTCCCAGCTGCATTTACATTGTATAAAGTAAAATACGATAATAATGATAATGATAATAATAAACTTTATTCATGAAGTGCTCCTCAATATGTAAGGTATGTGAATATATATGAATGCATAAATACAGTATATTATATGATGACTACAAAATTCATAACATCTATGCATAACTAAAAATCTTTACAGTGTATTAACAGCAAGACTAAAGAGGTGGGTTTTTCTAGGTTTCTAGGTACCTAAGGCAATTCCTAGGTACCAGGAGAATACTATACATCATAAGATCAAAGAGAAATGCATTACCCATCCACCCATAAGATGGAACATCTCTGATCCACAGGTATGCAGGTAAAATTGTGCATTAACTGTACCACTTGACTCACAGTCCAGTTTTCTTCTTAAATAAAATGGTGTAGCCCCTCCTGTGTTTATCCAAAAACTGGCTTTGGGAAAACCATCTCCATGGTGATGGGTAGAGGCTGGTCTCTTGGGAGAAGCAGGGCGAATCTTTGCGCATTTTGCAGTATTTATCAGATTGGAAACATCTTGACACTGTTCCCATAGCAACCACGGTGCAACAGGGTGCCTGGGATGGGGCCAGGGAGTGGAGGATCATTTTGGAGTTGGACAAGGAGTTTCACCACCAATCTTACAGTGTTCCAGCATACCCAGGCCACACCCAACCTACAGACAGGTTCTGCTAACCAGACCAACAATAAGGTGAGGAAGATGGGCACACATACAGCAACACCATCTTCCTTTCTGTCCCACCCACAGTAACTCATCTTCATTCTCACTGTCGTCAACTCCTCTTTCTCTTTATCTCTCCTGCTCTCTCACCCCCTCCTCCCTCAGATTCCTTCTTTCTGCTGAGATTCAGAATTCAAATTGTGTTTTATTTGCATAGCTTTATAATGTATATTATTGCCAAGTCTGATAATTGATAAACAAAATAATTAACTTACTTATATAACAGTATGAAACATTTATAGGTGAAAAGAAGAAACACAGATGAAACAGGAAGAAAATGTTACATCAGATAATTCACATGATGCAAAGGAAATGAGATAAAAATAAGAAAACGACATATAATTAAGATAAACATAGACAAAATTCTCTCATGCTTTCAGTTTCTCTATCTCACTCCTGTCTGCAGTTGGCAGATGATGTTAATTGATCTGAGAGCCTCTGAGCCTTCAGATGTGCAATTACACTCTGTTGTCTAAGTGTTTATGCAGCCTGTTCCAAGACAGTTCTACTGCAGAGCTGTCTGAGTGTTTATGCAGCCTGTTTGAACACAGTTCTACTGTAGAGCTGAGTTGATGTAGCATGCTCTAACACAGTTATACTGTGGAACTGTCTGTGCTTTCATGCAGCATGCTCTAACACAGTTCTACTACTGCAGGGCTGCCTGTGTATTTATGTAGCATACTCTAACACAGTTATACTGCGGAGCTGTCTGTGTGTTTATGCAGTGTGCCCTAACACAAATATACTGTACAGTTGTCTGTGCGTTCATGCAGTGCGCTCTAACACAGTTTTACTGTAGAGCTGTCTGTACAGTTGTCTGTGCTTTCACGCAGTGCGCTCTAACACAGTTTTACTGTAGAGCTGTCTGTGCTTTCATGCAGTGCGCTCTAACACAGTTTTACTGTAGAGCTGTGTCTGTGCTTTCACGCAGTGCGCTCTAACACAGTTTTACTGTAGAGCTGTCTGTGCCGCCTGCAGAGCACTCTAACGCAGACACTCTAACAAAGAACACTTCTCTTTCTTTCTCTCTGTGAACCAGGTCGCGCCATATCACTTCTCATTTCTCCTCACCATGGCAACGGCGTATGAGTGAGCAGCTCTCTAATTCCCACAGAACAAATTTCATTCATAAAAATGAAGGGAAAAATCCAGAGCGTTAGCAGGTGCTGCATGAAAGAGGCTGTGAGTAAGCGAGTTAAAAAATGAGCAAGTGAGTGAATGAGTCTGAACTGGACAAAGTGAGAGAATGAGTCAGAGATAAGGTAATGAGCGAATGAGTGAAAGGTACAAAGTGAGTAGCTGAGTGAGCGATATGGTAATGAGTGAATTAACAAGAGATAAAGAAGTGAGGGGGTGACAGATGAGGTAGTGAGTGGGTACAAAGGGTGAGCGAGTGAGTGATTCGGCTCACCTTCGCTGCATTAACCACTGCATTCACACAGGAGCGCTGAAGCACAAGTGTAATATTCCAATTCACTTGCATAGAGCCCATGGCAATGCATGATCTTACCGGTCTACCAAATCCCACAGTCCAGCAAGAGGGCAGGTGTCCAAAAAGTCACACGGTGCATGAGAGCAGTGGGATGGGAGGACCCTGTCAACACGCACACCCCAACTTCTGCAGGCCGGGGCTGCAGGTGCTCAGTCTGCACTCCGGAAGAACCCTTTAACCCAACAGCCAGCACACAATTGTTAAAATGACACCCCTTTAGGTCTGATCAAATAAGTGTTTAAAGCCGCACTTATTTTTTTACAATGTTCAACAATATCCACTCCAGCCATTTAGCAGTGGTTGGCAAACTGGGGATTACCAGCCACCAGCAACAGACACTCGGTTTCAACATCACCCACCTGAGAATGTTTAAAATCTTATGTAGAGGTATAAAATTTGGACACATTATTGGGAGTTAGAAATCACGCATCTGTTTATCACTCCTGAATTAGCACAGGAAAATGGCACTGCTTGCTGTCAGGGCACAGCTTTAGTGTGGATCTTTTACTCTGAGAATTGGTTCCTTGCTTTGCAGCACGCATACCTACTAACCTGCCGTGTAAGGAAGCAGGAATCACGTTTGAGCATTCGAGTGAGGCCACACTCTGAGAAGCATCCTGCCATCAGCCGGTGGGGAAATCAGTGTGTGTTCAGCAGGACTTTGATTAACAAGGAGAGCACTGCCAGGATCATCAACTCTGCTGTGCTTCCAGAACATTCTGGAGCTAGGCCCATGCCATCCTGATCTCTGCACGCATCAGGAGATCTGACATGCTCCATGAGAGAGGTTAAGTTAGGGACACAGAGTGTGGGAGGAGGATGTTTGGGGGGTGGCGAGGGGAGGTGGTGTGTGTGTGTGTGTGTATGTGTGTGTGTGTGTGTGTGGGGGTGTTCTTCCTAAAGCAAGACAACTAGTGCTGACAGAAAGTACAGAGGGACTGTCGGAGTGCCATTTCAGACTGCTCCAGTGATTAATTCATGTCTGAGTGAATCCCCAGAAGTGTGTTTTCATTTTTAATAACGCTGCTCTACAGCCTAACATGAGCTTCTGTAATGCACAGCTGCCAAGGTGCTGTTTACAGACAGATAGGCCTTAGCCGGCATGTAAAGGGGCATTAAATTGATCAGTGGTTTTGTCAAGTGCGTGGTCCTCATTGCGACTGTTTCAGTGCTAGTGCCTCCTCTCCTCTCTTCTCTAAAATGTAATGTTTACTACCTCTGCTGCTGCTGGAAGTCCATTATTGTGTACAAACACAGAGAAGAATGTGTGTGTGTGTGTGTGTGTGTGTGCATGTGTGTGTGTGTGTGTGTGTGTGTGTGTGTGTGTGTGTGTGTGTGTGTTTATGTGTGTGTGTGTGTGTGTGTGTGTGTGTGTGTGTGTGTGTGTGTGTGTGCATGTTTGCATGTGTGCAAGTCATCCATTAGGCTGGTGATCAGATCTGTACATAAATATGTGTATTAAGCTTTTTACATATGTGCATTAGGCTTTTGAAAATGACCTATCAGTTTGAGTGCTGTCTTGACAGACGTTCATGCATTTTAAAGCCTGGAAATCCAAAATCGATGCCTCCCTCCACGCTGTTAATGAGAGCACCAGACACAATGCTTTCCAGGGGGAGGGGGGGTAACGATGCACAGGGACCTGTGGGAGGGAGGGGGGAGTGTCTGGGTTTCTGTTTTGATTCAGACGGCTACAGCGCTTTGAGCTGCATAAACCTCTATTCAAACACAATTTAGAAGAACCTAAAGAAACATTCTGCACTGCGTGAGATAAGATGTATACTGTATAAAACTGCACTGGACAGAACGTGTTAGAAAATGATACTGCAGTTTGAACTAGCATGCACGCACACACAGACACAGACAGACAGACACACACACGCACCCACAGACACACACACGCACACACTCACCTGCACCCACATGCATACAGAAGCATAAAGACACACACATACCCAGGCCAGTCATAGCATGCACTCACACTGTTAATAGATCTACACGCTCACAGTCACACATAGAAATGTAAAAGCACACATGAACACACACACACACACATGCACGCAGTGGGTGATGGATGGGGGTAGACGTTTGTGTGTGGAAACTGCAGTGTGTGTTGGCCACAATCTCTTTTTTTGTGATGTTGAATTGTATTGCCTGTGCCTGGTGTTGACTCTCTCCTGACTGGAGATATTGAGTATTGATCCAGCTATCCCTCTCTGAATGCCTGTAAAGAATTGCAAGCCAATTTTCCATGTGCCTGCACTCCACACCCTGGGATGAGGGGACTGCTGCTCCTCTAAGGGGTAAACTGAACTAGCTTGTGTTCCCTCTGAGAGTACTGAGTGCCTACATTTGTGGAAGCGTATTTAAAGATAAATTCTCATTTCCCTCTGTGGATGTGGATGTGCTGTCTAAGCGCATCGCAGGTCCTCAGTTGCTGCATCATGCGAAGGGAAAAACACAACCACTGTGGATGGGTGTGGGGGCTGAGGAAACGCGGGGAAGCAGTAAAACAAGTGTCAGAACCTCCAATAACAGCCTTGACATGAGTCTGGTGTCCGTAAACTGCTGACAGACACAGGTGATAAGGCACAGGTGATCAGGTTACTTAACCTGTACAATCTCAAAACTGGTGAAAATCAAGACAGAAGAATACATTTAGGGACCAATGTGGCCCGCTTAACAGGAGAACAAAGTCTCTGAGTCATCACTATGTCATTAGGCATTCATTTGGCATATGCTCTTATCCTGAATGACGCACAAGGTCTCATGGCAGGACACATGTAATGCGTACCATAATGGCTATAAACACAGGGTATAGGTACAAAATAGCAAGTAACACATCACTGATGAACAATCAAGCTGAAAAACTGTGACCGCGCAACTAATCAGATACCAGCGCATGAACGGTACTAAAAATTACATTAAGGGAAACCTTTCCTGAACTCATGGCATAAAGACTGCCAAAAAATGAGCAACACAAGCAAACACAGGAGTAACATAAGAGCGATATCAGCCAATACCACACTAGTCTACACTTAACTGTAATGTGTTCAGCTATCAGGTGCTAGGCAAAAGACATGGGATAATAGTACTGTGTAATGTGTGGGCAGACTGTCAGTGACAGGCCCCGACCTGGGAAACCAAGAGTCACGACAGTGAGAAATTGCCCCTTTCCATCTCCGTGATTATCTTCGAAGAGTTACGACAGCTTACTAAGAATGGGAAGACATCCCACCCCGTCTCTGTCATTACATTTACATTTAGTTGCTTAGCAGGCACTTTTCTACACAGCAACTACCATTGGTCACAATTCTAATATGTTATTAATTTAAACAGCTGGACATTTCCTGAGGAAATGCTGGCTTAAGTACCTTGTCCAAAGATACAACTACAATGCTGTGGCAGACAACCTTTGGGCCCCTGCTCCTTCCTACTACATCACACTACTGTGACCATCTTCACTCTCCTGGTCTGGAACACCAATGGGCCAGAGGTGCAGCGTGCTGTCTTTACTGGGGATTCAGCAAAGCACATCCACACACTGTCTGCATAAAAGTGGCTTTCTGGCATGATGAGGATGCGGCAGTCATTACATTACAGTCACCTAGCAGAGGCTCGTACCAAGAGCTACCTAAACGCTAAGAATTTTCCCCTGTTATTGATTTATACAGCTGTATATTTGCCGAGCCCGCTCAGGTTAATTACCTTCCCCAAGGGTACTCCAGCAACCCAACTGGGTATGGAACCTGCAACCTTTAGGCTATGAGCCTGGCTCCCTACCGCAACGCCACACTGCTGCAGTCAGTTACGCCCTGATTCCTCCCTCATCGGACTGGAGCCCTAGTGAACAGCTGTAGCACGGGCCAGGATGACGTGGCATGTCGGGCTCAGAGGCCAGTGAACTGGCGCATGCTTTCCGCAGGCTGTACAAGAGCAGTGAGAGAGAATCTCTGGACAGGATCTGGTGCAAAGCAGTCATCGCAGGCGTACAGCGTGTGCTGCCTCACCCCACCAGCCCGCGACCTTCACTGTGGAGGATCTGCCGCTCAAACCCTGTGGATGACAAATGGAAAATCAGCATAAGGAAGTCACCTGTGCCATGCCCTCACAGTGCAACGTCAGTGCCACGCCTTTAAGAATGTATTGCAGGCCAGTGAGAGATAAGATTCTTTTGAGACTTGAGTTAATACAGCTCTCATTTCTCAAGGATTTTTAAGCATAAAATGGAAATCAGAGCAGAAAGGAAATTTTGTAATTAAAATAACAGAATACCAAGTGTTTAGGTCTTTTTCTTCTCTCTCTCCTTTAACTTACATAGATTACTATTCCTCTGTATAGTGGAAATAGATGTGTGAAAATGGTTTGAAGGGGTTACACCTGAAAAAAAAAAAACAAATGCACAGAATATGTCTGTGAGGCAAGATCCTCGAGCATCCAGAGTAACTCACAGTGCCAGCTGAAACCCTCTTGCTCACCCAATCACTCACGGTACGTCTGCCCCAACTTTAGGAATGATCATCCCCTTCACCCATACTACAGAACTGTGGATGCTAGGTGTAGCCCTGCACAGGAGCCAGGTGCCGTCGCCAGGGAAACCCCTGAGTAAATTCCTCAGCTGTGAGAGAGGGCGTGTTCAGGCTTCCTCCTCATTGGCTGGCTGTCCTTGCTGCCAAATTTGTGAAAGAGTCCAGCAGTGTGGCGGAAGAGGGCAGGTGAATCGGGGGGATTACAGACAGCAGCTTGTCCTGTCGTCCCAAAATAGCTCAGCCTGCTTTATCCTTTTTTTTACCTGAGCACAGGTGACATCAGCCAGATAAGGATTAGTGGAAGCAGCTGGGGGAGAATGGCAATGCCGCCCATGGGACCAGGCTGTAGGTACTCGAAGGGCCTTGGGTTCAAATCCTAAGTGGCAGTGTGGCACAGCAGAAGGACTCCCTAACAGATGGGTCAGATCTTGGGGCCCAAAAACCACCCATCTACATAACCCCCTCCCCCTTGTCATGGAGCAGTGACTAAGGCACTAGACCCAAACAATCAATCACCAATGTCGCTTGAGCCGACCTCGTTGCAAAATATTCACTACCGGAATGCTTTCTTACAACGAATCACATTTCTACAGGTGATGTATATCATCTATTATGATGTTCATCATATTAATTAATCGTATTAATGTCTTGAACTGAGGAATATATTCATTTAAAAGCCTTCCTGTGTTTCTATTGCACTGTTTTCCAGGAGTGTCTTGTGACTGCCTTTTCCCGGCATCACTGAACAGATCCTCCCCAGTTAGCTCAGGGGTTTCTGACTCCCTCTGGAAAAAAAACTCTGCCTAGCACTTTGTGAGAATGCAACTGTAAAAGTGCACTATAGCAAAAAAAAACTTTATCAATAATATATTGATTATTATATCTTCATCTGTCTAGCTACCCATCTGTGTCTGCACATCTGCAATTAATACTGTGGTGGGCAGGGTTTTCTGAGGAGCTGAAGCACTGCTTGCTGGAAATGGGAATTGATCTTCCACTTCGTACTGCAGAAATATTAGCATATTGCTAAAGGTTCAGGCCTCTCTGACTGGAATATATCACTAACAAGCTCCTCTGAGCAATGGAGCCCTGACCAACAGGCATAATCGTTATGCTATATTGAGTATATATATTGCTAAATACATCTATATTGACTGTAAACTAAAATATTTGGAGTTGATATCGGCTGTGTGAGCTACTGCAGAAGGAGGCTTTGATGCGACCCACAAGCTACCTCTGACTAATGGGGTACGGATTCCAGTCATCATTAAATTAACATAAATATACAAGTCACTGCATCTGCACAGGATAAAGTTTGGCATTACCCTGCTTTACTGATGGTTCAAAACTGAGTTTGAGTGAATGTTCATCCAATGTCTTTTCAGAACCCTCTCAATTCTGCTTGAGGGGGTTGGAGGTTTCCCATAATGGCTTAAAGGTGTGCAGGACTGGTTGGACCGGTATTGACGTGACAATCAATATTAGGCCTACTAAACAGATATTGAAATGTCTTGCGTCCACACCTGGTTCATTCACTATGAGTTCAAATGCTCATTTTATCATTGCTTAATTTGCGTTTGGTAGTATTCATAAAATATCTTGGAAATCCAAGTAGATACATGATTATATTTTGGTAACAACCACAATGAATAATAATAATAATAATAATAATAATAATAATAATAATAATAATAATAATAATAATAATAATAATAATAATTTTATTATTATTTGACTTGACCTATCAACGCATTGCAATCTGAAACCGGACGCTAATCCGTCTAGATAAGGCCTACATTCGTCTTGTAAAAAATTAAACTGAATATCAAAGCGAAATTTTTTAAACAAATCAGCTAAACATATCCTTCGGCCAAACCATGCCATGGACCGTGAAAGTCCAAACACCGGCTTATGGAGAAGCGGCGTTTTCACGTCTACCGCATAACAGCATAGCGATGCCCATCTGCAAAACAGCAGCTGCTTAAAAAGCTACGACGTAAGCTTGCCAATATCCCCCGCCCTTCCTGTGCATGTTTAATCCGCTGGATCGGCGGATAAGAAATTCCTCACCTTGCTGGGCTGATTCAACGTTCCCCGTGGAAGCACATGCAGAGGTTCGTTTCCGCGGGACACCACACCATGGTCTGCGCGACAGGACTGTAGATCTGCTTTCGGATCGTGCTCTCCATCTCTCGCACTCTCCCACAAACAACAGCATATCTGCCCGTTGAGTGGGAGCTGGGCCAGTTGTACAAGGTAGGAATGAACAATGCTCTGTCATTGTTTTCCTTTTAGTTCGTGCGATCAGATGTGCGGTAACAAAGGAAGATGAGAAATATTGTACAATGAAAACGAGAAGATCTGTTTCGGTCACGGTTTATACTTAAATGAAGAGAGGCACAAAGACCGTTATGCAGCCCAATCATTAGTGCTTTCGATTTATTGCGGTTTCGGCTAGGTTGATTACCAGTGTCCCTCCAAGTATGTATTTTATTTTTTATTTGAATAATAGAGCTGGCTTCTACATGTATTTATGCATGCGACATTATTGTCCTTTATAAATATTCACCACGCAGGACCGTATTTCCGTGGGAAAAATGCAAGGGAATACTCATCTCGCTGTGGCGTGCAGCGAATTCCTGCCTAGAATCGGTTCTCTTCTGAATGCAATACTGTTTTAGATCACGATCCTCCGTGCCGAGCTTGTGGCAACGATCGGACCGAGGGGGATGCGGTTCATTGCACGCATGGACTCAGAATCCATTTTTGATACAGTTAGAATGTTTCGGCAGAGGGGGTTTCCCCGTAGGGGCTGGGCGCTATTTAATGCAGTGTTCTTGGTTGATGTTATTTCACTGCAAAGAAGCGTTTATTCCAATAATTACACTATTTCACGCTATTACACTATAGCGTGGTTTGTTGTCCCAACGGAAGTCATTCAAGTCCTCAATTTGTGCATTCTCCGGCAACGATAAAAATCTTATAATGTGCACACAATACGTGAGCTACTTCTTTTAGTCGTATAAGAGTTTAAAATGTAAAATATAATGAATGTAATAAATTTCTGAGACGCCTCCGCGGAACTACTTCGTACGTACCCTCATCCTTCAGCCCGCAGCAGCATGGTTTTTTTTTTCTAAATGAGAGGGTATTACCATAGAACTGTGCAAGTGTAGAGACATAGAATAAATTAAGCAACAAAGAGAATAATTATGGTGTTTTGTCCTCAACAATGCTATTTCCTACAAACATAATTACAGCAAGGATAGGTTATAAGATTGCAGGTGTAGTGAAGTGCGGCGAGTATCAGCTTGAACTATGATGACTGTTTATATTCTGTTGCGTTTGTCGGTGCTATGTTTTGGTTTTATGTAATCCAAATCCAAAAAACAATGTATTTCCACTAAATCGTTTATAAACCGGAAATCTTGATTTACAAGCCTATCAAACACCCTCACATCCACCATACACAAACGCAGCCATACCTGGTTCAGGGTGGAGTTTTACATGGAATAAAAGATCTTGTGAAGCTGTTTAATTCGAAGTTGATTTATTCTGTGAATCTGTAGGGTCATTCTGAATTTGGAGAGATTTTCTTTTCACTGCTTGGTGATAGGAAATCTACTTCTGTTCATGCAATAGCTGGTCAATATATTACTTAATTGAGAACTCTCATTAGTTTGGCCTTTCCTTAGCCAAGAGGCTCCCAGGCTTGGGTGCTGAGTGAAAAGTTAAAAGCACATTTACAATGAGAATTCAGTTCATTCTGTTATACTTTGTGACATTTTTAATAATATTGTCTTTATTGCATCTCATATTATACTTAATACTGATGCTGTTGTATAGTGTTATACATTCTGTTTCATACCATCGCTGTTTTATAGTGTTTCACATTCTGTTTAATACTGCCTCTGTTTTACAGTATTTCATTAATCATTTTCGGTACAGAGATCCAGACATGCCCCCTTATTCCTCAAATGTGCATAAAGACACAGATTTATATGCGTGTGTGTGTGTGTGTGTGTGTGTGTGTGTGCGTTCAGCTCTTCTCAAGACAAATTGGCTGTGCATCAAACCCCTACAGGATTGTTCCAAATCCTCAGTGTAGCAGTGGCTTGTGCACCATAGAGAGTCTGTGCATGTGAGCGACGCAGACTGTAATGGTGGTCCAGGTCCAGCCTCTGGAGGAGACACGCAGCGTGCTTGTGTGTGTGTGTGTGTGTGGGCTGGAACGAGCGCCGCATGCGGAGAGCGAGAGATCACACGCGTGTTTCGGTCTCACCTCCTCCTGATGAAAGCCGTGTTCAGAAACACGGGAGCGACGCTCACAGCGGGCGCCTGGAACATGACCACAGAACGCGGCGGACAGCTTTACCAGACGCTGAGGGTCTGCTGAGTGGACATGCAGCGTGTTTAATGCCTTGTGCATTATTCGTTTCATCTGTTCACTTACTTACCAGGCATCCTTTTCCTGAACAGCTTACATAGCTTACATTTTACAGATTGACTGTTTATAAGTGTAGATATTTCATTAAAGCAGTTCATATTGAATACCTTACTCAATGGCACAACTGCAGTGGCCCACCAGAGAGCCACACCAGACTTTGGGCAACAAGTCCAACTCCTTAACCACTAGACCACACCTCCATTTCTTGGATTGTATGCGTGTAACTTTTGACATCATGACAGCCTACCCCGAGAGCCTGGTCAAGGATCCACCACCAGAGTATGTGTCTCTCGTTGCTGTTAGCTGAGCATCCTGTAGGTGGTTTATGAGGTGAGGGAGGACGCTGATGAGCGTGACGTTGAGCCCAAGGCTGATGTCAACCCCACCTACTCTGAGCATGTTCCAGTGCTTCAGATGCAGTCATTGCCAGCTAATTGTACAGCTCAGCCCAGGCTTGGAATGAGCATCTTCAGTGGTTGAGCCACATGGGAGCCCTAGTTCCTGTAAGTCGGTGATTGCTGGTTTACGTAAGACATGCCAGGAAACCCGGAAGAGAGCTGAGTGAATGGGATGCACATGGTCCCCAGTGTTGGAGGTTTCTAGATAAAGAGATGAACCTTGAAAATAGATGAATGGTAGCTTGCATTTTTCTGCACTCCTCTGTCACTGTCTCCATACTCTGTTTATTTTTTTTTTTCAGAAGTGAATTGTATAAAGCATCAGATAATGCAAGAAGAACAGCACTGCCCCCATGAGGGATTTGAACCCGCAGGCCTCAATGCCGCTATTATTTGGTGTAGTGGTCTCTACAGTAGAATTGTGTCCAGGTGCTTCACAGTGCACTGTTTCCAGAGGGACTAAAAAAATCTCAAGTGGCACTAAATACGCAACACTCGAAAGTGCTTGGAAAAAGCCAATGGAGATGTGTTCAGCGAGTCTGTTTTCTCACACTCCGTGCTGCTGCACTGTCTGTGGGCAGGTTCTGCAGGAGGTGGCCTTTATGAGCATGGATGCTCCAGCACGCACATCTTCTGTGCCTCCATCTCTGCCTTCCATTAACAATCAAAGGGTATCCTGCCCGTCCCTGCGCCTTTATTCTAATTGGCTTTTTCAGTGATGGTAGTAGTGATGGTGGGGGGTGGTGGCTGGAGGCAGAAGGGGAGGGGTAGAGATGAACGTTGATATTTCTGATCAGCATTAGTTCGGCACAGCAGGGGCGGCTAGTAGCTCCGAGGCATACAGAACAGTACTGGTATTTTTTTTTCATCCATTAGTCCTTTTTCTAAACCCCTTCCCCACTCAGCACTACTCGTTTTCAGTACTTGGCTTATATTTCTCTCTCTCTCTCTCTCGCTCTCTCTCTCTCACATGCTGTCTCTCCCTCTCCCTGAATGGCAGCTGCGTTCCTTCCCCACACAGTCCTACGCGGCGATCGGCCCTCGAACACCGAGGGGCAGCATCCTACTGGGGAAGAGAAAGGTCAAGGGGAAAGTTACAAAGGGAGTAATGTAAAGAAGATGGTTGATGTCGTTTCTCCCTGTGCAGCGCCATGCTTGAGCTGACCCACCGCTCGAAACGCGGCCCCCTCCCACGGTGACAGAATGGCCCAGTTTTCTTGTTTCGCCAGGGCGTCCATGGCTCACTGCCGGCCCTCTGATGTTGCAGCTGAACACTGTCACTCAGAGTCGCACACTCTCACCCTCTGGTCTCTAGGATTTCACCAAGTGAAATTTCTTTATTAATTTTCTGTTTAAATTTTTAATTACTGGCATGCCTGCATGAAAAAAGGAACATGTCTTAATGTTTCAGTTTTTTTCAACATGTTGGAAATTAAAAACCATCAAATGGATTTTATTAAAACTTAAGGTGACAATTCTATGTGACCCGTGGAAGTTTTCACCCCTTTTTGTCCACAAAGTTGTACCCTCTGAAACAGCATTTAACACAGAAATCCCAGACAGAGATATTACAGAGGGGAAGCCATGATGTTTCAGCAATGGGGAGTGGCTGGAATGAGTGGCATCGTAGGCCAGATAGGGGGCGGACTTCAGTGAATACAGACTTATGACTGGAACAGGGCTGAGCTCTCTGGGTCCCATTACCGGACTGATGGAAAAATAACCCAGATCATCATGAGAGACAGAACAGAGGAATACAATAGGAATAAAATCAGGAAGAATCATCACTGTGGGGGAAAGGTGGCTGTTTATCAGAGAGCATTTCCTGAACGTGACATGTCACTTGCATGGATTCCCTTTTAGAGAAAGTGGCACTGTGCATTACAGCTCAGTGGGAAAGTGAAAGGTCTGCCATGCTTCAGTCTGAGGCAGGTTTCCATGACCTTTAGCTGAGTGCAAGGGAAGCACACACATACCAGCCAACACCTGCATGCAAGCACAGCTCAGAATAAGGTCACGTGGCTTGTGTTGATTGGATCTTGCACACTCAGAATATAATCCAGTGAGAGAATTGGACGTGCTTAAGAAGGTGGTATGTCATGCTCATGTTCGTGATAAAGTGGTCATGCTCATGTTGGTGGTAAAGTGATTGCGTTTTTGTAAAGTAATGGCATTTAAGTAAACTGTTTAGGTAAAGTGGTCATGTTCATCCTGTTAGTAAAGCGGTCATGTTCATGTTCATGCTGAAGTGTTCATGTTGGCGATATACCCAGGAGGGAAGCTGAGGCGATCCAGTTTAAACAAGGCCATTTTCATCGTTGCTTAAGCTGTCCTCTGGTGCTGTCTGAATGCCCTGTAAGCAAACGATCCTGTCAGTGCTGCAGGGTTTGCGGTGAGCAAGTGTACGAAGGAGGCCGAAATAAAACAGAATTCTCTCCAGGAGGAGCGGGCTCTGACATGATGTCACTTCCCATGTCTGCCCTCCTGCAGCAGATGCTTCCATCCCGGGAACCTAAAGCAAGTGAGTCATCACACTGAGAGCAGGTCAGAGGAGAGAGCGGGATGCCATTAGCACACTTTTACACAGAGTGTTTTTAAAGAGCTCCTCATCCCCAAGTAGAAAACCAAAAGCCAGCAAATTGACCCAGCCAGAGGTATTAGGCCACTCTCATGCTTGCGCCTTCAAATTGCCTTCAAACTGCTGCATTTTGACCTGGGACAATTTGTGGAAATTCCAGTTAGTAATATCTTGCAGTTATGGTGCTGCAGAGTCATAAGATCACTGACCTTGATTCAGCCTTAGCTGGAGTCCTGCTGCAGGGTATTACTAACAGTACAGCATTCATATTATAGGGTGGTAATGCTGCCCTCTTCAAGAAGGGAATCCTACCTGGATCAATCCCAAAAAACTGCTACTATAGGGATTGTGCCCCAATCCATGTTGCATGTTTTAAAATAAATGCCACATTGCCCAGAGTTTTCAACCTGGCTGATTTTAAATGGAGTAATGTTGGTAATGTGTTGCACCAGAGCCCAGTGCTCTTCATCGTTACACCTCTTTCTCCCCATTCATGATTTGTGAATGGTAGTTACTCTCCGGTTTCCAGTCCTGCATCCACAGGCTCAGAGTGCATGACCTCGTTGGCACTGAGCATCAGCTGTGATCCTCTCCTCACATGCTTGTTTCAGTCTGTCTTCCTGGAGATCAGCCAGAAGGCAGCGTTCACACAGCGTTGCTGTGGCACCACATTTTGACATTGAAAAAAATTCCGAAGCCTAACGGAAAGGTTATGAGATTGCCGTGGGCAGGCGGGGCTCCTCGCTCTGAAAACGTTTAACCAGTGAAGTCCCAGGCTAATCTTTTGAAAAGCCCCAGGGTTTTGACTCGTGTATGGTCCTCACAGAGCTGTGTCTGTTGTCAGTGGAAACCTATTCAATCTGTGTGGGTGAGCGGTGAGGGATTTGTACTCTTATTGATTTGTGGACATTTTCCTGCATCTTAATTGCTTCTTAATGAAGTAGCTCCCCACCCTGGCTATTTTGTTAACATGTGTACACATACAGGGGTGGTTTGTGAACCTGCTCATGTAAGAGGTATAGATTATGCTACACAGTGTGATTACAGTGTACTTGTTTCAGTGCCGCAGAACTCAGGCATACACATAAGCATGTAATCTCATCACCAGAATTATGTCTGTGTTAAACCTGAAGACAAAATCACGAAAGGGCAAATTGGCAGCCGCTGACGAAACTGGAAAATCAATGAGCTGAAGCAGTACTGCAGCCACTGTGAGTGAATAGTAAGTGTAGAACACCTCGCTCTGTGCACCGCGAGTGAGCACACACTGTAAGTGTAGATCACTGCTGTTGCCTTTGAGCTGAAATGTACAACAGGGCTTTGTGCGCAGTCATTGCGTGCTCTGTGTACAGTAAGTGTGATATCCAGGGAGAGGGGTCTTTGGTATATTAGAAACAGCTGCTGTAATGGTTTCATGGAGGCTGTTCTCCATGGTCTCAGATTTGCTTTATCACCTCCTGGGGTCCGTGTCAGGCATGCGATCACTCCTCTGCCCGTCTCCCATTTCTCCTGCAGCAATCAGCCATCCCGCGCTGCTGCCTTATTCCTCTTGTGGTTACTAACAAAATCTAATACCACTGTCTTCTTACCACTGTGATTAGTAACAGACTCTAATATCACTGTCCCTTTCCCTCTGTGTTTAGTGTCAGATTCTAATACCACTATTCCCTTACTGCTGTGATTAGTAACAGACTCTAATACCACTGTCCCCTTACCACTGTGATTAGTAACAGACTCTAATGCCACTGTCCCTTACCGCTGTGATTAGTAAGAGACTGACATACCTACCACAACTCCAGGTCATTTTCAGAAAGTTTATAAATGGTGAGATGGCATTCCTTTGTCAACGCTGGTGTCTTCACACCTCTGCTGCTCGCACCTCATGACTTCACCCCTCTGAATGATTGCCTAGCTTGGTGGGATTTCTTTCTTTTCCCTCAGCAGTTGCTGTGCTCATAAGGTTTGTAACCCATTCAGTTGTCCAACCTGCGGATCAATGCATGGTCACATGGCAACTCTGATGCAGAATTGCTTTGTGACAGACATGACTATTATGAATGAATTGTCACAGTCAAGCTTTGGTTTTAGAGATGAGCAGTGACACTGTCTTACTCTTCCAGTGTTCATCACTCTAATGTGGCAGAACCTCCCATTTGAACCAAAAATCATGGTGATTTTGCATGCTGTGGTACAGATTCTACAGACAGCCATGTCTGCGCCACAGCCGACATGACAGTTGAATGACAGTTCTGTCATTCAGTCGTTGCAGCTGGTGTTTGGAGGACAGAAGGAATGCAAGAACTGTATATCTGTGGTCCCACACTCTGTCATTAGATGTGACCTTTGACCACCAGTGACCCCAGAGTCTTCTGTGGGCACCAAGGGTGTGGAGACCAGGAGTTATGTGACTGCATCTGAGAGCAAACAGACATTCCAGGATCAGTTTTCCTATGTCTGAAAGCAACAGCACATGTTATGTCAGAAAGTATGAAACTGATCCAGGGTCAGCATATGATCAAAGGATGAAGCGGTCAGTCAGGCTCAAGCTCTAGATGTAGACATTGCCTTCCCACCCAGAGTTCGTACACATGGATAAAAAGCATCTCACACAACACCCAAAGCAGTGGTAAATTAGTCTGTTGAGCGGTGTGTGCTTGTGTGTGAATGTCTGAATGTAAGGGTATGTATGTGTGTGTGTGTGTGTGTGTGTGTGTGTGTGGCCAGACTTTGAATTTATGTGTGTTTGTGTCCTTATTTGTAATGTGTGTTTGCATGTATGTGCTGTGAACTTGCAGGTTTAAGGTCCTGCCCGTCAGCACCAAATCTCTCGGTTGGCAGGGTTCCTGATGTGGGGCAGGTTCTGTAGAAATGGGTCCTATGGGCTCACAGGAGACTGTGAGAATGGACATTTTCACATTGTACATTTACTTTCAGTCTCCTCACAAACAGCCCCACTAGGTGAGATCTTGGAGTGCAAAAGTACCAATGAGAATCTACAGCTGGTTTGTCATACGCTGTTTTGTTGTACAGCTTTAGAATAGAAAAGAAACTTCAATGCTACAGAACTGCTCTGACAATCATGGTAATTGCAGTTTGGTAATTATGTACAGCTATGATTGTTTTGAGTCAGTAATTGTAGTAACTGGCAAGCCTGCAGTCACTGTATATCAAGGAAAATGACAGTGTGACCCTTGAAGGATGAAGATATTTTAGGATTGGCAGCCGTCTCTGTTGGGGACCTAATTTTGGAAATTGTGTTTGACTCTGCAGAGTTATGATCTGTTGTTCTCATCAGCCAGGAGAAGTCTCTCTCACAGAGGACATAGCCTCCTTCTTATTTTTACCACCTCCATTATCTCATTCCCCAAGTGGGAGACTCGCGGAAAGAGACTCCTTGTGGATCTGGGTCAGGACTCAACCCGCAGTATCTTCAGTAAAGGTACCTATATAGCCAGTCCACTAAATAGCTACTATATAGCTACTGAGACCAGGTGAGCTCCATCTCTAGGAGTGTGTGTGTGTATGTGTGCGCTTGTTTGCACATACGTACATGCATATGAGTGCACACATGCATGTGTTTGCGTGTGTATGTATGATAGAGGTGGAAAAGTCCGGTCTTCAGAAGTACCCGCATATATTTGTTCCACCCATGCACAGAGCCAGCTGATTCTACTAATTGTTAGAAAATCCAAGTGATTGGAACAAACACTTGGAGTACTTCTACTTTCTGTTAGAGGACTTTTCCCCCTCTAACGTGTGATGGAGGTTATTCTGTCCCCCTAGCCTAAGGAGAACCAGGAGAGATAAAAAGGAAATGTAAAAGCTTGGGGGGAGGGGCAGGGGTTCAGCAATCACATGGCTGAGCTGCAGCCCTTTGCATGGTCACTCTGCTTCTTGAGATATTGAGAAGGAGAGCATATCTGTCATTGCAGTGGTGTAATTTCTTTTGGTGCTGGAGTGAGCTCTCAGCCTCGGCTCCTCTCATTACGTGCTCTCTGAAGGCTCCTCTTTAATGACTGTGCTCAGCTATCTGTGGATGTCTGTGCGCACTCTTTTTACCACAGTGGAGCCCGTCCCAGTGCCCGTCTGCTTCCTGTTGGCCGTGACCCTTCTGTGGGCTGTGGGTTAATGGTTGGCCCTAAGGGGGCGGCTTCCGCTTGCCGCTCATGCGTTTCCATCAAAAAGGGTAATCATCTCAGCTTCCAGACACCCCCACACCCCGGTCCCTGAGGGTGGGGCACAGAGATCAGTGAACCAGAATGAGAGGCTTAATCTGGGAGAAGAGGGTTCCTGCAGGAGGAGTAAGGATGCCAAGGAGGGTTTCCATTTTAAAAATGAGAGGGATGTGCTGTCAGAGCTGAGGAAGACAGCAGAGAGGGCCGGTGATGATGCAGTCAGGTGGCAAAGTGGCATCTTTCTTGCGTGTGTCTTGTTAGTGTGCTGTGTGTCTGAGGGATTTCAGCCTCAGGCAGCAGGGGGGAAGGATTAAGGGAGAATCTGGACTCAGATTTGAGTTTGCACTTTTATTTCGCAGATTGGTTTTGGCACAGACTCTTTTGGCAACTTGCATGCAGATGTTTTCTTTTTTTTTCCCTTTTACTCTGAATGGCACACATTGAAAAAGCCAACGATTAAATGTTTTTCAAAGGATTAGAAAAAAAGTTTGTGTGGAATGAAAAGCCGGTCATTGTAAGTGGCAGAGTCGCTTGTTTTGAACAGCGATGCAGCCAGTGAACAGAACGTTCTGGTGCAAGCCCAACGTGCTGACCATTGGAGCCGTGCCTATCCGTCTCCCTCTAGCTCTCTCTCCCTCCCTCTTTCACTCTTTCTGTCAGTCTCTCTCCCTCTTTCTTTCTCTTTCCCTCATTAACTCTCCCTCATTAACTCTCCCTTTCTCTATCATCCATCTCCCTCTCCCCCTCTCTCTCCCTCTCCCTCTTCTTCTCCTCACCTCCTCACCTCTCTTTCTCTTTCAGTCTGCTTCTCTTTCTTGTGCTACCCTCAAGCCATTCATTTACTTTCTGGGCACTTTCCCCTTCTAGCTGCCCCTCTTCTGTGTTCTCTCCCTTTACCCCTCCATTTAACTCTATGCATGCTTTTCTTATCCTCTCTCCTGCTGATCATTGTATCCTCCTGTTTTCTCTCTATCCCTCTCTCTGTTTCTCTGTCCCTCTCCCCCACTGATCTCTCTATAGAGAGTGAGTAGCTTCTGTTGCATAATATGTTTTATTAGAAAACATACTGATATCATATAAGTCTGTTTCATGGTTCCATCCATGGAGGGTGACAGTCTGATCATCAGGGCTTGTCAGAGAGAGTAGACAGGGTGCTGTTAAAGTCGGGGTGCTCAGGTTGACCCAGGGTGAGGTGGCTACCCTAAAACATTGGGATTGGGGTTGATCCCGTGTGTAAGAGGCACTGACACAGCAGCTGAAGCATCATGAGAAGGATACACCTTTAGCCTTTTGTCTTAGTGGCCAGTCCTGGTTACGCGGTGTTCACTGGGTATTGCAGCAAGCGCTTGTCTCTCTCAGATCCCCGAGAGGCCGAGCAGATAATCAGGGAACGAAAATGGACGATATTCACAGGATAAATTGCTCACCATCATGGATTAAAAAATGTCACTTGGGTGAAATGAATCCGACGCAGGCTCTTACACAACCCATTCATTTCATGATTGCTTTTTCCCCGGTGACACTACTGTCAAGAGGGGTTTGTCAGGTTATGTCAGGATTGCATGTATTGCAGAGTGTTGCATTTGGTTTGCGTTTCCCAGAGTAATACAGGTAGAATGCAGCAGAGGGTACAGTAATGCTCGTAGTAATGTTGTTTTTCAGGGGCTGGAGGATGAAATGTCCTCTGTAACTGTATTTGGGACATGCTGATGTTGTTATTCAATACTGTGCTTACAGATGTGTTCACATCTTTTTTAGTTTAATTACCTTTTAATTTAGTCTAAATATCATGTGTTCCCTAGGTATCTTGCCTGTATTTGTGAGCGTACTGTGGATTTGTGTGTGTATGTGTGTGTTTGGGGGTTTGTGCGTGTGTGTGAGTGTGATTGTGGGTGTGTGTGTGTGAGGGGGATTACAGAGCTTTTTCCATATCACTATCTACGTAATAGTGTCTCATTTTTGGCCATCCAAAATGGGGAAGACTGAAAGGGTAGAAGAAACTCTTTCCGCATGTTCTTGCTTCAGAATTGTGCAAGTAAAAGAATGTGTTAAACTTGGCAGGGATTTCAACAATATTCAAAAAATCTTCTTTATGTCTTGACCTCTGTGTGTGTGACAAGGTTTCGCCACCGTATGCTACATCAGTCCCAGGTCCAGGGATGAGTGAGCTCACCTCCTGTGCTGATTGGTCAGGCCTTGACCCTTACACTTTTCTGTCTCAGATACAGAAGGCCCTATCAATTGGTTTTGGTTCCTAATGCGCTTGTGCTTTCCTCAGGCTGTAAAGGTGTCCTGGGTAAAAGCCCTCTGTGGGGTTGGTTTTATATGCAGTTTGCAAAAGGGCTGTAAATGGTCGTCAAATGTGTGTTTTTACAGCTGTAGCTGCAGCTACAGTGTGATTGGCTGTTGACTGCAGGTTGCTTTTGGTTGCAGATTTAATCTGGGGCCTCGGTATCGTCGCTCCACACACAGAGACTTGTCACCATGGGGAAACAGAACAGCAAGCTCAGGCCGGAGGTGCTCCAGGACCTGAGGGCCAACACAGAATTCTCAGACCATGAGCTGCAGGAGTGGTATAAGGTGAGCACAGTGCCCCCACTTGGTTGGAGGACACATTGTTTTAACACACAGGTTACTGTAAAGCAACTGGTGCACGCACACACACACACACACACACACACACACACAGATTAAACCCAATGTCCTCAGACTCAGGGGCCATCTTTCTGACAGCACAGTGTAGGTTTAACCCCTGTTGCAGGTGACTGCACCCATAGCATCGGTGGAGTACGGTTTCTCCAGTTCATATATATATATAACTTCTGCGCCTCCAGAGGCTGTGTGTGGCTGCATGTCCATACATTTTTGAGTGTGTGCATATTTGCAGTTGTGTGTTCATCTGTGTGCATGGTTAGTGTGCATGTAAACATGTATTGTTAGCATGTGCATGGTCTGTGTTCATGTGCATGTGAGTATGTATGGTTGCCTGTCAGTGTGCATGTGCATGTTTCTAAAGGTACCGTCATGAAAAATACTTCTCTTTAATCTCTAGGGCTTCCTGAAGGATTGCCCCAGTGGACACCTGAATGTGGAGGAGTTCAAGAAGATCTATGCCAACTTCTTCCCTTACGGCGATGCCTCCAAGTTCGCCGAGCACGTCTTCCGCACCTTCGACACCAACGGCGACGGCACCATCGACTTCCGGGAGTTCATCATCGCGCTGAGCGTGACATCACGCGGGAAGCTGGAGGAGAAGCTCAAGTGGGCCTTTAGCATGTATGACCTGGATGGCAACGGCTACATCAGCAGGGAGGAGATGCTGGAGATTGTCCAGGTGGGTGAGTGAAGGAGAGAAGTATAGGAGGAGTTGAGCATGCTGGGAGTTGTAGTTTATCCACACCACACTTTGGGGAAGACATGAAAAATGCATTTCTAGATTGTCCCTTAATGTGTCTACTAACACAGCCCTGTCAGCTGTAAGGGTCTGACATTTCACGTAACGTTGCATGAGTTGACAAACTTTTTGGGGTTTGTGTTAATGTCAAGGAACTGCAACATTTTCACGTTGTTCCATGAGGTTTCTCTCTGTCCCTTACAGGGGAACAAGAGAAAAAGTGGGTTAAATGTTTAAAATTGCATAACCGCAGAATTATTTGTAAAGTAAGCTTTTAAAAGATCAGAAACTGACTAAAATACAGTGTCATGTAGAAATTCATAATGAAATACCGTAGAAGACAATTACCTTACATAACAACAACAGCTTTCACCACTGACACTACTGTTACGACAGATAAGGCCATCAGCTTCACAATAATTCTTGTTCTTCATCAATCCTGGTGCCCTGTATCCACACTTTGGTTGAAAGGGTTTAAGTCAACCACATGAGCAAATGTTGCACCACCTTGGAGAAATAGGAAAATACAAAGAAACTCATGACCTCTAGTGGTGACATAGTGGAACTGCATCACTCCCCTCAGCTGTCAATAACGTATAAATACATACACGCGCATGCATGCCACATGGTGGGGGAGCATCCTGCAGGAGCCCCAAACCCGCAGAGCAAGGAACAGAGGTGTGGTGAGAGACAGGCCACATGCTGGGGGTTTGTTCTTTGTGCTCTCGGATTACCGAGTTAAATTTAAACGGATTTATTCCCGAGGGCTCTGAACGTGCGGATTATCACAGGGCTGATCGAGGTTATGGTTTACTTTCTCCGGTCAAAACTTTCTCCCTGCCACTTTCTCTCTCTCTCATTCAGCTCTTCCACCTTTCCATTGAAAAAAAAAGCAAGGAGACCTTAATTTATCTGTTGTATCAGCTTCCATGAAAGACACAGAAATTCTGATCCTTTAAATAAAGTTTTTAATAGGTGGAAGAAACAATTGGTCTGAGATTTTGGTCTGAGATTGGTGCAAAACCAAGTTGATCCTCAGTGCTATGTCCAGCCAGCTGGCCAGTAAACAAGCACTCAGTTCTAGCCCATCAATGTCAGAGAGATCAGAGACATTCACTGAATGATGATGCACACTCAGCTATTTTGGCTTGCTGCCTGCTGTCTCTGTCTTCCTCTCAGTTCAGTGCAATTCAATGGAAAATGCCATGCTGGCATGATATGCTTGTACTGTACTGCCAAAGTTTACCAATTAATAATAACACATGATTTATTTACACTGCCTTTCAGCGGTCACTGTCCCTTAGTCTTAGCCTCTTTTTATCTATTCATTTTTACATTGTCAATATAACATTGACCTGTGAAAGTCAAAAAGTATATGATACATTAGTGTATGAGAGGTGACTATCTCTCTTTGACTACCTATCGCTGTCTCTCTGTTTGTTTCTCCCTTCCTCTCTCCTCCCCCTAGGCGATCTATAAGATGGTTTCCTCCGTGATGAAGATGCCGGAGGATGAGTCGACGCCAGAGAAGAGAACAGACAAGATCTTCAGGCAGATGGATCTGAACAATGATGGTGAGGGGGAGATGGGGAGGAGGGAGGGCTGGTTAATGGCCTGTGAAACAGTTTCAAACTAGGCCTGACTGATAGAGACAGAGTTCACAGTCACTAAAGTCTTCCAGCAAACAATGCTAGAGGTCTAAGTGGTGAGCTTTTCAGATGTGATGAGGTTAGGTCACCTAACTGTGCGTTGTCCTCTCTCTGTCGCCCTGTCACCCCTTCTCTGTCACCCTCCATGGCTTTCTGTTCCTCTCTCTCTTGTTGCCTCTCTCGCTGTCCTTCTCTCACTTGCTGTCTCAGGCAAGCTGTCCCTGGAGGAGTTCATCAAAGGTGCCAAAAGCGATCCTTCCATTGTGCGACTCCTGCAGTGTGATCCCAGTAGTGCATCACAGTTCTGAAGATATCCCTCCCTGCTGAAACACACACACACTGCATGAAGGTTCCTGTCTTTTTGTGTATCAGAGGGAAGGGAGTTTTTTTAAAAAGAAGCATAATCATTTTACGAAAAAAAAAGAACGTAGAAAAACCTGCCAAGATTTGAACTGTCAGTTGTCTGTCACGCATCACTCATCGGTGATGTCACTGGAGTCGTTGGAGCAGAGTGTCTCGGCTGGATTGGATGGGATGAGAGTGGGAGGAGCTCTCAGCTGGCCAGTGGTGCTTTGAGTTGTTTTTAAGTTTGATTTCTTCCCTGAAAGCACAGATTTACTTCCACTTTTTATACTCATTTTTAAGTGTCTCTGTCTGTCCACACATGTGGGTATGTATGAAAATGCAGGCGTTTATGAACAGACTGTATCATTGATTTTAGTAATGTCAGTATTTATTAAATTTAATTCCTTGTCTCTGAGCCAGTAGACATCAGTGGGAGACAGGTACTGGGAGAGAGAATGCTGGGGTTTCCCCTGACTGCGACATAATCTGAATCCTTGATGGAATTTAAAATCAAGTTGTACTGTTGGATTTTGTGTGTTTTTTGTTGTATGTTTTCTTGTGAAGAATTATGTTTTCTTTGTCATTTTGAGGAAGGAGACTGCCCATGTAACTTCTGTGTCCATGCCATTGCTGGAATGTTGAAGCTCCAGGGCTTTGCACTGAAACATGGGAAATATTTCAAAAAGGTTTTTTTTTTACACAGAAATAAGGACAGATGGATCAGACACAGTACTGGAGAGCATATATATATGTATGTGTGTGTGTGTGTGTGTGTGTGTGTGTGTGTGTGTGTGTGTGTGTGTGTGTGTGTGTGTGTGTGTGTGTGTGTGTGTGTGTGTGTGTGTGTGTGTGTTTGTGTTAAAGATACCGCATGGTATCCTTGTCAAACTATGCCACACAACTACAAGCATCCAAATTTTAATTTTAGTATCAAGCAACTTCAAGCATTGATATCCTAGTGTTAGTGACATGTGGCATGAAGTATGAAAGCGATAACTTTTACGTCTTTATACAGCATTAAACTGAAAAGGACATTAAGGCAATGAACTCATTTTCACATGTGCATCTCACCACTGAGTCATGCTCTTTTTAGGTTTTCAAGAGGAGAAAAATCACCCAAACTTGTAAAGGCTGATTCCTGTTCTTCAACAGAGAGTGTGCCCAAAGAAGTCTCTTCTTGTCTCTGCTTAACCTGTTTGGTCTCATAACAAAAGTGTCTGTAGTCATAAGTAGGCCTCACTGTGGATAACACTGATGATCCAGGCTGTATTTATTCTGTGTGAGGTCTGCAACACTAGGGAGTTTACTCACAGCAAGTTTGCACTGGTTTCTGTCACAACTATATGGTAATTAAATTGTACTATGTCTGTTTTCGGCGCATGAAACCCTGGACGTCATGTATATCCCCTTTTATCAGTCAGGAATATACCTGTGTGCTTGAAAACCAGTTTGCGTCATTTGTTCTTAGTAGGAAGCGATCCTTTTTTCAAATAAGCGAAAGAGTTTTATAAGGTAATAAGGAGACACTTAGGAGGTTCTTTCAACACACAGCACCAGGGCTGTTGTGATCATCTTGTTTACTGGTAGAAGTTCCAAGCAGACTGCAGAGATGAATGATCTTTACACCATCTGGACTGATTACATGTATGACTAGGTGGATCCATACACTGTAAATATTAGCAGGGATGAGCAGAGTCTGCTCTAAATTGCTGCCCATAACTTAAGCTTAGTTTAGCACACAAGGCAAACTGGCATCTGATTGGTCAATATAGAACATGTGCAATGGATTATGTGGCCTGACAAAGTGAGTCATGCGACAATGCACTAGAGAAACTCCGTCACAGCCTGGAGTCTGGAACACTGCCTAAATGAAGAGTAAAACTGAGCCTGATCTCAAATTTATGACCCCCTCATGTTGCGAACAATCCAATGCCACCAAATGCATTTGGCCATTACCATCATACAATTCATCTGGCTCTGAGGGCAGGACATTTTTGAGTGTTGGATATAGAAAGCAAATATAAGCACTTCTCGGCCAGTGTAGTACGCAAGACTCATCCCCTGTAGATAGTTTCAGCTCCCAAACAATGATCCTGGATCAGTTTGAACCACACAGTGTTTGGAGTTATGAGGCCTAGGGTTAGCTGGTTGTGGGGATTTCATATTGAGAACATATACCTACACAATGTGTGTTTGTAATCTAGATTTATTTACCACAAATGGAAAAAAAATCTAAAATGGTCTTTAAAAATAATATCTGTACATTCCATAAAAGAGAAAAAGCCAAAGTAAATATTGGGCATGAAACTTCTGAAGCACGACTTGTGTGTAGAATGCATATTACTTTTCGTCATGGTGAAGTGCCAGCTATTTCAATCGTGTTTAATTTCCTGCTTGCCCTCAAGTCTAGAGTTTAGTCTACCCTGTGTTTCTGTTGAAGGATTCTGTAAAGTATCCCACACCTACCCATTGTTATAGAATCCTTAGTGTGTAGAATCTTGGCGTTATGAGCGAATTCATCAGTGTACATACACTGCAAGATAAAAGCTATTCACTCTGCATGCTGTACTGCAAAACAGACAAACAAAAAAGGAATGTCCAGTGTAATGGCAGAGATCAGTATTTATTTAGAAAATATAAATATTGTAACATACTGCACACAAAAATCCCTACACATTTTATATGTCATTATATAAGCACTTCTGTAACAGTTTGCTGTGGGTTTGTATGTGTCTACAGTTGTGCCAGGCGGAATGACAGTATTAAAGAAAACATAAAAACGTTCAATTTGCTCATAGGCCTCCCCAAAATTGGGTGAAAAGTGAAGTTTGGAATGACAAAGGGATTCAAATGTAACGCTGCTGTCTGTGAACACAGAGGTATGCACATGCTCCTTGTATGTGTAAATCAGACAGAAAATAAAACTCCACCAAGTTGTTCTGACCACTGACTGACCGTGTGTCTGCAGCACCATCTGACACCCTCTCTTCTGAGGGACCAGAGTTTGACTGTTGCATCAAGTACTGTGGTCAACGCAGTGGGCCCTGGAGCAAGCACGTCCATGCTGCCTGTTCAAAGATCGCTGCGGTCCAGTGTAAACCAATGATTACAAAGAACTGCTTTTGTCTGATGATTTTGAAAGAGGGCAGAAGATGTCCTGGCATAACACATCTGCATGCCTTCAACTAGGGGGTGAATCATGTTTTGTAGTGGGATTTTTGGGCTGCCTTACCCACACAGAGTCAGAGACATGTGGTCAAGCCGAGAGCCCATGCATTGCACTGGCCTGGCGCTAGTGACCTTCAAACCCAGTCTGTGGCTCTGTGAGACTGAGAGTTCCTGTTGAGCAGCTCGTGCTGTTCCGCTGGCTCCGCCTCCTGGCCATGTTGCTTCACCTGAGAACCCGATGTCACTTCCTCTGCTCTCCGCACAAACACCTGAAACATTAATGCCCCGCCCCCCACAGGGGTGTGCACACACACACACACACACACACACACACACACACACACACACTTCTGTTGAAAAGCTGCGATGAATGCAAACTCACACAGAGAAGTGGACATGGTGAAGCCTTGATGCTGTCATGTTATTCCACTCCTCATCTCTTTCTACTTGCTACCTGTTATGGCTCAGAAAATTCGAATCTCCGTTTCTATCCTACCGAGCAGTAAGACTAAGTATAGGGATACAGTCTATCATCACACTCATGCCAGACCACTCCACTCTGCTAACTCTGGTTGTCTAGGAATCCCCTGTCTAGGAAACATCCTGAGTTGCTCACCTAAATCACGTCCCTTCTCTACCCTTGCTTTGAACTGTTGGGATCACTGTCCATTTTCTGGCACACACTCAAAAACAACCTATTCAGACTACACCTGGGCTCTCGGAATTCTGACCCCTCTACTTCCTAACACTGCTAAAAGCTAATACAAACAAATTATTATTTAAGCTCAGAAGATAAAAATCTGGTGCCACAAGCTTTTCTAGCGGCACAGTGGTAAACATGTTCACCTAACCCCACTGGATACACTTCTTGCAAGTCTCTCTGGATAACTCTCGTGCCAAATGAATAAATGAATATATGAATAAATGCAAATGTAAGTGAGGGCAGTTGGTGGGTGGGGCATACCCTGCGGGCCTTGGTAATCTTCCTCCTCTTTCGGCACGGGCAGCTCAAGTGCAGGAAGGAGCAGCAGACGACACAGCAGCGGCCAGAGAAAACGGACTCCACCACGCACATCAGGATAAGCGGGACCCACAGAATAATGGTGGTGCCCTTGGAGGGAGGGACAGAGGGGAATCATAACTCTTGTTCCTTCCATATCAAACCATGTGTCATGGTGCTATTGTGCCATATGGATGCATTTGAGACTTTCAGGGTAAAACACAACCCCCCCCCAACACTTATACTCACATAGATACGAGTGGGGTCAAAGGAGCACTCGGTGGTGATGCTGTAGTAGCTGATGGAAGTTGGGACGTCACAGTGGGTCAGGAGGCTCTGGCCGTTGTGCAAAATCGCTTTCACCATGGCAACAGTCAGCCCCACAGTGGCGGCAGTTGCCAGGAGACCAGCCAGCAGGCTGACCACAAGCAGCGACCACGCCTGGAGGGGAGGGGAGGGGTCAGTGTACACACACACACACACACACACACACACACACACACACACACAATGCCACACCACACACCATACCACAGCATACCAACTCACAGACTAAACAAGAAGAGCAGGGTAATGGACTGAGAGAGGAAAGGAAAGGGAAAATACAGAAGATTGAGCAAAGGAGAGACTGACATAAAAGTCACTTGTGAGGAAGAAAAACCTCCATTTTCAATGAAAAACAGCTTGTCTGTGGGAAAAATCATAGCATTCATAGTATCTTTCTTTTAATTCTTAAAAGAAAGATTAACAAACACATCTGCTCACTTAAAACTCCTTTTAAACTTAATTTTGAGAAGTAGCCAGTGCACATTCATACATTCATTCATGAACTAATGAAATTCTTTCAAAATCCTTCTTCAGAATTCTTTCAAAAGAAAAAAAAAATTACTGGAAGGGGGAAAACAGCATTTCTCACTTACAGCTGAACAGTTGGGATAATGAAGTCAGGATACCATGCCCCTGAGTATGAAACAGGCAATTTTCACAGGGTTTATATATATATATATATATATATATATATATATATATATATATATATATATATATTCACAGGGTATATATTTGGGTTTATATATATATATATGACTTCCAGATGACCCCCTGCTATTGCCACTCCACTGCCTCTCTAGCTTTCCCTTCTCCCTGCCTTGGAGCAAATTCTGCCTTTTCTGATTTCTGTACAACCAGGATGGGAACGGATTCAGCAGCCCTGCAGACCCAAGGCCATGCCACAAAATATTGTGGACACAATGCAACAAAGAAAAGCAATCAGAAATGAACTGCCATCGATGACCTTTGGTTTTGGGAGATGGCTGACTCCATTTGAGCTGTACAATGGCTACATCTCATTTGATGCAGCTGTGACTTTACTACAGTGACTTGCATAGAGTCATCTTCTTAGTTCCCCATGTAAACAGCATTCTGGGCCAAACCAGTTTTCATAGTAAAAACAGAGCAGAAAGAGTGAAGATTACAAACAGCAATAACACGTGGGAGGCACATGTTGGGGAAACAAAAGTCTGAAAATACTCAAGCCCTTCAAAACTTATGTGAGTCCAGTGACATTCGACTCAAAACTCTACTAAAATAAGTGTCATAATCTGACTCACATTAAACAAGCCATTCCCAAAATACTTGAAAATATTGTAATCCCAGAAAGTCATGGAAAATTACTCTTCATTTTTTACCATGTGATCATATGTGTAGCTATATGAGTGCACTGATACCACAAACGAATAGGCTAGCTTGCTGGAGATGGACTAATAAGAACATTAAAACCCTGGACCCTTGGAACTGTGGGTTGGAAAACCAGCTGCCATACAGAACCATGCCATTGTGTCCTTGAACAAAGAACATTTTTGCCTGAATGGTTTTAAGGAAAAAAATCTGAGTAAACAGGTTTCAGAATGTGTACATTGCAACACTGTAGTAATTGTACTACACCCTGCTTGACAGCATCCAACCAGGGATATGAAAAATGTCATGTCACTGTTCTTCGTCAAAATGCATGTCAGTCTTATGAAAGACTGGAAAATTACAGGCGTGCAGTGAGATTTGTGTGTGTGTGTGTGTGAGAGAGAGAGAGGGAGAGAGAGAAGGATGGTGTGTGTGTGTGTGTTTGTGTTACTGCTAGTACACAGAACAGTTATGAATTAAAAACACTGACCGAAAAGGGACAGTAGATGTTGAAATAAGCAGTAGTAAAAAGTGGTCTGACTGTGACTGGAGGCTACACTCTGTGCATTTGTGTGCTTGAGAGTGAGAGTGTGTGTATGCCTCTGTGAGCAAAAAGTGTGCATGTGTGCGTGTGTGTGTGTGCCTGTGTGTGTTGGAACATGTGTGTGCATGTTTTTTTTTCAAGCATGTGTGTGGGTGTGTACGGAACTGTGAGTGCTGTGGAACTGTTGTTTGTTCACTCACAGTGAAAGGGGGGTGAACGCGAGCATGTTCTGACACATAGCTGAAGACAAGTTTGGACAGAGACTAAAACCATCCCAAAGTAAAACAAAGCTGGCTTTTCCTCTTTTTTCCCCCTTATTCTTATACAAGCCTCATTTAAGGCCTTCCAGGACCTTTTCCCCTGGTCTCAAGTCTGTGTTTCCTCCCCTTAGCTGAGACTGTTCATGGGTCTGTTCGACATGAACTGCCGTAATTTGCTTGCATATTACTTTTATTTCCATTTAACGTGTCTAATCAGTTTGTTTTCAAATACAAATATTCTGTGGAATAAAATTAGAACAAGAAATGATGAGGAAAAAGTCTCATGATATGAAAACTGATGCAAGACAATATAAAAATATGAATAGGTGGTAATCATAAAATATGAGAAGGTATTTATGAGAGGGATAAGCATACAGAAGGAGACAGACAGGTATACAAGTGGGGATCCAACATTGTATAACACCTAGGAATTTCCATGCATGCTGAATTCAATGTTTCCCAGTCTAAGAAACCACAAGTCATCTGACACACAAAATATTACTAATATACATAATAAAACTATGGATGAGGAGACAGCAGACAGAAGCAGATAAATGAGGGGGAAAGAGAGGCCTGCTGCTCTTTGGAGGGCAGAGAATATCATACCAGAATTGTATTCTTCTTGTTTTTGGACAGGACGATGGCTATGATGCCTGTGATGACTGCCTGCCAATAGAATGCACAAGCAGGTCAAAGGTCAGTAAGGTCGAGGGGTCATAGAACAAAGGGCTTTTGGAATGCCTGTCAAAACTCCCAGCTCTCAGCTCAGAGTTAACATTCTGACAGCTCAGGAGACTAATTTTGTCAGAGCAACAGGGAAAAAATACAAGTAGAGAAACAGGTTTGTCAAATGGAAAAACATTAAAACAGACATTAAAAATGCACAGGATGCTTGGCATTTGCACTCCATGCGCAGTATCTACTGTGTTGGTCCGAAGACATTAGCGGTCAAAGAGGGCCACCTCATGGTCCAAATCACCAAGCTCACAGACCAAGCTTACTGAGACTAAATTGAGCCTAATTATTGACTTGATCACTTTATCCAGTAATTAAAGGTCTGCGTGAAACTGAGCAAACACTGGCCTAGTCTTCCCCCAGTACCCTGGCACAGACGAGAGGTGTTTCCTGTTTCCTGGGATAAAACGGCTCTCTGATAGTCCCTTGCATGGTGAGCAGCGCTGGCGTAGGGCAGGTTCCTTACCATGAGCCCGGCGACCAGCGCGATGACGTTGGAGATTGCGTATTCCATGGCGCGGGCCTCCTGGTGGAGGTTGACATGGCGCAGAACAGCGCCGTGCACCAGCGCCCCCAGCAGGAAGTTGACGTGCCCCACCAGCACCTGCCCCAGGCCCATCTTCATCAGGGCCTTGTCATCCTTCAGGTTGGCACAGCACACACCTGGAGCAAGGAGTGAGGGCGCGCAGAGAGATGACACAGGTGTAGACACTTTCTGCCCTTAGCATCTGATCCTGGATCAGAATTAATATTTAATACGAACTGGTCACAGTAAGGATTGGCGGTAAGCAGTCTGATCTGTGATCTGTTGTCAACTCTAGAAAGTAACCCAGAGAGATGATGGGACGTGGTGGCGATTGTGGGATGTGGGGTGTGTTTCTCACTATGCAAATAGTGGGTGCACTCTCCATGAGGCACCAGCACTTGGAGGAATATGTCAGCCAGAAATGAGGACTTAACAATATGTTAAATGCGGCCTATGTTCAGCAGGTATCCTACAGAAACATCAAGTGTATAAGTGTAAAAAACATTAAGTAACACTGCACTGAGTTCATGATTAGCACACATAAATGAGGGATCCCAACTAATTTTGGACAGAATCCACCAAACACTCTGACTGCAGCATTTTATTCATTTGACTTGCAGTCCTGAGGAAAGAAGGCATACAAACTGCACTTTTTACAACTTATAAAGACCTTATCCACACTCAATGCCACATCAGAGCCAGGTATAGGTACTCCTGATCTAGGCTATGTTAGACCTATGCAGACAATTACGCAAGCATTCTCGTTAGTTTGCACATTACATTCATAACTTACATTCATTCATTACGCATCTAATACAACATTGACTAAACCAGTGAAACCAAGCAGTTTTCTTGTCATCATGACAATGTTGTGTGAGTGTAGTGAAATGCATAAAGTGTTTCACAATGTAAAAATGTACTCTGTGTGTGTGTGTGTGTGTGTGCGCGTGTGTGTGGCTGCATCAGGGAGCCATGGCAAGCATGATTATTTAAATACAGTCCTCAACCCAAAAGTTACTTCACTCAGTGCACATCTACGTCAGCTATATGCTGGCCTTTGAAATCATTCTCCTCAAAGTCATACTACTTAGCATTACGCAGCTTCTAATGCAAAGGCGGCTGGAGGTGAAATTCAAATATTTAACAGTCAGAGACGACATTCAACAGAGCAGGTGGGGGAAGGGGGGAAGGGGGTATTGCCACATCTCTAACTCCCAGGAAACAGGTGCTACTCCCTGTTGATTCACCCAACTAACGTGCTCCCGGGGGCACATGTACTGAACAAAAGAACAGGGGAAAAGGAGACAACTACCTATTGGATTGAGTAGTCTTATTCCTTGTTCAGAGCATAGCCACATTATTAAATTACCACTTAATACTGTAAAAATCAACCTGCAAAAGCTATAGGAAAAGAGGAGCTCAGCCAACTGAATGCACAAAGGAAGGATATTACAAGAATGATGGAACAAATCCTACTCAGAGACATTTACCTCAGAGTCCTTAAATTAAAGGTGTGGTTCTAAAACTCAGACTTTGTCCTTGCACTGGACAAATCATGACAGCAATTTCAAAATACAACAGAAAGAAAAGCCAGAAGTACTTCAGAGCAGGGCGATTCTTATGGTGTTAAAATAAAACAGCCCCTGAACATTTACAATGAAGAAGCCCAGAGTAACATAGTCCACACTCCTAACATCCAAAGCCATGCTCATCACAGGTACAGGTATTATCTGTGAATATGATCCCAGATGTTCGGAGCGAGGAAACACAAAAAGAAGGAAAAAGACAAGGCAGCAAGGTTAGTGTAACTAAAGAAGACAAACCGGTTCTACAGCACTTCAACTTCAGAGCAATGACCTCATGGGGGGAGGGGACACAGGTACAACAACAAGAAAGAAACAGCAGTGGAAGACAGGAAAGATGCAGCTCACTGTGTATAACATGATGTTGGCACCCATTTCTGTGGTTTAAAAGGGCCCTACATACAAATATACTCTCATAAAGGAAATAAACATTATTATTATTATTATTATGATTAGAAAACAGGGAGCTGAGTTCAGTGGCTCTCTTTGCCTGAAAAACCGTTATGAATCACAAATCCATATGGGCTTTTGGTTTTCGACTTAAAAATAGTTACAAGTGGAGCAGTGGCACCTGCAAAGGTATGGAAAGACAGAGCAGACACATACACCACATGTGTCTGCTTTGTACACTACAGCATCAAAACAGGCTTAAAGTAAGACACAACAAAAAGATCCACACAGTTCCACTCCCAATACAGCTGAGGAGGACAGCACACACAAGTGTAAGCTGTTGTTGATATGAGGGATTGGATTAAAGTAGTACCGCTGGTGTTGAGGTTGCGCTGTTTTTGGGGTGCTGGTAATGGTAGCCACAATGCTAAGAAGCTTAGCCCACATTCCTCCCAGCCCCAGCCTAGCCCCTGGGCTGTTTACACCCCACACACGGGGACAAGTCCTCACCCCTCCCAAGTGCCACCACATTCCTGTGAATGCATCTTCAGGACATCGGCTGCTTAACCCCAGGAATCCCATTAAACTACACCTCCACCCCCTTCACAACCAGCCCCCTGGCTTCATTATGTATCTCTCTGGACTGTATCCCAAGGCCATATATGAATAAGTGACAGAAAAGAGGAACTCTTTCACTGTTCAGGAGTTTTGTGTCATGAGCAGGGCCTATGTCTAAATGATGCCATATTAACAAAGGTATCGCAGACCTCAGTTTTGGAAGAACACAATAAAGCCTGTGCAAGACTCTCTTATTCCATATTTAAATACCATGGTATTCAGCAGATTGTGTTAGCCAATCAATTGCTTTTTATTTGATATTTGTAGTAGGGAACAATATAAACCTCATCAATACCCATGACCCTACAACCCAAAATCATCTCCATTCTTTAGCGCAATCCGATCGCAGAAACTCAGCAGAACTAAATTGTTTCCATTACTAAACTACATACAATTCGTATTCAACAGTGTTTTTTTTTCATGTTAGGAATTTGCCATAATTTCTGTGGATCTGTTAGACTGATGCGGTTTTAAGAAAAGGCGGCTGTGCCGTCCATAAGCAGGGACAACGACGTCTGCTCTGACTTCCCCGCTACATTAAAACTGTAAGATAGCGCAGTAACTTCTCGCCTGAAACCAACACCAGCCCCACCCAGAAAGACAACGATTCGTGCTGGTTTAATGTCTGTCGATACTTACAGCACGCCCCGTCCACCTTTAACTAAACCGTCCTCTCTTTTCGTCAACTGGTTTTTATATGAAGGAAAGTCGCTTACCCATGTACCCCATGCTGAATAATCTTGGTTTAAGTTATTGTTAATGAATTCTTCATCATATTGTAACTTCTCATCTGATGGCGCCCTTCCGTCGGTGCACACGTCTCTTCCCTCATACACCTAATCGGTGGCCGGGAACAAAACACAGGTGCTTCATTTCGGATAGGCCACTCCCAACGGCCTCTACCTTCTTAAAAAGACAGAACGTTTTTTTCCACTGTTGTGATAGATGTGGAGGGTTACGGCACATGCATGGCTCCGTTCTGCGTCATTTGGTTTTACGCATGGCCTAACGCATAGCAATAATTAAAAGACTTGGAGTATTCAGGCGGGAGTGGAGTTTTGGAGTTTCTCTTGGTCTCAAATGTTATTTTAAAATGTAGCACATGCGTTTACATGGAACGGTAAATGTAGTTGCAGCAGAATATGCATTTATGATAATACGTACAACAATTAACAATACAATAAATATGTTTGTTCTGTTTTAATTAAAAGCTGAAACAGCAAACTGATCGTTTGATTGCTTGAACCACTCAGACACCCTTACAGGCTACATACTAAGCCGTTACACCTGGGTTTAGTGCATCTTCGATCCCCGTTTGCCATTTATTGCATCGTCCGTAATTGAACAGTGCAACAGCATGTAATTTGTTAAGAACTAACACCTGAATCAACGCATCACGTGGAGAGTGTAGTGGTTGATTGTATTAAGGCAGTACATTTGCTTTAAATACTACCGCAACAAACAGGAACGCTTCTCCATTTAATCCTTTGATGGAAGAGCCATTCCAGCCGTCTTTTCATAGAGCTCCGGTAGTGTATGATTGAAGTTCGGCGTCGTTTATACCTCAAAAATGGGATTATTATTATTACTACTCCCCTTACTTTTCATAGATTGCCTGTTGCCCACGCCGTCGGTTGGCAAAAGCGCGGGGCTGCAGTCAGAGAATACAACAGAGCCCGAGAGTGGCATGCATGTTGTTGGGCGCACATACCCAGAAAGCGCTGAGCTTGACCCTGTCCAGAGCGGTGAGCAGGACGCTCTGTCCGACATGATGATTGCGCCTACAGACTTGAGTCTGGTTGGTGAACACGGGAACCGTGTGCTGGAGGGCCCTGAGGTTGAAGTGTCGTGTGCCCGTAATCAGATGACTCTGAGCGTGAGTAAGAAGTGGAACGACGTGGATTTGAAAGCGGAGTCGCTAACGTTTGGAAATGGATGCAAGAGCAACGGAGAATCCTCGCACCGGCTGCTGTTCATCTATTACTTTTTCCAGTGTGGCACCAAACTATCGGTGGGTTATACATTTCATACAGTTGCGCAATTGTTTCCTGTACCTGTGCATAGCGGGCATTTAATTTGATTACAATTGTTGCAACAAATGGATTGAGTTTACATTATGTCGTGGCTTCCCTTAAGATGAACAACGGAAATGAAATCTATAGCAACGTCCTCTATTACGCGCTCGATGCTGACAACCCAGCTCACCTGCAGGGCGGTGCCATGGCTATACCTGTCAACTGCACCTTAGAGAGGTTAGATCTAGTAACGTTACCGTTACACAAAAATCCACTTACACTGCAATACCCAAAGCGTTTGATTAAACGAGACCGATTGTTGCGTTGCAGATCCCAGGATTACATGGATCCGTTTATGACCTTCCCTCCCCCTACCATGGAAGCTGCCTTCCATCTGAAAACCATGGACCGTGAGTTTGACATCTGTCAATGTTCCATGATGGGTGCTCTTGCTTTTTTCCAGTGGGTAGCTTTATTTTGTACCGCATTAGGTTCTTTGACTAATGTTGCAGAAACCAATGTGTACCGGCGGAGACAGCCAATACACTTCCAGGCCATTGTTGAGGATACTGCTGAAGACCAGCAGCTTTACATCCTGTCCTGCCATGCCACCTCTTCCCCTGATCCTGAGGCCAGGCCCCAGCTGAGAGTAATCGTTAAGAATGGGTGAGGCCACACTGTGGGGGCATGTGTGTGGCAGAGCTCCCTTTGCAACTGGCACTGTTTCTACAGATGTGCTTAATTTTTCTAAATTGTTTCATTGAGCAGTAGCCATTGGACAAGACACCCCCTCCCCCCCAGCAACTTTCTTTGTATAAAAGGTCTGGTCAATCTGATTGCATCTCGCTTTGACTGCTACATTAAATAATTGGGCCATTTGCCTTTAATAGATATGCATCAACTGTGTTAGCATTACCTATCTGAAATCAGAAATTAGTGTCACCCAAAATCATTTTTTGTGCTTGCTTTCTGTGGAGGTTTTGGCTGACTGCTCCACAAATGCAATGAAAACCCAGCCTTATCTGAGCAGGAAACCAGCTCAGACACATACATTTTAAGGTAATCCAACCTTCCTGCTGTGTGGTTGCATAATGCCTATTCCTCTTCCAGATGTGTTGCATATGTGGCATCCAAGCGGGGTCAGGCCAGGTTTGTTCCTTCTGGAAGAAGGGATGCAGTCAATTTCATCATCAATGCGTTCAGTTTCAGTTCACCTGAGGTAGGTGTGCACTGTGCTGCTTTGCATAACTTTGCAACTGCAGAACTACACAAGCATAAATTTTGTTCATATAAGGCATCTGCTGTTTTTAAGCCTCTTTCCCAATGCCATAGGTTTACTTTCATTGTGACCTGGCTGTTCATGAGGGGAGGGCAACTTCAGCCTACAAATCCTGCAACTACAAACAGAAACAACTACGGCAAGTCTCCCACTTTGACATAGACAAACCTTAAGGCATGGTGACTAAATTACTATGATCTTCTGAACCCATTACTGGGTTCATGAGGACTTGCTTTCCTGAGAGTAAAATGAGGCTGCTCAGTGAAATCTTCTCTCTCAGGTGGGAGGAGCTGAATGGTGACACTTCTGTCTGCGAATGCTGTAGGACAACCTGCCATGATTCCACCCTCACAGGTCACTTTCCTGCTAATGTAAATGGATATGTAAATGTTGAGTTTAATCTGATTTGGCTGTTGTGTTAATTGTATTATAATAAGGGCCGCTGCATCATCATAACAGTAAAATGACACCTTGACTTTCTTGGCAACTGCTGTCCCTTCACCAGTTACGTACACTTGATGCCATCATGCTGTGTCAGTGTGCAATTTCATTGATGAAGTTTGACTGCCAAACTTGAACGTGTGCAATACTCCCACCTTGCATTTCAGATTCCAGGGTAAGGGTTAGCACTGGTCCTCTTGTCATCCTGGATGAAGAGCTTGCAGAAGCACAGGTTCCAATCCCCCTGTTGAGTGATCAAACCATCTCCACCGAAGCTGGCACCCCTCTGGGTGAGGCTTCTGGTTCAGGAGCCCCATTCGGACATTTGGAGTTTCTGCAGCAGCCCCAGGCATGGCCGCCTACAGTGGTACCTGCTGTTCCAGAGCACAGCATAACTGCTGCAGCACAAAACGACGGCCACTACCTTCTCCCAGATGCAGCTCAGCATGGCAGCTCTAACTTTGCTGAAAACTACCTAGATGGCACCCCGGTGCTGCAACAGGCCTGGGGTATGCCCATCCCTGCACCTGAAGGCTGGCTGGCTACTGGTGCGACGTCCCCGGGGATCCCCTGGGTGTTTCCTCCAGTGATGGGACATGGGGTGATCATCGTGAGGCAGGTCCATGAAGAGCCTGAGCTGGCCATGGTTAGCAGTGCCCCTGGGAAGGAGAGCTCCCTCCAGCACCCCCAGTATAATGCCATACCCCAGGTGCAGAGCAAGGAGACCCTGCTTCAGTTTCCCCAAGATGACCCCTCTGCTGTTGAGGACCAGGTGAAGGTGCTAAAAGGGGCAGAGCAGCAGGGAATTGGGAATGTGGACAGCACCATTAAACAGGATGTGATCATGATGGGGCTGGAGCAGTTTTCTCTGCCACCTGCAGAGGGCAGTAAGGATGACATGTTTAACTCAGTCCTCGAAGAGGCTAAAAGGAAGCAGTGGGGTGGGAAACTGGGGACATATCTGCCGCTGACCCAGGAAGGGAGCATTGCTTGGAGGCAGGGGAAATGGTACCCAGTCCAAAATGACCAGCAACCAAAACCAGCTGACCAGGGTCCAAATCCACGCAGTGAGGCAGAGCTGAATGGGGGTACCCTGGAAGATGAGGGCTTGGTTCTGAAGAAGACCACATTGCTGCTGCATAAGGCAAAGGGGCAGCTGGATCCTGCTGTGCTGTCGGCCCGCCGTTCCCAGCTGCAGCTGACGCTGTCCTCAGAGCCTTCCCTGCGCTACGAGGAAGAGGATGCAGGGCTCGGGGAAGGGGATCGGATGACGAAGAGGAGGGTCCTGCTTGAGGAGGAGAACATCCAGCCTTCGTCACTGCATGACATGTTGAGGTAAGGGCAAGCAGTGGACAGGTGACCCCATATGGGGTTCACTGCCATTTGCCTTTCTGAATGCTTTGCATATGTAAGTAAATATTAACCAAGTTATGCTATCCTGCAATTTGCCTGCTGCATATCCCTAATCCCAGAAATGTGACTTTGAAAGGCAATGGATGCTCAAGTAACCTTTTCCTGCATTAATCCTAATTCTCCCCCCATAGGAGAATGTACAAGGCGGAATAAGCCTGTTCCAGTGGATGAGTGCACTAATGCTGAGTTTAATAAAAAAAAAAAAAAAAAAAAAATTTTAAATGCAACTGGTCTGGTCCTGGTACATCCTTTTACTGCTCATTTTCATTCCATGCTGCTCCCAAGCAGATGTGTGTTGGGGAAGGGATGGTAAACTAGACAGTATCTATTGCTGTAATTAAATTTTGCTGATGCTATTAGATTTGTACCATAGCCTATAGTTTTGCAGCTGAAATGTTCTTCCCTCAAAATAGTAATTGATTTTTGAATTTGACTATAGTATATGCGGCTTTGGTTTTGATGGCTTAATATTCATTACAATATAAAGCCAGAAGGTGGCAGGCTTTCATTTTGTTTCCAGCTAGTCAGTTTGTATGCCAAGGTTGGCTTGTTTATTTTAGTGCAGCTGCACAACCCTGATTTCTCCAGAGCCACATGTCCTGTGGTTCCCCCTGCCAGAGTGAATCATCACTGATGCTCTGGCCCACAGGGCCAGGAGTTTCCTTCAAAGAGGAACAAGACCAAAGCAAAATGAACTTCTAAAGCTGAAGTTCTCACAGAATGGGTTAGTCTCTCACTTAGAGAAAAGGACTGCAACATGGTTCATGTGCATGGGTAAACCCAACATTAGGACTTTTGCAAAGTAGCAAAAATTTGAATATGGCCTATTGACTAAATGCAGGCTTTACCTTCACGGCAAACTTTTTGGTTGCATTTTCAAAGATGACTCCCTTGTTGGAACACAATGGAAATATTCTTTCTAATGTGTAATAATAGGACTTTTGTTTTGACACTCAGCTCAAATTGATAGTCTGCTGCATGAACATTCCTGGCAAAGACCTTGAAGGGCTTTGCACCAGGGAAGGCTTTATACCCTGATCTAGCAGTGCAGCTGTGTGCGCTTCACTATTTAGCACAGTCTTTTGTAACAAATTTCTGTTCACACCCTCTGAGTTTTTGGGGCGAAACTTGACTGACTTGGTAGACCCGTTAAGTCAAGATTCCTTTGGAAACGCCCATCTCAAGCTTGTTTTTACACCACTTCTGTTACTACATGACTATCAACATTGATTATACATCAAATAAAACATTTAATATCACTTACCAATGCTTTTTTTTTTTTTTTCATTCCACATAAAAGCCAGAATATCATGTTCAGTTTAAGAGACTGAATCCTTGGATTTATATGTGTGGGCAAAAATACTGCAAGACATTTCATTTAGTATTTGGTACAACAGTAAATTACTTTTCTTAGTATCAAACACTACTTTGTTCTCTCAGCTGATTTGGTGTGAAAGCAGTCTTCAAACTACTGGATTTGGATTGGATTATTATGCTTATTATGCTTGTTTTATCTGTACAATTTGTATAATCTATTGAATAATCTCAACCTTAGCTGAATACCTGTCTTACCAATTTAAGGATCTCGAAAATAGATAAATAGCTTTGTTTAAACAGAAGGATACAAAACCAGTGTAAACACTCGATATTTGTAACAAACTACTTGTACTAATGGCCAGTCTTGACCTTTGTCAGTATTGTCAAATCTGGTTCAGTTAAGAGCTTTATCAAACCTAATTAACTGGGTGCAGATCGAAAACCCTTTTTATAAACTGTTTGAAGCTTGTCAGAGCTGGATGTTTATTTTTGATCGTGTGACATTCCTCAAAGAGAATTTATACCAAATGATCATTCAGTCCGCCATCTAAAATAAAACACTGAACTGTGTTTATCTTACCATAGAATGGTGAAACCTGTTTGTTAATTTGAATTCTGAATATGAATTAAGTAGGAACACATCAAGAGCACTACTTAATATTTGCATGCATAGTCATTTGTGAGCTCTCTTAAAATGTCATCTGAAGCTGTGCTCTACTGAAGATTTGATCAACATAGAATATAATATACTGGCCTATCAGGATACTTTTTTCCAGACGTATGTTGAAAAGACATGTTTACAGCCCTAGACCCATAAATGGTGTTGACACATTCTCAGATGTATATGTTCCAGCATGTGTGACAGTGACAGAGTGTGTTCTGTAATTATGGTCTTACCTTTTCAGTGACTGGAAGCTTTCATTTGCATTCCAGCATGCTCTCTCAGTGCCCTGTGAAATGAGTTAAACCATTTATAAAGGTCTGATATAGCTCACACACATTGGAACAAAGCAAGGTTGACCTCATGAGGTCATTTATTTATCAAAATTGTACAAATTGGCATAAGTTCATATTCCAAGGTGCTTAAAAAAACATGTTTGTTTGTGAAGGTGTGGAGATTTTTTTGATTTCATCCAGGCAGTATCTGCCGCACGAACATTCCTGGCACAGATCTTGAAGGAAAGCAGGAAATGTCCCTTCCTTTATTACTTCGGCAATTTTGTATGTGTTATCCCTGCTTCTGCTCCAGCACATCCATTTTCCAAGTTTTAAAGAGCAAATGTTTGGCTTGTATTTGCACATGTGTTGTCTAGTATCTTCCACTTTCCATGTGAGAGCCTACATCTGGCAGGAAGGAGGACAGGGAATCAGCATTCAGCAGTGGGCCAGCACAAGAAATCAGCCACAGTTATGGTACAGGCACAAAAAATACAAATTCTGGCAGAAACACAACACGAACAGAGTAAACATTCTAATTTCATGTCTGATAAGCATCAAGTAAATTGCAGTTATGTAATGTAATGACAAGCTCTGATTGAGATATCCCCACTTCCTAGATCCATTAAAAACTCATTTAGGACAATCTCCTAAACAGCACATATCAAAGCCAAAACAACTGTGGCAATGGTGAAAACAGTACAATGTAAAGTACAAAAAATACAATATTGTTCAAATCCATAGGCTCAGCATTAACACTTGCATAAATATTGTTCATATCTGCAGGAAGAGGGACGACTGCTGTAAAAATAGTTGTTGAATTAAGAGATGAAAATATGATTTGGGGTGTAGTTAAATACAAAACATGAGCATCTGAAATGCATCCACACTCATGCTTCTTACTGAGGACACCCCCATCAGGCACTGAGAGCTGAACTGGGCATGATGCATATCCTTTCCCAAGGATCTAGATGCGACACACTGTATTTCAGAGGAAAGCACTGAAATTCCCAGCAGAGAATCAAGACACGAGCAATGAAAAACACTGCAATAAAATTGTATATTTACACATTTAAAAATATATATCTTTAAAAAAACATACAAAAAAGAGGCAGCAGATTTTTGAGGTTTTCAAGTCTTTGGGGAGACCCAGGGGATCTCAGGCAGCAGTGGAGAGGTTGGGGGCCGACGCCCGCGTTTCCTCGGCCCGAAAGGGGGGCTTGATGTCCAGGCGGGTCATGGGCAGGTGGCAGTCTGAGCAGTCCTGGTCCTTGCACCTGTGGTGGATGGCCACGCTGCGATCCCGGCTCTTAATCTTGTGGGCCACGCGCATGAAACGCTTGGCGATCAGGTAGATGATCTCGCAGATGTTGAGCACGATGCAGAAGGCCGAGGCTCCCACCATGAAGTAGGTGAAGACCTTCTTCTCGGTGGGGCGCCCGATGTAGCAGTCCACCTGGTTGGGGCAGGGGGAGATTTCGCACTTGACCAGCCGGGGCAGGTAGAAGCTGTCGTAGATACGGTGCAGCACGTAGAGGAAGACGATCTCGATGGCCGTCTTGAAGAAGAGGCTCAGCAGGTACGTCCACCACAGGCCGCCGTGCTTCTTGCCCGTGTCCTTGTAGAGCTTGGCGTCGTCGCCGTACTTGGCCCGGTACTTGCGCTCGCGGTCGTCCCTGTAGGCCACGTGCATCACCACCAGGAGTGAGGGGCAGGTGACAAAGATGAGCTGCAGCGCCCACAGGCGGATGTGGGAGATGGGGAAGAAGTGGTCGTAGCAGACGTTGGGGCAGCCCGGCTGCTTGGTGTTGCAGTCAAAGTCCTTCTGCTCGTCGCCCCACACGCGCTCGGCGGCCACCACGTACACCATCACGCGGAACACAAACACCACCGACAGCCAGATTCGCCCGAATGCTGTGGAGTACTTATTTACCCCGCTGAGCAGGGCTTGGAATGTCTTCCAGTCCATGGTGGTGGCTTGACGTACACCCCCTCTGAAGGTTCTTGTTTCCTGTTCCTCTTTTGCTGGGTTCCTTTGGCTCTACTTAAATGTCAGATGGAAAGTCTTAAGATGACAAAAAAACAAAATGTGTCAACGCAGGAGAACTAAACTATGGCTCTGAATTACAAGTACTCTTGAAGGTCAAAACCATTCTATACTAAGAATAATAATACATCTATCATGTCATCTAGGATGTTCAGTGTTTAGGTTTTAGTGTTTGGGAGAACTCTATGATTGTTTTAACTTAAAAAGCACCTTCTCAGCAATTCACCCTTATGCATTCCTGGCAGTAACAGGTGTTTCAGAAGCCAACAACAATGTCTGCCACACAGTGCTTCTTTTCCCACCCTCATCCCTTGCAATATGTCCAATCCCTCCTGAAACACTCTACATGAATGCAGTGAACCTATCAATGATTCCACAAGGGTATCTGCTCTGAGAGTGTGGTCTCTTATCAAATGGAAATCATGGTTCTTGGTTGCATATACAAAAGACAGAAAATACCTGCAATAAGACTTTATGCTTTTGTCATCAAGCATAAGATTTGAAAATGTTACAGTCCAGCTGGCTTGCAGAACTGGAGCTACATGTTACAGTCAAAGTGGGTTTGCATTTTCATTGTTATTTTTTCACTTGTTTGGTTAATCCTGGTATGCAACGCAACTGAAGTTTCCCCAGCAAGGTCACCATATTTTTTTCTCGGAACAATCCAACTGAAACCCCCCCATCTGATATTTAAGTGCAAGAGTCATTCACCGTTGGCTTGGCAGCACCGTTTCTGCTAATTACCAGTACTAGGGCGTCTACCAAGTAAGTGGGAAATGACACATGTCAGTAGGTCAGGGTCAATTGCGCGCATTATCAGGTCTCAACCCATATTAAAATTGTGGGTAGGTGCCATGCTTTATTTCGGATCACATGTGCAAGCGAATGATTGTGCGAACCCCCATCGCTGTGCATTAATACTGAATAGTCCGTTTACAGCCGTTCGTGTAGGTGTCCCTACACGAGTCGGTTGTAATATTGCCAGTTAAAAATGTAACACATTGACAATACGATGACAATGAAAAGTAAATCTGTCTGGACAAGTACAGGTGTGATTTTCTTTCCCTTGGGAAAGTACCTGTATGTCTTGCGTAAACACCATAAAGCCATTTTGCAGTCACATTTACTCAGATCATACCTTGCTCTACGATGGCGGTTGCTACAACTATTTCATAAAGAAACATATAACTAAAATCACTGAGGCCCCTTCTCAGCAGGAGTCCACAAACATACTTATGAATAGTGTCCTAGAAAATGCGATACACACACGTTTTTGTATTTGTGGTGTTTTTTTTTTTTTTTTTGGAGCGCTATTTCAGTTGACGGTGGAGTTCTCCAATGTGTCTTAAACTAAGACCTAATAAAGAAAATATGCAAATTCGGATTTACTCCTTTTTCGAGATTCCCCTCTTTTCGACTCAGGACATGGCTAGGTTTTATTATTTCTCGATAATTCGCACCAACGGGCACAACGGCCCTTGGAGTCACCAAGCACTTCTGGTGAGCACGGGGAACGTGTAAAGCACCCACGAGCTCAACAAGAACAATACGACTGTATTTTCTACATCATATAAAACTTACTGAATATCCACTTTAATGTAAAAATTCCAGCGAAATCGAGCCCAAATGGGTTGTTTCCCGCTGAAAGTGTTTAATAGGAAAAACAATATCGATTAGGTAGGCAGCTATCCGATAACTTCATAATTCCATATATTTAATTTTATAATGATGGACTAGTTCAATCAAACGTTTTGTTTTAAACACCAACAAATCTTGTCAAAGTGGCGTTTTGCAACACAGTAACAATCGTAAGTAAAATAACCAAGATTTGTGTCTAAACAACGAATACGGGCAGCTAAGTACTTTGGGTGTCCAATCTCACAAAACTAGAAAAAAAAAAGAGATGAACTAGTGGATAAAAGACGAAAACGTCAGCAAACACTTACTTTTACTTGTCCACTTTCTTTTATTCCATTTCTTTTTCCTAAAATTTCAGTCTTGTGTACTTGTTTCGAGTGTAACTATCTCAACACTCAGCAGGCAGCATAGCCGACGTTTATGTCTCAGATTAAGAAAAATGTTCTTGCCTTTTGTTCAGGGGTGTGGTTTCAACACCACCTAAACGAGAGAGGAGCGGGTAGTTCGCGAACAGGAAAAAAAAGGTTATTCTCTGATTGTTCCGGTCTGGGGCGCCCTCGACGTCTCACCCCTTTGACGTCTCACCCCCTTCACATCTCCGGCAAACAAAAAGACGTACACATACACAATTATGTTCTGAGAAGCAGTCGTTTATGTTACATGTTGCCATGGCAATGATGAGTACACACAAGGGTGATTAATTCCAAAATTCTGCTATTTACACACACTGCAGCTGCACCGGTTTGGCTGACGCTTCGCAGTTCGGGTGAATTACCGGTGAACACAGCCCTCTCATAACTCAGCTAAGTAGTATTTTGGGCCTTATGTACCTTCCTTTGAATTTTGCAAACTTCAAAAGGTAGCCAGCACATCTGGAGCTGCTTGGCGAGAAATTATTATAGACAAATTGTGCTGAGATATTTCTAGTGAACAGTCTAGAATTTATGGGTATCTCTGTACACGATGAACAATACCTTGTGAGATCCTAATCTATGTTTTCATCTGTGTTTAGATGTACTTGCTGCTGTTTACCGCTGTATTTCCCCCCACCCTTCATTCCTTCATGAAATCCAGGTATACCCATTTTCTGTTCGTTCCTGCCCAATCTGTGGGCTGATTACGTTAAGGCTGCTGCACCCTGAGGTGAATAGGAACGTTTGTGCTGATTGGTGGAGATTTGCAAGAGGATTTGAAGGACTTTGAGGTGGAACTCTTTCCCTTGTGTAGGTGGGGAGAGCATTTTGACCGACAACAGTGTTGATATCCTGATATGCCTAAAGCTCTTTTCACAACTGCAGGGGATCAGGTTACCGAAAACTGAAGTTGCTGTTATACTTACTGTACATTGCTTTTATGTGTTCCTTGGAGGTGTTGTTTATGTGTTTCTTGGAGGTTAATTGTGAAATTTTGCTTTGTTGGAAAAGAGAGGAATGTTGCAATATTTAACCATGTAAAATAAACTAGAGTAGTTGGAAGTTAACCCTTACGAAATCTTTTGTTTTTTTTTTCTTTACACTGCAAAACTCCTTACATCTCATGTCCTTGCTTATTCACATTCACATTTGAAAGTGCACATTTTGCACATACCTTCACACTTTACTCTCACTCCGATTCACAGCCCTAAGAGAGAAGCAAGGAGGGACACACATTTCACAGTTGGAGGAACGACTCAAAACTCAAAACAGTCTGTAGACTGACCAGCATCATGGTGAAGCTGATATTGTAAGACCCTTTGCCACTATTCCATTTTGCCTTGTGTCTTTTGTTTTGTCATCTGGGCTCATTAGATAAACAGCACGCCTTTCTCCTCTCCAGTGCATCACCAGTGTTGTGTGAATGAAGAAGTCAGGGGTCGTTGTGAGAGACAGCTAACACAACCTGTCTGAGCAGGACCGCTCCCTCTTGAGCATTTGACGTCTTTGTTCTCGTCTGTGGCGACACCAGTGCTATACAGAGTTGGGGAATGTCGACAGGCGTGCTTGGACACGTCTCGGCGCTTCTTCGAAAGGCTTCCTCAGCAGACGTGTCCTGACAGAGCATTGCGTGCGGCTGCGTTCATCATGACAGAGAAAACACACACACACACAATGTGCCTCATGTGTCTGGTCCTCCTTTTTGTCCTGCCTGCTCTAGGCCTCGCTACACAATTACACTTCCCTTCCGCATTGTGCAGTTTGCTTTTTTTATTTTACATGTATTCATCCAGCCTGGCCAGTTGAGAAAATCTTTGCATTCACACCGATGACCTGGGTTACACAACAAGGAATACACACTGTAGTATCAGTTGCAGCAGATCACGTACAACAGGAACAACAGCAAAAACAGCAAAAACATTAAAAACAGCAATGGTGCCACGAACTGGCAGCTTCATTCAGTTATTGGTTACTTTCCCTCACTTATTCCAACTGCTTTGCCATGTTTTTTTTTTTTTCAACAGCTGAGAAATTTGTCTGTTGAGCTTCAAGAGGAGCTGAGGAAGTGGATATCCAAAGGTTGCTTAGGAAACCGTGAAGGGGAGGCCAGAGAGTTCCCCTGTGCTGGGACAAAGAATCCAGCCAAGGTACCTGAGGTGACCCACATCGAGCAGCAACCTCAAAGCTTCAAGTTACCATATTTCATTACAATGAGACTATGATAGAATCAGTAAAAAGGGGACGGGGTGTGGGGAATCAGATTTTTTCCGCTCTGAGCTGGCTTAGCATTAAAAACAGATCTGAGCAGTGTGTCAACGCACTCATTTGTGAGACATAGGAAAGGAATGCACTGCGTGACTCACTGCAAGCCTCCACATGCTTCCGTTACACCAACGCCCGTGTCTGTAGTTTTGTCTCAAAGACAGGGCAAAGACTGACATGTGTTCAGCCCAAGAAGGAGGGGTAGGGGGGCTGGAGGGGTTAACATGGATGGTACATGGGTGTAGAAAGGGATCAGTCCATTTGAAGTGTGTTTCAGCCTGCTGAATGGGAAAAAATGACACACCTGTAGGTATTATCAAGTTTGTAAAAAACGAATGCATCATTTATTCATCTGTCAGGTAAATTAACACATCTTAATTAGCATACACTTTTTTTTACTTTCACGGTAACATAGCCCAGCATACTCTTTTTACCCTGTCATACTGCTGCATATTCAGTCAGGTGATTCAGAGAGAGCCCCATACTCAACAGTGCCATAGTATTGCTGCTCCCACAGTTCATCCACGCTGCTCTCTGGTGGTCCCATTCCCCTGCTACTGCACCGCTGCCATTTCCCTATTAAAGAAACTGTTACAGTATAAGAACAGGTAGAGTGTAGCATAGTCCCCTCAAAAAGTAACATTTGAACAGTTGGTAAGTGACATTGTGAGATAAATAATCTCTAAAAACAATAACAAAAGAGCTGCCATTTTCCATGACATTTTATGTGGTGTTCATAATGAGATTGCACCTTTATAAACAGGTATGTTGTGCTTATGAGCGTTACAAAATGTAAACAGTTATACCGGTTCATTCTGTTGTGAAATGTAAGTTTCTCCTCCTTTACTTTGCAGAGCAAACTCGAACAGTGCTGGAGGATCTTAGTGGCTGGAGGCCTGGCTCAGAGACAGTCCCACTGTGCCGCCATCAGTGTTCATCGCTTGCAGAGAAAATTCCTCAGAGGGGAAAAGCGCTCAAACGGCTGAGTCCCTCCCTCATCTGGCATGTGGAAGATGAGATTAGAGGGCATTTATTTGCTTAGCTTCAGGAGAAGGGAACTGCTGACACTGATCGACACACAAGAAGGCTCACTCGGAAGTGCACATACATAATTATTATTAATTTTATTATTACAGGCAGACTTGTTTTTCCTGAGAATTCATGTTTTAGACACTATCCATTTGTATGACATTAACCTAAGACAGCCAATTTAGTTGGCTTTGGGCCAAGGCCAAAGAGCCTTGTTTAGGACTCCAGCAGTAGTGACCCATGAGGATATTGATTTTGAGAGTAACCCCAAACACTATGATATAGGCTTTGACTCCTTTTCTGAAAATGTCTACAGTTCGCACTGTTCTCATGACTCTATTGTTTGTAGTTTTCACTGAAAACAACACTTCATTTTTTTGCTGGCCATTTTTGTGAGCTCAAAAATGCACAGAAAAATTTCCATTGTTTTCAAATTTATAGCTAAATGCATAATTAAGGATTATTTAGCAATATATTTTTATTGTTTTGTTTTCTTTGATGCTATTGATGTCCTTGTCTCAATAACTGAACTTAAATTCAATGTGTCCTCATAGAAAGGATACATGCACTACTGTAAAAATTAATGAATTACATGCTTAATCCTTTGACTATAAACATTACATACTATTACTTGACAAAGTGTATATTGTTACTCTTTTTATGCAGCTTTTTTTGAAAAACATCAATTAAACATTTAGCTCTTTTCACCATAACAACCACTGCACTAGTGCAGGGATGCTGTGAGTACATGTGAGTGTACTTGCTGCCAATTAGTTCTGCCACTGAGGGCATTGTGCTGTCTGATGGCATGGCTTGGGTCAATCCTGGGTCATAGAGTTTAGCTTGCACTCAAGGTGAGCATCTTAACCTCTGAGCCACTGGGGGGCCCCTGTATTCAGTTGCTCTTGCAGCTGAGATGTTGGCAGCTCAGGGTTTTGCATGTTACAAGAAAAACCAGACAGACTACATGGACGCCAAATCAGGCTGTTCGGGTAAATCTGCGTCTAGAAGACACTGCACCTTCTTATGCCCACTATCTCCCAATCTTGGTTATGGCCAGGTGTTTTTCCATTCCGCAGGTTTTTTTTTCCCCATCTGGTGAAATAAACACTTCCTCATCGGTTTCCTCTTATTGCATCAGATCTTCATGGTAGGGTGGTGTGCCTCTTTGATGATGCTGCTGCTGGTGTATCATGAGAAATCAGATGGTGACTTGGCCGGAAACACAGTGCTGGGTTTCGCCCTTTACCCAACCGCACTGCTATCCCATGTAAAGCCTTCAGATATGAGGCTTTCTCCTTGTCTGCTTGGGTCTTCAGGAAGAAGAAAACACACATGGAGATCGGAAAGAATTGACCCTCCATTTTAGTATCCAGGAAGGGGAAAGTGGTTATATTTAGAGAATAGGGGCAGAGACACTAAGTGATCTTAATCAGGTGAAAAATTAATTTTCCATGAATGAAAATACATGCCCACACCAGAGGTGATGGCTGAGGGTTTTTGTCAGGAATTAAACAGTGATACTGACTTTTTGTAGTCCTGCTCATGTCACATATTGACATTAGTTCCCAATGTTTTGTTTTGTTTTGTTTTTTTGTGTGGAAGACAAATCTTGGAAGCTGACTATCTGTCTTTCCCTCCCAGGGTTAGGGCAGGATGGGGATTGATGTGTGGAATTTACAGCAGAATATGAACAGACAGACAGAGCAGCGTACCTGGTCTCCGGAGACTGAAGAACCTGTAGAGAGGCAGAATGGAAGTAATTCCCCCTTACGCAAACCAGCTTCCACCAGCACAAAGCACGTCTCAACAAAGTGCACCAACCACTTTGGTGTGTGCCATTCACCTAAGCCAAAGACAAAGAACCAAAGGCATTGTGGGATAGATTTTGCAATGTCGCAATAGATTCCCCGTGTCCCAGTGGGACCTGAAATAGAGAACAAGGAGAGTGAACAAAAAAGCACCACCTTCTGATTGTGAAAGTACAGACACCTTGCAATTTACCTTAGAGAAAGGTGCACGCCCTGAAAAGTCTGATGTTGTGCCTATGATAATTTGGCTTTGTGTATCTTATTCTTTTTAATTTACTAAATATATATTATATGCTTTGTGGATGTCCTTTATCAGAATGATTCACACAGCTTTCATATAATTTTATTCTATGGATTATTAATGAAACAATATGGCTCAAGTAACTTGCTCAAGGGTGTAACAGCACTGCCCCAAGGGGTATCAAGCCAGCAACCTTTGGAAAACATGCCTTGCTCCTTTTACATGTAGCTGGCAGTTTTCTAAATTGAGTCTCAATGGCCACTTATGTGCCAATGTTTTACCACTCTGTATAAGTTGTGAAAGGTGTTTTACAATTATTTTGAGAGGGTGCTGAATTTTTTGGGTCATACAGGAAAACCTGGTTTGCCCACAACGTCAGTCAGCCCAAAGGTTACTGGATTCATTTCCCGTTGTACTGTTAGGCAAGGTACATATCCTGAATTGTGTCAGCAAAATATCCAGCTGTATTTTTGGACAACATGTAAACATGGAAAGATACATAAGTAGTTCTGGATGAAGCTGTCTGTCTAAGCTAATATAATGTCGTATGTTGGATGTGCTCCATTAAGGCTTGTGATTCTGGAACTCAAAGAGGAAGTGATTTTGCTGCAAACTTCCGTCTAAGAAAAAAGATAAATGCCGTCATGCTGACAATGCACAACCTATGGGTTTTTCTGGGAGTAATCACTGTGGAATCCATCAATGCATGCTGGGGAGAAAGAGGATCCAAGTGTCACCATTAAAATAAATTGCTGCAAAAACCTTGTCCAGACACTGTTAATTTATCAACTGCTCTGAGGTACCGTGAGTCTACTCTGTAAATGGAGCTCAAGGATTCCACTCAGTATTGTTTAAAAGCACACAGTAAGCCATGTGACATAAATGCAGCAAAGCTGCCTAACATTTAGGTAACTGACTGTACTTCTTAATAACAATTGCAATGGTAAGAGTAAGAGTAACAGTAGTAGTAACAGTAATACTACTGCAGCTACTAATAAAAATAGTAATAACAATAATCAATTACCTTCTACATGGCATCTTTCAGCCTGTGAAGGATCTCAAAGGACTACAGTGTGGGTGAGACTCAGCTCAACCACCACTTGTCTGTAGCTGCAGATGGAGGTGTATTTCAGATAATCTTCCAGAATCCAAAACTGCTCTTTTTTTCTAGAATTATTAAAAAACATCATATATATACCCATAGAATACCACAACTGAATGTGAACAGAGAAGCTAAACAAATGATCAAGCAACAGTATCAAAAATAGATATTTTATTTATGCGTTCTTAAAGATCACGACAAGCATGATGTTTCTGTAACGCTGTAAACAACATTAACCTGTGACAGCACTGAAAATACAAACACAGGAGTTTACCCCCAAGTTATAATAACAGTTTATCTCAAACGTACACATGAGTAATGGAAGTGTTTATACATAAATCTCTCCACCACGGCAGCATTTCATTCCACGTACAGGAGAAACGTCTGATCCAACCGAGCTTGGATGCAAGCACTATGGCTGCTCAGGCTATGAAGAATAACGGGCAGGCTTCCCACATACAGCAGACAAAAAATACATTAAATAAACAGAACAGTTTCCTAATTAACATTGTCAAGTCAAACCACATTTGGCAGCATAAGACATCTGAGTGCATTGTATTTAACTCCGGCAAATGAGGAAAACAAGGCAGTGCAGTTGTGGTATGGGGAAATTTGAGACACGCCTAAACTCAACATTCAGTAAGACTGAAGGGCTAAGAAGCAGACTGTGGCTAAACCACACCCATGGAGTCTTTATTCTTGGCACATCCAGTTCTGCTCCATGTTGTATGAGTTTAGATGAAATTTAAAACCCTGCTTTGTGGCTTGGCCTTAATTTTGAGTTAAACAGAAATGAAATGGTACTTTGTTAGATACCATTTTTTTTCATTGACTTCAGCTTGAAATAAAAAGAAAGTTATTTTGCTGAGGGAAAAAGTAGCACTTCTTTGAATTAGTTACTTGTAGATAAATTCACTGAATTCATCCATTTTCAGGAAGATGGAAAGATGACCAGATCTACAGCCATCTGGTTTTGCCATGATTAGACAAACTGGTAATCACCTCAGTAAACAAGTAAACATTTCAGTACCCAAGAACTGGTAAAATGTGGGTTGCAGCTCTCAGCACCCTGAAAAGCAATGTTAATTAAATGTTTTAAACGTAAGCCTGACTGGCCCTTCACTCTTAAAAAGATTTAAGTTTTGAATGTTTGAGACAAAACAAGACCCACAACAACATTTTTGTGTTGGAGGGATAGGCCCTTCATTTTTTGTATTTCTCCCCCTTTTCACCCCTGACTTCTGGAATTGCCAGTTGACTGTTCTTACCGCAAGCAGGAGCACTGGGGCATAGTAAATGCAATCCTCCATGTGCCTACCAACCACAACCATCTTTCATACTACAAGTCCCATGGTACACCAGGAAAGCCAACAGCTGGATTGGTGATTCTCCCCAGTAGGCAAGTTTCATGGTGCCAAGCATGGTGTACCAATGGAACCCTGGTCAACAGAACCTACCCTGCCCCAACTGAATGAAGCAAAACTTGTTCCACCACTATGGACCCCTGGTCAATGTTGGCAAATGGGACAGCTCAGACTCTAACCCCTCTTTAAATACCTGTTGTATTGTAGTTATTCATTAATTTGTTTGAAAATGCCCAATCTTATTTAATTAGGTATTTTTAAAATTGCTTTTTATTTTCTGTTTGCAACTCTGAAACCCTTTCAATGTGTCCTCTATGTTAAGCAGGGCAACCAATCATTCATAGACATGTGCCGATGTTGGGGGAGGAATTATAGACTGACCGGCTGTCTTTCAAAAAAGCATTTTGACACGCAAAACCAAGTCCAGTCCTATAATGAATTTGCCAGAAGTAGAGAGACAAAAATGACAACCGCACAGCAGAGAATTAGCTCCAGTATTACTACATGTCCACCTTCTCTCTTTTGTCTCTCTCATTCACTCTCTCCTTCACTCTCCCTCCCCTCTGTAGTACTTGTCTCAAGTCTCAGCCCCCTGGCTCAGGAAACAGCCACGCTATACGAAGGCGCGGCGGTACTGGCATTCCCGTTGCCATGGCTACCCAGCTTCCCTGAGTGGGACCCTATGAGGGAGCTGCTGTCCTTGGGGACGACCAGCGAGGTGGCCTCCGCAAGCTGGCGGGAGCGCCTGGGCGAGGAGAAGCACTCGTAGCAGCGCTTGCCGATCAGGTAGAGGATCTCGCACAGGGTGAGCAGGATGCACACCAGGCTGGTGACTACCATGAAGATGGTGAAGATGCGTTTCTCCGTCGGCCTGGAGATGTAGCAGTCCACCACGTTGGGGCAGGGCCTCTGCGAGCACTTGATGAGGGCGGGGAAATCATAGCCCTCGTAGATGTAGTAGAGCAGGTAGACGAAGGTGGCGTCCACCCCGATCTTGAAGATCAGGGTCAGGACGTAGGTCCACCACAGGCCCCCGCGCTTCTTGCCCGTGTTGACGTAGAGGCGGCTGCAGCCCTCGCCGAACTTGAGGCGGTGCTTGCGTTCCCGATCCTCGCGGTAGGCCACGTGCATCACCACCAGGAGCGAGGGGCAGGTGACGAAGATGAGCTGCAGCGCCCACAGGCGGATGTGTGACACGGGGAAGAAGTGGTCGTAGCAGACGTTGTGGCAGCCTGGCTGGGCCGTGTTGCACTTGAAGTCCTTCTGCTCGTCACCCCACACCTTCTCCGCCGCCACCACAAAGACCATCACCCGGAAGAGGAAGACTATGGACAGCCACACCCGGCCAAATGCTGTAGAGTACTTGTTCACCCCACTGAGGAGGGCTTGGAGAAATGCCCAGTTCATCTTGAACCCAGACCTGGCCTGTCACACTCAAACACCCAAACCGCAGAGGGACCAGGAAGTGATGTGTCAGACCCCTGGACCAAAAGGCCTCTGGCTGAAGTACAGTCACAATCAGTGAGAAGAAAACTCTCAATACTCCTCAGTTATCTGCAAACTGGACAGAAGCAAAGAGACAAGGCTTTTTAGTTTGCGCAGCTCCCTAACCAAAGCTGGACTTACTCATTGACTTAGCTGTAGAAAGCTGTAGAAAAGGGGTGATTCACAAACGTGGAGCAGCCATACACAATCATTAAAGT